>JAWHQI010000066.1:4827272-5430681 GCA_033032865.1 Dactylorhiza incarnata
TGTAACCGCCCGGTGTTGCTGCATTGTAAAGGTCCGGGTGGTTACCATTGTGTAACCGCCCGACGTTTCTTCTTGTTATAGTCCGAGCGGTTACCTGTATTGTAACCACCCGATGTATTTAGGCTCACATCGGCATTTGTACATTCTCTCATCTCCTCTATTCTATATAAAGAGGGGTGCCCTCGTATAATAAGTAGATTTCTAGAGGAATAAAATTTACTATTTTATTTGTATTCTGAGTTTTGGTGAGATAAAGGCTTGAGTGTTGTTGTTGAGCGTTGTTGTTTGTATTTGTATTATGAGTTTCTACAATATGCAAAGCAAATGTTACGGTGAAAGTGATAAGAGATTTTCTTACAAATTCAAGAAGCTGGATGAGGAATAAGTTTGGGGGAGAAAGAGGGATATTCAGCAAGAAAAGATCAGACAGACACACAAAGAGATAAAGGGAAGGAGGAAGATCTAGAATAAACTTGTTGATGGTTACTTTTCAAAAACGCAATAGAAAAAAGTACCATAGAGCATGAGACCAACTGAAGAAAGGCAAATTTGAGGGTAAATTTTTCTGAATCACTATTTTAAAATGTTTATAAATTGTTAAATGCAACAATCTGCATATGGGACATTCCAATCATTTGGATTTAAACACTGTAAGAATAGTAGAATACAGAGCTCAAAAATTTTATTACATATATTAACTTACAATACAAGTATTTGTACACATTTACAGGATGGAGGAGGAAAATCTCAACTCCAAACCAAGATGTGGGACTACTCTAAACATGAGAAAAATTACATAATGAGCCCAGAAAGAGGACATTTACATGAGTTTATTCATAATTCTTCTGCACTCTCCCGCAAACTGGAGCATACATATTATAGGTGTCAAGCTTGGAAACAAATTGTCAGTATAATGGGCGCGATAAGGCCTTGGTGAGGACATCGAAAATTTTCTCGGCGGCTGGTACATGTCGCAAATAAAGTTTGTGGAGTTGAACTTTTTCCCTAATGAAATGACAATCGACTTTGATATGTTTGGTACGTTCATGAAAAACAGGATTCTTGGCGATATGGATGGCAACTTGACAATCGCAGTAAAGGATAGCCGGAGATGGGAGTTTTACACCAAGATTGTAACAACTCAAAAAAGAAGAATAATAAAACAAACTTTTATTATGGTAATTGCTAGCCGCAAGCCCACCCACCCACCCACCCACCCACCCCCACCCATTAAATCGCTTTAGCGCTAGGTTTTCCCGTCTCCCGCTCATGTGCAATTCTGCCACTCCCGATTCTGTCGCACCCGTGCGATTCCGCCGCTCCCGATCGATGTGCCTTCTGTTTGCAGTCGTCTCCCGCGCGTCTCCCCCCCCCCCCCCCTCTAGCTGGCGCCTCCTCCTGCTCCTCTTTCCCTCCAAGAGCCGACAACTCTTCCTCCCCCTCCTCTGCGCTCGTGGCTGACAGTAGCCCTGCCTCCAGCCTCCCTTCGTCAATGCGGCAGCAGCTCTTCTCCTTAGGGGGGGGGGGGGGGGGGGGGGCGGTAACCTCCTCCACTTCCTCCTGCTCTGGCCGACGACTTCTTTCCTCCCCTCAAGACCAGCAGCCGCAACCTCCTCCTCCAGCAGCCCTCCTTGTGTCCGTTTTGACCGAGTTTTGCGAAAGGGACTCCTAGGATTTGCTCGAAATCTCCTTTACTCGGATTTTTTAGTCCGAAATTGGTCTCCTTGGGTAGGAAACTCTTCTTTTCCCCATTATTCAGATTTCCCTTTTTTTTCTTGGAAATTTTGCGTTCAACTTGTGATTCAAGATTCTTGCCCTATTTTAATCGCCTAACCGTGATTTGTTCTTGATTTTCGGTGCCGCTCCTCGATTCAATTGGTGGGATCTCACAAAACCCTCTCCGATCTAGGGTTTCTCCTAGCCAAGCGCCTAGTCTCCTTTTCCGATTGTAATCTCCTCTCCCCTCACCTTTGAGGGAGGTAATTTTTGCTAAACCCTCTTTTGTTTAAGTTTCGCGTCGTAGAATGTCTATGCTAGCATATGGATTTTCGCTGTCAAATATCAATTATGTTGTTCATGAACAGGTTCGAATTAGGGTTTCTGATTTTTGCTTGCGCCGCTTAGCCACCGCCGTCAGTTTCAGACGCACCTTAAGGCAAGTAGAGATCCCTCTCTCCAGCCACCATTGAGTTTAATTATTGCGTCTGTTCTTATGATTTTATGACTTCACTTTTGAATACATGTTTCGTCAAATAAACTTAGATCTTGAATGCCTAAATTGACTCGTTAGTAGTTTGAGGTTTCACGCGTTTGGAATAACACAAGTTGTGAATGTGAATGATGATTTTTAATTGGAATTTCACTTAAATGAATTGCGTCTCTTTTGATTGACAATTGGAAGACTAGTAGTTCTTTTTGAGCATGAACATTAATTGGTATAACGACAACTGTTAAGGTTTCTTGCTAGCGAATAAATAAATTGTGATTTATGTAAAATATTCGAATCATACACATATTTACTTAGAAGATAATCGTGTCTTGGAAAGGATTAATCTGAATGAATACTTGGTATCCTATAAAATGTTGCATAGTAATCTTATCACTCGTGAATACTTGAACACGCAAGTTTTCAAAACTCTCTATCTAGTTTTTTCTGTGTCGTCGAATCTTGTTTCTTATGTCTGTATGGCTCTAAGACTTGTGTAATTATTGTTCCATGACTTGATCCCTCCGTTCCATGTTTGTAAATTCTACTCTTGTATATCTGAATCAGTAATTGGTAACATATCTTGATACGCTATAAATCACCAAATTATGAATAATTTAATTCATTAATTACATAAGCGAACAATGAAAGGTGATTTTAATTGATGCAACTCCTCGACTTGGGTTTCCTCTTGAATCCCTAACGGGAACAAAGGACCGGTCATAGCTAGCATGAACTCTCTGGCTCAAGGGTGAGGGATTTGAAAGAGCCGCCCCTTAGAGATCACCGGCAGAAATCCTGAATCTCTGACAAGTCTTGAATCTGAATTTGAATCCTTCAGAATCCTGAATCATGTGCATCAACTAAAGGCACTTACCCCTTTCATTTGTTCCAGCTTAGGTCATTACATAAACGAACATCTGCTACACTCTGAAGTGGTTTAATAATTCTAGATATTTCTGCTTGACTCATTTACTTGTCTGTCTTGTTAGTTTGCTTCATGAAAACTGATACACAAATATTTCTGTTTCTCCTGCTCGTATTTTATTTTACTTTGCTCCTGTTCATTTCAATGTTCTGTGGCTTTTTCCTTCTTATTTTGGAATTTGCCTTAGTGTCCGTGACTGCGCCGCCTGCTTCCTGAGCACGATCTGCGTCAAACTCCAGCTTCTGCAAGGTTTATCTTCTTGTCGTGACAGGTTCTATGTTTATGTTTCATTTCATTTAACTATCAGATATTTCTTTTATGTAATTGTTGGAAGAAATAAAAGGGAAATAGAAGTTGTAATATTCATCCTCAAAGGGGCTTTTTATAGGATTACAATCAGACTCAGAAACACTGACACAAGATGTGGGAAAAAACCCCCACACTCCTAAAGACTCTAATAAACCGACATTGACTCGACATATTAATTTAAAACTAACAATTTCAACACTCCCCCTCAAGCTGAAGGGGGAACCTTCAGCTTGGACATATCAAATAACGGCAATGGAGGTAGGTGATGCGGGACAAAACAACAGACGAGACACAGGGGGAAATCCAAACCGAGGAAACAAGTCGGGGACATAGCCACACACGACGCTGACCCACACACGACGCAGGTCCCACACACGACGTCGACTCACAAGAAAGAAATCAACAAACGGGTTACCGGGGATACTCCCACACGATACACCCAGCTGGATAGAAAGGTCAACCAACATCACCTACACACACAACATGCGAAAGAGAACGAAAGATGTGGAGCACACCATCAAACGGGCAACCGGGGATAATCCGTCGAGGATAATCTGTCGGGGATAATCCGCACAACGGGCGGTCCCACGCGACACAGTCCCACACGACACGGTCCCACACAACACAACCCGCTGAGATAATAACAACCGACACAATCGTGTCCCAACACACGACCAAACGAAAGAAAATATGGGGAGACACATGACATAAGCCTGGATACCGTGTGGAACGAAGGCGAAAAATTGGGAAAGATCATCTGAGTCGCCCTCATCCCAAACACTCCCCCTCACGTGAAACTCACGTGCATATAGGCAGAACAAGACCTAAACAAACATTAGGACAACAAACAATTAAAAAAACACACATCATCCATGGCGAAAAATCAGCACCCCGTAAGGGGCGGAAGCGACTGGAAGCGAGAGAACCCCGAGGGGCAGCAACAGGAGTTGACGAAAGCACCACAAGATCGCAGGAGATCAGCTACATGGTCGGTAAAATAAGCGCAGGAAGCCGAGTTGGTTCCGTCGGAAGAAAGTCGCATCAGGCACAGCAGCGGGAAGGAAGCCGCCAACCGTCGGAAGACGCAACAGCAAGCAGGATGGGCGCAGAAATGCGGGAGATGTCGACAGGAAGATTAGACCTGATCGGGACCCTAGACGAGATCGATCGACGATGGAAGAGCGATGAAGACCAGCAGAGCATCATGCGCAAGGAGGCGGACTGGAGCAGCAGCCGACTCAGTCGACGGGATCAGCGATAGGAAGGCGACCCAGTCGTCGAAGTCGATGGGAGAAATAGACGGGAGAAGCTCCTGCGGAAACAATAGCCAGGATCGGATATCGTCGACGGACACAAGAGCCGCTCCCGTCTACGGATCTAGGAGCCGATCCGATCAACGGGAGCGGGGGCAAAAAGCCACGATGGAACCACCGGCTGGATTTGTCGACAAAACCAAAAAACGGGAGGCGAAAGCAGCCCGAGAGATGGACTGGCTCACGGGAATGAAATTAGGTTTTCGGAGCAAGGAATTTTTTAACCTAACTTTGATACCATGTTGGAAGAAATAAAAGGGAAATGGTAGTTGTAATATTCATCCTCAAAGGGGCTTTTTATAGGATTACAATCAGACTCATAAACACCGACACAAGATGTGGGACAAAACCCCCACACTCCTAAAGACTCTAATAAACCGACATTGACTCGACATATTAATTTAAAACTAACAATTCCAACAGTAATAATTACGATCAGCCATTTTCTCTGTTATCATGGACAACTGCTAGGTTAAATCATATATGTACAAGAATTTGACATGATTTGCATGTTCATTTCTCTGGGTTTGTCATTGTATAAAAATCTGTATCTGAACTTGTATCGTGAGTTTTATTAAAAAGACATATGCATCTAATAATCTCACTGCCATATTTTAAGGATTTCGCATAAAAACAATCTATTTTACTCTAAAGTAATTATTCTACAACTATCAGTATCTCAGCTTCCGCCTAACAGGCACGGATTTTTCCTTCCGCCCATGCATGTGGCATCACGACCCGCCCGAAGCGCACTTTGATATTTGCTATTAGGCGGCTCGCGACAAAGATCGGTAAGAAGATTTTTCAACTACGTGAGTTTAGAAACAGTAGACGTAATCGAATGATACTCAGCCTCCTTAGTGGAGTGTGCCATCACAGTCCGCTTCTTGCTTCGCCAAGTGACCAAGTGGCCTCCAAAATATGTGCAGCAGCCACTTGTAGGTCGATGATCATCGAGCGAGCTGACATAATTTGCATCAGAGTGGGCAATTAATGATAGATAAGAGTAGGGCTTATACACAAGCCCTTTGTCCCAGAGCATTCTTCAGATACCGAAGGATTCACTCAATAGCCTGGAGGTGGGATATCCGAGGAGCGTGCATGAAGCGACTGACAACACCAACAGCAAATGAGATATCGGGTCGTGTGACAGTCAGATAGATAAGATTGTCAATAAAGCGACGATAGTACTCCGAATTAAGAAGAAGCAGATCAGAGTCAGACGCATGAGCACAGCGCTTGTGGTTGGCATCCATTAGTGTGTCAGTAGGCTTGCATCCTGAGTAGTTTGCATTATGAAGAAGATCGAGGCAGTACTTCCGTTGAGATAAAACAAGTCCATCGGGTCGACGAGCGACCTCAACACCCAAGAAATATCGGAGGTGGCCCAAATCTTTAGTCTGAAAGTGTGAGGTCAGGTGCTTTTTGATCTGATATACCGCTCAGATCATCGCTCATGATGAGAATATCATCGACATATACAAGAAGTATCAATGTGCCTGCTGGGCGGCGACGAGTAAATAAGGAGAGGTATGTTGAGCTTCGAGTGAAGTCAAAGTCCTGAACGATCTGACTGAACTTGTCAAACCAAGCCCGAAGGGACTTCTTGAGGCCATAGATAGATTTCTTAAGGTGGCAAACAAGAGACTCTCACGTGATTTCATAACCAGGAGATTGTTGCATGCAGACAGTCTCTGTTAGATCATCATCAAAGAATGCATTCTTGATATCAAGTTGATGCAACTATCAATGATGATGGACGACCAAGGAGATCATGACCCGTACCATATTCAGCTTAGTGACTAGAGGGAACATCTCTTCATAGTCGAGGTCATATTGTTGAGTGAACATGCAAGCCACAAGACGGGCTTTGAGGTACTCAATTGTCTCATCAGAACGATGTTTCACAGTAAAGACCCATTTGTATCCCACACGGGATATGTCAGGAGGAAGGGAGGCAAGGTCTCAGGTCTGATTGGCCTAGAGGGCAGTCATTTCTTCATTTATCATGGCCCGTCACCCCCAAATGTTGAAGAGCTTCCTACACAGAAGAGGGGGTAAAAATAGAAGACAAGAAAGAGACAAACCTGTGAAGTTCTGGAGATAAGCGATGAAAGGAGACATATGAGAGGGGGGTGAGCGGTAGAAGGGACTGCATCCTGGGGGGAGTCGTGGTCGGATCATCTAGTCATGGAGAGTCATCAATAGGAGGCAATTGTCTCGGGGCATCAGATCGAGGATGACGGCGATTGTACACACGGGGAGGAGGAGGTGGTGTTGGGAGCACGGGAGGTGGTGTAGGGAAGATGGGGGATAGTGTGTTGATGATAGGGGCGTGTGGATGAGAGATAGCAAGTGGGAAGTTATTAGGAGGAGTCGAGGAGTAGAAGGGCTGATCCTCGAGGAATGTGACATTAGTAGATATGACCATTTTCCAATCAGTGGGAGAGTAATACACAACCCTTTTGTGTGTGAAAGTACCCAGCAAACATATACTTGATAATTCGTGGGGCCAGTTTGTTAATTGCAGGGCTAAGATGAAGAAGAAAGCAAACACTTCTGACGACATGAGGAGTCAAGTGGAAGAGAGGTGTTGAAGAAAAGAGAATGGAGAATGGCGTGGCAAAGTTGAGAATGTACGAGAGCATGTGGTTAATTAAATAGCATGTGATGGAGACTGCAAAGTGTCAACAGATCTTGGGAACCTGCATTTGAAACATAAGGGAGCGGGTAACCTCGAGGAGGTGGCGGTTCTTCCGCTAGGCCACACCATTTTGTTGTGGTGTATACGCAAAGGATGTTTTGTGGATAATACTCAACGTATTGCAAGTTTCACAGAATTTGTAGCTCGTAAATTCGCGCACAATATCGGTCCGAAGTATTTTAATTGAGCGCGAAAATTGAGTACGGGTCTTAGCGATGAAGAAGCGAAAGACACGAAGAAATTTAGAACGATCGCGCAACAAAAACAATCATGTCATGTGAGAATGATCATCAATAAATGTAAGAAGGTAAGAAATCCAGATAAACAAGTAATTTTATAAGGGCCTCAAATGTCAGAAAGAACTAAATCAAAGGGAGCAGGGGCTCCTAGTGCAATAAGGGGACAGGGGAGAAGGAGAAGGTAGAGCAATGTTGTTTCCCGTAGATACAAGATTTGCATGTAAATTCAGAAAAAGAAAAATCAAGAAGAGCTTTCTGCAGAACAGGAGCAAGGACAAGACATCGGTATCAAACGACAGAAGTGAGCGAGGAGAGAACCGTGGTGGGAAGGTCCATAGTGTAAAGCTCATTTGACAGTCATCCTCTACCAATGACATTTTGCGTTTGTCGATCTTGTACAACAAAGGAAGAAAAGGAAAAGATGATGGAGCAGTCATGATCATAAGTAAGACGATTAACAGAGGGGAGATTAAAATAGGAGCCAAGAACATGAAGTACAGAGCGGAAAGAGATAGACGAATTGAGAGGCACATCTCCAAATCCGCAGACCGGGGTGGCTTCTTCATTGACAACAGTGATAAACTTGGGACAGACAGAGTTTGTGTACCTAGAAGATTTTTTATGAGTAATGTGATTTGTGGCCCCAAAGTCCACTATCCAGGAGGGGCTATGGGAAAATCATGATATACCTTCGTTGAAGATAAAGGCGGGGGAGCAGGAAGTCTAAGTAACCATCCCTCGAAGATGCTGGAGTTCCTCCCGCAAGGTGTCAATCTCGAAGCGGGATGTGGCAGGAGCATCCACTGCTGGAGAAGTATGGTGTTGAGAGATGGAAGGATATTGTAGGAACCCATGTTTCATGTAACAGGTGGCCTCGGTATGATTTATCCGGCCACAATGGGTACACAGGAGAAAGTTTTGCTCCTTGGAGTGATTTCGGCCATCGCACCCACCGCCCCGAGACCCATGGCTACCTCTAAGGTTTGCAGTGGATGGAGGGCGATTTTCAGCAGAGTGTTGGAGTAGGGCGGAAGAGGGAGTCAACAAAATATCGGTGGGCAGAGTCACCTTCAAAATCATGGAGCACACATCTGAGAGAGATGAAATCGTGTGAGAGGATAACATGTTAGTACAGACACTATATAGATGAGGTGGTAGTCGTGTCATCATCAGTGCTATGTCGATAGCCTCCTTCTGAGCACGTTGGGTAGCGAAATCCAATGTCGAAGGCTGGTGTTGAATTGAAGTCTCAACGGGAATCTTGTATTAGGCCACGAAGGATGTCAGATCACCATCCAAACCCGGTTCAACAATCTGGAGGTTCCTAAAGAGATCAAACAAATGTAGAAGGTTGTCCTTCCCGGAATAGAGGGACTTCAGTTCATCCCACATGGCCCACGCGATCTCATGATGCATAGTCATGTGATATGGCTTACTGTCCATAGAATTTAAGAGTCAGGTCTGAACTTTGCCATCATCCAGGAGCAGGATGTAGCTAGGTCTGAACTCTGCCATCATCCAGGAGTAGGTCTGAACTCTGCCATCATCCAGGAGCCGGGTGATGAAGAAAACCCTTTGTCTGGAGTACACGGCACACTGAGTGGACCCACTCAACAAAGTCCCAGTGGGGGAGATAGTGGTAATCCGGAGTTTGTCAGAAACGTCAGAGATATGAGCCGGTGCGATGGCCAGAACGGTGGATGAGGCGGAAGCAGCATTCGTCCTCATGGAGTCAGCAATGTCTATTGCAAGGTTTGGCGAGTTCAGGAAGTGAAGGAGTCAGCGAACTCGGACATGAAGAGGGGTTCTGTCGAACTCGGGAAGCAAGGAGTGCGGCGACTTCGGACATGAAGAGTTCAGAAAGCTCGAGAGGCACAAGAATATGAAAGCAGGGAGCCGTTGCAAGCTCTAGAAGGGGGTGGCAGAGAGATCTGGGAGCAGGATGTAGCTACGTGAAGCCCAGCGAGCTCTGGACGCGAGCTCAAAATGCAGCGACTTGATTCAGGGAGCCAGCGCAAGTTCTGGATGCAAGAAGCAACGAAAGTTGAAGTAGGGACCCGACACGACCTCTGGATGCAGCAACTTCGAAAGCAAGGGGCTGGTCGCGAGCTCAAGCAGCAGACGGACTCAAGTCGCGAGGGCGGCGAGTACAGGAAGTAGGAAAGCTACGAGGAAGAGGAATCAGAAATCGGCAAAAGATGAAATTAGGAGCACCCGTAAGTGCAGGAGGCACGGTGTCTGCGAACACTGGGAGAAAGAAGTATTTGCGCCTAAGCGGGAGAAGATGCAGCAGATTCTATAGAGGAGGGAAGTGGCAAACATTGTGAGGAAAACAACGAGAACACGAGCTGAGGGGGGTCAGCGAGTACGAAAATAGGGATCTACGAGTACACGAGCGGTCGACTGGCCTATAAAAGGTTGGGCAGAGCTGGTTATTTTGGCGGGAGGGCGGCACAGATTATAGCGGCGTAACCATTGGACTCGGCGATGAAGGTGTCTATTGCGTGAACTGTAGGGAGGGAACAATGAAGATTGGTGGAGTGTCTTCGTTTTCTGGTTGCTCGGTGGCTACTTATGTGGGGTAGGTCCCCGCAGTGTCCAAACATTGGGAGTCTATCAATGTTGTTGGTGAGTCATGAAATTACAACTAGGTGCGATGCTGACATCTGCAATAACTACAGTGACGTCGAACGATGAAGATTTTGCTCGTCAAAGTTCATCTTCATGCCAAATGAACCGAATAATCATGAATTAATAAACAACTTAATCCAATTCATTAATAATTGAAAGATTGTCCCGGTGTATAACTTGAATGCAGACGGATGCTCCAGGGGAACACGACAAGAGTCGTTAGGCACAAATGGACCGGCGCAGCCCTGGGCTGTTTTGTCGAGGATGGGTTAAGGAGCAGGTGTGAAAGGCCGCGCATGGTTACTATGGGATGGAATAGGACGGAGCACGTCGACGGTGTCGTTTAGCTCTGTTACCAAATTTGTTATGGACTTATTTTTGGATGAGGCAGAGTTGCAGAGGACATTGGGTATACAAGGGAGCCGAGCTCACACGAAGGAGAAAAAGAGAGGTAGCTTTGCTCAACCCTAACTGCAGAAGGAGGGGGGAAGAAGGAACTAGAGAGAGGAGAGAAATGTTCAAAATAATAAGAGAAATGTTCAAAACAATAAGAAACACTAAACACTCGTACGACTCATAACATAGCCTTTATTAATACAAGACGTCTAACATAAACACATGATGACGAGAAATAACAATATTAATTAAATATACGCAATAACTGATAATAGATAATTAGTTGTGTGGGATCATAACAGAAACACACTTAAAGAGTAGTTTGTTAATCTTTTTTGAAGTACCATTGACTATTGAACCAATACATCAATAGCACCGGACCTCGGTTAAATCATGAGAAACACACTTGCAGCGCCATTTGTCAGTTTTTATAGAAGTACCAATGAATTTATTTTGCAGTATTTGCACCAATACTTCAATAACACAGCATTAACACAAAGCCTCTGGTTACTAGAAATCACAAAAGCTCTTTTAAATTCCACATACTCTATTGGAATTTGGCAGATTCTCACATTGATTGTCAATCAACTACTTTTTTCAGCACGCCACACAAAAAAGTACAACCACATAAAAACTTTATAATATTTGTCAATTTAATAAGCTGGAAAATTAACAAAGATAATTACTCGTGGTCAAATTACACCTATTCCACATAAAGAATATTTAATTACCTTTGCAACAGGTGCCATTTCCACAGCAACATGTATGATGTGCATTGGTGCTTCCCTAGCACTTCCTCCAATTACAGGAATATGGTAGTCCATCCCAGTATTATTGTCATAGACACCGCCATCTTCCCTCTCAGAAAAAACAAAGTCCATTACGTAAGCATCTAAAGGCACCTTAACTGTATAAAATCCAAATGATTATGTCATGACTTTCAATCTCATAGAAGTATGTAAGGCATGATTGATTCACTTAAAGAAGCATTTCTGCCCTGAAATAGAGTTCTTCCTAGCAGGACAGCCAAGAATATCAGTTACAAAATTTTCATCAAAAAACTTGAAAACCGCATTTATCAAACAAATAAAAGGTAATATAAAAATAAATCCTAAATGTACTTTACAACGTTTACATACAATAAGTGTGAATTTTATATAAGAAATATCAAATCAATTTAACATTATGGACATTATTTGAAGTATGGAGGCACCTCGATAGTGTTTTAGTGAATTTGAAAGTTTACATAGTATTAGTGCTCGCACCTCGAGCTAATGATATGTGTTGGTTCCATTCCAAAACCCCAAGGTGAAAGGAGGGGTCTGAAACCTATAAGCACAGGCGGGTAATGCTCGGTAAGCAGCATGGGACTAAACCTCAAACCTCAAACCGGGCCGGACCGGGAATAATTCGGTCATAAACTGATCCCATAGGACACGTTGAATACGTTGAAATCGCGTCAACCAACAAGTCCCCCACAGCGGGTCCCTCTGGCATGTTGGAAACCAGTGGCTTCCATCCCAAAACCCTGAGGTGAAAGGAGGAGGGCCTCGAACCTTAAGCACGGGCAGGTGATGCTTGGTAAGCCATATGGGACTAAACATCAGATTGGGCCAGATCGAGGATAATCTGAACATAAACCGGTCCCAGGCGACACTCAGGCCTTTATCCCACCATAGTGGGGTCGGCTATATGGATCATTTGTCGCCATTGCGCCCCATCTTTAGTCATAATCTCATTAATGCCTAAGTACATCATGTCTTTTCTTATAGTTTCATTCCAACTTTTTTTTGGTCCACCTCTCCCCCGTTTAACATGTTTAGTGTCAACCAACAATATGATTCATTTTTTTTTCAAAGTAATGATATTATCTTAAAATTATACTAGCATTTGTGAAGGGGATCAAAGAGGCATTGGCGCAAAGTTTCGAGGTATGTTTGTGGCTGATTGATAAGTTATCACATTTGGCATTGTCAGATGGACAATCTGAGTTCACAATTGCGTTCAAAATGATGTGATATTTTTGGTGTATTTGTTTTATTTTTTTGTATTTTATTTAGTGAGATCGGACAACCATCGTGTATCATAATCATAGTCATCCAAGAAGGTTGCCCTAGTCATGAATTATTATAAATAAAAGAGGTGCTGGTTTGACGATTATTATAGATTTTGGAGAATCTTTCTTCTTGAAATCTAGCAATCTCTCATGATGCCAACTCCCGAAACCTCAAGGTGTCGACTCATTGGTATGTCATCTTATTTTCCATAATTTCCCCTCGCTATCCTCCCCCTCATGTAGCCCTAGACTGCAGTCGCCCACTTCCATAACACTAAAAGGGTGCAGCAGACTCATCTCCCTACCTTCAGCCAGCCGACCCACTCTAAGCAGACGCCAATCAACAATCAACAGTCTTCCTACCAAAATAGACCCCCTCAACCCATGTTAGACCCCCCCCCCCCATACACACACACCCATGTCCTCCTCTCCCAGCAACAGTCGACACCCAATACAGCAGCCGCCCAACTCTTTTTTGCCCCTTACATCCCTTCCATAACAGCCACCATCCCCTCCTAAAGTCGTTGTCGTCCACCCTAGCCTCCTTCCAACACCATTCCGCAACTCCAATGGCCAACAGCCCTCCACACCTCCAGACACCATCCAACCACCATCCCTCCATTCCTACCCATGAATAGCCACCATACAGCACTTCCCCGCCATCCATAGTCGTCGTTGCTTCCTAATCACCGGATCTTCGCGCCCTAGTCGGCGGCCCATTCATTTGTGACTGTTTATTATTAGGTTTCATTATTCTTCACTATTGTTGTATGAATTTAGCTATTTATACAATTATGGATGTTTTTGACTAGTATTGTATTTATTTTGAGATTAATCGTGATTTGTAGGACCTTTATCGTTTGTGTGTTAGCTTTTGTCCCTCCAATAGGAGGAAAGCCTAATTTGCATGCATATTAAAATTATTTACAATCTGTTTGTGATAAATGTGAGTTTTATGTCTTATTAGTATTTGTAATTTATCGTTGGATCATTATCTGCATGCATATGGTTCACTTCCATGATACTGCACATAGGGTTTGCATTGCTTAATGTTCACTTTCACACCCCTACCGTACGTCATATTTGGTATCAAAGCCTAAGGTTTGGGTCACGCTCTTTTGCTTCATAGTGGTAGGGTATTTAGAGGACTCATGTCTAGTCCGATCTTCATTTGTGATGTATTGTAGTATAGTCTATAGGTTATCCATGATTAGTCATAGTGATCGTTCTACGTGATTTTAAGATTATAGGGACGAGTATCGTATAGGCCATCATCATTATTCTCCTCCTTTATTTGAGGATCTGGAGCCATTTATGGTCACCCCATAAAGCTCCTCATTAGAGATCTTTGTACTATAACGATGATCATCCTCCCCCTCAATCCTCCGTTCATAGAGATCATCATGACCCTTTGTCAAGGTTCGATTTCACTAGTGACGAATGACCTCGTAGAGACTATTTTTACGAGGATGATATCACGTGTAGATTTAGGATAGATACACCATTGTTTTACAATCAGCTAGAACCAAAGGAGTTCATGACGTAAAATGGAAGTAGTGAGTGTGTAATCGCGCCCTATTGGATTTTAATGAGTGGGTGTCATTGAATGTCGTAGGAATCTAACTGGTGCAATGCACAAAAACTTGTCCAACAATTAATTCGCAATAAATTTTGAACAAAAAATAAATCCGCAAACAACCACAATTGACGTTAGAGTATTAGATAAAGGAACAATTTCTAGGTAAATTAAAATTAAGAATGCTTCAATTAAATGATAGGCGAGTCTCGCAAGTAGAACATTTGATGAGCAAATTAGTGCAAACAAATATCCCAAATAATATGATTATCTATCAAATATTCAACAATAAGTAGTAAAGGCTTCCCACAAGAACTTACACAAATAAAGGGAGTCCTGGGAAGTGAGAAGGGGCCTACTCAGTGTTGGACAGCGCTGTAATTGCAGCTCCTTTGACAAATTCGGAGTACTATTGCTGATCTTTGGTGT
The DNA here is from genome assembly GCA_033032865.1 of Dactylorhiza incarnata. NCBI lineage: Eukaryota > Viridiplantae > Streptophyta > Magnoliopsida > Asparagales > Orchidaceae > Dactylorhiza > Dactylorhiza incarnata. The sequence goes on from JAWHQI010000066.1 coordinate 4,842,060, forward strand.
AATTGGGAGCGATCATGGGTTTCGAGGCTATTGTGATGATTGCAAAGAAATGAGATTGTGGGAAAGGATTTGGGGTGGTCGGGTGAGATGGATGGATGGTTGGAATTGGCAGTTACTGTTGGTAATCAGCAGATCAAAGCTTGGGTAGTGATTGGCCTGGAATTATGGAGCAAAAATTCAATTCGTGAAGGCCCTAGACTATGGAGATGGTTGGTCGAACAATACTCTATAGGCCGTGAGAGGAGAACGTGGATTGGGAAGACATGGGGAAGGGGCGGTTATTCCTTTAATTTGGGAATTATGTTAGTGGGGTCGAAGGTGAGTTATGGCTCAATTAGAAATTTTGGATGTGGGTATTGGGCAAGGAATTGACTGGTAGAATGTAGGATTAGAGGCGCAGCACCGGACTCCTCTCTGATTGTCGACGTAACTGAGAATGGGGAGGGTTAGTGGTGTTGGAATTGGGAGGTGAGGGCAGTAGTGGGTGGTCATGCAGTGGAGGTGGGCTGATAATGCTGGAATTGAAGGTAGTTATAGGAATTGTAGGTAGTTATATGGGAAGTTGGTGATGGGAAAAGGTGGGAGATGGGTGGCAAGCACTTGGGAGGATGGTTGCCGGCGGCTAGGAGTGGCAGTGGAGGGAATTTGGGCCGGGACTTGGGAAAGGTAGCAGCGGTTATTGGCTGTTGTAGGTCTTTTTTGGCGGTTATGTGTGGGGAAGGTAGTTACATTGATTTTGGCACCAAAGATCTACAGAATCGGCACCGTGGACAACCACAAGAGTCCGGAAATTCTCTCCAAATTCTACGATCCCTAAAAATCAGCTCATATACCCCTATATATAGACTTAGAATTCACTATGAAAGGTCAAAATAGTCTGGAATATAAATCCACTAATTTTACATTGAAATAAAAATAAGAAAAAAATACATAAAATATGTCAGCATCGCTCTGAACGCAACTATCGGCACAGATCGTCTATACAATGATCATATATTTGTATCATGCATATGTAGACTTGTGCGGGCTACCATAAGTATTGGCCCGCACTTGATTCGTGGTCCCCATCAATTATGGATTGGATCTTAGACATAGATTATTATTTTGATTGTTGTGAGATATCTGAAGAGGGATGTGTTAGACTTGCTAAGACGAAACGACAAAATCGAGCTAATGATTATTGAACGATCCTGGAGCATAGGATAGAGCATGAAGACATGGAGTGGGAGTTAAAGACGGCAGCTCCTCGATCAGTAATACACTCTGCAATGCTGCTCATTAGGAAGATTCACTCGTGGACGACTCCCGATTTCAATTTGAGCTCCGCACAGAAATTTGTCGAGAGTTGACTCTACACCGCTTAGAGTCTGTTGATTAGATATTTCAGTTTTACCTCCACCACGAGCAGCCCTTGAGAGTCGTTATAGTTAGTAGAGTGGACTCGCACTCTGACCGGCCCATCATGAGGCCTCCCCATGTGCATACTCATGCCCCTTGGACACGATAGTCAGGATTATTGATACAGAGTTATCTCACACCAGTGAGATTCATTGTCTGATGAGTGATCTGACACTTGGCGATGAGATTGAATCTGATTCAGACCTTATGGCACCTACAGAGAGCGATCATGAGCGACCTAGCGTGCCCAAAGTAGTAGGATGCCCTCTCCTTACTCGTTTAGGATTAGTTAATGCTCCTACCATGGAGTCTTTCCTCGACACTCTACCTATAGGCTCATTCTTGAGTGTAGGTTCTCTCCACTCTTCCCCCGTCGTTGTCCAGAGTTTCATCACAACCAAGAGACTAGAGCCTAGTGTTGGCCTCGTAGTGCTGCCTCACCTGTTTGAGGACACTACCTATTGGTGATACTCATCTGAAGGATAATCTCGTCATTGATGAATTCGTTGATGAACCTCCCGATGAGCCACTGCTTCCTTGTGACGATGAGATTCAAGTGAGTGACTCGTTCAGGAGTACTAGATCATTAAGTTATCTTAAAATCATATCCTCAATTTTGCTTGTGAGTGAAGACCTTGAGCTTAGCATCGAGTACGGAGAATTTGTTTCACATACGCTAGAGGATACACTCGATCTTTTGAGAGTCTACCCTACTGCCCATCGCGCTCTTGACGATTTATTGGACACATTGTCTGCTAACCCACCGGATGAGTTTCATCTTCACGGAGACACTTAATATACTCTAGAGTCGCATCTTATTGTCGATGTCTTAGGCATTCATTCGGGTGATCATCGTATTGGCGACGAATTTTCCTACAAACCGCCTGGTGAGCCTCCTGACAAGTCACATCTTTTGAGAGTCATTTGTCGCATCATGGACTCATACCTGAGTGTTGAAGAATCACATAGTTATTTGGGTGTTCGTCGCACAGTTGACAAATACTTTCACTCACCCAAAGAGTCTCCCGATAGGCCACCCCATTTTAGAGACATTCAATTCATTGTCAAACCTCCACCTAGAAAGTGTGTTGCGTCTGTTGTATTTCATTTGCATCATTTATGTGAGTATGTTGATACTTTTGTTAGCCATTTGCACGAGTCAATTGAGTCTCTTGTTCGTCACTCACATGAGTCAGTTTAGTCCTTTGATCATCATCTACATGAGTTGATCTGACGCAAAATTGCATCTAATAATGAAATGTATAAAACTTATGCAGATAGCCACAAGCGGAAGTAGATTTTGTGAAGGCGAGCAAGTGATGGTGTGGATCCATATGGAGACGCTCTCTAAGAAGCCTGCTAAAAAGTTGAATGTTAAGAGAATGGTCCCCTACACAGTCGTGGCAAGGACTGTAACGAATGCCTGCGAGCTCGACATCGCCAAGAGTATGGCTATCCATCCCATATTCAAAGTCGAAGACTTTGACACCTTACTTCAAACCTTGCGAGTATGCGGACTCGTACCATGAGTCCAACTCTTAGCCTCAACTTCTCCAGTCTCAGTCACATCCTCAGCTTACTTCTACGCCTCACTCACCCAAGTGGAAGGCACGTATGGTTTCACCGACACCACCATCGGTCCCTTCTGGACCACCAACACATTATTTGATTTCTAAGAGCATTATTAACATTGTGGCTCGTGATTGCATAGTTATGGCCAATAGACAGACACAGAGGTACTGTATTCATTAAAGAGGGCGCTTTTTCATCGACGACACCTGGATGTCACCCAAGGAGCCACATCAATCCTTCTCTGCCCTACACCGAGAGGATACTCATCTCCATTCATCAGGAGATAATATTTCAAGAGGGGGAGAATAATGGCAATCGACGAGACATTGGAGCATGGTTTTTGAGACATGTTTGGGGCCGATTGGTCACCTGTTTGTCAAATTTGGCATCGTCCGATGGACAATCTAAGTTTTTGCCCTCCAATGTGAGGAAAGTCTAATTTTTTGCCTATTAAAATTATTTGCAATTTGTTTGTGACGCGGGGTAAGGTCTTATTGATGCTATGGGTAATTTCTATATGCAGATACAATTCTGACAGTTTAAATTTGCAATAATAATTTTTTTATAAATCAAAAATCTAGGATAAACCACAGTAGTGAAAGCTTAGCAAACAAGGAAACACATGAAGTTGTATAAATGTAAAAATACTCGAAATCAAATAACTAAGTAAATGAAAACATACATGTTTCAAAACTCAGAAACAAAGATTACACACGAATATTTCTCAACTAGGAAATTAATCACACAATTCAACATAAAATAAATAACATCAAACTTGAAAACTCACTCAATTCAGAAATGTGGAAGGCTGGTTGAATATTCGAAGGACTTTGGGAAGCCGGAAGTGTGGCACGGGGTTGGATTTAGGATTCCGTATATGTAGCAAACTGCTGTCCAACGCAGTATGTTGCTGGAATGGACCTTTCTAAAAGCTGGAAGAGGTCGGCAGGAGACTGGAGGGCTGTGGGAGGAGCTTCAGCTGCTGGGAGGAGCTTCCAGCAACTGGAATGCTGCTGGGAGAGAGTATTAAAGGAGCTGGGGAGTTTTTCGGGCAAGGCTGAGAGGTGGAGGGAGTTCTGTAGAGGAGAGGGAGGACAGTAGCCGGCTGTTGGGAGTTGTCGGCTGCTGAATGGGAGAAGGGGGGGTGGGGGGCTCGGCTAGGGGCTGAGAAAATGGCTCCACGTGAGAGAGGTGGGGAAGAGGTTATGGGGGCTGCTGGAGGAGGCCGGCTGCTATAAGTAACGGAGGGGAACTCGGTTTTGGACGTGGGCTCGAATGGAAAGAGAGGAGTGGGGAGAAGATTAATTGTGACTGAGACAGCTTGTAGTGTAAGGAGAGGTAGAGAGTGGGGAAGGTGGGGGAAATGGAATGATGAGAGTAATTTTAGGAATTGTGTCCTAAAATTGAGGAAGTGGAGTGGTGGGGAGTTGACTAGGAGGTGAAGATGGTGGAGGTAGAGTGTTGGCCGGACGGAGGGTATCGCCGGAGGTGGTGGTGGTGGCCGGAGGTGGTTTCCGGTGATCACCGGAAAATGGAAATTTAAGTGAATTTTGCGGAGGTGGAGGTGGCTTGATGAAGGTGGCCGGAAGTGGTTTTCCGGCGATCGCCGAAAAACTGAAGATGGATGGAATTGGGAGGGAGAGGTGGCGGGAAAAATTTTGGAGAGGAGTTTTGGTAATCAGTGGTGGTCGACTAGTGGTGGTGGGGAAGAGGGGAGAGGCCGCCAAGAGTGGAGGTGGGTGGGTGGACAGCTTGGAGATGAAGAAGGGATGGGGATGTGGTGGGCCAGTGGAGGTGGGGAGGAGGGGGTGGACGACTTGGTGATGAGGAAGGGTTGTGGGAGGTGGCCGCCAAAGGATGTGGAGAGGAATGGTGGCCAGGTAGAGATGAATGGAGAGAGGGGTGGGATGTCCAAGCTTCGCACTTGGAGTTATGGCTTCGGCAGCGGGTGATCAAAAGGAGGCTTCTTTTGCACAGTCCTTCAATACCCATCTATGGGCCCTCTACCATTATTTATATACTAGAGATGGACAACAAACGGTCATAATTCTCTGTTTGTTGTAACCCCAAAAACAAACAAAAATACAATGAAAATGAAAAAATACAAAGAACAAAAAAAGTTTTGATCGGTGATCTGCTCGTGACAAGCGATCCCGATAGTCATGAGCCTGAGGTTGGCGCGAGTAGACCCTAACGGGCCGTGTGGTACGATCCCCGCATCTCAAAAGTTTTCATCTCCGAAGAATGGAGATGATCGTAATGTCGTCATAGAGTTGGAGCTAGTCTCTCGAGCTCTGCTGTTGAGATCTAAGTGTTATCGATAAAAATGCGGCCCTGCCAATGAACCAAATATCTGACTCTATCTGCTACTGGTACGAACTCATGGGTCACGATCTCAGTGATGACATTGAACGGTCTAGTGCTTGTGAATGGAGAAACTTGTATCGGAGAATGTGGTGCTGATGTGGAAGAAGTAGGAACTGTAGCTGGATGAAAAATCGATGTCGAAGGCTCAGGTTGCGGTGAAGTGGTAGGCAAAGGACGAAGCTGTGTAGAAGAAGTAAGCGAAAACTGGGGTTGTAGCGAAGTAATATGCGATTGCTGGGGATGTAATGAAATAGTAGGCAAAGGTTGTAGTTGAGGGGCTGAGGTGGTAGGAGGCGAAGGGTACATGTAGTCGTGTGGCTCGAAGAATGAAGTTAAATCTTCTATGTTGAATACGGGCGAAATTCTCATCCTCTACGGAATATCTAATTCGTAAGCATTTATTCCAATTCTTTTGATGACAGTGTAAGAACTCATTCGCTTAGCATTAAATTTTTGAGCAGTTCCCTTGAGAGCAAAGGGAACTTCTCAATGCGTATACAGAGATTATCACCTATTCTTCTTCTATGAAGCTTTGTGTTACGCCAGGAGTCATTACCAGATTCTCCAAAGATTACTGTGCACGTCGACCAAAGGAGAAGGCGGAGGAAGACCGGGCTGAACCATCCGGTTCAGCCCGCCAATATTAAATAAGGAGCAATGGGGCTGAACCGCGCCGATTCAGCCCCTATGGGGGCCGGCCGGCCCTAGGGGTTGGGTGGGAGCATAAATACCCAAACCCTCCTCCTTGGTTCATTATGAAATCTATTATCAAGGTATTCCTTCTCTTCCCCCTCAAACCCTAATCATAATCTCTAGTTCCTCTCTAGTTTCCTCTAGTTCTTCCCTTTCCCTAGCTAGTTCATAACATTTGGTATCAGAGGATCTTTCCTCCAACCATGGTGACACGCACTGAAGCCGAGAATGCGCGCTTGACCACCATCGAAGAAAACTATGTAGGGTTGGCGGATTCGGTGGCAGCGATCGAAGAACAAGTGAAAACGTCCCAACAAAATCTGGAGGAACGCTTGGATGGGCGCCTGGAAGAGTTGAAAACACTGTTGGTGCAATCGTTAAAAGGAAAAATTGTGCCAAGCAGCGATTCGGAGGCGGAAGCGTCTCACGCGGCGCTACCATCCATGAACGAGGCCCCAGGAGGAACGAGCGTGCCCCACCTGTGCGGATTCGGACCCGATCCAGGACGCAGGGAACGCGCGTGGACGGGATCGACCCTAGCGGCGTCGGGATCGACTCAAATCGCGGGAGACGCACCATATGGGCAAGGGGGAGGCTTCACCGGGTCAGAGGGGACTGGCTATGACCGGCCAGGTGGCGACTGGCTGGCGCAGCAGCCGCCGGCGCGGCCGGCTACGCAGCAGCCAGCACCGGCTGCCGCGCCAGGATGCGGCCCTGGCTGGCTTCCAGCAGAGCAGGCACGGGCCTCTGCCGGCCCGTGGCGAGGTCGGGAGGCGCCAGTGGGTCTTTTATGGCCACCCGGGACCATGGGTGCTCCGATCGGAGGAGGAGCGGGGCTATTGCCGGCACCACCAATGTTTGGAGGAGCAATTGGGGTTCGAAATGGAGAACCGTGGAATGAACGACCCCCGTGGCAGGGTTTTCACGGCGGAGGACAGCAAATGGGCGGCGGACATGGGGGAGTTCCCTATCCGGAAGCGTGGGGTCGACAAAATCAGCCCGCAGAACAACAAGAGCAAGGAGGGTATGGCCAAGGGCAAGGAGGGTATGGGGGGGGCAAATCCCCGACCTTACATGCAACCCAAGCGAACACGCATGAATTTTCCAAAGTTCAAGGGGGGAGATGCTCTGGAATGGGTGCAAAAGGCGGAACTGTTTTTTACTTATCAAGAAATTCTCGCAGATCAGTGGGTACAACTCGCGGCCTTCCATCTGGAAGACGACGCATACCAGTGGACACAGTGGTTCATACGGGAATATGGATATGCTCCATGGGCATATTTTGTGGAGGGATTCTCAGCCCGTTTTGGACCCTTGGAGTACGAGGATGTGGAGGCGAAGTTACAAAAACTCCGTCAGAAAGGCACCGTGATGGAGTACCGTACAGAGTTTGAGAAGCTGGCCAATCGGGTCAGTTGGGAGGAAAAGACTCTCCTCAGTTGCTTCATATCAGGGTTGCGGGATGAATTGCGGGATGAGGTCCACGCCTATATGCCACGAAGTCTGAGCATCAGTTTGGCAAGGATACAGGAGGAGAGATTCAACCGGCAGAGGACCCGTACAGCGGTGAGAGCTCCTACGGTTGTACACCCTCCTCGGGGGGCTTCCCCGGCCGAGGGCCGGCCGACAGTGACAAAACTGACGTGGCAGGAACTTCAAACTAGGAAGGAGAAGGGGTTATGCTTCAACTGTGATGAGAAGTACACCCGAGGGCACGCATGCCAGAAGGTCCAGGTATTCATGCTGCAGGAGGAAACGGAAGATGTTCCTCACACTGAAGAGGAGGGAGAGTTGGCTATTGAAAACTTTGGAGTATCCATCCAGGCCCTGGAGGGGGGTACCCCATCTCCGACCTTACACCTAGCCGGGAGGATCGGCAGGGAGATGGTGACGATCTTGATGGACAGCGGGAGCACTCACAACTTCATCCAACCCGGTGTGGCCCAGAAGACGGAGTGTGACATAGATCGCAGCGCAGCTTTCCACGTCAGGGTAGCGGATGGACGTACACTGCAGTGCGAGGGAGTGATGAAGGGGGTGGAGCTCCAGATACAGGGTTACACTGGACATATTGATGTTTACTTACTGCCAATCCGGGGTTTTGACATGGTGTTGGGCGTACCGTGGCTGCGGCAACTTCGGCGGGTGACTTTTGATTGGGACCAGATGGCTATGGAGTTCAGCCAGCACGGGAAGGGATATTGCTTGGAAGGCCTCAAGTCGTCTCAGGTAAAGTAGATCTCACTCCGCAGCGTGGAACGACTAGGAGCACCGGATAGTACGATGACCATCGTTACGGCGAGTAGAGCAGAGCCTACGGCTCCAACAGAGGTCTCGTCTCAGATGCAAGCCAGAGCCGACTTGCTCCAGGAGCCGCACGCTCTTCGCCTCCAGCTTGAGGACAAGCTGGTCCTTGATGGGGGAGGGAATGTTACGCCAGGCGTCATTACCAGATTCTCCGAAGATTACTGTGCACGTCGACCAAAGGAGAAGGCGGAGGAAGACCGGGCTGAACCATCCGGTTCAGCCTGCCAATATTAAATAAGGAGCAATGGGGCTGAACCGCGCCGGTTCAGCCCCTATGGGGGCCGGACGGCCCTAGGGGTTGGGTGGGAGCATAAATACCCAACCCCTCCTCCTTGGTTCATTATGAAATCTATTATCAAGGTATTCCCTCTCTTCCCCCTCAAACCCTAACCCTAATATCTAGTTCCTCTCTAGTTTCCTCTAGTTCTTCCCTTTCCCTAGCTAGTTCAAAACACTTTGCAATCTCCCGTGGCTATCCGCATAAGATTTATAAATAGTAATACATTATTGCAAGTAATTCTTCATTGGATAGGCTTATGCAAAGGACTCGGCAAACTTGCTAGGACGGAACTCTATGGGTTGAGCAATAAGATATATGAGCTTCCTACGGTCATAACCTAAGACTACTTGGAATGGACTCAACCCTATTGTCATATTTATCGAACTATTTAATGTGAACTCTTCTACGGGTAATATTGGATCCCAAGAGAAGGTGTGATCACCTATGAGGCATCATAATAAATTTCCTAGGCTCATGTTTACTACTACGGTTTGGTCAACTGTAAGTGGGTGGTAAGAGAATCAGAATTATAGCATGGTGCATGTCTTTTTCCAAAGTGTTTTCCAAAAATAGCCCATGAATCAAACATCGCGATCGGATGCAATAGTCTTGGATAGACAGTGAAGTTGAAAGATGTCCCGAACGATAGGGATGCGATGTGTGACGCATCGGCGGTCTTGTTGCGTGCAATGAAATGAGCCATTTTGGAAAATCAATCAACAACGATAAAAAATCGAATCGTGCTTGCGCAGAGTGTGAGGAAGTCTGAGACCAAAGTCCATATTGATGTCCACCCATGGATGGTGTGGTACTGGAAGTGGTGTACAAACCCGTGTTCTGTCGCGGCCCTTTAGTCGTCTAACAGATATAGCAATGTCGGATGACTCGAGCTACATCTCTCTTAAGTGTAGGCCAATAGAAATGATATTTTACTAGTGCAATGATTTTATCTCTCCCAAAATGACCAGCTACACCACCGACATGCAACTCACGGACTAAGTGATCTCGGATGGATGTCTGGGAATACATAAGAGGGTGCTACGAAATAAATAACCATCGGTGATCGAGAAGTCAGGGATGACCTCAGGTGGGTCATGAGACTATGCGGAGTATACAGTCCGAAGTTTGAACAGGTCAAATACTCCGTGATCAAATGCTCGAATCACGTGTTGGATATTTTTGTAGTGGCCTAGTGGGGGTAGCTCATCCGGGAGCTCATCTGGCATAATATCGATGAATTCGTCTATAAGGCGTCGAACATCACGGTGCACGGACTCTATGTTCATAATGTACTTCGTAGACTGCGAGGCAACAACTACAGAAACGATGCCCGTGTCGTGACTCTCCCGGGTGAACTCACTATGTCATAAGATATGGATAGGTCTCGAGGCTTCTGTTGTAACTAAAGGCTTGACCCTCCCCTTAAGAGAATCACTGGGTTAGGTCGGTGATAATGTGCTCTTGCAACCCTTATCGAAGAATACGCACCTGTTAGACTGTCCGTAACAAGTCACATCCCTATCATATAACCAGGGTCTGCCTAATAGCACATGGGTTATGTCTATTGGAATGACGCGGCACCATCCTCTATCCTCAAAGGAAGTTGGTCAAATGGGCATCGGGCACCTCTGAGTGACCTGGATTACTGTCTTATCTACTCATACGCTCGATATGGATGCAGGTGGGGTTCTATTTTAATCTTCATTCGTTCGAGCCCCATTTGGGATATAATATTTACGCAACTGCCACTATCGATGACGAGTTTGCAGGCTCCTACTGCGCTCGGGAAGTAAGTGTAGAAGATAGTGGTCCACCTCCAATCCTCATCAGTGCGAGGAGAATGTAGTAGGCAGAGGATAACGCTCATCTCAAGTGCTCGGTCTGCTTCATCTTCCCAACCCTCTTCTATGGTCACGACGATTTCTTCTTCGGGCGCCTCTACGGGATCCGTGTTAGGGTCGGGGTCATCCTCAATAAGTAGATTCTATGTGGGGCAGTGTGCAGCCACATGGCCTCTACCCTGACAACGAAAGCACTGGATTCCTCCGGGCTTTGGGGACCTATTGGCATTGGATGTGCCTCTCGTGTTTACGGGAGCGCGAGAACGCATGGATGGATTGGGGCCCTGTTGGGGAGGCCTCCTGGGTGCAAAACTATCAGGTTGTGGATTAGGTCACCTTGGACAAGAAGTACGCGAGTATTGTTTGTATTATAATGCAAGCTAGAAGATTTGCTCGATTGAACTCCAAGTGGTGAGGAAAGAACTCCCTACGAATGTCCGCCCTCAATCCGACCCGAAAACGGGAGGCTACACGATGTGCTCCTAAGTAATATTGCTCTGAACGACAAGCTCATCAAAGCGAGTCATATATTCGACTACAGAAGGGTTCCTTGTCGTAGGGCTTGGAGTTGATCTAGAAGCTGACTCTGATATGAAGCTGGGAGATATTTTTCTTCAAGTTTTTGCTTCATATCATCCCAACGAGTGATGGGATAATAACCTTCTCTAAGGAGGGCTCGAGACTCGTACAATATATCTTAACTTGCCCATGTAATTCTATTGTGGCAAATCACACTCGTCTTTCATCAAACATCTCGTACTAGTCAAAATAGTTGTCCATATCTAGAAGTCAATCACTAAAATCCTTAGGATCCAACTGCCCATTGTAGGATAGAGCATCGATACGAATACGATGTGTAAAGTCATACTCACCTATATGACCTCTTCGGGGTTCATGATAGTCCATATAATCATCTCTACCTTGGTCGAACCGTGCGTGATGAACAGGACGATCTTTATGCAAAGGATATCGAGGTTGAGGTCGTTCTTCTTGAGGAAGGTGGTATCGACCAATTATGGGATCTCAACACTCGTAAGGTAGCTTTGGGCCCTCGTGAAAGGATGGAGAAGTCTAGGCAAAGATTAATGAACATACGGTCAGGAAGTCCCTCAATATCACGATGACCGTCACGGTGGATAACTTGGGGCCTAAAGGTGTCTTGTGGACGAGGGTTCGTAAGGAGATCTAGACCATTTACCCTAGTGGTGAGGACTCTCAATTGCTCTCTAAGGTCATTAAACTATGCATCTATTTGGTCGAAACGATTGGATAAATTTTTTTGAAAATCGGACATTGGCATATTTGTGTTGGACCTGGCGGTTGCTTGGTTATCTAAGGGAGGTGATCATGTCATGGTATGCCTAAACATCTTACCGCTACGAAGCATGCAATTGGCCCTAACTTGGGGCTCTGATACCAAAAACTGAAGCAGGGTAAGGTGTTATTTAGGCTATGGGTAATTTCTACTTGAAGACACAATTCCTATGGATTTTAAATTTGCAATAATAATTTTTTTATAAATCAAAAATCTAGAATAAATCACAGTAGTGAAAGCTCAGCAAACAAGGTAACACGTGAAGTTGTATAAATGTAAGAGTACTCGCAATCAAATAACTAAGTAAATGAAAACGTACAACGTTTCAAAACTCGGAAACAAATATTAGTGATGAATATTCCTCAAGTGGGAATCACACAATTCAACATAAAATAAATGACTTCAAACTTGAAAACTCACACAATTCATAAATGGGGGAGGGCTGGTTGAATATTCGAAGGACTTTGGGAAGCCGGAAGTGTGACCCGGGGTTGGATTTAGGCCTTCGTATATATAGCAAACTGCTATTCGGCACATTATGTTGTTGGAATGGGTCTTTCTGAAAGATGGAAGAGGTAGGTTGTTGTTGTTGTATGGAGGTCGGCAAGAGACTAGAGGGTTGTGGGGGGAGTTTCAGCTGCTAGGAGTTTCCGGCGGCAGGAATGTTGCTGGGAGAGGGTATTCCGGTAGCTGGGGCATTTTCCGACAGGACTGAGAGGTGGAGGGAGTTCTGTAGAGGAGAGGGGGTCGTGGCAGGCTGTTGGGGGTTGTCGGTTGTTGAATGGAAGAAGGGGGACTCGGGTAGGGGCTGAGGAGGTGTCTTCATGTGAGAGAGGCGGGGAATAGGTTATGGGGGACTGTTGGAGGCGGCCGGCTGTTGGAAGCAATGGAGGGGGACTCGATTTTGGACGTGGGGGGATAATGTGGCTCGGTTTGAATGTGGAGATTGGAGAATGGGGTGGAGGCTCGAATGAGATGAGAGGAGTGGAAGAAGATTAAATGTGGATGAGAGGGCTTGGCGTGTAAGGAGAAGTGGAGAGTGGAGATGGTGGGGGAAATGGAAGGATGGGAGAAATTTTTGGAATTGTGTCCTAAAATTGAAGAAGAGGGGTGGTGGGGAAGTGGAGTGGTGGGGAATTGTCTAGGAGGTGGAGATGGTGGTAGAGTGGTGGCCGGACGGAGGGGATCGCCGGAGGTGGTGGTGGCCAGAGGTGGTTTCCGGCGATCACGGGAAAATAAAAAATGTAGGGAAATTTGCGGAGGTGGAGGTGGCTTGACGAAGGTGGCAGGAAAATTGGAGATGGATGGAATTGGGAGGGAAAGGTTGTGGGAAAATTTTGGAGAGTTTTGGTAATTGGTGGTGGTCGACTAGTGGTGGTGGGGAAGAGGGGGAGTGGCCAAGAGTGGAGGTGGGTACGTGAGTGGCCGGCTTGGAGATGAAGAGGGAATGGGAATGTGGTCAGCTAGTGGAGATGGGGAGGAGGGGGTGGATGGCTTGGTGATGAGGTCGCCGGCCAAAGGATGTGGGGAGGAAGGGTGGCCGGCTAGACATAAATGGGGAGAGGGGTGGGATGTCCAAGCTTCGCACTTGGAGTTCCGCTGCTTCGACACCGGGTGATCCAAAGGAGGCTTCGTTTGCACAATCTTTCAATACCCATCTATGAAGCCCTCTACTCTTATTTATTAGACTAGAGAGGGACAATAAACAGTCATGATTCTCCATTCGTTGTAACGCCCAAAACAAACAAATATACAGTAAAAATGAAAAAAAATACAAAGAACAAAAAAAGTTTAGTTGATCCGCTCGTGATGAGCAGTCCCGATCATCATTGGACCCGAGGTAGGCACGAGTAGACCCTAACGAGCCGTGTGGTACGATCTCCATCAGTTTGAGATAATTGCGTGAGTTTTATGTCTTATTACTATTTTTAATTTATCATTGGATCATTATCTGCATGGATACATCATACTAAGTTAGACATGGTTCACTTCCACGACACTGCACCTAGAGTTTGCATTGCTTAGTATTTGCTTTCAGACCCCTGCGTCAATTTGTTTCTACTTTTAAACATCACCACTATTTTCGGCTTTTTGAATCTCCATTATTCGTCACTGATGCAAGATGTTAATATATATTTAGATGCTAATGTATATTTATATAAGGAGAAAATATAAAGTTATTTTCTATCTTTTAGCGACCTTAAATCTTAGCTATTGGAAAAAAATTTATGGAGAGTGACAGATGAGAGAGAAAATAATTTTTTCATACTAAAAGGACTATATATTTATATATATATTTATATATTTATATATACATATATGGGAGAGAAGGGGGAGAAGATAATAGAGAAAGAAAGATAATAGAGAGAAGAGAGAGTTGCATAGTGAAAAGGGGAAAGAGGGGGAGAGAGAACCATAGATGAAGGAAGAGTGGGAGGAGAGGGGGAGAAAGGGAGAGAGAGGAAGGAAGGAGAGAGGGGAGAGAAAGGAGCGAACAAAGAGCAAGAGAGGGAGAGAAAAAGATGTCTAATTTTAGTAAATATAAATGTCAATGCCTACCCCCTCGTTAAATCTTATAGGGTACCTAATGGAAGTATGAGCAAATGAACAAGTCAATACGACTCTGATCCTTCAAAAAAACATAACGCATGAAATCAAATCTAATGAATGCCAGTAATATTTCGCATATCAAAAAATTTTGTGATTATAAGTGATATTTGTGCATCCCATAAAGACTCAACATTACCAATTGCTTGTAAATGTGTGTTATTATCAGCAGTGACCATCTTTTGAGGTGGCAATGGACAATCATGGTGAGTCCAGCGGTTAAATGAGCATTTGAACCAAACCTCTTTTTTCCCATTTAAAACTGTGTTGGTTGGATTATAAAAAATTCTAACCATCTTTCCAGCATGAATAACAAGTGGTTCTGTATACACTACATCCTTCTGAGAAAGCAAAAATCTTTTTAAAGTCCTTTCCTTTGTGTCAGCTTTCAATCGTATCATTTTCTCAGCCTGGCACAGCAATAAGAAAAATGTCATGTAAGATGCTCTATGTAAAAAGCTGCAGATATAAACTACATAATCATTTTTGAAATTTCAAGCTACATACACAGGAAACTGGTTTTTGACAATTTATACAATTCTAACAGGCATAAAATATAATGGGTTGACCTTCTGATGCAACCCAAGTTTGCATCTTTTGTTTTATTTTATTTTCAGTATTTTTATTTTTGTAGAGCACGTCTTCGCGCAATTCTAGCTTCACGCATGTGTATCGCGTATTCTACTCGCGCACTATCATCCGGCTTATTGGTGTGACCGTCATAAGACCCTGAATGAAAAGGTCCGACAAACTAGGACTAGTGTTAGTAAAGGCAAGCAAGGATTTTAAAATTAAGAAATTTCTGAAATTAAATGAAATTTCTGAAATTAAATGTATGAGTTATTATGTGGAATATATAAGGACCACAATTATGCTATTCTCATCAAATCCCTTTATATTCATGAGTTTTAAAACCCCCCCTATTGTGTGCAGCAGGCTGTTCTTTTCCTCCCCATTTATTTCTTTAATGGGCTGCCTTTCTAGCCATTTAATTCTTTAATGGCAGCCGGTCCACTTTCATTTGGTAACCCCCCTTTTTATTACCGTTAAATTAAACCCATTCCCTTTATAAACAGCCAATTTCCTTTGTTGATGGCAGCCTGGACAAGACCTTTCGAAGACGAGAAATTTATCTGTCTTCGGAAGGAAGTGCCAGCCCCAGCTCTCCCCATCAGCGATTCCGATTCTCGCCTCCGCCATTTTGGCCTCTCCCGACCTCCGGCGAAGCCACCTCCGGCGAGTCCTCCTCCGGCGAGTCCTCCATCCTAGTCCAATCCCGATCCGGCGGCTCCAGTGCTCGGAATTCACCTTCCAGGCAGTCGAACGCCTGTTTGCTTCTTCGACTACGTGTGGCCCTCCTCCGACCCTTTCGGATTCTCGAGCGTGATTTCTTCCAAACCCGATCCTGAGGAAGCCGATTCCAGCCGCTGTCGAGGTTCTAATCGTGGGCCAGTGTCATCATTCGAGCTTCTTCCCTGGTTCCACGGTTCGGGTTGTTGACTACGGGCCTAGTTTGACACTGTGTGGAATCCGCCGGGACGCGCTTGATCTCTTGGTACGACCCTCACCACCTCTTATGACTCGGCTCCTGATAGTATAACTTTATGCTTAATTTTAATGATCTTGATTTTCAGAGCTTGCTTGCCCAAAGCTAACAATATTCCTGTTTGTCGTTCTTTTTTCTTATTTGTCATCTTATTTTTCTTTGAGTTGCCTGTGGGAAAATTAAATCGGAAAGGTGGAATGCGGACAATCGTGCCATACTTATGTGTGTTTGCGAACGCTGTGATGATTATCGATTTATATTGCTCGTGCGATTTCGCGCTCGCGTCATAATTTTTAAACAAAACTCATTTGTAACATTTAAAATATAAATCTTCAATTTTAGTTTACATCAGTTTGGTATCAGAGGGGGTTCGATTCACTTCTATTGTGAATCGGCGATCTTGATTTAAAATTTTTGGAACTTTTATTTAGTGTTTTAAAAAAAAACATATCTGTTATAAAAAAAATCAGTAAGTTTTTTTTTAGTTTTGTTTTCTTTAAAAAAAACATTTAAAAACAAATTTTCTTAAAAACAAAATATGGACAATCGATTTGATCAAATAGAAAAAACCTTAGGCGACTTAGCCCAACAAATGGGTGAGCTAATGAAGTCGGTCGGCACGCTTAATGCCAGTATGAGAGACAATCACCACGTCGTGACCGGGTTAAGGGCCTCCGTTAATGCCTTAGAAGCCGAACGTCACCTAGGTTTGAATCAAGAACCACAACAAAATCCTAGACACGAGGAGCACAACCCTAGACCAGCTGATCCTGCACAACCTGAACCTGGCCTCCGTGGCCAACCCCGTTGGGACGATGGAGTTAAGCTTGATGTAGGTGATTTTGAGGGTCACGTGGAGCCCGAAAAATGCCTAGATTGGTGTGAGCGTGTTGAAAGGTTCATGTCGTGGAAACAAATGCCTATGAATCGTCAGGTTGAGTATGCCGTCCTTAGGCTTAAGGGACCCGCATTGATTTGGTGGGTTCAGCTAGAGCGCACTCGTTTCACTTTAGGCCTAGCTCCTATCACCACGTGGGTAGAGTTTAAGTTGCAACTGCGGAAGCGATATGTCCCCCCGGACTATTTGCAAGCTCTTTACCGAAGGTTCCACAACCTTCGCCAGGATAAGCTTTCCGTGGATGATTACACCAACGAATTCTTGATATTGCAGTCTAGGCTTGATCTTCATGAGGAGGACGATATGACAGTGTCCCGTTATCTGAACGGACTCCGTTATGCTATTAGGGACGAGCTAGAGTTACACGACTTTAGAAATTTGGGTGAAGTGTCTAGTAGAGCCCGTAGAGTAGAGGCCTCACTTCAGAAGAGGACATCTGGGCATAGGTCTACTGAAAAAGCTACCTCGAGCACCACCACCACTGTGTCCACCTCTAGGATTTCTGATCCTCCTCACCATCCTGTCACTACTGGGACCCCAGCTCCTCCCACTGGCCTCACCCGAGGTAAGGAGCCTATGGGATCCAAGCCCAACACTGGAGTATTTCGATGCTTCAAGTGTATGGAGCCTGGGCACAAATCATCTGAGTGCCCGCGACGCCACTTCGTCGCCGTTACTGATTCTACTGATGGGCGAGAGCCAGAATATGGAGTCTTCCTTAGTGACTCCAAGCCTGAGCCCGAGCCCGAGTCTGATAGCGTTATCGAGGTCGAAGGAGAGCAAGCTGAGCATTTAGTTTGTGTCTTACGCTATAGCTTGGTTACCCCTAGCGAGACCACTGAGCATGATTTACTGAGGAATGAAATTTTCCGCACTACTGCACGCATTCAAGGACACTTTTGTTCCATTATCATTGATAGCGGTAGCATGGAAAACTTTGTTTCCCAACGCATGGTTGAGACGCTAGGACTCGAGACGCACCCCTTGGAGCAGCCCTATCACTTATCTGGGGTTAATAGTCACCTGACTATGCCCGTTACTCATCGATGTCTTGTGGAGTTCTCTATAGGGGACGCGTATCAAGATTCTGTTCTATGTGATGTCGCTCCGATCGATGTCTGCCACATTTTATTAGGACGATCATGGCAGTTCGACCGACGTGTCATGCATGATGGTGTGAGGAACTCCCACTCCTTTGATCACCATGGACGCAGGATTGTTCTTCTTCCCCAGAAGCATAGTCTTGTTCCTAGGACTCCAGGGAGGACCTCACCAGCTTCTGCCTCACCTTCCTTAGTTACCACTACACCGCTATTATTTAGTGCCGCCCTTCTGCCTGGACCTTTACCCCAGGAAGATGCACTTGACTCCGGTGAGTCATCAATTTTAGATGTTCTGCCAGCACTACCACATGTTGATTTTATATTCGGCGATCATGTGTTTAGTCCGCACCGCTATCCAGTGAGTGTACGTGAGCATTTAGGGCTTGGTCAAACTAATTATGAATTTTTGGGGATTAGCCTTATTAGAGAAATTGAAACATTTCATACAATTTTTACTCCTAATAGGGACACACGTTTTAAAGGATTTCTATGGATGCTTTTAAATGTTAAATTTGGGATCCTTTTAAAATTTTGTGACTCTGGTGGGATTTCCGTGGGTATAATCATGATGATAATTGATCTTGGTTTAGTAGATGCTCATAAGTGTCTAACGGTAGTGCGTATGACGTCTTATGAATTAATGATTCCACAGGTTGACCTTGCTCATTTCTTGCCGTGTTTCCCACCCTATTTTGATCCATCCTCTTCACCACTTTGTGCTCCTCTTCTTCCCGAAGCTCTGAATTTTATCGATCATTTGATTATTTTGCATAAAATTATCACTAACAGTTTTCGAGCGTCTTTGGAAAATTATAACTCCATGGTTGATTTTCTCACCGGGAGTTATCTTTTTCCAATGGAGTTTGGGTTCCTGCATTTTTCAGGAAAGATGGTGTGCCATCAGATCATGTGCAGCAACGACGGGTTCTTACCGTGTTCCATTATCTACCACAGCAGGGCAGTGACAGAACAATTTCTCGAATCGACTTTTGGATATCTCAATGGCGGGTTTTATCATATTCTCGACGGGGTCGAGCTCTCTCAACCCCGGGAGAATTGATGCAACCCAAGTTTGCATCTTTTGTTTTATTTTATTTTCAGTATTTTTATTTTTGTAGCGCACGTCTTCGCGCAATTCTAGCTTCACGCATGTGTATCGCGTATTCTACTCGCGCACTATCATCCGGCTTATTGGTGTGACCGGCCAATAAGACCCTGAATGAAAAGGTCCGACAAACTAGGACTAGTGTTAGTAAAGGCAAGCAAGGATTTTAAAATTAAGAAATTTCTGAAATTAAATGAAATTTCTGAAATTAAATGTATGAGTTATTATGTGGAATATATAAGGACCACAATTATGCTATTCTCATCAAATCCCTTTATATTCATGAGTTTTAAAACCCCCCCTATTGTGTGCAGCCGGCTGTTCTTTTCCTCCCCATTTATTTCTTTAATGGGCTGCCTTTCTAGCCATTTAATTCTTTAATGGCAGCCGGTCCACTTTCATTTGGTAACCCCCCTTTTTATTACCGTTAAATTAAACCCATTTCCTTTATAAACAGCCAATTTCCTTTGTTGATGGCAGCCTGGACAAGACCTTTCGAAGACGAGAAATTTATCTCTGTCTTCGGAAGGAAGTGCCGGCCCCAGCTCTCCCCATCAGCGATTCCGATTCTCGCCTCCGCCATTTTGGCCTCTCCCGACCTCCGGCGAAGCCACCTCCGGCGAGTCCTCCATCCTAGTCCAATCCCGATCCGGCGGCTCCAGTGCTCGGAATTCACCTTCCAGGCAGTCGAACGCCTGTTTGCTTCTTCGACTACGTGTGGCCCTCCTCCGACCCTTTCGGATTCTCGAGCGTGATTTCTTCCAAACCCGATCCTGAGGAAGCCGATTCCAGCCGCTGTCGAGGTTCTAATCGTGGGCCAGTGTCATCATTCGAGCTTCTTCCCTGGTTCCACGGTTCGGGTTGTTGACTACGGGCCTAGTTTGACACTGTGTGGAATCCGCCGGGACGCGCTTGATCTCTTGGTACGACCCTCACCACCTCTTATGACTCGGCTCCTGATAGTATAACTTTATGCTTAATTTTAATGATCTTAATTTTCAGAGCTTGCTTGCCCAAAGCTAACAATATTCCTGTTTGTCGTTCTTTTTTCTTATTTGTCATCTTATTTTTCTTTGAGTTGCCTGTGGGAAAATTAAATCGGAAAGGTGGAATGCGGACAATCGTGTCATACTTATGTGTGTTTGCGAACGCTGTGATGATTATCGATTGATATTGCTCGTGCGATTTCGCGATCGCGTCATAATTTTTAAACAAAACTCATTTGTAACATTTAAAATATAAATCTTCAATTTTAGTTTACATCAGTTTGGTATCAGAGGGGGTTCGATTCACTTCTATTGTGAATCGGCGATCTTGATTTAAAATTTTTGGAACTTTTATTTAGTGTTTTAAAAAAAACATATCTGTTATAAAAAAAATCAGTAAGTTTTTTTTTAGTTTTGTTTTCTTTAAAAAAAACATTTAAAAACAAATTTTCTTAAAAACAAAATATGGACAATCGATTTGATCAAATAGAAAAAACCTTAGGCGACTTAGCCCAACAAATGGGTGAGCTAATGAAGTCGGTCGGCACGCTTAATGCCAGTATGAGAGACAATCACCACGTCGTGACCGGGTTAAGGGCCTCCGTTAATGCCTTAGAAGCCGAACGTCACCTAGGTTTGAATCAAGAACCACAACAAAATCCTAGACACGAGGAGCACAACCCTAGACCAACTGATCCTGCACAACCTGAACCTGGCCTCCGTGGCCAACCCCGTTGGGACGATGGAGTTAAGCTTGATGTAGGTGATTTTGAGGGTCACGTGGAGCCCGAAAAATGTCTAGATTGGTGTGAGCGTGTTGAAAGGTTCATGTCGTGGAAACAAATGCCTATGAATCGTCAGGTTGAGTATGCCGTCCTTAGGCTTAAGGGACCCGCATTGATTTGGTGGGTTCAGCTAGAGCGCACTCGTTTCACTTTAGGCCTAGCTCCTATCACCACGTGGGTAGAGTTTAAGTTGCAACTGCGGAAGCGATATGTCCCCCCGGACTATTTGCAAGCTCTTTACCGAAGGTTCCACAACCTTCGCCAGGATAAGCTTTCCGTGGATGATTACACCAACGAATTCTTGATATTGCAGTCTAGGCTTGATCTTCATGAGGAGGACGATATGACAGTGTCCCGTTATCTGAACGGGCTCCGTTATGCTATTAGGGACGAGCTAGAGTTACACGACTTTAGAAATTTGGGTGAAGTGTCTAGTAGAGCCCGTAGAGTAGAGGCCTCACTTCAGAAGAGGACATCTGGGCATAGGTCTACTGAAAAAGCTACCTCGAGCACCACCACCACTGTGTCCACCTCTAGGATTTCTGATCCTCCTCACCATCCTGTCACTACTGGGACCCCAGCTCCTCCCACTGGCCTCACCCGAGGTAAGGAGCCTATGGGATCCAAGCCCAACACTGGAGTATTTCGATGCTTCAAGTGTATGGAGCCTGGGCACAAATCATCTGAGTGCCCGCGACGCCACTTCGTCGCCGTTACTGATTCTACTGATGGGCGAGAGCCAGAATATGGAGTCTTCCTTAGTGACTCCAAGCCTGAGCCCGAGCCCGAGTCTGATAGCGTTATCGAGGTCGAAGGAGAGCAAGCTGAGCATTTAGTTTGTGTCTTACGCTATAGCTTGGTTACCCCTAGCGAGACCACTGAGCATGATTTACTGAGGAATGAAATTTTCCGCACTATTGCACGCATTCAAGGACACTTTTGTTCCATTATCATTGATAGCGGTAGCATGGAAAACTTTGTTTCCCAACGCATGGTTGAGACGCTAGGACTCGAGACGCACCCCTTGGAGCAGCCCTATCACTTATCTGGGGTTAATAGTCACCTGACTATGCCCGTTACTCATCGATGTCTTGTGGAGTTCTCTATAGGGGACGCGTATCAGGATTCTGTTCTATGTGATGTCGCTCCGATCGATGTCTGCCACATTTTATTAGGACGATCATGGCAGTTCGACCGACGTGTCATGCATGATGGTGTGAGGAACTCCCACTCCTTTGATCACCATGGACGCAGGATTGTTCTTCTTCCCCAGAAGCATAGTCTTGTTCCTAGGACTCCAGGGAGGACCTCACCAGCTTCTGCCTCACCTTCCTTAGTTACCACTACACCGCTATTATTTAGTGCCGCCCTTCTGCCTGGACCTTTACCCCAGGAAGATGCACTTGACTCCGGTGAGTCATCAATTTTAGATGTTCTGCCAGCACTACCACATGTTGATTTTATATTCGGCGATCATGTGTTTAGTCCGCACCGCTATCCCGTGAGTGTACGTGAGCATTTAGGGCTTGGTCAAACTAATTATGAATTTTTGGGGATTAGCCTTATTAGAGAAATTGAAACATTTCATACAATTTTTACTCCTAATAGGGACACACGTTTTAAAGGATTTCTATGGATGCTTTTAAATGTTAAATTTGGGATCCTTTTAAAATTTTGTGACTCTGGTGGGATTTCCGCGGGTATAATCATGATGATAATTGATCTTGGTTTAGTAGATGCTCATAAGTGTCTAACGGTAGTGTGTATGACGTCTTATGAATTAATGATTCCACGGGTTGACCTTGCTCATTTCTTGCCGTGTTTCCCACCCTATTTTGATCCATCCTCTTCACCACTTTGTGCTCCTCTTCTTCCCGAAGCTCTGAATTTTATCGATCATTTGATTATTTTGCATAAAATTATCACTAACAGTTTTCGAGCGTCTTTGGAAAATTATAACTCCATGGTTGATTTTCTCACCGGGAGTTATCTTTTTCCAATGGAGTTTGGGTTCCTGCATTTTTCAGGAAAGATGGTGTGCCATCAGATCATGTGCAGCAACGACGGGTTCTTACCGTGTTCCATTATCTACCACAGCAGGGCAGTGACAGAACAATTTCTCGAATCGACTTTTGGATATCTCAATGGCGGGTTTTATCATATTCTCGACGGGGTCGAGCTCTCTCAACCCCGGGAGAATTGATGCAACCCAAGTTTGCATCTTTTGTTTTATTTTATTTTCAGTATTTTAATTTTTGTAGCGCACGCTTCGCGCAATTCTAGCTTCACGCATGTGTATCGCGTATTCTACTCGCGCACTATCATCCGGCTTATTGGTGTGACCGGCCAATAAGACCCTGAATGAAAAGGTACGACAAACTAGGACTAGTGTTAGTAAACGCAAGCAAGGATTTTAAAATTAAGAAATTTCTGAAATTAAATGAAATTTCTGAAATTAAATGTATGAGTTATTATGTGGAATATATAAGGACCACAATTATGCTATTCTCATCAAATCCCTTTATATTCATGAGTTTTAAAACCCCCCCTATTGTGTGCAGCCGGCTGTTCTTTTCCTCCCCATTTATTTCTTTAATGGGCTGCCTTTCTAGCCATTTAATTCTTTAATGGCAGCCGGTCCACTTTCATTTGGTAACCCCCCTTTTTATTACCGTTAAATTAAACCCATTTCCTTTATAAACAGCCAATTTCCTTTGTTGATGGCAGCCTGGACAAGACCTTTCGAAGACGAGAAATTTATCTCTGTCTTCGGAAGGAAGTGCCGGCCCCAGCTCTCCCCATCAGCGATTCCGATTCTCGCCTCCGCCATTTTGGCCTCTCCCGACCTCCGGCGAAGCCACCTCCGGCGAGTCCTCCATCCTAGTCCAATCCCGATCCGGCGGCTCCAGTGCTCGGAATTCACCTTCCAGGCAGTCGAACGCCTGTTTGCTTCTTCGACTACGTGTGGCCCTCCTCCGACCCTTTCGGATTCTCGAGCGTGATTTCTTCCAAACCCGATCCTGAGGAAGCCGATTCCAGCCGCTGTCGAGGTTCTAATCGTGGGCCAGTGTCATCATTCGAGCTTCTTCCCTGGTTCCACGGTTCGGGTTGTTGACTACGGGCCTAGTTTGACACTGTGTGGAATCCGCCGGGACGCGCTTGATCTCTTGGTACGACCCTCACCACCTCTTATGACTCGGCTCCTGATAGTATAACTTTATGCTTAATTTTAATGATCTTAATTTTCAGAGCTTGCTTGCCCAAAGCTAACAATATTCCTGTTTGTCGTTCTTTTTTCTTATTTGTCATCTTATTTTTCTTTGAGTTGACTGTGGGAAAATTAAATCGGAAAGGTGGAATGCGGACAATCGTGTCATACTTATGTGTGTTTGCGAACGCTGTGATGATTATCGATTGATATTGCTCGTGCGATTTCGCGCTCGCGTCATAATTTTTAAACAAAACTCATTTGTAACATTTAAAATATAAATCTTCAATTTTTGTTTACATCAGTTTGGTATCAGAGGGGGTTCGATTCACTTCTATTGTGAATCGGCGATCTTGATTTAAAATTTTTGGAACTTTTATTTAGTGTTTTAAAAAAAAACATATCTGTTATAAAAAAAATCAGTAAGTTTTTTTTTAGTTGTTTTCTTTAAAAAAAACATTTAAAAACAAATTTTCTTAAAAACAAAATATGGACAATCGATTTGATCAAATAGAAAAACCCTTAGGCGACTTAGCCCAACAAATGGGTGAGCTAATGAAGTCGGTCGGCACGCTTAATGCCAGTATGAGAGACAATCACCACGTCGTGACCGGGTTAAGGGCCTCCGTTAATGCCTTAGAAGCCGAACGTCACCTAGGTTTGAATCAAGAACCACAACAAAATCCTAGACACGAGGAGCACAACCCTAGACCAGCTGATCCTGCACAACCTGAACCTGGCCTCCGTCGCCAACCCCGTTGGGACGATGGAGTTAAGCTTGATGTAGGTGATTTTGAGGGTCACGTGGAGCCCGAAAAATGCCTAGATTGGTGTGAGCGTGTTGAAAGGTTCATGTCGTGGAAACAAATGCCTATGAATCGTCAGGTTGAGTATGCCGTCCTTAGGCTTAAGGGACCCGCATTGATTTGGTGGGTTCAGCTAGAGCGCACTCGTTTCACTTTAGGCCTAGCTCCTATCACCACGTGGGTAGAGTTTAAGTTGCAACTGCGGAAGCGATATGTCCCCCCGGACTATTTGCAAGCTCTTTACCGAAGGTTCCACAACCTTCGCCAGGATAAGCTTTCCGTGGATGATTACACCAACGAATTCTTGATATTGCAGTCTAGGCTTGATCTTCATGAGGAGGACGATATGACAGTGTCCCGTTATCTGAACGGGCTCCGTTATGCTATTAGGGACGAGCTAGAGTTACACGACTTTAGAAATTTGGGTGAAGTGTCTAGTAGAGCCCGTAGAGTAGAGGCCTCACTTCAGAAGAGGACATCTGGGCATAGGTCTACTGAAAAAGCTACCTCGAGCACCACCACCACTGTGTCCACCTCTAGGATTTCTGATCCTCCTCACCATCCTGTCACTACTGGGACCCCAGCTCCTCCCACTGGCCTCACCCGAGGTAAGGAGCCTATGGGATCCAAGCCCAACACTGGAGTATTTCGATGCTTCAAGTGTATGGAGCCTGGGCACAAATCATCTGAGTGCCCGCGACGCCACTTCGTCGCCGTTACTGATTCTACTGATGGGCGAGAGCCAGAATATGGAGTCTTCCTTAGTGACTCCAAGCCTGAGCCCGAGCCCGAGTCTGATAGCGTTATCGAGGTCGAAGGAGAGCAAGCTGAGCATTTAGTTTGTGTCTAACGCTATAGCTTGGTTACCCCTAGCGAGACCACTGAGCATGATTTACTGAGGAATGAAATTTTCCGCACTACTGCACGCATTCAAGGACACTTTTGTTTCATTGTCATTGATAGCGGTAGCATGGAAAACTTTGTTTCCCAACGCATGGTTGAGACGCTAGGACTCGAGACGCACCCCTTGGAGCAGCCCTATCACTTATCTGGGGTTAATAGTCACCTGACTATGCCCGTTACTCATCGATGTCTTGTGGAGTTCTCTATAGGGGACGCGTATCAGGATTCTGTTCTATGTGATGTCGCTCCGATCGATGTCTGCCACATTTTATTAGGACGATCATGGCAGTTCGACCGACGTGTCATGCATGATGGTGTGAGGAACTCCCACTCCTTTGATCACCATGGACGCAGGATTGTTCTTCTTCCCCAGAAGCATAGTCTTGTTCCTAGGACTCCAGGGAGGACCTCACCAGCTTCTGCCTCACCTTCCTTAGTTACCACTACACCGCTATTATTTAGTGCCGCCCTTCTGCCTGGACCTTTACCCCAGGAAGATGCACTTGACTCCGGTGAGTCATCAATTTTAGATGTTCTGCCAGCACTACCACATGTTGATTTTATATTCGGCGATCATGTGTTTAGTCCGCACCGCTATCCCGTGAGTGTACGTGAGCATTTAGGGCTTGGTCAAACTAATTATGAATTTTTGGGGATTAGCCTTATTAGAGAAATTGAAACATTTCATACAATTTTTACTCCTAATAGGGACACGTTTTAAAGGATTTCTATGGATGCTTTTAAATGTTAAATTTGGGATCCTTTTAAAATTTTGTGACTCTGGTGGGATTTCCGCGGGTATAATCATGATGATAATTGATCTTGGTTTAGTAGATGCTCATAAGTGTCTAACGGTAGTGCGTATGACGTCTTATGAATTAATGATTCCACAGGTTGACCTTGCTCATTTCTTGCCGTGTTTCCCACCCTATTTTGATCCATCCTCTTCACCACTTTGTGCTCCTCTTCTTCCCGAAGCTCTGAATTTTATCGATCATTTGATTATTTTGCATAAAATTATCACTAACAGTTTTCGAGCGTCTTTGAAAAATTATAACTCCATGGTTGATTTTCTCACCGGGAGTTATCTTTTTCCAATGGAGTTTGGGTTCCTGCATTTTTCAGGAAAGATGGTGTGCCATCAGATCATGTGCAGCAACGACGGGTTCTTACCGTGTTCCATTATCTACCACAGCAGGGCAGTGACAGAACAATTTCTCGAATCGACTTTTGGATATCTCAATGGCGGGTTTTATCATATTCTCGACGGGGTCGAGCTCTCTCAACCCCGGGAGAATTGATGCAACCCAAGTTTGCATCTTTTGTTTTATTTTATTTTCAGTATTTTTATTTTTGTAGCGCACGTCTTCGCGCAATTCTAGCTTCACGCATGTGTATCGCGTATTCTACTCGCGCACTATCATCCGGCTTATTGGTGTGACCGGCCAATAAGACCCTGAATGAAAAGGTCCGACAAACTAGGACTAGTGTTAGTAAAGGCAAGCAAGGATTTTAAAATTAAGAAATTTCTGAAATTAAATGAAATTTCTGAAATTAAATGTATGAGTTATTATGTGGAATATATAAGGACCACAATTATGCTATTCTCATCAAATCCCTTTATATTCATGAGTTTTAAAACCCCCCCTATTGTGTGCAGCCGGCTGTTCTTTTCCTCCCCATTTATTTCTTTAATGGGCTGCCTTTCTAGCCATTTAATTCTTTAATGGCAGCCGGTCCACTTTCATTTGGTAACCCCCCTTTTTATTACCGTTAAATTAAACCCATTTCCTTTATAAACAGCCAATTTCCTTTGTTGATGGCAGCCTGGACAAGACCTTTCGAAGACGAGAAATTTATCTCTGTCTTCGGAAGGAAGTGCCGGCCCCAGCTCTCCCCATCAGCGATTCTGATTCTCGCCTCCGCCATTTTGGCCTCTCCCGACCTCCGGCGAAGCCACCTCCGGCGAGTCCTCCTCCGGCGAGTCCTCCATCCTAGTCCAATCCCGATCCGGCGGCTCCAGTGCTCGGAATTCACCTTCCAGGCAGTCGAACGCCTGTTTGCTTCTTCGACTACGTGTGGCCCTCCTCCGACCCTTTCGGATTCTCGAGCGTGATTTCTTCCAAACCCGATCCTGAGGAAGCCGATTCCAGCCGCTGTCGAGGTTCTAATCGTGGGCCAGTGTCATCATTCGAGCTTCTTCCCTGGTTCCACGGTTCGGGTTGTTGACTACGGGCCTAGTTTGACACTGTGTGGAATCCGCCGGGACGCGCTTGATCTCTTGGTACGACCCTCACCACCTCTTATGACTCGGCTCCTGATAGTATAACTTTATGCTTAATTTTAATGATCTTAATTTTCAGAGCTTGCTTGCCCAAAGCTAACAATATTCCTGTTTGTCGTTCTTTTTTCTTATTTGTCATCTTATTTTTCTTTGAGTTGCCTGTGGGAAAATTAAATCGGAAAGGTGGAATGCGGACAATCGTGTCATACTTATGTGTGTTTGCGAACGCTGTGATGATTATCGATTGATATTGCTCGTGCGATTTCGCGCTCGCGTCATAATTTTTAAACAAAACTCATTTGTAACATTTAAAATATAAATCTTCAATTTTAGTTTACATCAGTTTGGTATCAGAGGGGGTTCGATTCACTTCTATTGTGAATCGGCGATCTTGATTTAAAATTTTTGGAACTTTTATTTAGTGTTTTAAAAAAAAACATATCTGTTATAAAAAAATCAGTAAGTTTTTTTTTAGTTTTGTTTTCTTTAAAAAAAACATTTAAAAACAAATTTTCTTAAAAACAAAATATGGACAATCGATTTGATCAAATAGAAAAAACCTTAGGCGACTTAGCCTAACAAATGGGTGAGCTAATGAAGTCGGTCGGCACGCTTAATGCCAGTATGAGAGACAATCACCACGTCGTGACCGGGTTAAGGGCCTCCGTTAATGCCTTAGAAGCCGAACGTCACCTAGGTTTGAATCAAGAACCACAACAAAATCCTAGACACGAGGAGCACAACCCTAGACCAGCTGATCCTGCACAACCTGAACCTGGCCTCCGTGGCCAACCCCGTTGGGACGATGGAGTTAAGCTTGATGTAGGTGATTTTGAGGGTCACGTGGAGCCCGAAAAATGCCTAGATTGGTGTGAGCGTGTTGAAAGGTTCATGTCGTGGAAACAAATGCCTATGAATCGTCAGGTTGAGTATGCCGTCCTTAGGCTTAAGGGACCCGCATTGATTTGGTGGGTTCAGCTAGAGCGCACTCGTTTCACTTTAGGCCTAGCTCCTATCACCACGTGGGTAGAGTTTAAGTTGCAACTGCGGAAGCGATATGTCCCCCCGGACTATTTGCAGGCTCTTTACCGAAGGTTCCACAACCTTCGCCAGGATAAGCTTTCCGTGGATGATTACACCAACGAATTCTTGATATTGCAGTCTAGGCTTGATCTTCATGAGGAGGACGATATGACAGTGTCCCGTTATCTGAACGGGCTCCGTTATGCTATTAGGGACGAGCTAGAGTTACACGACTTTAGAAATTTGGGTGAAGTGTCTAGTAGAGCCCGTAGAGTAGAGGCCTCACTTCAGAAGAGGACATCTGGGCATAGGTCTACTGAAAAAGCTACCTCGAGCACCACCACCACTGTGTCCACCTCTAGGATTTCTGATCCTCCTCACCATCCTGTCACTACTGGGACCCCAGCTCCTCCCACTGGCCTCACCCGAGGTAAGGAGCCTATGGGATCCAAGCCCAACACTGGAGTATTTCGATGCTTCAAGTGTATGGAGCCTGGGCACAAATCATCTGAGTGCCCGCGACGCCACTTCGTCGCCGTTACTGATTCTACTGATGGGCGAGAGCCAGAATATGGAGTCTTCCTTAGTGACTCCAAGCCTGAGCCCGAGCCCGAGTCTGATAGCGTTATCGAGGTCGAAGGAGAGCAAGCTGAGCATTTAGTTTGTGTCTTACGCTATAGCTTGGTTACCCCTAGCGAGACCACTGAGCATGATTTACTGAGGAATGAAATTTTCCGCACTACTGCACGCATTCAAGGACACTTTTGTTCCATTATCATTGATAGCGGTAGCATGGAAAACTTTGTTTCCCAACGCATGGTTGAGACGCTAGGACTCGAGACGCACCCCTTGGAGCAGCCCTATCACTTATCTGGGGTTAATAGTCACCTGACTATGCCCGTTACTCATCGATGTCTTGTGGAGTTCTCTATAGGGGACGCGTATCAAGATTCTGTTCTATGTGATGTCGCTCCGATCGATGTCTGCCACATTTTATTAGGACGATCATGGCAGTTCGACCGACGTGTCATGCATGATGGTGTGAGGAACTCCCACTCCTTTGATCACCATGGACGCAGGATTGTTCTTCTTCCCCAGAAGCATAATCTTGTTCCTAGGACTCCAGGGAGGACCTCACCAGCTTCTGCCTCACCTTCCTTAGTTACCACTACACCGCTATTATTTAGTGCCGCCCTTCTGCCTGGACCTTTACCCCAGGAAGATGCACTTGACTCCGGTGAGTCATCAATTTTAGATGTTCTGCCAACACTACCACATGTTGATTTTATATTCGGCGATCATGTGTTTAGTCCGCACCGCTATCCCGTGAGTGTACGTGAGCATTTAGGGCTTGGTCAAACTAATTATGAATTTTTGGGGATTAGCCTTATTAGAGAAATTGAAACATTTCATACAATTTTTACTCCTAATAGGGACACGTTTTAAAGGATTTCTATGGATGCTTTTAAATGTTAAATTTGGGATCCTTTTAAAATTTTGTGACTCTGGTGGGATTTCCGCGGGTATAATCATGATGATAATTGATCTTGGTTTAGTAGATGCTCATAAGTGTCTAACGGTAGTGCGTATGACGTCTTATGAATTAATGATTCCACAGGTTGACCTTGCTCATTTCTTGCCGTGTTTCCCACCCTATTTTGATCCATCCTCTTCACCACTTTGTGCTCCTCTTCTTCCCGAAGCTCTGAATTTTATCGATCATTTGATTATTTTGCATAAAATTATCACTAACAGTTTTCGAGCGTCTTTGGAAAATTATAACTCCATGGTTGATTTTCTCACCGGGAGTTATCTTTTTCCAATGGAGTTTGGGTTCCTGCATTTTTCAGGAAAGATGGTGTGCCATCAGATCATGTGCAGCAACGACGGGTTCTTACCGTGTTCCATTATCTACCACAGCAGGGCAGTGACAGAACAATTTCTCGAATCGACTTTTGGATATCTCAATGGCGGGTTTTATCATATTCTCGACGGGGTCGAGCTCTCTCAACCCCGGGAGAATTGATGCAACCCAAGTTTGCATCTTTTGTTTTATTTTATTTTCAGTATTTTTATTTTTGTAGCGCACGTCTTCGCGCAATTCTAGCTTCACGCATGTGTATCGCGTATTCTACTCGCGCACTATCATCCGGCTTATTGGTGTGACCGGCCAATAAGACCCTGAATGAAAAGGTCCGACAAACTAGGACTAGTGTTAGTAAAGGCAAGCAAGGATTTTAAAATTAAGAAATTTCTGAAATTAAATGAAATTTCTGAAATTAAATGTATGAGTTATTATGTGGAATATATAAGGACCACAATTATGCTATTCTCATCAAATCCCTTTATATTCATGAGTTTTAAAACCCCCCCTATTGTGTGCAGCCGGCTGTTCTTTTCCTCCCCATTTATTTCTTTAATGGGCTGCCTTTCTAGCCATTTAATTCTTTAATGGCAGCCGGTCCACTTTCATTTGGTAACCCCCCTTTTTATTACCGTTAAATTAAACCCATTTCCTTTATAAACAGCCAATTTCCTTTGTTG
Organism: Dactylorhiza incarnata; assembly: GCA_033032865.1. Lineage (NCBI taxonomy): Eukaryota > Viridiplantae > Streptophyta > Magnoliopsida > Asparagales > Orchidaceae > Dactylorhiza > Dactylorhiza incarnata. Next base: position 4,873,631 of record JAWHQI010000066.1, read on the forward strand.
ATGGCAGCCTGGACAAGACCTTTCGAAGACGAGAAATTTATCTCTGTCTTCGGAAGGAAGTGCCGGCCCCAGCTCTCCCCATCAGCGATTCTGATTCTCGCCTCCGCCATTTTGGCCTCTCCCGACCTCCGGCGAAGCCACCTCCGGCGAGTCCTCCTCCGGCGAGTCCTCCATCCTAGTCCAATCCCGATCCGGCGGCTCCAGTGCTCGGAATTCACCTTCCAGGCAGTCGAACGCCTGTTTGCTTCTTCGACTACGTGTGGCCCTCCTCCGACCCTTTCGGATTCTCGAGCGTGATTTCTTCCAAACCCGATCCTGAGGAAGCCGATTCCAGCCGCTGTCGAGGTTCTAATCGTGGGCCAGTGTCATCATTCGAGCTTCTTCCCTGGTTCCACGGTTCGGGTTGTTGACTACGGGCCTAGTTTGACACTGTGTGGAATCCGCCGGGACGCGCTTGATCTCTTGGTACGACCCTCACCACCTCTTATGACTCGGCTCCTGATAGTATAACTTTATGCTTAATTTTAATGATCTTAATTTTCAGAGCTTGCTTGCCCAAAGCTAACAATATTCCTGTTTGTCGTTCTTTTTTCTTATTTGTCATCTTATTTTTCTTTGAGTTGCCTGTGGGAAAATTAAATCGGAAAGGTGGAATGCGGACAATCGTGTCATACTTATGTGTGTTTGCGAACGCTGTGATGATTATCGATTGATATTGCTCGTGCGATTTCGCGCTCGCGTCATAATTTTTAAACAAAACTCATTTGTAACATTTAAAATATAAATCTTCAATTTTAGTTTACATCAGTTTGGTATCAGAGGGGGTTCGATTCACTTCTATTGTGAATCGGCGATCTTGATTTAAAATTTTTGGAACTTTTATTTAGTGTTTTAAAAAAAAACATATCTGTTATAAAAAAAATCAGTAAGTTTTTTTTTAGTTTTGTTTTCTTTAAAAAAAACATTTAAAAACAAATTTTCTTAAAAACAAAATATGGACAATCGATTTGATCAAATAGAAAAAACCTTAGGCGACTTAGCCTAACAAATGGGTGAGCTAATGAAGTCGGTCGGCACGCTTAATGCCAGTATGAGAGACAATCACCACGTCGTGACCGGGTTAAGGGCCTCCGTTAATGCCTTAGAAGCCGAACGTCACCTAGGTTTGAATCAAGAACCACAACAAAATCCTAGACACGAGGAGCACAACCCTAGACCAGCTGATCCTGCACAACCTGAACCTGGCCTCCGTGGCCAACCCCGTTGGGACGATGGAGTTAAGCTTGATGTAGGTGATTTTGAGGGTCACGTGGAGCCCGAAAAATGCCTAGATTGGTGTGAGCGTGTTGAAAGGTTCATGTCGTGGAAACAAATGCCTATGAATCGTCAGGTTGAGTATGCCGTCCTTAGGCTTAAGGGACCCGCATTGATTTGGTGGGTTCAGCTAGAGCGCACTCGTTTCACTTTAGGCCTAGCTCCTATCACCACGTGGGTAGAGTTTAAGTTGCAACTGCGGAAGCGATATGTCCCCCCGGACTATTTGCAGGCTCTTTACCGAAGGTTCCACAACCTTCGCCAGGATAAGCTTTCCGTGGATGATTACACCAACGAATTCTTGATATTGCAGTCTAGGCTTGATCTTCATGAGGAGGACGATATGACAGTGTCCCGTTATCTGAACGGGCTCCGTTATGCTATTAGGGACGAGCTAGAGTTACACGACTTTAGAAATTTGGGTGAAGTGTCTAGTAGAGCCCGTAGAGTAGAGGCCTCACTTCAGAAGAGGACATCTGGGCATAGGTCTACTGAAAAAGCTACCTCGAGCACCACCACCACTGTGTCCACCTCTAGGATTTCTGATCCTCCTCACCATCCTGTCACTACTGGGACCCCAGCTCCTCCCACTGGCCTCACCCGAGGTAAGGAGCCTATGGGATCCAAGCCCAACACTGGAGTATTTCGATGCTTCAAGTGTATGGAGCCTGGGCACAAATCATCTGAGTGCCCGCGACGCCACTTCGTCGCCGTTACTGATTCTACTGATGGGCGAGAGCCAGAATATGGAGTCTTCCTTAGTGACTCCAAGCCTGAGCCCGAGCCCGAGTCTGATAGCGTTATCGAGGTCGAAGGAGAGCAAGCTGAGCATTTAGTTTGTGTCTTACGCTATAGCTTGGTTACCCCTAGCGAGACCACTGAGCATGATTTACTGAGGAATGAAATTTTCCGCACTACTGCACGCATTCAAGGACACTTTTGTTCCATTATCATTGATAGCGGTAGCATGGAAAACTTTGTTTCCCAACGCATGGTTGAGACGCTAGGACTCGAGACGCACCCCTTGGAGCAGCCCTATCACTTATCTGGGGTTAATAGTCACCTGACTATGCCCGTTACTCATCGATGTCTTGTGGAGTTCTCTATAGGGGACGCGTATCAGGATTCTGTTCTATGTGATGTCGCTCCGATCGATGTCTGCCACATTTTATTAGGACGATCATGGCAGTTCGACCGACGTGTCATGCATGATGGTGTGAGGAACTCCCACTCCTTTGATCACCATGGACGCAGGATTGTTCTTCTTCCCCAGAAGCATAGTCTTGTTCCTAGGACTCCAGGGAGGACCTCACCAGCTTCTGCCTCACCTTCCTTAGTTACCACTACACCGCTATTATTTAGTGCCGCCCTTCTGCCTGGACCTTTACCCCAGGAAGATGCACTTGACTCCGGTGAGTCATCAATTTTAGATGTTCTGCCAGCACTACCACATGTTGATTTTATATTCGGCGATCATGTGTTTAGTCCGCACCGCTATCCTGTGAGTGTACGTGAGCATTTAGGGCTTGGTCAAACTAATTATGAATTTTTGGGGATTAGCCTTATTAGAGAAATTGAAACATTTCATACAATTTTTACTCCTAATAGGGACACACGTTTTAAAGGATTTCTATAGATGCTTTTAAATGTTAAATTTGGGATCCTTTTAAAATTTTGTGACTCTGGTGGGATTTCCGCGGGTATAATCATGATGATAATTGATCTTGGTTTAGTAGATGCTCATAAGTGTCTAACGGTAGTGCGTATGACGTCTTATGAATTAATGATTCCACAGGTTGACCTTGCTCATTTCTTGCCGTGTTTCCCACCCTATTTTGATCCATCCTCTTCACCACTTTGTGCTCCTCTTCTTCCCGAAGCTCTGAATTTTATCGATCATTTGATTATTTTGCATAAAATTATCACTAACAGTTTTCGAGCGTCTTTGGAAAATTATAACTCCATGGTTGATTTTCTCACCGGGAGTTATCTTTTTCCAATGGAGTTTGGGTTCCTGCATTTTTCAGGAAAGATGGTGTGCCATCAGATCATGTGCAGCAACGACGGGTTCTTACCGTGTTCCATTATCTACCACAGCAGGGCAGTGACAGAACAATTTCTCGAATCGACTTTTGGATATCTCAATGGCGGGTTTTATCATATTCTCGACGGGGTCGAGCTCTCTCAACCCCGGGAGAATTGATGCAACCCAAGTTTGCATCTTTTGTTTTATTTTATTTTCAGTATTTTTATTTTTGTAGCGCACGTCTTCGCGCAATTCTAGCTTCACGCATGTGTATCGCGTATTCTACTCGCGCACTATCATCCGGCTTATTGGTGTGACCGGCCAATAAGACCCTGAATGAAAAGGTCCGACAAACTAGGACTAGTGTTAGTAAAGGCAAGCAAGGATTTTAAAATTAAGAAATTTCTGAAATTAAATGAAATTTCTGAAATTAAATGTATGAGTTATTATGTGGAATATATAAGGACCACAATTATGCTATTCTCATCAAATCCCTTTATATTCATGAGTTTTAAAACCCCCCCTATTGTGTGCAGCCGGCTGTTCTTTTCCTCCCCATTTATTTCTTTAATGGGCTGCCTTTCTAGCCATTTAATTCTTTAATGGCAGCCGGTCCACTTTCATTTGGTAACCCCCCTTTTTATTACCGTTAAATTAAACCCATTTCCTTTATAAACAGCCAATTTCCTTTGTTGATGGCAGCCTGGACAAGACCTTTCGAAGACGAGAAATTTATCTCTGTCTTCGGAAGGAAGTGCCGGCCCCAGCTCTCCCCATCAGCGATTCCGATTCTCGCCTCCGCCATTTTGGCCTCTCCCGACCTCCGGCGAAGCCACCTCCAGCGAGTCCTCCTCCGGCGAGTCCTCCATCCTAGTCCAATCCCGATCCGGCGGCTCCAGTGCTCGGAATTCACCTTCCAGGCAGTCGAACGCCTGTTTGCTTCTTCGACTACGTGTGGCCCTCCTCCGACCCTTTCGGATTCTCGAGCGTGATTTCTTCCAAACCCGATCCTGAGGAAGCCGATTCCAGCCGCTGTCGAGGTTCTAATCGTGGGCCAGTGTCATCATTCGAGCTTCTTCCCTGGTTCCACGGTTCGGGTTGTTGACTACGGGCCTAGTTTGACACTGTGTGGAATCCGCCGGGACGCGCTTGATCTCTTGGTACGACCCTCACCACCTCTTATGACTCGGCTCCTGATAGTATAACTTTATGCTTAATTTTAATGATCTTAATTTTCAGAGCTTGCTTGCCCAAAGCTAACAATATTCCTGTTTGTCGTTCTTTTTTCTTATTTGTCATCTTATTTTTCTTTGAGTTGCCTGTGGGAAAATTAAATCGGAAAGGTGGAATGCGGACAATCGTGCCATACTTATGTGTGTTTGCGAACGCTGTGATGATTATCGATTGATATTGCTCGTGCGATTTCGCGCTCGCGTCATAATTTTTAAACAAAACTCATTTGTAACATTTAAAATATAAATCTTCAATTTTAGTTTACATCACCTTCTTACGAGCGGCCTCCTCCGTTAATCTTCTTTCCTCCCGAAGCTTCCAAAATAATCTATTTTCTTCTTCTGCCCAGTAGATTTCTTCAGAAAAATTTTCTGTTAGTACGGCATGGAAATCCTGATGGTTGTTGTTATCATACACGTTTGCCTGTTGTGGTGGCCCATCAGCAAAAACCCAATCCAGAACAAGTGCTCTATCAGGTACAACAACTATAAATACAGAAATTAGGAATTAAAATGAAAACAAATGGTATGAAATCACACTAAGAATGCTGCATTTAATATTTATGGAAGTACAAGTGATAATAAGAACACAATTAACAGTAGTGAAGCCAGATGTGATGATATCTCAATTAAGAACATGTATACTTTTTACGAGTATATAGGAAGGGCAATGATGTATTGTGAAAGGTCAGTAGAACTGTACTCATATTGCAATAGATTAATATATGTTGTACACAATCAATTTAACTATCTTATAAAATTATAATCAAGCTGATATAGCGTACCTGGAAATATATTTTCAATTCAATTTCAATTATCTAGTGCCATCGTCATCTCAGGAATGCCACTCTTCATATCCTTCGACAAGCACTCCCTGATCTTCAATATTTTGATTTTAGTTCTAAGTCTCGCACCAATGAAAAGCAGAATCCCTCCAATTTTCCTCGTCATTCTAGTAGTGACACTCATTTTTTCTTTGGCTAATCCCTACTAGCTTATATGAATTCTATATTTCATACCTTCATCGATGATCATGGTTATATTTTCAATGTGATCGCTCTAAAAGTTTGGCAATCTTTTGCTCTTTTATTGTTGAAATTTATCTTATTTTTCTACCATAGTTACAGTGATCAGGATTGATAATATCCGAAAGTACTTAAGTCATGGCTTACAGAAGACCTATAACTCCTTGAGCATTATTCATCAAACTTTTGCTTTTATACATCATAACAAAATGGTATTACTGAGAGTAAGAACCATCGTCTAGTTAAGGTAGCTCATTTTCAAAGGTTCTAAATGAATGCCTTTACCACTTATTGGCATTTTGTTATTACGACCTCTTGTTACCTTATCAACCTTCGTCTTCCAGCATTCTTGACTACGTCTTTCCGTTATTCATGTTCCTCTACTCCACTTTTTCCTATAAATCCTCGTATTTTTGGTTGCATGTGCTATGTTCATCACTTAGGTCTTCCTATAAACAAAGCGGCTCCTCGTGTGACCAAGTATATCTTTGTGGGGTTTTCTCGAACATAAGGGTTATGTATTTTATTTCCCGACCACATATACCACACACACACTCCCTCTCCCTATTGAAGCATGTCAAAGAACAAAAGACCCACCCTCCAAAAAATATTTAACAATCTGCCACATGACATCACCCTGATCTTGAAGAGGAGGCAATAATGGCACCCCCAAATGAGGCGTCAATTCTATCAAAGAGTACTCCCAAAAGGCTTTTCCTTAGTTAGAAGTTACTCAACAATCCAATGTTGACCAGTACAAAAGTCTGTGATTTGTCCACCACATTAGCAAATTTAGCATCTTAGTACCATGCACACTTGCCTTTTGAGTGAAACGTCTTCCTCTCTTTTGGGGTAAAACAAATTTCATTTTGAAAATAAAAACTCAAAAAGAATCATCCTTGTTAAACTCAAAAACAAGACCTTCCATATGTTAGGGTTATTGGAAGAGCTCTCCCACTATAACAAACAACCGGGGGGATACTCCTAATGACTAGGAGCAACATAACAATTTTGATCATTTTATCAAATTTGCTATTTAAAAATGTCAACCAAGTCAACAGATCAGTAAATAAGTATCGTAAGGAAGAAGGAAAAAAATGGTGGAAGATGGTGAGGAAAGAAAATCGTACACAGAAACTGAATCCAATTCCGAATCCAGGTAAATAACATATTGACCTTGAATTTCAAATTTTGTAAAGTGGAGTTTAGTTCCGAATCCGGGTAAATAACATATTGAACTTGACTTTCAAATTTTGTAAAGTGGAGTTTAGTCTGTTGTGGGTGCGGACCATCATCCACTCATGAGGCCTCTTTTCTAAAAAATCCTCGAGTTCAAATTGATCAGGCTTAAGAGAGAACGGGGTAGGTCATCAAGGTGATGTTGATCATCTGTCGGTCTTTAAGAATTAAAAAAAAAACTCTTTCCATCTATCGCTCCCTTCTATGAATTCCAAGCATGCCCAGCTATCTCAACTAACTCCTACACAAGTACAGCCCATTAAGTCCTCAAAGCAATAACAGCCGAAACTGATATTCACATCGCAATAATATCAATTGTCCCTGTTAGAAAAGTCCATGTAAAGGCCCATGTATGAGCCCTTTTAGTTTCTTGTTTTTCTCTCTTTACTTTAGTCTCACACCGTGTATAAGGAATTCCTCTCTCTTTCTCCCTCCTATATATATGTATTCATACATTGTATTTGATACTTGAGAATAATATACAAGGTCCCGCTCTTTTCTACATGGTATCAGAGACAAGTTCGAACTTGCGGTCTCTTTTTTTCTAACCGCACCTCTCATGCGGTCTCTTCTCTCTGCGGGCTCCTTGTCCCTGCGGTCTCCAATTTCTGTGACCGCAGCTCCCCTACGGGCTCCTCTGCTCTTCTCTCCGTCCCGCTTCGTCTGCTTATCGGCTCTCTTATATAGCCTCCTCCCTTCTGACAAGTGGGCCCTGCTCCTCCTGATCGCTCCGCTCCCGTGCGGTCTCGTTCTCATTGTTCGCTCCTTCTCGCTGTTGTCTCCCTCTCCTCGCGCCGAGCTGCTCGTACGATCTCCCAACGGCCTCCTCTCCCGCTCCTCCTGATCGCTCCACTCCCGGGCGGTCTTGTTCTAGCTGGTCACTCCTTCTCGTCGTTGTCTTTCTCTGCTCGCGCCAAGCTACTCGTGCGATCTCCCAGCGGCCTCCTCTCCCAGCAGCTTCCCGCGGTCTCCGCCTCTTCTGGCCTTCTCGCTGCAATCCCTGCTCACGCGGTCCCTGCAGTCCCTGCTCGCGCCTCTCAGCGGTCTCCCTGCTCGTTGCGGTCTCTAGTCGCCTCTCTCACCATTGTGACTCCATGGGATCTTCGATGGAATCCTCAGAGCTGCCTACATCTTCTCCTACAGTCCGCATGGCTCCTGCTTCAGAGGTGCGTGATGAGTTGAGGATCACCACCATCTCCCTTGCTGGAAAGAATAACTGTGTCGAATGGGTGCATTCTGTCAGAAGGGTCCTTCAATCTAAGGGACTTCTGCAACATCTCACTAAGAATCCTCATTCTGCACCTACGGATGACTGGCTACGGGATGATGGTCGTGTTCAGACTTGGCTTCTCAACTTCCTTGATAGCGAACCCTATCGCATGGTCATGTATCACGAGACGGCCAAGGCCATGTGGGATGAGCTTCATTCTCTCTACTCTGGCAAGGATAGTCTCCGGCACCTATATGACATCATCACGGATCTTCAGACTCTTGACACCGGTGGTGCTGCCGACTTGACCTCATTTGTTGCTCAGGCTAAGATACTGGCTCCCTGCTCCGGCAAGGACAGTGGTCTCCCTGCTCGTTGCGGTCTCTAGTCGCCTCTCTCACCGCTGTGACTCCATGGGATCTTCGATGGAATCCTCAGAGCTGCCTACATCTTCTCCTACAGTCTGCATGGCTTCTACTTCAGAGGTGCGTGATGAGTTGAGGATCACCACCATCTCCCTTGCTGGAAAGAAGAACTTTGTCGAATGGATGCATTCTGTCAGAAGGGTCCTTCAATCTAAGAAACTTCTGCATCATCTCACTAAGGATCCTCCTTCTGCACCTACGGATGATTGGCTACGGGATGATGGCCGTGTTCAGACTTGGCTTCCCAACTCCCTTGATAGCGAACCCTATCGCATGGTCATGTATCATGAGACGGCCAAGGCCATGTGGGATGAGCTTCATTCTCTCTACTCCGGCAAGGACGGTCTCCAGCACCTATATGACATCATCACGGATCTTCAGACTCTTGACACCAGTGGTGCTGCCGACTTGACCTCATTTGTTGCTCAGGCTAAGACACTGGCTGAAGTCAGGATCCGACATCAGCCTGCTACTACGGATCTCGCTGCTCAACGTGCTCAGAAGGAAGCACTTTGTATTGCCATGATGATGGCTCGTGTCCCGCCTCATCTTCAGAGCATTCGAGCTCAGATCCTCTCGTCTGTTGTTATTCCCTCACTCTCTGATGTGTGCTCCATGCTGCTAAAGGTATCACCACCTCCTGATACTACGGGACCTCCCTCACCGGCCCTCCTTCAACAATCTTCTGCGCCATTACTATCTCCCCCTCCTCCTGCTCGTGGAGGACGTTCAGGGCCTCAAGGAAGGGGTCGCAGTGGCCGTCCACATCCTAAGTGTTCCTTTTGTGGTAGGGATGGACACCTTGAGACGACTTGCTACCGCAAACATGGTCTGCCTCCACGTCTGATTATTTTTGTTGTTGTCGACAGTCCTTCTGCCACTCGTGCTGATCTTGAAGAAGTCCGCCTCCAGCTCCAGCAACTCCACGGCATGCTCAGCCGCCCACCTGCCTCTGTTGCCTCCGTTGCCTCCATCTCCAATAAAGGTATCGCTTGTCTCTCCACTAGTCCACGCTGGATAGTGGATTCAGGTGCTACTCACCATATCTCCTCGCTAAAACCACATCAATACTTGGATTCTCCGCATCCTAAGTGTATCACAGTGGCCAATGGCGCAACCGTTCCTGTCTCCGGCTCTGCTGATATCCTCCTCAATTCCTCTCTCTCCCTCTGCTCGGCTCTTCATGTCCCGGGCTCCCCGGTTAATTTACTTTCCGTCAGTCGCCTCACTGCCGATTTAGACTGTTCAGTAACATTCACCTCTTCTTCTTTTCTGAGGCAGGATCGACGGACGCAGAGTATCATTTGTAAGGGACGACTGCAAAACGGGCTCTACCTTCTTGATGTTTCTCCTACCATCCTCTCCTCAGTCTCCTTTATTGAGTGGCATCAGCGCCTTGGGCATGCGCCTCTTCCTGTCCTTCAGAAGACTCTTCCAGATATCTCTCTTCCTACTTTTAAATGTGACTCATGTATTTTGGGAAAACAACATTGTTCCTCTTTTCCTTCTCATTGTACTCGGAGCTCTGCTCCTTTTGTTTTAGTTCATTCCGATGTTTGGGGCCCATACAAAATTACTAGTATATCTGGTTATCGCTATTTTATCACCTTTATAGATGATTATTCTCGCACAACGTGGTTGTATCTACTTCGTGATCGCTCCGAGCTTCACCGTGTATTTCGGGCTTTCGTTCTTGAGATTCGCACACAGTTTTCTGAAAACATAAAAAACCTCAGGACAGATAATGCTCGCGACTACACTAGCCATGAATTTGCTAATCTCTGTTATGAATTTGGGATCATTCACCAGACGTCGTGTGCCTATACCCCCCAACAAAACGGTGTTGCTGAACATAAAAATAGGCATCTGCTCGATGTTGCTCGATCTCTCATGATTCACATGCAGGTACCCAAAGCCTATTGGAACTTTGCGCTGTCCACGGCATGTTATCTCATTAACCGTCTACCTTTCTCCGTCCTCCAAAATGCTACTCCGTTTAGCCTCCTTTTCCACTCCACTCCGGCATTCTCTCTCACACCTTGCATATTTGGTTGTGCCTGCTACGTTCACCTACTGGGTCCGTCCACGGACAAGTTGGCTCCCCGGGCGGCCAAACACATGTTTGTTGGCTATTCACATACTCAGAAAGGTTAAGTCTACTACTCTCCTGGCAGACTTCTGCTACCCGTAAAGTAACCATTTCTACTAATGTTACTTTTCGGGAGGACCAACCTTTCTTCCCCGCCCCAACACCACCGCTTCCACCACAATCCTTCCCTCGACCAGTCATTCACGTTACCACTCCTCTACCAATACTCCCTCCTGACTCGGCTCCTGCTCTCCACAATCTCCCTCTTAACTGTGTCTACACCCGTCGCCCTCCTCGCTCTGTTGCCCCAATAAAATCGGCCTCGACCTCTGACACTCTGCGCTCTGCTAATCCGGCACCAGCCTCCACCGCACATCCCTTGGCTAACTATGTATCCTTACATCGCCTCTCCCCACAGCTCCAAACCATTGCTACTTCATTATCTTCTATTTTTATACCTAACTCTGTGGAAGAAGAAATGACAGTTCTCTAGGCTAATCATACATGGGACCTGGTCCCTCTCCCTCCCACTCAGACTCCTGTTGGGTGTAAATGGGTCTTTGTCATCAAGCATGCTCTTGATGGAACAATTGACCGTCTGAAAGCCCGACTGGTGGCTCGTGGATTTACTCAGCAACAAGGTCTCGATTATGAGGAAATATTTTCTCCAGTGGCTAAGCTCAACACGGTTCGTGTCCTCCTTTCCGTAGTTGTACATCGTCAATGGCCCTTACATCAACTGGATATCAAGAATGTTTTTCTAAATGGTGACCTACAAGAAACGGTCTGCATGCAACAGCCTCCCGGATTTGAGACCACGGGGGAGTCCCGAGTTTGTCACCTTAAAAAGTCAATCTATAGTCTCAAACAATCCCCTCGATCATGGTTTGACAAATTCAGTAAGGTTGTTCGGGAAGTTGGCTTTACTCGGAGCTCGGCAGACTTCTCTCTGTTCACTCGGCATCGAACAACAGGAACGGTTCTTCTGTTGGTATATGTTGATGACATCCTAATCACTGGAGATGATTCAAAGGGAATACAAGCAGTCAAGCAACACCTTAGCTCCGTATTTCAAACAAAAGATATGGGGAACCTTCGATACTTCCTTGGTCTTGAGATCGCAAGACGTCCTGATGGACTTATCCTCTCTCAACGGAAGTACTATTTCGATCTTCTTTAAGATGCTGGCTACTCTGGATACAAGTCAATCAACACTCCTATGGATGTCAATCACAAGTTGTGTGCGCATACCTCTGATGTTAATCTTCCTCTTCAAAATTCAGAATAATATCGACGACTTGTTGAAAAACTGATTTATCTAACGGTCACGAGACCAGATATATCCTTTGTTGTTGGGGTTGTCAGCAGCTTTATGCATTCCCCTCGAATGTCTCATCTTCAGGTCGTCGAACGCATCCTAAGATATCTAAAACAGCCCCTGGTCAAGGACTGGTATACAAAACCTCATCTTCTATTCCGACTTTGGTTGCGTATTCTGATGCAGATTATGTTGGTTTTCTGGATGATCGGCGCTCTACCAGTGGATTTTGTATCTACTTTGCAGGTCACCTTGTTACCTGGCGTAGTAAGAAACAAGTTGTGGTTGCTCGATCTCCAGCTGAAGCGGAGTACCGTTCGATGGCATCCGTTGTCTCTGAGCTCACAAGGCTTGAAAGTCTCCTCGCTGATCTAGGAATAAAACTTCTATCGCCAGCTATCCTACTATGTGACAGTCAATCCGCTATACACATAGCCAAGAACCCCGTTTTCCACGAAAGAACGAAACACATTGAAGTGGACTGTCACTTCATCCGGGAGAAAGTTCAAATGAAGAAGCTAGAATTAAAGCATGTTCCGGGTACTGACCAAGTTGCTGATATTCTCACCAAGACTCTACCAAGTACCATATTTTATCAGTGCCTGTCCAAGCTGGGTGCTTACGACTTGTGCGCTCCAGCTTGCGGGGGAGTGTTAGAAAAGTCCATGTAAAGGCTCATGTATGAGCCATTTTAGTTTCTTGTTTTTCTCTCTTTACTTTAGTCTCACACTGTGTATAAGGGATTCCTCTCTCTTTCTCCCTCCTATATATATGTATTTATATATTGTATTTGATACTTGAGAAATAATATACAAGGTCCCGTTCTTTTCTACAGTCCCATAAGCAAACTACATTTAGTCTGGTAAGTTGTGGAAGTTATATGAAATGATGTACAGTACTTTTTATATTAAAACATGAGGAAGGGACTTTCTCATCAACCATCATTGCAGTGATAAACCTAAACCACTGCATTTGTATTTAAGATTCACTTACTACAACTATCCGGATAGATAAAAAAAAATAACAATTGAAGTAAAGAATTACAGGTACACCAATCATGTATTAGTACCATTAAAATTTATCTTTGGGAAGTGCGGGCATGAAAGAATCTCTGAATGTCACGCGCCCATTAAAAATTACAATAATTCATTAAAATGAGACTGGAGTGTTGCCCGCGACTAAAGTAAAGAATAATAGTTACAATTTAAGGGGGAAAAGCAAGTCCATACTAACAAAATTGCAAAATTCTCAACAATGAACTTTAAGGACAGTGCTACAACAGAATTTGTCAACAAGGCCCTCAAACATGCATGAATCCCTTTATATAGACTTAACTTGATGAAATCTTTTCAGAGTAAAAAAGCTCATATGTAGTAGAAAAAGTGTGATGGAGCTCTACTGCATCGTTTCTCATGGAACTGAAACTTATTATTCGTAACTAATCTTCTAGTTCTGTAAGGCAACTGAACTTTTATCCTCCCAAAAGTTTAATCATGCACCATAAATTCTCAACATCTTGACACATGTCTACCAATGTCAATCTTCACACTGCTAGATTGGTTATTGCAGTACATCATTTCGAGCACCGTATTCATGTTATCCTACATATGATAGATGGATGGTTTGATCTTATTATAACCAATGTAATCGTATATCTGAAACCGTCTTTAGTCACCTTAAAAGAGAAAAAAACTGATGATTGTTATCTTGTGCGCTAAAGACCATACACCGACCTATTATATCGGTGAAACCAACTTAAACATATTGTGTTATCCGAGTTCTTTACACAATTGTTCTCCATAAGCAAAGAAAATAATAAAACAGCTCCGAAACATTTGGAGACCTGTGATGAAGTTCACACTTATAAAAGTTTCAGATATAGCCATATTATAGTGAAGGCAGGACTTTAATTACTCAGTAATGATAACATTCTCTTCACCTTCTACATTCTACAAGAAAAACTGTTTATAAGAAGATAAGTGTTGCAAGTTAGGCTGCAAAAAGTAATTGCACAAGCATAACATTAAACAAAATAGAAATCAGTTGTAATTATGAACTATATTCGCACATATAGAAAGAAGGCATAAAATAATTTTGTTCATACCATCTACATACCACCAGTCACCATCTTTCTCCACACATTTCTCGAGTCTTTCTACTATAGACAAACCCTCTATCCAATTGTTGTAACCACCGTGAATCCAAATATTTGACGAACAATTCAGTGGACGAGAGCTTCGGTTGTAACATAATCGCAACGTATTTTCACCGTCAAATAATGTATGCTCTTTATGCCATAAACCATCAACAGACTCCACAGCCAATGTCATCACACTTTGACAAGCTTTGCGCCTATTCTCAGCCTCCAATTTCGCCTGTGCTCTGTCAGCTTCCATGGCTTTATGTTCTATGTCCCTACGGCGCTGTTCTTCAGCTTGTCTTTCCCTCTCAGCTTGCTCGGCAGCAAGTTTTTCGAGTCTTCTTCGTTCCTCTTCAACCACGAAATCCTCAAATGCACACTCATCCATCTCACCTTCGACGGAGTGAGAAAAATTCTTCAGGTTATTGTTGTCATATACATTACCACCATTGAAGAACACAAAATTCAGCTTGTAAGCCTGCTTGGGAACATAAATTTGGCAAGACCACCAATCCCCTTGAAGATCACATTTATGCATTTTCTCAGTGAAATCATTCCATCTCCAGTCATTAAATGCTCCTTTTATGAAAATGTCGGTTTCGTTCGCCAAAGGTGATGAACTTCGATTAAAGAACACTCCAATCACTTTATCAGCTTTGATAACCTTTGGGAAAACAAAAAATTTGTCCCCACTGGTAAATTTTTCCTCTGCAATATGCTCCAACAATTCCCTGCATGCCTGTGCTTCAATCTCTGCACTTTTTTTAGCCAGTGATTCATCGTGAAGTGCATCTCGTCTATCATTTTGACCTGCGATCATATCAGTTACAATCGTGACTTCTTCTTCCTCTTTTATCTTTAGTGCACCTGTGTGGTTTTCTGTAATTGCCGAGCTCTCCCTTTCATTCTTGACTTTTGTTTCATCTCTCTCATCCTCATCCTTGGATAGTTTCACTATCAGCTCTATGTCATCTACATCCTGAACACTCTTTTCACTTCCTTCCAAAAGTTTGGTTCTCCTTTTCACTAAATTACCAGAGAGAGTTGATGCAGATCCAAAATTACTGCTTCCAGCTTTGTTAACAGCACTTGCTTCAGAGAACCGATTACTGGAACAGAAGCTCTTGCTAGATTGAGAACTGATGGATTGCAGCTGTTGAGGATCACGATCTTTCTTCTGAGTGCTTCTTCCAGCCTGGGGTTTAGGTGTAAAACCTTTAGGAGCGGATATATTAGTCTTAGGAACTGCACTTCTTCTAGGTCGTCTTCTTGAGTAGCCTGCAAAGGATCTATTTAGAAACAGAAGCAAGATTATGAAAGAAAGAAGCACAGTGAAGTAACTTGCCTGAATCGCAACACAGTAATTTGCCTGAATTTGCATTCATGGGCGCCGCAGTCCTTACATTCGAGAGGACCCCAATGGTCGGTCTGGTCCTGAAACGGCAGGAGCCCATGGCCGCCCCAGTCCAGCCAAGTGGCCGCTGAAGCTGGAGCGCCGTCTCCATTTCCACTTTCTGATGAAAGGAATTGAATTATCAGAACCCCTTCCACTCCGAGAAAATTCTACCACTGAAAGTAGAGATGACGGAGAAAAACCTTTTCTGCTTTGATAGGATCGAATGTTTAACTGTAGACAAGGGAATCGAGAGAGAATGTCTTCAGAAGTAAACAAGTGAACAGAGCGATGAGCAGATGCTACAGACAAAACCACATAATAAATGTAATACGATGTACTTGTTTATATCATTTTTCCTGACTATTAACTGTATGAATATCATATAAATAATGCAAATCAAAAATGGATATCCGCACACCATTAATAATGGCAAATCATACTTTTTGAAAATTATGTGCAAACAAATCAGACAAACGATATTGTTAACTGCAAATCAAATCTAAAATTAGAAAATTTATCATTATTTTTCAATCATTGAGAGGGTTTTGAGAAAAGTTGTTAATCAAAGTGACCCAAAAGAAAAAGATAAAGTAAACGGTGAGTTCTTGCTTCTATAAAGACATAAAAGATTGTTCACATAGTTTAGCTTTTTGAATAACCAAGGTCTGATCCAGGAATGAATGAAAATTTTGATTTCAGCATTCATGCTTTAACCACAAAAGCTAACTGACAATCTCAATTTATGTATGAGTAAAGTATGATGACTAAATTTTCTGCACAATTATTATATTTATTTTCTGACACTATAGTCTCAAGAGCCTTTTGTTATGTTATATTACCCTTTTGAAATTTCTGAAAGATAAGACGATGATTATATACATCTTATTGCATTTCTTTGTCGATTAATATTTATTGTGCATGCACATACTGAATAAACAAATCATTATAAAATGTGAGAAGATTTCGACTGAGCGTGAGAGGGAATCAAGATGGGTTTCGGCGCTGGCGTACGGCTTATGATAGCCTCTTTTGGTTTGCCTTTAACAATGCTTTATAAATATATATAGAGCACTGTTATAAGGAGTTTGATTTTGACTATTCGTAGTTCATTGATATTCGCAGTCCAAAAAAGTATTCAGGATTTATTTAGAGTGAGTGAAGGAGAAGTTTCCACGTAGATTTTCTGATTCTCTAATTTTTAAACTACGATTATAATGTAGATTTTAGTGGGCTTTGGGGTGCGAAGTCATTGATATCCGCAATCCAAAAATATAAAAAAATTTGTGGTACTCAAATTACATACTTTTTAACTCAAAAAAATTTGTTCATTTAAATAAGGTTTTAATAAAAATATCAAACTAATAATTTAATAAATAAATGCACAAGTGATAGTGCACAGTATGTATGTAGCATTGATACTATTGTAGTCGCCTCATGTTGCCCGTAAGTGGCGCGTGCGATCATATATTGTCGCGGTTGCATGGAGGTTCCACGGACATTGTTACTCGTGCTGTATATTAAAAAAAAACTTTTATGATACTTGGTGTAATAAGGGGGTCATCAAGATAATCTAGGATATTATATATATTTTCATGTTAAATATTTATTAAATTAAAAATAAATTATTTATTTAAGCAATATTTTAATAAAAAGTATTGTGAGATTTAGGCTTCATTTGGAGGGGCGTTTACCGCCTGCGTTTAGAGCAAACGCCGTCTGACAGAGAATAAATAAACGAGCGCCGGCGGCATTTGCTCTGTTTACTCCCGCCAGACAGCGTTAAAGCCCCGCGAAAGCGGCTTCCCCGTACCAACTGAGGCTTATCTGTGTTGGATTTTTTTAGCCTGAAGGTGCTTCACATGTCTCTCAAACAAGAATATGGGTGTTTTATTGCGAGTACCAACTGCGGCTTTCACAAGATAATGAAGAGCAAAACTAACCTGATGTCAACGGAGAATGGAACGGCGAAGCGCACGAGATAATGAAGAGCAGGCGTTTGGAGGTAGGAGGATTGTAGGTTGAGGCTGTGAGGATCGTCGTCTAGGGTTCCGATGATCGACATTGATGCGCCATCTGTTGGGCGGAGAAGGGGGGGAAGTGAGGAACCACGAGTGTCGTTGGTTGGGGCATGACAAACGGGGAATTGGCATGGAGAGTGCTGAGCCCTAAAACCCTAGGGTTTGGGAATTGCACGATTGGGTTTTCTTTTTTCTTTTTTTAGTAGCATGGTTGTCGTGAGAAATTTGAGTTGTGAGCTGGAGTTTTCAGATTTAGATTCGACGGTTCATAATTAGTTTAGAGCAATGTTATAATCACGCTAAATTAATAAAGTCACATCAATTTTTTAAATTATTATTGACACACAAAAATGATCAAATTTTTCTCATTTTTCATTTGATATTTTCAAACCAAATTGGCTATGCCGCACCAAAATTGCTCTTTCAAAAAAATGTAAATATGTAAGTCAATATTTTGTTCTCCGTTAATTAGCAACTACTAAATAAAGATAACATCAAAAATACATATCCAATCATGTATAAATTAAAGCAGAAAATACCAACGTTTTAACAACCGGACCGGACCGGCCGGTTGAACCGGTCGAACCGCGAACCGGTTTATCAGGCGGTCCGGTCAGGCACTTAAAACCGCCTCCATCAAGAACCGGCAAAGAACCGGTTAACCGGACGGTCAGACCGGTTAACCGTAAACCGAGCCGGTTATGAGGAAACCGGGCGGTTTGAAGCCAACTACAAAGTGTATATTTTTATATAACAAAGGCGATATAGTGTCCTTGCCCTTCCTTGGGATTTGAAGCAAGGTATTTTTTGATCACCCGTTTAGACCCGTCCAGGTAAATATGCAAAACGAGCATATATTTAGAGCTATTTGAACAGAAGACCAGCATTGCTTAAATAGAAGACCAGCATTTGCTTATTTTAGTGTACCCGATGTGGGACTAAATTCCTTCCCGCTGCTACTCCTCACGTGGCCAAAATGCATGAGGAAATTAATTACCGCCTGTTTGGATGCTATAAATGAAGGTGATTGTTAACCGCACCCCAGTTGGCTATCCGCAACCCTTTTTTTATGAATAATTACGTGTTTTTTTAGAAATACACCCTGTACATGCATTTTTAGGAAAAGTGTTCAACACGAAAGCTGTAGATAACGTGGAGATCTACAACTTTAGTGTTGAACATTATTACTAAAAATGCATGCACAATGAGTAATAATTCATATAAAAGGGTTGCGGATAGCCAAAACTGAGGTTTGGTTAACAATTGTCTAAATGAATCGAGTGGTGAATCGAGAATATATTTATATTTGAATAAATTAAAATATATTTATAAATTAAAATATCTATTATATATTATGTAAAAGTTTGAATTTAAAATTTTGTAAAGACATTAATTTATTAAGTTATATCACGGTTCAACCCCGGTCCGACCGGTCCAACCGGTCAGACCTTGAACCTCTGATCCCACCGGTTCGTTCTACGGTCCGGTTCTTAAAACCTTGGAAAATACAGTCAAAATATTAGTCATCCAAAACTCCATCAATATTTCTTAGACCTGCATATATATGAAACCATTGCAGGTTAGAGACTTATAAAATATAAACCCAGAATATAAATAACATTTTATACCTTTCATTTAAAATCAAATTATATGATGAAGATCCACTGCGTAAGAGACTTCAGTACCTACATGAAATATTATGTTTGAAAATTAAATTTTTAATAAAAAAATGTTTATTATCTATAAATAACAATAGGAAACATGCATACCTTAAGGATCGACCGAATTAATGACTTCATCTTCCTGTCTTTTATAATTCAAATTCCACTCGTCTGCAATTGTACTATGATATCTCAATGGAGAGTAAGGTGCGACTTTCTTCAAGGAGGAAGACAGCGATCTCTAATGGCAGGCGTGAGGTGGCGGGCGAGGAAGATGAAGTGACCGGCGATCTCCTCCAATGGTAGACGACAGGCGAAGGCGAGGAAGAGGATGTGACCGGCGACCTCCTCCGATGGCAGCGAGGAGGCGGAGAAGACGGTGTGCGCTTGTGGAGGACTGCGTGCGGCTTGCGGGAACGACAGAGAAGACAGTGTGCGCTTAATGGGGGAGGAGTAAGGGTTTTTTTTTTTGAATTAAAATTGGTGTGCGCATAGCCTATTTTGGTGTGCTTATAACATTGCTCTTAGTTTAATGGTCTAATTAATGCATTACAATATGTGATTTTTCTTTGTATATATATAGTAGGAGTGAGAGACACCAGGCTCCGCTTTTACGGTCAATTACGCTAGTACTCGAGACATACATTATCAATTAATTAATGCGAAAAATATTTATACATCACTTTTTAATTTTTGTAAAAAGTGATGTATAAAATCACTTTTAAAAAATTCTTCATCATCATTAATTAAGGTTATTGTTTAAGGTAATTGTTAACCGCAACCTTATTTTGGCTTGTCGCACGCCAATGTTAACCGTAACCCAGATATTTTAAAAATGGTTACTGCAACCTGATACTTGGCTTACCGCACCCCATCTTAAACGCAACTCAAAAATCTGAAAGAAATCGGGGAACACAAAATCTAAAATCTAAGAGAAATTCGAGAATAAATTAGAGAAGGTGGAGACGATCGAACGGAGAAACGAAAAACAAAATAAAAAATAAGGATTAAAAATAAGGATACGATGGGAATTAGGGTTTTAAGTCTTGGGTTGCGGTTAAAAATCGATTTAAATAATGTCAAATCAACTTTAATAAAATTAATGAGTTTAATGGTAGCCCCTCGAAAATATCGCTTGACATGTCTAATGACAACCTATCATAATAGGTATGAGAGCTCTACTAAAAACTTTTTTGAGTTTATGAATTTTCATCATCACTTTTAATTTAAGAATGAGGTGTAATTTGAATGGACATTATATTTTAAATTATTTTAAAATAGATTATAATATATATTATTATTATTATTATTATTATTTTGAATAGTCAAGAGAGTATATTTGATAATTTTGAATGTTTCATCGAAGATAACTTTTTCTTTTAATGTTGTAAAGAAGTGTGGGTCTATATATATACACATTATTAATTACTCATATTTTTTTAGAGTTAGCATAATTACAGTCTGCACCACTCAATTTTTTGAAATTACTAAAACCTCATATGTAAGATACTTTCCATAACATGCACACACAAAATTCCTCATCTGCCACTTTCCTCCGGGAGTATTTTTGGGCATGCATGTTATGAAATGAAAACTTATAGAACAAATTTTTTGTAATTTCAAGAGATGGAGGGGTACAAACTGTAATTTTGCAAAGTTAGATGGGAGGTCCCGATAAACAATCTTACACACACGCTACAAGTAGTCATAAACGGGGTTGTCTTGTGCCCAGGTAACAATAGTCCCTTGACATAGTCCTCTAAATTTGTGTCATTAAGTTACGAGATGATCTGCCCACTTATCGCTGGTTTCAACTATTCCGCGATTAAATCAAATCATCCTCGCAGGAGGCTAAACGGCCTTAAATAATTGCGTACGATTTGTCTGGTCGTCTCAATATAAATTAGTCCATATAAATTTATATTTTAGAATATAAAAATATTATAAGAGTTCACTCAACATTAAAAGAAAAAAACTAAGACTGAGATTAGTCATGCCCAAAAGCCCCGTACCTAGAAATTAAGCCCGCCCGGACCTGGCCTGAATAAGGCCCGACTAGGCAGGCTCGGGTCGGGCCTTGGGGCATAAACAGGACCCATTTTCCTTCACTGCCTCGCATGATTCTCAGCCCGTGCACCAGGCTAGACCCGGGCCAGGTCTCCAGGCCTTTTTCGTTGTAATCAAAAACTCTTGTCCATTTGTGGTCGTTGGGCTACTGCCGGCAGCTCACGTTCCTTTGCGGATAAGTTTATAATAACAAATTATGAATTTATCCTAATTAAATTTTAATTTTTTTAAATAATATGATATATATTTAATAAGTTTATAATAACAAATAATATAATAATTTTTGGGGGGCAGGCCTGAGCTCAGGTGGAGTGAAGCCCTGGCCTTGGCCTGCGAGGACTTTTAGACACGGCTAGATTTAGATCGTCACGTCACATGGATCAATTTTGCTCCATAATATTATTTAATGTTCTAATATGATCATTAGACAGCCGGATCATTTGTATGTGACTGGCATTTTTCATGTAAAATATTATCATGCATGTATTAATTTAAGTATGTAATTAATTAAGGAAATAAATCAGGCTAGTTAGTTAGTATAATATCATGTATCTATATTAATAAAGGGGATTGATAATGGTACCTCTTAAATTGCTCTTTGTAGCCCACCAATATTTGCACTCCACGAAAAGATATTTGTACCCCAAGACGATATTTGTAGACCAAAAAATAAAAACATAAATATTTGAATTAATAATTAAAACTAAGTTAATATATTGAATGTCCGTTAAAAGCATTGAAATAGTTTTTTTAAGTAATAATGCTCAATAATAAAGCTACGAAAGACATTGGGAAAACATATATTTGATTGGAAACATCAAAATAGTGTTGTATGCATCTCATAACGTAGCCGCATCCCAAAAAAATCCTAAACAAGGAGAGAAAACAATTATCAGTAAACCGTATGATTAGAAAAATTTTACAATTATAACAAGTAAAAAAAATTGGACTTGTCACCTTTTTTTTTTTCGTTTGTCCCACTTCAATATTCCTAATCCAAATTTTCAAAAATCTCTAATAACTGAGAATACGAAAGAGAAAAATATTTCAAATAATATGAATAAATAGGTAAGTAAATGAATTTTTTAATCATACCTTATGATTAGAAAGGTCTTTGATATATGATGCATCTCATTCTTCTGCATTTTTTCATGATATCATGTCCAAACAAGAAATACAGGTGACATTGCACAATCATCTCTTATCTGTAACAAAATATTGTGATTGTCATTTATGTATCTCTTGTGAACAATCTTTCGGATAGCAGTAGGAGTTGAATAGAGCGACAAAAATGTGAATGACTGTTGGAATAAAAAGTGCACTAACTAGATATTGTAACATGAAGCCACCAATAACCCAATGTCGGGCATTGTCATTCACTTATTTAGTGGGACTGGAACCACCCAACACTCAAGAGTCTTAAGTATCTTCAATGTTCTGGACACCCCATATATTTCATTGTACAATAACTCTTTTTTGCGAATTTCACTTATTAAATCTTTACGGACTTGCATCCAATTATCACTCATACCCATTGCAATACTAATAACTCTGAATATGCAATGATCATCTCCCATAGCATCGATGGTGTCAAGTATGTGCGTCTAGATATAGTGGCATTTGAGTGTGAACATTTTCTAAAAAATCTCCCTCTTTTGAATGCTTTTCTCATCTTTGTTTTCAATTGTTGTTCCACAAGTAGAAGTACATGCTCAAAATGGGAAGGTTCCCTCTTTGTAGATTTATATTCATCAACATACTTTCTTGTACTACTTCCCTTTGGACGACCTCTAATTTTTGTGGGCATTGCAGACTCCATTGTTTGACTCGATTGCCTCCGTGTTGACAATCTCACACAATTTTTTTTTAATTTCTCTTCTTTGTAAGTCACTAATGTTACTATTTATTTTTTAACATTTTCTCCACATCACTTTCTATATCATTCACCTCTTTCGGCTCTTCCTTGATGTTAAAGTCAAATTGCTTGCAAGTAGAGTTAACTGTTTCCATTTCTTGTGTACCATACACAATGGCAAAGAGTTGCCAACATTAACATATAGCTCCAACTCATGTGCACAAGGTAGACTCATTGTATATCTATTTATATGCCTACACTGTACTTTCCCCAAACACACACCTTTAAGTGAATCCTCTTCCTTCTTAATCATCTCAAGTGCCACAATATATATAAACACTACCAATAAGATCACATAAAGAGAACCTTTGAAACCCATGGAGACATGGATCTTACTTCGACCAAATATACATTTAATTTCCGTATGTTGTAGCCTTGTAGGTTAATCATTTGATCAAAAGTTGTTCATACAATGGTGAGGTTTCCGATGGAAACTTCAAGGAATTTTTTTAATTAGCTATGCCCGCCATCTACACGATTTGTCGACAAGTTCCCCAAATGCATGTACTTATCCACCCAACATGAAACAAATAATTCCTTCTACGGATTTATCCATGTTGTTGTCACATAAGAAAGAACGTTTGAGTATTTGATTCCATAATCATTCATCATTTGGTTATACCGAAAATTAAATGAAACTCATTTTCAGACTAAGAGTTAATTAAATTTTGTCATACACCAAAATAGTTGTTGCAATCTTTATCATGTTTGAAGAACCTTTTGCAATGCGCCAATATACTCCGATTGATATGAACTCGACATAAAATATTTTTTGTTTGCAGAAACACAACAGAAATCGCATTTATCACAGCAATTTCATGATTAGTAACAATTATATTTGGAATGATATTCTCATCAAACATAAACTTAAAACATTCCAAAGTTCATGTGTAACTCGCTTCTATTTGGCATGATATTCTTATCTAGTGGATCTATCACAACCTAGAATTATATTACCCTAGGTTAGTAGGTTTTACCCTTGCAGTAAGATTCTTTGTCCTCAAAATAATAATAACAAACCTCAAATTTTTTGCAGTGTTTCGCGCACACGCAACTAGTTCTTCTTTATCTGAAAACCTCAAATCTGTGCAAAAATGTTTCCAACATCGATGAAAATATCTTGCGAACTTTCAACATTTGCTAGCAATTTTACTTCCTCTGAATTCATTGCAATCTAACACAATAAAATAAAACATATAAAATTAAAATAACAAATTGTTGAACAAGAAAATTTAAGAAGCTATGCCCCACCATGAAAAAAATCTACAAAATGTCAACTCTAGCAACAAAACATACTAATACTTGGAGTTCCACAAACAACAAAACTACAAAATCTGAATAAACTAGAGTTTAGGAGGAAAAAACTCACATTGGGGATCACCGGATGGACAAACAACAACCCTTAGGGCGCGGGCGGTAGGAAGAGCGCCGGATGAATGGATCTCGCCAGACGGGAAGAAGCCTAGAGGAGGGTAAAGCAAAAGCTAGTAGAGAGATGAAATATTTAGGTTTTGGATAGGAAAAAAACTGAGAAGATTCGGACCACTCACCAGACGACAAACACCGAAATAAAAAGAAACTCTGACGGTCGGAATATCATTGGCGGGAGGAATATCGCCGGCCGGAATAGGATCTGGAAGAGGAGCGAAGCACTGAAAGTTTTTTCATTTAGTGCGGCTGATTCGCGAGAGTCGGGTGGGGTGGGGGTGGGTATGTTTATGGTTTTGGGGTAGATATTGAATAAAACATAGACACCGAATTTGAAGAAATCACAAAAAAAATTATGACTCGAACAAACAACAAAAGCAGAAGCTAAAAAGAAAGTTAAGGGAGCTTATAAATTCAACATCGGTCCAAACCATGGAACCTTCTGTACCAATAAGACTGAGAGGTAGACCAAAGAGAAGTAATAATGTTGAAACCAGTTTCCCGGTTTCACCGTTCGAAAGGGGGCTGCGACTAACTCTTACTTGACCTAAACCTTGACTCTTGACCGGTCACTAAGAACTAAGAGACTCGGACTTGGTAACAACTGGAGTCTAGGAACAGACCCCTTAAGCTTCAGCGTGGAGGTCCCACCGCACACCCGGATGCCCACTCGGAACTTCCCCTCCCAAGCCAATGTTGAGCCTGGGCACCTTGGAGGGCACTAAGAACCACCTCACTGTCAGCTGAATGATGACAAGGGAGGGGGGTGCTTGCTCACAAGACACACGCAAGGGGGGGGGGGGGGGGGGGGGGGTAGTGACCAACCCTTCCCAAGGTGTCCATGGGGGTCTATTTATAGACTTTCCCAAAAATGGACTGCGGATAGCCAAGATCCGGCTATCCGCAGTCCAACCATGACCACGAATGATCAACGCGTGAGGGGAGGCGAGTGGGACCCGAGATGCCCACTTCACCCCTCACGGGAGGCCATACCGGCCTCCCCGCAATGTACTGGGCGAGTGGGAGAGTTCCTCCCACTCGCCCAAAGGGGGTGGCGAGTGGGAGGGCCCCCTCCCACTCGCCCCAAAGGTGGCCGGCGAGTGGGAGGAGCCTCCCACTCGCCCGGCGAGTGGGAGGGTCCCTCCCACTCGCCCGACGAGTGGGAGGGTCCCTCCCACTCGCCCGAAGGGAGTCGGGGGAGCGGGTGCTCCCCCCGCGTCCCCTGCAGCCTCTCTTTGCCTTGTTTGGTCTCGGCCGCTTATGCGTGGTCGTTTTGCTCGTCTCGACCACCTTCACTGTCTTGGTCTCATCCGGGTCGGGTCACACCGACTCGGGAAATATGAGGGTTGTACGCAATCCCCGCTCTTTGCGAGCTTGTCCCAAGCTCAGAAAGAAAGTCCAACCCACCTATTGGACGAGTAGGTGGGACCCGGAGGGAATCTTTGGAGGGCTCCGCCCGATGGCTATATAAAACCCCTCGAAGAGGGGGGGTAAGAAGAGCACCATTCCTGAGAGCTCCCCCTACTTCCCCTCTTGAACCAGATGGATCCACCTCGAGACTTCAGGGCTCGCATCAAGGCTCTCGCTGGGAAGGGTCCGTCCGACTTGACGGAGCTTAAAGCTCTAATGCACGACCCTTCGTCCTCTCCTACCCGGTCCGCGGTG
This sequence comes from Dactylorhiza incarnata, assembly GCA_033032865.1. Taxonomy (NCBI): domain Eukaryota; kingdom Viridiplantae; phylum Streptophyta; class Magnoliopsida; order Asparagales; family Orchidaceae; genus Dactylorhiza; species Dactylorhiza incarnata. Next base: position 4,899,799 of record JAWHQI010000066.1, read on the forward strand.
CGATCACCTCGGAAGAAACCCCGCCCCGAGTTGGTGAAGGAGGTTGCGTCGTCATCCTCTCACGGGGCGACCGAATTCGTCTGAGGCCTGGATATGGATACGGTATTGGTTCTTCCCTAATCTCTATTTTCACCCCTGTGATTGTACATGACCATGGTGTCGTGTTTCTTAATTGGCCACAGCTTCTCGCGGAGGACCTCGAGGGGGTCCGAAGAATGGTAGAGGTAACGGGCGCAGACGCTCGGGCGAGTCCTGTCTCTCTCGCTCGGGAACCTGCCGCCCCCTCGACTGCTCATAATGACTCTTCTGCTGGAGGGAACCAGACTTCGACGGGTCAATCGAGCCGACGGGAAGTCTCGGCGCCACCCCGCTCTCCTACTGCAGTCATGGAGCCCATCGAGGACCGATCCGGCGTCTTCGAGCGTCTGAGCCGCTTGGAGACCCTTACCCAGGAGCTCCGGGAGGGGAGGCTGTCTTTCGGACCCGTCCCCCTCGCCCGTGTTTGCGTGCTGGAGCGTCGGGTCGAGAGGTTGGAGGCCGAACTCAACCTCCTACGGGGAGAGGTCCGGCTCGCATTCGGGGGCATGACGACACCGTTCGAGGATCACTTTCGCCGTGTGGAGGCCTCCGTGCGCACCGTGGGCGAGGAGCTCTCCTCAGCCAAGGCATGCTTCGAATCCACGCGTGGGGGGGTCCCCTTCACCCAGGACCAGGGCTACTGGAAGTGGACGGCGCGTTAGTTGCCCTTTTTTCGGGGATCTACTATTCGTTATGTAATAATAAGGATCGACTCGCCATAGCAGTTCGTCTGCTTCGCGACCGGACTGTTTGTTTCGTTATGTCTCCCTTACGTTTGCTTCAATAACCGCGCTGATTTATGTCTCGCTTGAGTTGCTATCTTGTGGTTAACTAACATGTATGGTGATCGTAATGATGCTGAAACAGCTGACTAACGGGCAGGAGATAGAGGCCTCGAAAGGACGATCCGGGGACGAAGAGGTCGGGTGGCGTCAGGGGGAGGCTTAGGTGAAGGGGACCCCTCGGTCCGTATCCTTACACCAGGCGAGAGGACCGCAGGGCCCCCCTCCTCTGCCGGGCGAGTGGACCATGAGGTCCACCCCCGTGCACCGGGCGAGTGGACCTGTGCTCGGGGCGAGTGGGCCTTGCGGTCCACTCGCCCGGGGCGAGTGGACCACCCGGTCCACCCCCCCCCCCCCCCCCCCCCCTCATGCCCTTGGGCGAATGGACCCACGGTCCACTCGCCTTCTCTTTTATCCCCCCTATAAATACACCCCCTTCCACCTCTAGGTCCTCACCTTCCTCTCTCCCCTTGCCTTGCCTTCCTCCCATAGCCAACTCTACCCCTTCCTTTCACTCCTGCAAGATGGCATCCAACCGCCCACCTGTCAAGAGGAATGGCCGGGAGCAGAATGCGGCCAACTTTTCAGGGTGTTCTTTCCCTGTGGGGAAGGTATCCAAGGAGGACCTTTCGGCCGTCAGGGAGTGAGGCCATCAACTCCTTTTACGATGATTGGCTTGCATTCCCCCTCCCTCACTTTGAGGCTGGGCTACGGCTGCCCTTGTGGCCTGAGGTGAAGGAGTTCCTGGACTACTTCGGCGTAGTCCCGGCTCAAGTCAACATGAATGCAATTTCGATGTTGACAGCTTACGCGTGCTACCTGCGGGAGGAGAGAGTGGTGTTCGACCTGAGCGTGTTCCGCAAGGTCTTCATCTTCCGAGCAACCGCCGATGGGGTTTGCTTCCTGACCGGCACAAACGTGGACGTGCACGAGACCTCCAACAAGGTCCATCACTGGAACGACTCGTTTGTGTTCGTTTGGGGTGACCTGGACGGCATCCCTTTTTCCCCCACACAGAGACCTGAGAAGGTCTGCAGACCCCCCTCGCTACGTGGGGAGGCTGCTGAGCTGCACCGCTTCCTTAAGGGCGCGAGCTTCGAGGTTGAGCACCTCCGGAGGAATATTAATCGGCTCACCTATGTGGGGCTGGGGACAGGTACTTGGACCTCACCAACTCGTCTCCTTTATGGTTCATTTCTTCCTATGTTTGCTTAACCCGTCCTAACTTGTGCAGGTGAACGGTCCCTTCCTCGACACCTCCCCTTTGCGGGGGGAAGTTCCTACCTCGCCCATGGGCTCGTCGGGGAGGTCGCAGCTGCCTCTGCCTCGGCTCCGAAGGTGTCCGGGTCGAGGCAGAGGAAGGATAAGGAACAGGTGGGAGAGGAGAGTGTGCCCTCCTCCCCACCGAAGGGACCGAGGATGCGGCGAGGGAAAGTCATCTGCCGGAGGGACTCCGGGGCGCCGACTATGGAGAGGGGGGGACCGAGTGACCCCAATGCGTTGGCCAACCTCCCCAACTTTGAGATGGGGGGGAAGGCCACGGACCTTCTCGGCGAGCCCGTCATCTATTGGGATGAAACGATGAACCGGGTCTCCTTCTCCTCCCAGCGACCTTCGTGGGTCGAGGGGGACGTCATCGACGACGCGACACATAGCTTTATCTATGGCATCTACGGTCGGCAGGACGCTGCATCCTACAAGGAGATGTCCATGTGTGACCTTGCGTATGCGAGCTCCCAGGCCCAGCTCCGCGCGACCGAGCTCTCCCACATGGCCGCCCGCCGAGGTCTTAGTCTCTCGCACAGGTCGATGCGGGCGGATGCGTTGAAGCTGGATGCAGAAGAGAAGGCCACTGACCTTGCAGCTCGCTTGGCCACTGCTGAGAAACTCCTGGAGGAGTCATCCGGAGGCTCGGTTCGTGCCCACCTTAATGAATTTTCCTTTTCTCTTTTTAATTCCTTATTATTCGTAGGTTCTAATTCATTTGCTTTGTCGGCCTGCAGGGACCCGGTGCCGCCGACTCGCTCAGGGGACGATGCGAGGAGTCGGACCAGGAGGTGCAGGACCTGAGGGCTCAGCTTGCCGAAGCTCATAGGCAGTTAAGGGAAGGGAGAGGAGAAGGAAGTGCACCTTCGAGGGCGGCGATGCCGGTCCCACTTCGACCTGCTGAAGTCGAGCGCGCTCGGGGGAGAATCATGGCGTCAACGGCACGAGCCATGGTGAGTCGCCTCCATGACGTGGATGCTCTTCGAGATAGCTGGAGGGGTGTCTCCGCCAGCGACATCCTGCCTGAGTTCTTTCCTTCACCTGGGCGATCCGGCTCGCCCCATAGCAGCGGCGGCTACTCTCTATGATCGTGAGGGTGGCCTGCGACTTCTTCTTTTCTCCCGTTCCTCATGGGAGCTATGTACTTTTTGTGTTTGCTTTTCTCATTCAAGCCTGCGTGTACTAGTAAGAGTGAAGCAACAACTCATGTAACTCATGTTATCAATGAATCAGTAGTCACTTAAACGAATTTCCTCAGCTTACTTTCTCCCTTTACTGCTTGAGGACTTGATACCTTACTTGAATCGATCACCGAGTGGTTGATTGGCCCGATGAGTCTCCCATCTGCCAACATGACTGAGTCTGGGGAGTGGCCTTTTTTAGTCCGGGATCCTACCGATTGGAGGTGGAAGTACCCGCCTGCACCCTGAGTGCTTACCTTCACCCGGAGGCAGAGGAATTCAACGCCTTCCCAATCTGACTGGAGGTGGAAGTACCCATCCACGTCTTAGGTGCTTAGCTCACTTGGAGGCAGAGGAACTCAACGCCTTCCCAGCCTGACTGGAGGTGGAAGTACCCATCCACGTTCTAGGTGCTTAGCTCACTTGGAGACAGAGGAACTCAACGCCTTCCCAATCCAATTGGAGGCGGAAGTACCCATCCATGTCCTAGGGGCTTAGCTTGCCTGGAGGCAGAGGAACTCAACGCCTTCCAAGCCTGACTGGAGGTGGAAGTACCCATCTGCGTCCTTGATGCTTAGCGCACCTGGAGGTAGAGGAACTCAACACCTTCCCAGTCCCCTTACCGATTGGAGGTGGAAGTACCCATCCGCGTCCTGGGTGCTTACCTTCACCCGGAGGCAGAGGAACTCAACACCTTCCCAATCTGACTGGAGGTGGAAGTACCCATCCACGTCCTTAATGCTTAGCGCACCTGGAGGTAGAGGAACTCAACGCCTTCCCAGTCCCCTTACCGATTGGAGGTGGAAGTACCCATCCGCGTCCTGGGTGCTTACCTTCACCTGGAGGCAGAGGAACTCAACGCCTTCCCAATCTGACTGGAGGTGGAAGTACCCATCCACGTCCTTGATGCTTAGCGAACCTGGAGGTAGAGGAACTCAACGCCTTCCCAGTCTGACTGGAGGTGGAAGTACCCATCCACGTCCTTGGTGCTTAGCGCACCTGGAGGTAGAGGAACTCAACGCCTTCCCAGTCCAATTACCAAGCAGCGAGTTGTCTCGATGCGTCCCTCATCTACCGGCATGACTTAGCCCGGCGGAGGGTCTCTAGCCAGGGATTTTGAACCTGGATATCTTTCCAGAACCCCTTTCTCATTCATAGTTTTTACCTATTACAACTTGCCTACGCTACGCCTTCTTGGGCATCATGTTACACCTCGCCCTTTTCTGGGCCCCTCTTTACATCTCGCCCCCATCCGGGCACTTCACTAAACTTCGCCCCTATCTGGGCACGCCGTTACACCTCGCCCCTCCCTGGGCACTTCCTTACACCCCGCCCATTCTGGGTTCACTCGGCTGCCTGCTCCTTGGTCATCTCTGCCATCGCTTCTTCCACTTCCTCAGCTGCTTGCATCCATCCGACCGTGTTGACCGCAGTAACATAACACTGGCGCGCCTCCCGGGGATCCCCTCCGACTCTCACCTGGAGCTCTCTGGAGTTGTACTTCAAGCACTGATGGTAGAAGGAAGGCACACACTTGTACGCGCTGATGAGGGGACGCCCAAAGATGGCGTTGTAACTGCTCGGCGCATCCACGATGACGAACCGGCAGTTCTTTGAAGTTCCCCCCAGGGTGATGAGGAGTTCGACTCATCCTTCCACCTCCTTCCTCTCCCCGGAGAATCCGAAGAGTGGTCCATCCGACGCCAGCACTCGCCTTGCTTCCACCTTCATCCCTTCAAAGGCCTTTCTGAACACCACATTCACCGAGCTCCCGTTGTCGACTAGGATTCGGGAGACGGTGAAGTTCTCGATTGCCGCCTTGATGACCAGCGCATCGCAGAAGGGGTCCTCATGGGCCGGCAGGTCTTGGGTTGAGAAAGTAATCTTCTCGCTTGAAGGTGGGGATCGAGAGGTCGAAGCGATGCTCCGACGGTATATGGCGTGGAGGCTCCCCTTCCGGGTGGCCTCTTTGCCTGCTCCCCCGTGGATGACCCTGATCCCTCCCAGGGCCCCTACATCGACCCTCTCTTCACACGGATCATCCTCTTCCTTGTTCTTCCCCTTCTCCCCTGCATGCGGTCCTTCCAGACACAACTGCTTCCCCCCTGCTGGGGCTCTTCCTCCTTCCCTCATCTCGAGGAACTCTGGGCAAGCCGCGGTCACATGACCTTCTTGCTGGTGGAAGTCACAGTATAGCAGCGCCAGCTCGCCCCCCATTTCTCCCAACGCTCCCTCTTTCTTCTGCCTTTCTTCCGGCCGATGGCCATGGCTTGCAGGGGCTGGACTTGCAGCGGCCCCGAGCTCTGTTGCCACCCTCCCGGGTGGAACCGCCCGTGCCTCCCCTGATAACCTCCTCCTCCTTGGAAGTGGCCCCTTCCTTGGCCCTGAGGGGGACCAACCTGTGACCTCCAAGCTGGTCGGGCGGCTGTCGGTTGCGACTTCCAGCCTTGCTCCTGCCCATCGGGAGGTCCCTGTTGTCCCTGACTCCTCACTTCCTCCTTCTTTCTTCCTCCACGCTCTCTCCTTTCCTCCTCTGCTACCTCGGCTAACCTAGCCACGAACTCCTGATTGGTAGCCGCACACTCGGTCTCACGATCAGCACGCTTCATCAGCTCTTCGAAAGACAGGGGAGGGTCCCGAATCAGACTCATCCGAAACAGCCCAGGCTGCAGCCCAAGGGTGAAGGCTAGCTGCAGGGTGTGCCCGGGCACTTCGACGACAAGAAGGACCTCCGCCTGGAACCTATCCATGTAACTAGCCAGCGTCTCCCCTGGCTTTTGCTGACTGCGAACAAGGCCTCCATGCTCTTCCTCCTCTTCTTCGAGGTAGAGAACCTTAACAAGAAACTTCGACGCAGATCCCCGAAGCGGTAGATGGTTCCCGCCGGAAGCGAGTGGAACCAATCCCTCGCCTTTCCCTGGAACGTGACGGCGAAAAGCCTGCACATGAAGGCGTCCGACATTTGTCTGATCGTGGTCATGTCCTCGAACCACTGAAGATGCTGGAGGGGATCGCTATCCCCCTCGTAGTAGGACATGGCAGGATCGCGAAACCCATCCGGAACAGGGGCTGACATGACCAGCTCGCAGAAAGGGCTTCTCCATTCTTCTTGGTTGGGGGGAGGCGCTCCCATCACTTCCCCGCCGGGACAGCTGGTCCGGGGCGAACTGTTGAAAAGCACTCGCGCCTGGAGGCTCAAGCCCTCCTCCGAGGCTGGCCCCTTCTATTGCTGACTGCTTCTCACTTCCACTAGGGGGAGTGAGGGGATCCTAGGTGCAGGTGGTGTTGAGCACTCGCCGCGAGCGGAGGATGCGGCCTGCATGAACTCCAGGATCCTCTTGCTGAATTCGTCGAAGTCGCTCTTCTTCACATACTCGCAAGGTGGAGGCGGGTCTCCCAACTCGTCGCTTCCAGCCATGAGACTTGGCTCAGAGTTTTCCGAACTAGTCGCTTCCGCGCTCACCGCACCAGAATGTTGAAACCAGTTTCCCGGTTTCACCGTTCGAAAGGGGGTTGCGACTAACTCTTACTTGACCTAAACCTTGACTCTTGACCGGTCACTAAGAACTAAGAGACTCGGACTTGGTAACAACTGGAGTCTAGGAACAGACCCCTTAAGCTTCAGCGTGGAGGTCCCACCGCACACCCGGAAGCCCACTCGGAACTTCCCCTCCCAAGCCAATGCTGAGCCTGGGCACCTTGGAGGGCACTAAGAACCACCTCACTGTCAGCTGAAGGTTTACAAGGGAGGGGGGTGCTTGCTCACAAGACACACGCAAGGGGGGGGGGGGGGGGGGTAGTGACCAACCCTTCCCAAGGTGCCCATGGGGGTCTATTTATAGACTTTCCCAAAAATGGACTGCGGATAGCCAAGATCCGGCTATCCGCAGTCCAACCATGACCACGAATGATCAACGCGTGAGGGGAGGCGAGCGGGACCCGAGATGCCCACTTCCCCCCTCACGGGAGGCCATACCGGCCTCCCCCCAATGTACCGGGCGAGTGTGAGAGTTCCTCCCACTCGCCCAAAGGGGGTGGCGAGTGGGAGGGCTTGGGCGAGTGGGAGGGCCCCCTCCCACTCGCCCCCAAGGTGGCCGGTGAGTGGGAGGAGCCTCCCACTCGCCCGAAGGGAGTCGAGGGAGCGGGTGATCCCCCCGCGTCCCCTGCGGCCTCTCTTTGCCTTGTTTGGTCTCGGCCGCTTATGCGTGGTCGTTTTGCTCGTCTCGACCACCTTCACTGTCTTGGTCTCATCCGGGTCGGGTCACACCGACTCGGGAAATATGAGGGTTGTACAAATAAGAAATTTAATGAAGAGGTTTTATCAACAAAAAGACTACCCTCACATTTCGAGTATGCATTGTTGGAAGATAAGGTCATAGAAAGTAATAAAAACTCAAAAGAAGCAAGTTGACAATTTGTGAGAGCATAAAGTTTGTTGACAAGGTACGCCCAAAGTTTGCACTATATTGGTCGGAGCATATTATGGATGCTTTGGACTAAGGCTGAGCATATTATTCGAAACTCGAAAGTTGCTCGAATATTGAGCCGAATCGGAATCAGTTACAATTGATTCGACTCAATTTGAGTCGATTCAATTTGACTCGAATCTGATTTCGATTCGATTTCGAGCCAGCCCTGAATCGCTCGAAATATGATCTGAATCAACTCGAATTGATTAAAAATATTATGTATTTTATAAATATGTTATTATTTTAAAATTAAAAACACTAAATTTTAAACCTAAATAAAAATATTGAAGGCTTTAAGTGTTTCATTTGCTAAATTTAGATGTTTCCCAATTTAATTTCGAGCCAATTACGAATAAAGAGAAAAATTGCCCAATTTCGAGCCAGTTTGATTCGATTTTGAATCAGCTCAATTCGATTTCGAGTCAGCTCGATTCGATTTCGAGCCAGCTCGAAATCGAGCCATTTTGAGTCGAGTCGACTCGAAATCGATTTCGATTTCGAGCCGATTTTGACTCGAAAATTTCGATTTTGAGCCGAGCCAAAATCGCTCGAACTCGACTCGATATCAACCCTACTTTGGACGTGTTGGGAGATGGGCACTACGGGTACCGTGTTATCAGTCAGACTGAATGTTGGAGGTTGGGCACAAGTTAGAGTAGCTCTACAATGAGAACTTGAAAATCGAAGTGTTTTATATGGTTTTATATTTGGGCGCAAAAGATATGTAGAATTATTGTTATTTGTACAATGCACGGAAACTCTAACACCATTTGCCAAGTGGATGACAATGCCAAATATGAGCCTTATTGTTAGTTCATGTTATAATATTACTTTTGTTCAACTTTCTAAACTGCAAAACTTGACATTTATTTCGTTACATTCGTCAATGCCGTAGATACCAACTCTTGTTTGCATTTGTTGCGGTCCACTCAAGGCTCTGGTAGATCGGACTAGATTGGACCGTCTTAGCCCGGGAGCGTTTGAGCGCGCAAACAGTCACAGAAAAAGAGAAAGCTGACAAGACAATTTTTTTAACGTGGAAAACCCGTCAACTGGGTGAAAAACCACGCGGCCGGGTCTGTGCCGGCCGAAACCTCCACTATTTGTTGGTTGTTGTACAAAGCTACTTTAAAGAACTCGAGGGCGACATGCCGCCTCTCGTTATAATTGTTGAGAGAGAGATACTCGGAGGGTGACAAGCCACCGCTCCTGGAGATAAGACTTTTGTCTGATGCAAAGGGGGATGCTGCGCTCTAAGCGCTCTAGAGGTTTTGACTGCAGCTTGAAGGTTGGATCGATGTACTCTGTGCGTCTTGGTCTCTGTCGGTTGTCTCCTGCTGCGCGAGAGGAGTTTGTAGTGTTGTTCTTGCAGGAGGCTGAAGTGTTTGTTCTTGAGTACGCGGAGTGCTTGTTGCTGAGTACGCGGGGTTATGCTTGGACGGTCTTGAGAGCGGAGAGCGCAGAGGCGCTCTTGGAGCAGTCTTGAGAGCGGAGCGCACGGAGGCGCGCTTGGAGCGGTCTTGAGAGCGGAACGCGCTTGGAGCGGTCTTGAGAGCGGAGCGCGCGGAGGCGCGCTTGGAGCGGTCTTGAGAGCGGAGCGCGCGGAGGCGCGCTTGGAGCGGTCTTGAGAGCGGAGCGCGCGGAGGCGCGCTTGTGAGCGCGCAAGGAGGAGGCGCTTGTGGCGCGCAAGGAGGAGGCGCGCTTGGAGCGGTCTTGAGAGCGGAGCGCACGGAGGCGCGCTTGTGAGCGCGCAAGGAGGAGGCGCTTGTGGCGCGCAAGGAGGAGGCGCGCTTGTGAGCGCGCAAGGAGGAGGCGCGCTTGTGAGCGCGCAAGGAGGAGGCGCGCTTGTGAGCGCGCAAGGAGGAGGCGCGCTTGTGAGCGCGCAAGGAGGACGCGCGCTTGTGAGCGCGCAAGGAGGACGCGCGCTTGTGAGCGCGCAAGGAGGACGCGCGCTTGTGAGCGCGCAAGGAGGACGCGCGCTTGTGAGCGCGCAAGAAAGAAGGAGGAGAGAGAAAATCCGTAGGAGGATTTTCCCTGCCGGAGAGAGAGAAAGTCTCAAAAGAGGGGAGAGATGGAGGAGTAGAAGAAGAAGATCCCCCAAAAAAGAGAAGCCTTGGGGTTCTATTTAGGCTCCGTTCGTTTCGCGAGTTTTGAGAGGAAGGTTTTGGTTTTGGGTATATCAAAACTAAATTTTTTGTTCGTTTGACATTTTTTTAGGATGGAATTGGCATTCACAAAAAGCCTATGGGTTTTGGAGAAAGGTGTTTGACCAAAACCAATTCTAGTGTTCGTTTGCTTATTTTAAAAGAGGGGATTGGTTTTGGCCCAAAACCATGGGTTTTGCTTTTTGAAAAATCCTTCTATGCCCAAAACTTACCTATTTAGATGGGTTTTGGGATTGTTTTGACACTGTTCATCATCATTGTGGCCAGAGTTCATCATCATCATTTTGGCCGTAGTAATAATTATGTTTTGGACCCTAGTAATGATTATCCGCAAATTTATTTTTCAAAATTTATTTTTCAAAACCTTCTTGCAAAACTATGGGTGCAAACGAACAATTTTTTTTTGTTTTGGACCAAAACCAAAACCTACAAAATTTTGGTTTTTGACCAAAACCAAAACCCTCCGTGTAAAACCTGCGAAACGAACGGAGCCTATAGTTTTTGAGGGTGACACTTTTGTAATTAAATGGGTGGTTATGATAGTTATGGTGGTTATGCGGCTACCCGCACACCATAACCAATTTATGTGTTATACGCACACTTATCATGAATATAACTACGCGCACACCAGTTTGTATAGTTTTGCGGTGATATGTATTCATATGACGGATATGGTTATGCGCACCATAACCAAATTATTTGCTATACGCAGACCGTATTGAAGGATTTTACTATTTGCACCCTCATGTTAGAGGATTTTACTATTTACACCCACATATTGAAGGATTTTACTATTTGCACCCCATAATGGGGGATTTTACTATTTGCACCCCTATGATGTGGGATTTTACTATTTGCACCCCCATGTTGGAAGATTTTACTATTTGCACTCCATGATGGAGGAATTTACTATTTGCACCCCCATGTTGAAGGATTTAACTTTTTGCACCTCATGATGCAGAATTTTACTATTTGCACCTCCATGTTGAAGGATTTTACTATTTGCACCCACATGTTGGTTGGTTACGGGGCTAGTGGGGTTTCTTTGGATAACCGCCTTCAAGGAAACCCTATCAGCATTGACTTTTTAAATGATAATCACTTCATTCAGTTGATGTTAAAAGATTGCTCTCCAATACCACAAATTACTTCAAATTGGATGCTATAACATAAAAAGTAGCGAAATGTTGTGAAATATATTACAACTGCACAAACTTCAACCGGGATGGTGCAATTGCATGATGTTGAATGAAATGAGGTACCCAATTTTACTTTTAAAAAATCATACTCCTAATTAATTGTACTTCTATGTTTATTTAACACTTTTTTTCATTTATGTAAATTTTTTATGCACTTTGATATTTTTTTATGTTTCTTCTTTCATTTTGACGAAAGACTATATTTCTAAATATTTTAAAAAATGAACATAATATTGGTGTGCAAATAAAAATATTGCTAGCGGATAGTCAATCATAAAAAAAAGTGCTTGCATTAGCCGTTAATGCAATTAACTAAAAATATTGTGCTAATATAAACGCCCTAATTTTTTTTGGGTAATTATATTTGCATGCCCTAAAGAGATATTTGCAACCCAATTTCTACGAGTTATTACGCGCCTTTTGAAAATACTCCTTGCCCATGCATTTTTAGGAAACGTGTTCAACATGAAAGTTGTAAATCTCGACTAGATCTACAACTTTTGTGTTGAACACTTTTCCTGAAAATGGACGCATAAGACGTACTTCCAAAACTTCGCTATAATTACGCCCATGTTTCAATCAAGGCGGCAAATACGTCTTGTGCATGCATTTTTAGGAAAAGTGTTCAACATAAAAGTTGTAGATCTCGTCGAAATCTACAACTTTCATGTTGAACACGTTTCCTAAAAATGCATGGGCAAAGAGTATTTTCAAAAGGCGCGTAATAACTCGTAAAAATTGGATTGCAAATATCTCTTTAGGACCTGCAAATATAACCACCCTTTTTTTTATTTAACCATCATCAAATTTATCCATGCGATTACTTATACAAAACTTTTTTTCTATACAGAATACACATCACTAACCATTGTAATACACAAACGCATCAAATTGGCCAACGAGCGACGCCCACCGGCGGTGAAACTGCGGTAGTGAAATGTCATTGATGGTGGCGGTGAATTCAGTCCAACAGCAGCCTCAAGAAAATGAGAGCGGGCGGCCCACCTTATCCGGTTAACTATCCCGCCGAAACAGAAGATATGCATCGATGCTTCTCCTCATTTCTGGACTCCGTGAGATCGTAGGAGAAATTTTCTGTCGCTCACCTCAATGGCGTTGCTGAAGAGCCCCGCCGCACCTTACAAGGGCATCTTCCTGAACCCCTCCACTTCTTCTAACCAGGTTCAGTTCTTTCCCCTTTTTCATCTGTATCTTTGATCGCTTGAGAGATTATTTTTGTTTCTTTGTTCAATATTTGCACTGTGTCTGTGCCTCCAGTTGGGTCCTGGCTGTTTCCCTATGTACCATTGTAGGATGCGAAAATTTCCTCCTCAGTGCAGGGCAGAGGCCTCTTCATCAAATGAACAAGGTATGCCTACATTTCTCGGTTCTCTCCCCCACTTTTGTCCATAATGGTTGATGTTTGTGGGGGGAAATTATAACTAGGGTTTTCTGATGTAACGCATTAGGTTGTTCGATTCACATTTGCACTATCCGCCCTGGCCATGTACAATTCAAATCGGGCATTGTCCATTTGGTGAAAAAACTTTGTCCAGGAGAATGTAGCCATATACTGTGAATTGCATGTTGTGTTTTTTCTGCTTCCTTCTGCTTTTGGCAATTACTTTACTCTTATAGCTTGGTCTCCATTGGTGCTTTATTTCGCTGTGTTTGGTACTCATGATACTGATGCTAGGCAGATGAGAGTATTGTCAGCGGAGAGATACTAAAGTTTGACCTTGAAGTCCTATAGGCTTAAAATTTTGGGGTTGGAAATGGTTTGTCCATTGGCATAGCAGATCCAACTGGATTGAAACTTCATGTTTTGATATTAATTTGCAGCTTTGACTTTGAATCTGGAAGAGTTTAATGTAGTGGTATGCTTTCTTATATTTAGAAGTTGTTTTAAAACCCATAGAAGCTTATGGAAGTGGCGTTTAGTGTTTGCTTGGATGCATATGCATTCATATGATTGCGGAAAGAAATTTGCGGATTTCCAAAGTTGGCATTGAAGGGTTTATTTCCACAGGACTATGGTCAGGAAGTGTGGAAGTCATTGTAAATCATTATCTTGAATCTTGTTCTGAAAGAGTGTTTTCTAGTGGTTCAAGGCTCGCTGAACATGGATAAGTTTTGAATTACGAGTAATGCAATTGATAATACTCATTAAACAAGTGCTTTCTGCTACTAACAAGAAACTAAACTTTGATTCGAATTTCAAAGAAAGGATCATCATTTTTCAAATTTTCCGCTACTTTATGCTTCTTAAGTTTGTTAAATTGCCGGCAATGTTGTTATAAGAGTCGCACGCAATGGGAGTTTTAATATTTTATTATAATTTATATTATATATCTATATGTGTGTATATTAGGCGTGCATAAAAAGCTAGAGTCTAAAGCTTGGCCAAGGTCTGCCCAGTTAAAGGCCCATTAGGATTGGGTGTGGTTATGCCTGGGCCCATGCCAGGCCTAGGGGTCCCTAACAGGCCTCCTATTTAAGCTGTGGCCTGGCCTAGCCCATTAGGGCCTGGAAGTAAGGTGTTGTCCAGCTATAAAAGCTCGGAGGCGCCCATCTGTAGTATTGGGCGGGCGCCCATCTGTAGTACTGGGCGGTCGCCCATCACTAAATGCTAAGCTCCGACATAGCAATTACTGTTGGGCTGCGCCCAGCGGTCTAGTTGCCCAGACCCAAGCCTGGTACAACCCGACCAATCATGCCTAGGCAGGCCCCCTTTCAAGGGGGCCGGCCTTGTCTGGGTCTAGCAAAAGCCAGGCCTAGGCCTTGGCCTGCTCACAATAAAGCTCGAGCCCGTCAGGCTCAGGTATGGCCCAGGCCTACCGGGCCTTTTGTGCACCGCTTACATGGTGTGCATTAATTGCCAAATAACAACCAATACCAAAATATTTCAAGCTTCACAGTACCAACAAAGTTGTATATGCTGATATGCTAGCTATGTGGAGGAACAAATTTGGAAAAACTTTAGGACAAAATACCAAGCAATATCAACTAATATTAGCATATTTTAAATAGCATAATACAAACACTTGAAAGTTTTCGACAAATACTAAGTATTATCAATCCGTAGTAATATACATTAAAGTGCACAATACCAACCTAACAATATTTTTGGTTTAGAAATATAATGCAGAAACACTTCTATATTAAATATCAAGCAGTACTACTTACACAATACCAATGTAGGAACACTTTCTGACAAAATACGAAGTAATATACTAACCAATACTAAATTTAAATTGCATTGTGCCAACACAACATATCCAGCTCAAATGCAAATATGGGAACAGTTCCAGATATTATACCATGCAATACCAAATTACATGACATACTTTATATTGCACAATACTAACACAAACAACTATAACTAGCAGAAAACTTCTACTTAGCACTACTACTTGTAACCACACACACACACACATGTTTTGATTTAATTATGTTAGCACCTGTTCCAACAAGAATGACCTCCCCACTAGCATGTGTACCAATACTTGTAAGGCCCAGGGGATATAACTCCTTAAAATCATAAAGTTAAAATGAAGTTGAACAATATGCTATCTTTGGTCGGCAGGCATTATCTTAGATAGAGCAGGGAGGCGTCAAGCACTTTCACTTGGAGCAATACTTACTTGTGTATCTCTTTCACAAGCCAATCCTGCATCTTGTGAGTACTTTATGAAACTTATGAGAATACCATTCTATTAGTGCAAATAGATCTTCATTTGCTTTCTAATGTGTGAAATTGCGGTTGGAAAGTTATTGTTTGATTCCTGAATGAATTCATTTGACTTGTCTCAGTTGCAGCAGAGGTTCAAAAAGGATTTCAGTTGGTCTCAGATAGGAAGGATGGATACTCATTCCTCTATCCTTTTGGATGGCAGGTATTTACAAGGGTTCATCCTATGAGATTTTCATAAAATCAAAATAAATGTTCTCTTAGCTACACATATGTTTAACTCATTACAT
Organism: Dactylorhiza incarnata; assembly: GCA_033032865.1. Classification (NCBI taxonomy): domain Eukaryota; kingdom Viridiplantae; phylum Streptophyta; class Magnoliopsida; order Asparagales; family Orchidaceae; genus Dactylorhiza; species Dactylorhiza incarnata. The sequence continues at coordinate 4,914,920 of JAWHQI010000066.1, forward strand.
GGTCTGCGTTGAAGAAGTACAGTTGACAGTTATAATTTCTTATAGATATCAACTGCTCATCCCAGGAAGTTGTCGTGCAAGGCCAGGACAAGGTTTTTAAAGATGTGATTGAGCCCCTAGAAAGTGTGAGCATTAACTTGGCCCCGACCATTAAACAAGATGTCCGAGAGCTGGGATCCGCACAGGAGGTTTGCTTTGAACTTCCACTTGTAGCTTTTTTTAACAAAAGGAAATAGTTCAATTTGACTGATTGCAAATTTAAGGGACTGACTCAGTGCATGATTATTCTATGAACAAAAAATACCTTTGAAATACAAGAATTAAACCCCTTTAGGCTTGTTTGTTTGGGTGTTTTAATTCCATTTCGGTGGGATAAAACGCCATAGGAGATATTTGTGTATTTGGTAAACCTCCATTTTGGATCTCTCATGTAGTGGGAAAGGCTAAAATCTCCAGTTTGTGCTCCATTTCCTACCAAAGGGTAAATATTCCATTTCTCACTAGCGCACCTTCTGTTGTTGATTGAGCAAGGTGGTTGACCAAGGTGTATGCTGAAATGGTTGAGAGACTTAACTGGAGATTTCCTTATTTCTAATATTAACAGAAGGACATCTAATTATTTTGTAATGCAGTTAATAAGAATATATCTTATAAGTGGAACATGAAGAATCTTGTTGTTGAAACAGTTGTAAACAATTGTCTCGAAGGTGTGGATGATATCAGCTCCTGATACAAGTCCAAGAGTAACCATGTTATTTCCAAAGGAAATTGTTGTTGCAGCATGCATGTGCTTATTAATTTATGCAAAAACCTCCTGTAAAAAGCATTTACCAGTCCTTCGTTTTTAATGCTTTAACCTTTTTTATTTGGTCTTATGAGCTTCTTGACATCTGATATAGTAACCTGTGTTTTAGGTTGCTGATGCGTTGATAAAAAAGGTGTTGGCTCCTCCTTCACAGAAAATAAAATTGGTGGAGGCATCAGAGGTTAAGATTCTTTCTTTCTAATATCAAATAATACTTTGTATTAGAACCTAGGGTATCCAATCTAAAATCATTTGGTGGAAGTGGAGGGAGCCAAAGTCTTATAAAGTACTCAATATAACTTGGGATATTCGATGCGAGACTAATTTAGGTCGCCCACACAGAGACAAATAAATCAACTGATCATGGAGACATCAGGTCTTTAATCCCCGCGACTCATGATCATACTTGGATGATTCTAACACGCCCCTCGTCCATGAATACTAGGGATGTGGGGTATAACCTCAGTCTCATAGCATACTAGAACCTAGTGCATATGACCTAAAATTAATTGGTGAAAGGTGAAGGTGCCCAAGGACTTATAAAATACCTAATACAACTTAGGATACCAATGTGGGACTATTTAAGGCATACACAATGGGATCAACAAACCAATAGACGCATACCACACTGGAATAAACAAACCAACGGATGCATACCACACTGGGTTAAACAAACCAAAGGACGTAGGTCGCATCGGGTCATTAATCCACATGAAACATCATCGGTCAAAGGTGGGAAAATAATAATGTATCTTATTCAATAGAGGAGCCCCACCTTATATATAAGGGGGGAAAATACAACCAAATATTTAATTTCATTTTAACACTTCCCCTCAAGGTGGACATGTTATATTTCTCATACCCAACTTGTCGATACAAACACAGAAAGCATTCACCCCAAGATTCTTAGTAAGAATATCAACTAATTGTCCCTCTGAAGGAACGAAAGGAATACATATAATCTTCTTTTTGATATTCTCTTTGATGAAGTGTCTGTCAACTTCAATATATTTGGTGTGATCGTGCTGAACAGGGTTGTTGGCAATACTGGTTGCAGCTTTGTTGTCACAGTACAAACAGATAGGATTAGACTCACTTAAACTCAGATCACACATAAGGGAGCGTATCCACAACCCCTCACATATGTCATGTGTCATAGCTCTAAATTCAGATTCTGCACTAGATCTTGAGACGACAGATTGCTTTTTACTTCTCCAAGTAACAAGGTTGCCCCCAACAAATGAGCAGTACCCAGATGTAGAACGTTTATCTTCAATGGAGTCGGCCAAATCTATATTGGGAGTGAAAACTTCAATCTTCAAATCTGTATTGGGAGTGAAAACGATCCCCTCTTCCCGGTGAGGTCTTCAAGTACCTCAAGATTCTATGAGTTGCATTCAAATGTCTCGTCTTCAGGGAGTGCATATATTGGCTAACGACCCCCACAACATAGGTTGTCAGGGCGAGTATAAGACAGATAGATTAACCTCCCGACAAGACGTTGGTAACCAATAACGTCTTCAATAGGATTACCATCATTTCTTCCAAGGTTGTGGTTGACCTCCATAGGGGTAGCAGCTGATCTACATCCACTCATACCAGATTGTTCCAGCAAATCGAGGATGTATTTTCTCTGGGAGATGAAAATACCCCGTTTAAATCTAGCTACTTCAATGCCCAAAAAGTACTTAAGTTTCCCTAGATCCGTTACTTCAAACTGTTTTGCCAAATTCACCTTCAACGCTTGTACTTCTTCGACATCATCTCATGTTATGATGATATCATCAACATAGACAATGAGAGTCGTTAACATATTGCCCCTCCATTTTATAAACAGAGTATGACCATCATGACTTTGTCTGTATCCAATGACATTATGAAACCGACCAAACTAAGCCCTCAGAGATTGTTTCAGGCTGTAGAGAACCTTCTTCAATCTACACAGTTTCCCCTCAGAGTTGGAAGGAGAAAAACCGGGGGGGGGGGGAGAGACATATATTTCCACTTATAAATTCCCATGAAGGAATGCATTCTTCACGCTCAATTGGGTAAGACCCCAACCCTTGCACGCATCACATGATAACAAAACTCGTATAGAGTTCATTTTTGCAACAAGGGCAAAAATGTCTTGATAATCAATCCTAAGGGTTTGAGTATACCCCTTCGCCGCCAACCTCGCTTTAAATCGTTCAACCAAGCCTTCAGAATTCTGCTTCACAGTAAACACCCACTTACAACCAACGATCTTCTTTTCGTGTGGAAGGTCTGTTAGATCCCATGTACAATTTTTTTTCAAGGCGGTCATTTCCTCAATCATTGCCTCTTTCCACTTTTGATGCCCAAGAGCCTCCTGCCATGTGGACGGAATAGAGACAAATGCGAAAGAGGAGACAAAGGCTCTATGTGAAGTTGTTAGAGCGTCATAGGAAGCATAATGAGACAGAGGATGTTGAGTGCAAGATCTGATACCTTTGCGAAGGGCAATGCGAGGTTCTGAGGAATCTGTTGACGGGGTTGGCACTGCCTCTGGTAGAGTGGTATGAGCCTGTGTGTTAGGAGCTTTACTCTGTCTGGTGTACACCTGTAAATCCAGTGCTTTACGAGGGAGCTCCCTCTGAATGGACCCCTGAATGGGAGTCTCATCATGAGGCAGAGTATAGGGAGGAATGGAGTATGATGGAGGAATCAGTAAGGATGGAGTAGGGGAGCTCACTTCGGCTGTATGTGTGGACTCCTCCTGAAGTGAGGTCACATAATAAGGTTCAGATTCACGAAACGTAATATCCGCCGTGCCCAAAATCCGCTTAGTCGGGGGATGATAACATTTATACCCCTTTTGAGTCGGAGAATAACCAATGAACACATATTTAAGAGCACGAAGGTCAAGTTTAGACCGTCCCGGAGAATTTATATGAGAGAAGCAAACACAACCAAAAGTCTTTGGGTAGATAGAGGTCGGTAGAACCCCTAAGGTAGTTAGAGGGGTCTGATGACCCAAGACAGGAGATGGAAGACGGTTGATGAGGTAGGCAGCCGTCAGAACCGCATCACCCTAATAAAATTTAGGGAGGTGCAAAGTGAAAAGTGAGCAACGAGCAACCTCCAAGAGGTGGCGGTTTTTTCGTTCAGTAACCTCATTCTGAGACGAGGAGTGAACACATGATGTTTGATGGAGGATACTATGATAAACAAGGTAGTGAGCATTGCCATACTCCCGACCATTATCATTACGAAGAATTTTGATAGTATCAGAGAATTGAGTCAAAACTAATTTATGAAATTGTTGAAAAATGAAGAACACTTCATTTTTACTTTTCATCAAATAAACTCAGGTGGTTCGTGAAAACAATCAATAAAGGTAATAAACCAGTAATATCCAAAAATAGAAACAACGGGGCAGACCCCCCAAACATTAGTATGGACAATGTGAAAAGGAGTTGTATTAGGTAAAGAAATATGATTAATAGTAATATGATGATACTTGACAACAACACACACATCACAAACAAAGTTTTTAAAACATGTAGAAGAAAAAACAGGAAATAAACGTTGCATGGTCGCAACAGAGGGATGACCAAGCCGACAGTGCCAGGTAAGCAAGGTGGAGGTCTGCGAAGAGTGGAGAGCGTGCAGAGAGGTAGTCCCACAAGAGTAGTCAAACATGTATAGGCCATTCTGCATGCTACCAGAGCCAATCACCTTTCCCGTCTTCAGATCCTGAAAAACACAATGGGAAGGAAAGAAGGTAACTGAGCATTGAAGAGAATTGGTCAAATGACTAACCGAAAGAAGATTTCGGGTAAAATTCGGAACATGAAGCACAGAGGATAAAGTGAGAGAAGAACAAAGGATGGAGCCATTTCCAGCAATGGAGGAGGAATCATCAACAATGCTCACTTTATCTCTGCCTAAAAGAGGAGAATAGGAGACAAAACCTGTAGCTGAATCGGTCATATGATCAATGGCTCCGGAATCGATAATCCGATGTGTAGAAGTAGTAGTAGCAGAGTGGGCACCCGGAGTACATGTGTGGGCAAGGGCAGAGGAGGACGTAGAGGAAGAAGTAGGCTCAGTAGTAAGACCATGCATCAAGCGACGAAGAGCTTGCATCTCTTCAGTAGAGAAGGAGGACGACTGAGGGGGCAACTCTCCAGAGTTCCAGTCAGATGAGTAGAGTAATAAGGTCGCCCTGGGGTTCTACCATGATCGCGACCGCCACGTGAAGTCGAACCACTCCTGGGAGGAGGGAATCCATGTAGACTGAAGCATGTATCCCGAGTATAGTGAGGCTTGCCACAATAATCACAAGTGAGGTGATCCTTATCTATAGGTTTAGGCTTGAAATCACGGGGAACCCGACCCCCAAAATTGGGTTGATGAGCCACTAAAGCGGATCCTTCTGGAAGGGTGGTGGTATGCCAGGACTGTCGTCGGTCAAACTCCTGTTGGACAATGTTGTAAACTTCAGGAAGCGAGGGAATAGGAACACATCCCAAGATCTGGATAGTAATCTGATCAAAGTCTCTGTGCAACCCATGCAGGAACTCAAATACCTGATTATGATCCTCATGGCCCCTTAGCAACATCGCATCTTCATTGCAAACCATAACGAGGGAGTCAAAGTTGTCGTGTACTCCTGATATAGCTGGGTAAACTCAAGGTAGTAGGCAGAAGGAGGACAATCGCCCTGTCAGAGAAGAAAAATCTTGCAGCGAAGTTGGTCGATCTGGGCCGCATTGCCTTTGCGGGAATAGGTGGATTCAACACGCTTCCAGATCTCCGTAGCAGTGTCGAGGAAAAGATAATTTCGAGCAATAGATTCCTGCATGGAATTAGTGAGCCATGACATGACAAGAGAGTTTTCCGACTCCCATTGAGGCCAAGTAGGAGAGGTCATGGCAGGAGCGGCAGTGGTGCCACTGATATAGCCAAAGAGACGCCGACTCTTTAAAACTAGAGCAACGGAACCGGATCAAGATAAATAATTGGTGTCATCAAGTCAGATCGTTGTAATCTGAGAGTAGTGGTGATCTTGACCAGCCCGGGTAGATCCAACGGGGGTCACACCTTCTATAATAATGTAATAAATTCCTGCTGCTAGGGCTCGGCCTTTCATTACGTCGGGATAATTCCAACGCTTAGAATTTAGATTACTGGTCACACCTTTCATTCTAACATGATCACGTCGGGATAATTCCAACACTTAGAATTTAGATTACTGGCCACACCTTTCATTCTAACATGATCACGTCGTGATAATTCCAACACTTAGAATTTAGATGATAAGTAAATTTCTTAATGTTGCTCATCTAATTTTCTTTTTTGTTAGAACATGTAAAAAGCTATATCATTTCATCTAGTTTTATTTAGAACGCATCTGGCATACTGGCATGTGATTATTTATTGTTAAAACTCATGCATCCAACTAGTCCTGACCAAAAAGCCCCCCGGGCCCGGGCTTTTTGGAGCCGGGCCTGGGCCGGGCTTTTTTTGCAATCGGGCCGGGCCGAGTTTTTTTTTATATATTTTTTATTTTTTTAATATTTATTTGTTTTGATTTTTTATTAAAATAAATAAATTATAAAACATAATTAAAAAAACATGAGTAATATGAAAAAAAAAGAATTTTATTAATGTTGAACGAAAACGAATTACACAGAATTATACATATGCGTATTTGAAAATTTGAATTCTAAAATAAAAAATAATAATTATCCGTATAAAATAACTTTGCAAATACAATTATTAAAAAAATTAAGATTACATATAAATTCCGCTTTCTAAAATCCGGCTCGCCACCTTTGAGGCTTTGAGCTTCAAGCTTTTAACTAATTTATGTTGATTGCGTCCATCTCGTCTTCCATTTCGGACGAGCTATCCTCCAAATTTGAAGTATGCTGCTTCCTCCTCATTGCATCCAAGTGATCCTTGTAGCATATGCAGATTTTGAGCGATTCTTCGCTTAGACGACTTCTCCGCTCGTTCAACTCCCTGCCACTAAGAGAAAAAACAGATTCCGAAGTTACTGTGCTAGCTTGGATCGTTAGTAAATCTCGGGCCATATAGGCCAAAATAGGATATGTATTTACTTTACCTTTCCACCATTTTAAAAGATCAAAATTTTCTATTTCGTCCATACTCATAAAATCACGAAATTGTGTCTTTGTGTATAAACCTAATTCATTTAAACTACTAGAAGATGTGCGCGCTTTTTTCCTAGATGCTAGCTCTAACATTTTATTTTTAAAATTATCGCGTGTTTTTGGTTGCAACACATCCTCTCGGGGCCGCGATCCGTATAAATTATCGTAATAATTATAATATTCAGTAAAAATAGTGTTAAAATTTAAAAAAACACTAATGTTATCCAAATTTGAGTAACTAGTATTTTCGCCTAAATTATTATTTATTTCTTCTATTAAATTTTCAACGCCTTCTACGCCGAATAGAGGATTCAAAGCGGCGGCGCATGAAAACATCGCTGACATTTTTTTATAATATTTAATTTTTTTTCCATTAATTCTATTAAATCTTGCCATCCGATATGTTGTTTAAAATAATTTAATTTTTGTGTTATATTAACAAAATTTTCAATAACTAGCGGGCTAGTAGGATAATATACGCCCGATAAATAATTTGTTGCCATGTAAAAAGCTTCTAATAATTCCATATAACTTTCTAAAACTGCCCAATCGGACTCAGTTAAATCATACATACCTAATGTAGTATAATATTCCATAAGTAGTGATTTTTGACGAATCGCCCGTTTTAACATTGTGTAGGTCGAGTTTCATCTAATAGGCATGTCAAATAAAGGTTTCAAAAAAATTTCACCTTGTGCGTTTACGACTTTTTTAAAATCTTGTTGTCGTTGTTTAGAACTATAAATAAATTGTAACATTAAACGAATTTTATTAATGCATGATTCCATATAAGCTAAACTATCATGTACGACTAAATTTAAAACGTGACATACACAACGAGTATGAAAAAATGCAGCGTTTAACATAGGTTTTAAATTACGTTTTAACCACTCAATTGCGGTGGTATTATTTGTGGTGTTATCGAAAGAAATACTCATAATTTTATCTTTAATTTTAAATTCCCGCACACATTTTAAAATAATTTGATAAATCGCTTAACCGGTGTGCGGGATTTCAAAACTTTCAAAACTTTCAAAACATATTATGCGCTTATTTAGATCCCAAGAAACGGGATCGACCCAGTGACACGTGATACAAATATATGATAATCCTAATTTTATACTACTTGTCCAAACGTCGTTTGTTAAACTCACTCGACCCTCAAAATTTTCAAAATAATTTATTAAAGATTGTTTCGCTTCTAAATAATATTTATGTGCGTCGCGCTTAATGGTGGATCGACTTACTTGATGATATTTGGGTTGAAGCCCTTGATGTATGTACTCGGTCTCCTCCGCGTTATCATAGTGGTTGAACGACCCACGTCTAATGACGTTCTTCACCTGCAGCTCCCGCTGCCGAGCTTGTTCGTATGCCCATATTTGTCCGGATCCCGATAATTGCGCCTGATTGGATTCGAGAGCTTGCTTCGTCATGCACGATTTAATGTGTCATGCGAGTGTTGAGTTGCCACTGAGGGTGAGCAGTTTCGCGCAAAGTTTGCACTTTGCCCTGTGTTCGTTGCCGACTTTGACTTTCTCGAAGTGCTCCCACACTGGAGTCGTGTGTTTGTGCTCCACAATTTCGTGCGCCAATGTTGATGACGACGACGCCATGCTCGACGACATCGAATGAGAGAGAGAGAGTAAGAGAGAGAGAGAGTGAGAGAGAGTAAGAGAGATATTGAAGGGAGAGGGGGGGGGGGGTATAAATAGAAAAAAAATTTAAATAAAAAATTAAAAAATATAAAATTTAAAAAATAGAATTTTTAATTAAATTTGTTTTAAAAAATAAATAAAAAAAAAGTGCCTGCTGCCACTTTAATAAAGTGGCAGCAGCCACTTAATGCTGCTGCCGCCTGCAGCTGCCCAACGACTATAGAGTCGTTGGTGAGACCAACGGCTCTATAACCGTTGGCGTTGGTCTTAATGGGCCTGGGCAAAGCCCAGCCCAGTTCCGGCCCGGGCCTAAAAACCGGGCTTTGCCCGGCCTGGCCCGGGCCGGTTTTCAGGCCGGGCTTTGCCCCAAAATCAGGGCCCTGCAAGGGCCCCGTAGCCCGGCCTGGCCCGGGGCGGGCTTAGCCCGCCACCGGGCCTACCCGGGCTTTTGCCAGGCTGGGCCTGGGCCGGCCCCCCAGGCCCGGTTTTAAAGCCCACGTCTACATCCAACCAAAGAATTGGTTTAGGTGAGGGCTTAGGATCTATATTACAGGCATATTTGCATCCGGGGACTTCCGTTGACAAAATCAAGGTTGCAGATGTCGGATGTCGGGGACACGTCAGTTTTAATATGTCAGAGGATATATCGGGGATATTTCATATATCGTGTTTCAATTATTTATATACATAATTATATATGCAAATAATCATTTTTTAAACTTATATATATATTGATATTTTAACAATTTAATATTTATTGAAATTCCAAAGCTACCAAATTAGTATAAATGTTTTATGTTACACTAATAATAACGGTATAACACAGGAAGAATGCCAGAAGAAGCAGGAAGCCTGTAAGTAGTTGACAACAATTGAAGATAAAAAATTCTCAGTCCAAAATCCAAAGGCCAAGCAAAATCAATGTTGACGATGTACGCGCACAAGGAAGAAAGCCAGAGGAAACAGGAAGAAAGTCGAGAGCTATGTTAGAAAATAACTTAGATAACGAAACAATTTCATTTTATTGTCTATTAAACTATACACGCTGAATAAAATAAATTAAAAAAAGTCAACTGAATACCTTTGGGATATGTTGGCCTATATATCGGTTGATATATTCTAAAATGATATTTTGTAAAAAAATATCGGAAACTTGTTGTTTTGTTCATGAAACATTTATGTAGTCCGACATGTTGGTAATATTAGGTGATATGCACAACACTGAACAAAATCCTTGGCGTTTTGTGGATTTCTCGCTCGTGTACTCGGTGGAGCACCCAATTGTGGCCCAGCCAAACGGCCGCAGAGCCATTGCATCATTTTATGTTATGGGATCTATTTATTAGTATTATTTATTTCCATATATGCTTTTATTTTGTCATAAGAGAGGCGTCCTTATATGACACATGATTTGTGTCGTGTCCTTTTTAGTCGTGTGTCCAAATTTGTCGTTATTTCCTTTATTGTTATTTCCTTTTTGGTGTCGATTGTAAGTCCTATTTAAAAGACCTAATGAGTCGTGTATCGGTATGCAAGAAATAAAGTCTATTTCCTTCTTCTAAATTGTGAGATTATTGGTAGCTCTCTCCTCCAACGAGCAAGCCCCGCTTAGGAAGCCGCGGTTTCGGCTCCACGGTATCCTCCTCCGCCGTCGTCATCATCGCCACCGACTAGGCCCGTAACAACTTGGTATCAGAGGGATCTCGGTCCCCCTCCGTCAACACACGCCAACTCCTTCGTTGAAGCCCTGCTGTCGAGACCAGCAACATCATCATCGAGACCAGCGGCATCATCGTCGAGCAGCATCGACATCGTCCAGCGGCATAATCGTCGTCGAGCTCTTTCCTCCTGTCGACGCCGACTCGCTCTTCCTGCGGGATATCCTTCCTCCTACCAGCCTTGGGATTCCCTGTTCCGACGCAGCCCTATCAGCCCACGCCGCTCGCCGCACGCCGCCTGTTGCGTTCTTCATCGAGCCCACCCGACCTTCCCTGATAAACACATCAGACCGCCGGTTCCTCATCGAGCCCCCCCGTCCAGATCGCATGCGCCAGTCTTCTTGAGCCGCCCTACCGCGTGCAATCGACAGCCATTCCGCATAAGGAAATAACGCACGACGAATCCTCGACGGCTCGCAATTCCAGCCGGACCCAGGCGCAGGGATAAATAGGAATTGATTCCTAAAATTATTCTGCATTTATTTCCTATTAATTCTTAATTGAATTAATTTTGTGACGCCATCATTGGGAGACGACGTGGATCTCGAGGCACCGCTCAAACAGTCGACTCCGAGAAATCGAGCCGCCCCGTCACCCGCTCCTTATCCCGTGCTAACTCCATCCACAATATGGGAGACTCGCAAGATTTTACGGCGGCTCTCCAGGACGTGCTGCAGAAGGTTATGACCGCCATGGAAGCACTCTTTCGGGACACCGAAACGCGGCATCGGGACGACATGGCTAATATCACTGCCAAACTTAATGAGCTGACCGCCTCCCTTCCCGTTATTACTACTCCACCCACGGATCACGCCAGCAGCAGTCAGGTTCCACCACCGCCGCTCATTCGCCATGAGTCACCACAGACACTTTTACGCCCTGAAGCGACTATTCTGCCACGTTATACCCGTTTGGAATTCCCCACATACGATGGGAAAACTGATCCCTTGGGATGGCTCACCAGGTGCGAAGAATTCTTTGGCCATCAACAAATTCCGGCAGCTGAACGGCTCCCTTTGGCCTCCTTCCACCTTCTCGACTCGGCCTTGCTTTGGGCCACTCGTCTCCTCACTGATCAGCCAGGCCTAACATGGGACAACTTCAAGCGATTTTGCAACCTGCGCTTCGGCCCTCCCATCCGCAGCAACCCCCTGGGTGCCCTCACAACACTACGCCAGACAGGATCCGTGGACGACTATCTGGACCAGTTTCAACTTCTACTGGCACACGTCACGCTTTCCCCAGAGATGCAGGTGGGCATCTTCACCGCCGGACTTGGCGAATGCCTGAGACTTGATGTCGAATTTGAGACTCCTCCAAACTTAGTAACTGCTATGAGTCTGGCCAGGCTATGTGACCGCCGTCTCCAATTGGCACAGGAAGCATATCCACCCGCCAACATGAGCATTCCGCAAGACTGCACCTAGGGTCATTCAGCCCCACCAGTTCGTCGACTATCTCAGGCCGATATGATGAAACGACGCGCACAGGGCTTATGTTACAACTGCGACGAACAGTACACTCGCGGCCACAGGTGCAAACGGCTATTCTATCTACAAATCGAGGACTCTGCTGATGAAGGCGTTGGCTAATGGCAACCAGCGTATCGATCTCTCTCGAGTTTGAGGTCAAACTCTTTTCCAAGGACGGGAGAGATGTTATGGGATCTATTTATTAGTATTATTTATTTCCATATATGCTTTTATTTTGTCATAAGAGAGGCGTCCTTATATGACGCATGATTTGTGTCGTGTCCTTTTTAGTCGTGTGTCCAAATTTGTCGTTATTTCCTTTATTGTTATTTCTTTTTTGGTGTCGATTGTAAGTCCTATTTAAAGGACCTAATGAGTCGTGTATCGGTATGCAAGAAATAAAGTGTATTTCCTTCTTCTAAATTGTGAGATTATTGGTAGCTCTCTCCTCCAACGAGCAAGCCCCGCTTAGGCAACCGCGATTCCGGCTCCACGGTATCCTCCTCCGCCGTCGTCATCATCGCCACCGACTAGGCCCGTAACATTTTACCGGATCCATGCCACTAGAAATCCGCTGATCCAAATGGACCCTAAGTCCTGAAGGCTTCATGATATTTCATGCAGTGTCTTTTGCCCTCTAACACGTGTATTTTTTTTAATCGAGTGATGTGGAAGTGGGCTGTTAGGCCAAGCGTACTGCGAAAAGAAATGTTCATGAAGGCAATTGTGTATGTTTCAGAATCTAATCATCTATAGCTTAAATATCTTGCACTGATAGAAATTGGAAAGTATACATCTCCACTGTCCTTATTAATGCAGACCTATTTTTATGCACTGGCTCATTTATTTAGTTATTATAAATTGCAGTAATTCCTAGATTTCAAACTATATGCTTAGGCTTTTTTTATTACAGATTTTAAAGTCATATGAAAGCCAAGGATCTCACTTTCGAATCATAATATCTCCGCTGCTTTTCTATCATATGGTTAAATATAGTTATGCTTAATTTGTTGTGGCTAAGCGTGTTGGTTCAGAATGTTAGAAGGCATATTAATATTTAGAATACACTTTAATTTATGATCTTCAAACAGTTGGAATAAACCTTATAGATTTATGGGCTAACAATGTCTAGTATAGTTGTTGTAATGTGGGCTGCGCCACTCTCCGCAAGAGTTTACGGGCCGGCCCACATCAGGCTTGCAGTTCGTACACCCAACCTACTCTCCACTCTCCGCAAGAGTGGTAGGTTGTTGAGGTCGGGCCTCGAATCGCAGACCTCCTTTATAAGAGGGGACTCGGCTCAGTTGGGTATAAGAGAAGGTGTGAGTCCCCTCTTATAAAGGAGGTCGACGGTTCGAGGCCCGACCTAAACAACCTACCACTCTTGCGGAGAGTGGAGAGTAGGTTGGGGTGTACGGACTGCACTTTTGTTGTAATGTGGGTCGCGCTCTCTCCGCAAGAGTTTACCTGCCGGCCTGCATTTGGACTGCAGTCCGTACACCCCAACCTACTCTCCACTCTCCACTCTCCGCAAGAGTGGTAGGTTGTTGAGGTCAGGCCTTGAACCGCCAGCTCAATTGGGTATAAGAGAAGGTGTGAGTCCCCTCTTGTAAAGGAGGTCGGCGGTTCGAGGCCCGACCTCAACAACCTACCACTCTTGCGGAGAGTGGAGAGTAGGTTGGGGTGTACTGACTGCATTCCTGATGTGGGCCAGCCATTGAAATAGTGGTTGGCGGCAAGGTTTAGGACTGCAGCGAGGTGACTGTTGGGCGGCGATTGCAATACAAGCAGCTGGCAGTGCTGGAAGGGGGGTTGTAGCTAGGCAGTTGTGGGGTAGGCGGATAAAGGGATTTTGGAAGGAGGTATGGTGGTTGGCGGCTGGTTTATGGATAGCCGATGACTGTTAGAGATGGGAAAACAGAGGAGGGAGAACTGGATGCGGCTAGACTGTGGGCTTTGGGGCTGTTTTGATAGGGGGGTTGAGGAGTAGATGTTTGGCCAAGGTATGGGAGAGTGGAAAAAGGGTGGAGAACTGAGTGAATACAAGGTGATGGAAAGATACAAACCAAAGAGTCGGTACCTTGGGGTTTCGTGAAGTCGCACCACGAGAGATCGCAAGATTCTGGGAAGAGAAGTCTCTAAAATCTACAACAATCCTCTAACCAGACATCACATTCTTATTTGTAACATAACATGCTTTGGACAACCATCGCGGACGGCTATGATTGACCGTACACAACAGTTGTTTGATCTCCCTAAATACAACACTAAAAAATACATAATAATATCCAAACGGCGCTCCCACCGCAGCCTCTCCTCATATCTCTTTCTAGCCGGCCTCCCACCAAGTTCCCCCCCACCCCCACCTCACATCTCCTTCCTGCCGGCCACACACCTCTCTTTCTTCCAATTTCTCCCCGCCGGCCACTTTCCTCTAACTACCACCCTCTCAAAGCCCCCCCCCACCCCCACCACTTAAACTCCCCTCCATTTTCAGTTTTCCGACGATCGACGACACCACCTCCGACGATCATCTCCGGCTATCCTTGGCCGACCACCACTCTCCACCGCCACAACTTAAATTTTCCTCCGTTTTGAGTTTTCCGGCGATCGCCAGCCACCACCACCACCTTCGTCGATCCCCTCCGGCCACCACCCCGCCTCCACCATCCCAACTCCAGAGCCGCCTCCCCACCATTAACCACCTCCTAAAAACAAGGGACCACTAATCCTAAAATCATTCTCATCCCCCCATTTTCCACTTCCCCACAATTCCGTCCCCTCCACTCTTCCCAAACCCTGTCCACGTCTTCACTAACTCCCCCCCCACCCCTCCAAAACCACGCCGGCCTTCCCCTTTGATGTATAGCGCATATCTGCGGATTATTTGGAGCAACGCGACCGCAATATGCGGAGAAAGTCGGCCCGTGCGACTTAGTATTTCTGCCATTTGTTGTTCTTCATGTGTTGCCGCGCGTTTTTTTTGTTTTTCGTGTTTGCCGCGTGTTATGTGTTTTTGACTTTTTGTGTGTGCCGCATTTTATTTCGTGTTTCGTGTCGTGCGAGCCTGGAGGTATAAAGGCTTGATTGTTGCCGTAGTGCGTCATGTTTTGGTTTTGGAAAGAAAAAAGGAAATGAAAGTTCTGTGCTGAATTAGAAGAAGCGGCGCTGCCCCGGGGTTCTTTCCCTCTTCTATTTGCTCTGTATTTTCCCTGGTGGATTCTAGATTTTAGCTTGTAGACGGGAGTCTACATTAAGTGGTATCAGAGCTTGATTTTCTGCGATGGCAACCTGAGGAGCACCCGACGACGACTCTCCATGGACAGCCGATCTCGCGGCGATCAACCAACGAGTGGAAAGGATGCTAGGGCGTTTTGAGGAAGGGTTCAACCAGAAGTTGCAGGATCTTACACGCCTGCTCGAAAATCGGGGCGTGAGTGCCCAAGAGGAGCGCGATCCCATTCACCGGCCGGCCATGTCGGCTAATCCAGTGGCAACGCGACCTGTCCCTGCAGCAGTTGAAGACAATGAGGATGAGGATGTAGGTATTGGGGAGATCCTCGGAGAACGACGGGAGCGACGCCAATACCCCCCTTGCTGCGACGATTTCCGTATGAAAGCTGATATCCCTTCGTTCGCCAGTAATATGAATGTCGAGAAATTTCTTGATTGGTTGTCGGAAGTAGATCGTTTTTTTGGAGTATTCAATATTCTTGATGACAATCAGCGGGTAAAAATGGTTGCATATCGATTGAAAGGGGGCGCATCAGCTTGGTGTTATCAATTGCAAACAACTCGCCAGCGGCAAGGACTCGCGCCGGTGCGTGCCTGGCGTCGAATTATGCAGCTACTCAAGGGGAGGTTTCTACCCCATGATTATGAACAATTTTTGTTTCAGGAACTCCAAAATTGCAGACAGCGTCGCCGTTCAACAGCAGACTACACAGCCGAATTCTTTTGCCTCTCCGCACGAAACAATTTGACTGAATCGGATGCCCAACAGGTTTCCCGATTCGTCAACGGTTTGGAGTACCCCATCTAAGACCGTATTCTCCTGCAAACAATCACGACGGTCCATGAAGCTCATAGCATGGCCCTGGAGGTGGAGTTCCAGTTGGGGAGAATCATTGTTCGGCAAGCTCAAAATCGCCGTGAAAGCAGCGACGGCGGCACATCAATCCCGTCAGCCAGCTACGGATGCAGCGTCCAGGTCAAAGCAATATCCGGATTTGGGGAAGAATCCTTATGCTAGACCTACCGGCATCAAATGTTATCGGTGCCATGAAATGGGCCACCTGTTGAACGTCTGCCCAGCAAGAAAACCTATGCATCTAGTGGAGTAAGACGACCATGGGGAGGATTCGGAGGATGAAGATGATGGCACAATCAATGAATTTCTAGGGCAAGATGAAGGTGAAGAGGTGTGTTGTGTAGTGCAGCGGGTACTCTATGCCCCGCGTAAGGAATTGTCGTGGCGACATAATATTTTCCGCACAAAATGCACCGTCAACACTAAGGTGTGCGGGCTGATTATCGCCAACGGAAGTGCAGAGAACTTTGTCTCTCTCGCCCCGGTGAACCATCTGAAATTGCCAACTGAGCTGCATCCTGCGCCCTACTCCATTGCATGGATTCGAAAGGGGGGAGAAGTACACGTTACAAAAATCTATCGGGTTCCTTTATCTTTGGGCCGAACCTACCGCGACGAGATTCGTTGCGATGTCGTGGACATGGATTGTAGTTATTTAATACTTGGCCGGCCGTGGCAGTACAATGTGGATGCCCTCCATAAAGGTCGCAGCAACACCTACCTGTTCAATTGACACGGAAAGAAAATTGCCCTCCTCCCAGAATGTAGTTTAGCCATGACCAACAAGGAGCCTGCTAGTGGTGATCACCCAGTTTTCCTTCTCGATGGAAAGGAGTTTTGTGCTGCCATTAAGGATCATGGTGATCAGGAGGTCTTTATGCTACTCATCAAAGGACCTGTGGCTTGGGAAAAGGACTCTTTACCTTCGGACAACCTGTGCTGTTGTTGGAAGAATTCCAGGATGTCATGCCGAAAGAATTGCCTCTAGTTTTGCCGCCCCTTCGTTCAATCCAGCACCACATTGATTTGCTACCGGGGGCGGATCTTCCAAACTTACCGCATTATCGAATGGGGCCACAGGAGTGGGAAGCTCTCTTGAACATCATCGAGGACTTGTTAGCCAGATGTTTGATACACGAAAGCATGAGTCCATGTGCGGTGCCCGCTCTTTTGATTCCAAAGAAAGACGGCAGTTGACGGATGTGCGTGGCAGTCACGCCATCAACAAGGTGACAATAAAGTATCGGTTTCCTATTCCAAGGCTTGACGACATGCTTGATCAACTAAGTGGCGCAATAGTCTTCACCAAGTTAGATTTACGGAGCGGCTACCATCAAGTCCGTGTCCGCACGGGTGATGAATGGAAGACGGTGTTCAAGACACCGTTCGGACTGTATGAATGGCTTGTCATGCCTTTTGGCATGTCAAATGTTCCGAGTACTTTTATGCGGATGATGACGCATGTGTTGAAGCCCTTTTTAGATCAATTTGTCGCCGTCTATTTTGATGATATCTTGATCTATAGTCGTGAAGATCATGAGCATCTCAGCCACCTCCGATTGGTGCTTGCAACTTTACGGGAGGCACAAATGTTCATTAACTTAAAGAAATGCACATTTTTGGAACCGCATTTGGTGTTTTGGGGCTTTATTGTCTCTGCGGAAGGCCTTCGTGTGGATGCGGAAAAGGTGTGGGCTATTGTCGAATGGCCCACTCCGATGTCGGTGACGGAGGTCCGTAGCTTCCATGGCCTCGCCACGTTTTATCGCCGATTCGTGCGCAATTTCATCAGCATAATGGCTCCCATCACCGCGTGCCTTAAGAAGGGACAATTCTACTGGGACGAGGCTGCCACGCAAAGTTTTCAACTCATCAAAGACCAAGCTGTCCACCTCCTATACTTGCTCTGCCAGATTTCAACAAATTGTTTGTCGTTGAATCTGATGCATGCGGGGTGGGCATCGGTGCCATGTTAATACAGGAAGGCCGATCAGTGGCGTATATGAGCGAGAAGCTCAATGAAGAACGACGACAATGACCGACTTATGACCAAGTTTTTTACGCGCTCTTCCACGCGTTAAAGGTTTGGGAACCATGTCTCATTCAACGTGAATTTGTCCTATATTCCGATTACCAAACACTTCGTATATCAACAGTCGAAAGAAACTAGACAAAATGCATGCGCAGTGGACTGCATATCTACAAAAGTTTGTCTATTTGGGCTCTATTTATGGATGACGAGGATTTCAGCTCTATTTGGGCTGCTTGTTTGGACGGCCAGAACGGGGGGGGGGGGATATTCCATGTACAGGAGGGATATCTCTTTCGAAACAACAGGCTCTGCATTCCCCGGGTCTCTTTGCGGAAAAAGCTTTTTCGTGATTTGCACGGTGGAGGATTGGCTGGACACCTTGGACGAGATAAATCCATCGCTCTTCTTGAAGAGCGCTATTTTTGGCCGCAACTTTCGAAACAACAGGCTCTGCATTCCCCGGGTCTCTTTGCGGAAAAAGCTTTTTCGTGATTTGCACGGTGGAGGATTGGCTGGACACCTTGGACGAGATAAATCCATCGCTCTTCTTGAAGAGCGCTATTTTTGGCCGCAATTGAAACGAGATGTCGCCAAGTTTGTTTCGATGTGCCATCTGTCAAACCGTCAAGGGACACTCTCAGAATACAGGTCTTTACATGCCGCATCCTGTTCCAACTTCTATTTGGGTTGACCTGTATATGGACTTTGTTCTCGGCCTTCCCCGCAACGGGGCATGGACTCTGTTTTTGTTGTGGTGGACAGACTTTCTAAAATTGCCCACTTCATTGCTTGCCGCAAAACGTCAGACGCATCCCACATTGCGAAGTTGTTCTTTCGCGGGATCGTTTGCCTTCACGGCGTCCCTCGGTCCATCACTTCCGACCGTGATACCAAGTTTCTCTCCTACTTCTAGAAAACACTTTGGCGAATGTTTGACATGTCGCTCAACTTCAACAACACGGCTCACCCACAATTTGACGGTGAAACTAAGGTTGTGAATCGTTCTCTAGGTAATTTGATCCGAAGTATTTGTGGAGACAAGCCTAAGCAATGGGACACTGCGCTTGCCCAAGCGGAGTTTGCCTTCAACTGTGCCGTGAACCGGTCCACGGGCAAAGCGCCCTTTGCAATTGTGTATGTTCAGCCTCCGCGACACTCAGTCGATTTGGTGCGTGTCCCGGCTGATGTGGGCAAAAGTATTGCAGCAGAAAATTTCGCAAATCAAATTCAGGACATACAAGATGCAGTCCACGAAAAACTCAGTCAAACACCCAATACAAGGCTGCTTCAGATATACACTGCCGCCATGTGATGTTTGAAGTTGATGACATGGTGATGGTTTACCTACGGAAACAGAGACTTCCCGCGGGAAATTACAGTAAGCTGCAGCCCCACAAGCATGGCCCTTTCAGGATTTTGAAGAAGCTTAATGACAATGCCTATGTTGTTGATTTACCTGCACACTTCAATATCTCCAACACCTTCAATGTTGCTGATCTTACTGCTTATCGTTCTCCCGATGGCCACCTTTATTCAGATGATGCCTCGAGGACGAGTCCTTTTGAAGTGGAGGAGACTGATGTAGAGCGCATATCTGCGGATTACTTGGAGCAGCGCGACCGCAAGATGCAGGGAAAGTCGTCCCGTGCGACTTAGTACTTCTGCCATTTGTTGTTGTTCATGTGTTGCCACACGTTTTTGTTTCTTTTTCGTGTTTGCCGCATGTTATGTGTTTTCGTGTGTGCCGCATTTTATTTCATGTTTCGTGTCGTGCGAGCCTGGAGGTATAAAGGCTTGATTGTTGCCGTAGGGCGTCATTTTTTTGTTTTGGAAAGAAAAAAGGAAATAAAAGTTCTGTGCTGAATTAGAAGAAGCGGCGCTGTCCCGGGTTCTTTCCATCTTCTATTTGCTCTGTATTTTCCATGGTAGATTCCAGATTTTAGCTTGTAGACGGGAGTCTACATTACCCTTCCAACTCCCCCCTCTTCCCCCTCACGCCAATTCCTGTAACAATTTGAAGGTCAAACTCTTCAGTCCAGCCACACTTCTCCTCAAGCCCAGCCCCCAATTCAGTTACCTCCCCTTCCAGCCCCCGCCTGCACTTCAACAGCCGGCCTGCACCCAAAATCCCACCTTTTCCCCTACAGACAGCCACTGTCCAGCACCCATTCTGGGTTCCCTTCCACATTGCAGGCAGCCTCCTCCAGCCCCCCCCCCCCCCCCCCCCCCCCCCCCCCCACCAGCCAGCCTCTGGCCACCCCAAATAGCCTCTCCGACACCTTCCCAGCAGCTGTTTCTATTCATCCAGCCCTGCAGCAGCCCAACTCGGCAATCTGAGTTTCCCCCGAGTCCCAAATCCAGTCTATTGCATCATTCCCAAACACCTGAGACTTGTCGGATACCCGCCAAGCCCTCTACTCCATAGTTGTGCAAGTTTTCAAGTTTGGTGTCATTTATTTTGTGTTGAATTAGTGTTTCACAGCTCTAGTTCTATTTGTTTTGTAATCATTGTTGCCGAACTTTTGTAACTTTGTATATTCTTATTTGCTTGAGTAATTTGATTGCGTTCTCTCTCGCACTTATACAACAACACTTGCTTTCCTATTTGCTAAGCTCCATCAACTGTAATCTAGCTAGTATAATATGATTTAAAATTTCATTATTGCAATTTAGTTGTCGGATTTGTGTCTGCATTTAAAAATCATCTATTAGCCCACGATAGGACCTTACCCTGCTTCAGAAACCTTGTGATTTGCAGGAACTATTTGCTCGTGCGCTCGTGCTTTGGCTCTCCAGGCAGAGGAAAGCTTATGCTTGCTTGCTCAAAGAATAATTTTGCACGGCTTTGATTAATTGCTTACGATTTAATTTTATTACTTGCTTGTGATCTATTCGTCGGGTCTTGTGTGCATTGCATGTAGCATCCTAGGTTAGAATAGTTGTTTTCCTCAGCACGTCACCTAGGGTAGCATATTAGAAGTCATACACACCTAGCCTACCCCACATCAGTGAGAAATCCTTAATCTTCCCTCTGCAATTTGTTCCAAGGATCTTGTACCCGGTCCGTAAAAATCATCTGTTGATTTTCACAAGTTTACCCTCCATATTAATGATAGTTTTGATATCAATGATGATATTTGAGGTTACTAGTCCTGCCACGAAGCTCATACGGTTCTACTTCTGTTTGTCTCAGCACGATGTCAATGGGAAAACATACTACACGTTCGAGTTCATTGCTCAAGCGCCGAACTTCACAAGGCATGCTCTTGGTGCAATCACCATCGCAAATGGTACACAGAAACATTAACATTTGAAGTTGTACTGATGAAATGCAACTGTTATTACTATCTGAGGCTCTCCCCGAGCGGTGGCGTTTGAAAGCGCTCCTATCGCGTGGCGAATGGCGTTCACACAGTGCCTTCTGCCTTCCGTGGCCCGCAAACTTTTGTTTTCGCTCCATTTCAGACAACGTCTTGGCCCGTGTGTTCCGTGTCGGCGGCACCGGACAATGCGATTGTCGAATGCCCCTTTCCATGCCACCGCCCCAAACACGGCCTTAAGAACATGCTATATCATTTTATTCGCTATTTTTTTGTCAATCTCTTTGATCCTTGCAGGCAAGTTCTACACTCTGACTACTGGTGCCAATGAGAGAAGATGGGAGAAGATGAAGGATAGGTTGCATACTGTTGTAGATTCCTTCAAAATTGTTAACGCTTAGGTATTTCCACCTTGAAAATTGAGTGATTTTCATTATATTTCTGCAAGTTTTGGGTTTCTAAGGTGCAGGGTTTTCTTTGTTTAATTGTTTTGTTCAATAGATGCTTTTTCCATCAAAGAGAACCATCTTTAATTTGGTTCATACTGCTCGCATGAAATTATTTCTAGTAGGCAGTGTGATATGTGGGATATTATGGTCATGTGTATTAAATAGTTTTAAGCCATTGTATTAGGGTCCGTTCGGCACGGTGGTGGCGGTCGTGAACGCCGAGGTTACGAACCGTCGTTCGTGAACGCCCGAACTCATCTAAGAAACTTCATCCATTTTTATGTTCAAAATTAGTTTTTTTTTTCTTGGTGGCGGTCAAAATCGTTGTTACGTCAAACACATAATTCACGACGGTGGTGTTTTGGTCCAAACTCACCGGAGCAAAAATGCCGCACCAAATGGATGACGGTTCTTAACCGCCGCATTCACGACCGCCGCCGCCATACCAAAAAGATTGTTTCTCCCCAACTTTGCCCAAGGACTCGAGTTTTGTGACGAATATAAGCTTGACCATGGGCGTATGATGCATCTCCGGGTGCGATCGTCCAGTTGCGAAATAAAGCAGATGTTCAGAGCTTCGAAAGAGGAGTTTCTAGGTTCTATAATTTATCAACTTTTAATTAGTTGCTTCAATTTAAAGTTTTGACCAGAGTTTTAGATGTAATAGATAGATTTATTATTTAGATTTTAAACCTTACAGGGGGGACGCACGATGGAATGATGTTTTCGTGCTGATCAAGCGCCGTTTGACGTCCATCCGAGCATGGCGGGAGCTCTTATCCTTGTGGCGTGGCGGCCGCCGCCTTATTTCCCTCGATCACCTAACTTCTCGCATATCTTTCTATTGTTACTATCCGGAGTTTATTCTATTTTGGAAGAGTCACAGTAATTTCAAGTCTCCATGAGCAACATTGAAGTTGATGGAGTTTCTAATTAGGTGAGGTCGCAAGTTCACGAACAATAATTTATAACCACCGTGTTCACGACCGCCACCGCCGGGCCAAACGGACCCTTTGTGTGAAGTTGATGCTATTGGAGCGCTTTTGCGTTCTCTTAATTTGCTCTCGAAGGCATGTTTTTTTTAGAAATTCTTTAATCCAGCTGAAGTTCAAGATTGTAGGTGTAAGTTTTCTCTCTTAACTGCCCCGGTGTATGTCAATATATCTAGGCCAACTTTGATCCCCTTTGATTTCCGCTCTCTACGAATCTGATCATTTGATTGCGGGCGATCATGCGATTTGTGGCTCCCATGAGGCTTGGCTTCTTCAATCCAGTTAGCGGGGGTTTAAGGGCGCACGACGTTTGTCTGTGTTGAGTGTGCTCTTGGTGATCGAGATCGTATGAATATTGGTTTAGTCTTGCTTTGAATACTTTAGAAAAATGTTATTATAAAAATGCATGTGATTAGCCCTCATTATGAGTTTAAAGGGCTTAAGGTTTAGGATTTGAGTTTAATTTGGTAAACCTAATTTGACTTGGGTCCCGTTTCCAATTCCCGTTAACGCATTGCTCTTTGAATTCGTGATTTTGGGTTTGAGTAATTTAAAATTTATTTATTTATTTATTTCTTAGAATTTTAGTAAATTTATTTTAATGCGTTGGAATTTTAATTCCTTTTAAACAGGAGCAAAAAATTATTAAAAGAATAGAGCAAAATTATTTGAATATCTCATCCAATTACTTTCCTCTTCCAACCACAAAGGCTCCGTTTGGCGAGGTGGTGGCGGTCACGAATGTGGTGGTTATGAATCATTGTTCGTGAATGTGCGAACTTTCCTAAGAAAATTCATCTACTTTTTATGTTCAAAACTAATTTATAAATATTACATCATCGAAAGAAGAATTATGTCATTATTTTGTATAAAGGGTATTTATTACAAATATTATTTATATTTATATTACATAATATTATTTATGTTTACACATATTCATTGTGTTGTGGATAAATCAGTGTTACAAAATGACCATGATGAGAAATGTTGAGGCGGCAAAGTGTGAAGAGATGATAAAGGAGACATCGGCGACTGAAAACTACTTGGTACGATATCATTTTAAGAAGTTTATAATCATGAACTATAATAATAAAAATAATAATAATCATAATAATAATAATCTCTCTCTGCACGCGACACACTTCTCGTTACACAAATATCACTCTTTCATCAAAACATTATCCCTTAGCGGTAGAAGCTCTCTTTTGCTCGGCTGAAGCGGTGGGAGAAGCAATTGTGGGATGCAGTCAGCTGTTTTGCAGGGTGGTGAGAAAAACTGTGAAACTGTTTGAAAAATGATATGCTTTTTCGGTGCCGTTTGATTAGCGAAGCAGAGACTATGCTGTTTGACAGAATAATTGTTTTGTAGCTGATTGTAAATTTGATAGGGTTCCCCAACGGTAATTCGGTGAAACCAGGGTTCTCACGCAGTGACCGCAGAGCCGGTATACTTTTATGAGCAAGCCATTCGTGCTAGTATCACATGAGTCTCGTAGGACTCTACTCCGCGCAAAACCATGCGGCGCACAAAACTATGCACGTAACACTGTTTCGCAGGCAAGGTAGCGCTCGACACTGTCGCATGGACACGCAAGAAATTGCCTGGCGCGTTAATTGCCGCGCCTAGGTGCTGACCAGCGCTCCTGTTGGGGCATTAATAACTCGGAGTTATTGCTATTTTTATTGATTTAAATAACTCGGAGTTACTCGTGAATCCTATTCAGCTTTTATGAAAACTGTAGATCGTCGGATCCTATTCAGCTTTTATAAAAAAAAAACCTAAACCTACTCCCCTTTCTCCCGCAGTCACGCCGAAACCCAAATCAAAACCCTAAACCCTCGAAACCCAAATCAAAACCCTCCCTCGCCGGAGGTTCTCATCGTGCCTTCGACTCCCTCTCCGTCGCTCCCTCTCATCTCTGTCGCCCCGCTCCCTCTCACGCCTTCTCATTTGCTTCCCTCAAATCTCTTGCATCCTCTGCATCACATTAACCCGCATCATCTCCTCGACTGATCTTCCGCATCAAGCCACATCAAGCCGCATCAACACCGGCACCAGGTATCCGCACCCTTCCCCCTCCACATTTCTCATTTCTGCAGATCTTAACCCTTCTCCTTCGGCTACCAGGTTCCCTCTCATCTCCTCTTCACAACTCCCTCAACAGCTCGGCTACCAGGTTCCTGTAATTTCAATTATTTTCCTCTTTTTTTTTTCTTCTGTTAACCTCTTGCGCACGAATTATCCTCCCTGCAATGCATTAAATTCATTCTAGGATCACGGTGCATGTAGATCCTCCCTGCAATGCTTTAAATTCATTCTAGGATCATGGTGCATGTAGATCAATGTTTGACTATTTTCAATATATCTCCTGTAATGTTATGATTGTTCTCGATCTTCATTGTTCTGCTCGAGGAGGAGACCCATTAATGCTCTATGAATATCACTTATATGTATATCTTTGGCTATATTGATTCATCCTAACACAATGCATTAGAGTTCTTGATTTTGGTTTGCATATTTTAATAAATTGACTTATGAAAGAAATCCCTCATGAGACATATCAGGTTTGTGCCAACATATGTTCAGACGGAATAATGGAAATTGTCAACAAGTAAAAATACTAAAGCTAGGGTGGTAAGATATCACACCCGAGCAAAAAAGCCGCACCAAATGGAGTCTTAGGCTTCGTTTGGCATGGCGGTCATGAACGCGGTGTTAATGAACTGCGTCGTTCATGAATGCCCGAACTCACACGAGGAACTTCGCTCACTTTTATGTTCAAAACTAGTTTTATTTTCTTGGTGGTGGTCGTAACCGCTGTCATGCCAAATATATGTTCTACTATGGTGGCGTTTCTCTTTTAGAATTATGTTATTTAGGGCCTTAATATTTTAGGATTATGTTATTGAGGAGAATATTATATTACATCTGTATAATCTGAATAATTTAATATCAAAACAAGCATATTTATCTATTTCTATTATATATTTTTTGAACCACTATTTCCATATATAATATATATTCATTTTTAACGTAGTTCTACTTTTTCTTGTTATTAAACTGCATGCACTAAAGTAAATCCTATATTAATCATATTAGCATGTAGTTATTTACTTTTTAAAAGTATTATTATTTATATTAATCATATTAGCATGTAGTTTTAGTTAATTTCTGATTAGTAAGATTTAGTTTGTAGAGTATGTTTGCATTGGCACTGTAATTGAACTGTTAGTTTGTTTTAATTTGAATGAACTTTTATAATTAATCTAATTTAATTTAATCTGTTAGGATTATGTTTTTCAGGAGAATATTATTTTACCAAAACAAGCATTCTTATTTATTTTTACTATATATATATATATATTCCCACCACTATTTCCATATATAATATATATATATATATTACCAAAACATGTCCAAATTTCCGGAAATCAAAAGTATTCGAAATACATAAAAGGCGGCAATAAATGCCAGGTGTCGGTTACCTTTTACGGAAGCCATTGATGGTGTCTTGAAAGATGACAACTCTGCATGGTTTAATAATAATTGTATCTTTAATTGATTCACTAACACCTCAATTACTCCTTAATTACTCCCCAATTACTCCTTAATTACTCCCCAATTACTCCTTAATTGCTGTTATGAAAATTAACCGCGCGCTTCTATGGAAACCCTACTTATAACCCCGCGCGCCGAGTTAAGAATAATTAGATAAATTAATTAATAGTTTTTTTTTGGTGTGGGTACTCAGATCGGCGATGATGATGGTGAGGAAGAAGAGGCAGAGCATGGGGCGGCAAAAGATCGCCATGAAGAGGATTGAGAGCGAGGAGGCGCGGCAGGTCTGCTTCTCGAAGCGGCGGGCGGGGCTGTTCAAGAAGGCGACGGAGCTCTCCATACTGTGCGGGGCGGAGATCGGCATCGTCGTCTTTTCGCCGGCGGGGAAACCATTCTCCTTCGGCCACCCGTCGCTCGACCATATAATAAGGCGTTTTATCAGTGGAGGCGCCGGCGAACCGCCGCAGCTGCACGGGATCCGTGTCGACGGAGACAAACTGCATCATCTCAACGAGGAGCACGCAGGTATTTTTTATACACGTGCGATTAGCTTCTATATATAACACACACACACACGAGTGATAGGTAGTACCTCAACTGTAAGTAATATAGTGCACGAGGGGGCCGGGCGTGCCGCACACGATATTATCCCGGCAACGATATTGTCCCGGCACGATAACACTCCCGCAACTTGCAAATCCCTGAGTGTTACGCTCTGCTCGTCCCTCATTTTTGCGGTGTGCAGGGGTTTGCAAGCGGCGGGGAGAGCATATTTTTATTATAGTTAGACGTGTTTATATACATGGGAGCATATTTTTTAAAATAAAAGAAAATTATATAAATTTTAAAAACTGAACATTTTTGTATAAAGAGGGGTAAATCGGAAAGTAAAATTTTAATTTTGTTTTTCCTTTTAATATATAGTGTGTGTATATATATAACTATGATTAAATATATATATAACAAAGCATATTTTTAAAATATGATACCTTCAAGTGTAACCAAATTAATAAGGGCGATGCTATTAGTAGTCCTACAACGATTTTTTGTAGTCCTAAAAACACCTAAAACGGCTATTCGTAGTCTTAAAAATAATTAAATTCAATGGACTGCGAATATCAGTGGACTGCGTTTAGCCGTTATAGGTTTGTTTATAACCTTGCCCAATAATAATAATACTTCAGTTGTCGGCCTTTGGCTCCGTTTGTTTCGGCGGTGACATTTTGGAGTGTTGGGAAAGAGAGCGGTGAGAATGGAGCTGTGAAAATGGAGGGAGGGGTCAACTTTGACGTTGAAGGCCAAAAGTGACGTTTTGGATCGTTGAGAATGGAGGATAGATTTTATCATATATGTTTTATCAGATAGATTATCATGCTACTCTTCGCATGCATCTTTGCAACATTAAATTACAATTTTATACTTTTCGTCACGCCGATCGATCGGCGATCACTACTCCCAATCAGTAATCGAATTGCTCCCGGTTGGCAATCGCCTGCGACTGTTAAGCCCCGGATTTCCGCACACAATAACATTTAAAATAACTATTTGTAAAGATTAGAGGTTATATATTTACTATGATAAAAAAGATTAGAGAGGTTATACACTCATTTCTAAATATTTATGAGATTATTGACGTTGGTAAACAAGATATGAGGGGTTATACATATATTATTAAAGATAAGGGGGTATTGAGTATGGTGTAAAAGATATGGAGGGTTATCAATAACTTGCTCTTAATTATATTTATGAATTTTTTTTTCGAATAATTGTGTACTCCGCCCACACTGGAAAAAATTTCTATGTCCGCCACTGACGGTGGAGGTCATGAACGGAGTGGTTATGAACCGCTGTTCTTGAAAGCACAACCTCACCTAATAAGGAACTCACTCCACTTTGATGCTCAAAATTAGTGTTTTTTTCTTAGCGGGCAGTCATGACTGTTGTCATGTCAAACACATATTTTATGACGGTAGCCTTTTACCTAAACTCACCGGAACAAAAACGTCGCGCCAAAGAGACTAAAGCTTCGTTTGGCACAGTTTTTTTGCTCTGGTGAGTTTGGACAAAAACGCCACGATCATAGAATGAATGTTTGACAAGACAATGGTTATGACCAACACCAAGGAAAGAAAACTAGTTTTGAACATAAAAGTGGATCAAGCTAATTTCTTAGGTGAGATCAGACGTTCATAAACGATGATTCATAACCACTGTGTTCACGACCGCCACCACAGTGCGAAATAGAGCCTTAATGAATCAACGAAGTGAGAAGGATTCAGTGTTTCTTAAATCTTACCAATCCATTTTTATATGTAAGTGCTTTATAGGGTCTAAATTCAGGTTACCTACAGACATCCTTTGATTTTAATTTTCATCAAGCAATTTCTTTTAATTGATTTTTTTACGTCTCAAATATAGTGCGGCGGGAGAAGACTCTGTCCGTTTGTTTTCCCGCCGTGCGGCGGCGTCTATTTCCCGCATCAACGTAAAAACGCCTCCCCAAATAAAGTCTTAATTAAAAAAAAAAGAATTTTGAAATTCATTATCCCCTCTTATAAAATAAATTTTTTTTAT
This sequence comes from Dactylorhiza incarnata, assembly GCA_033032865.1. NCBI lineage: Eukaryota > Viridiplantae > Streptophyta > Magnoliopsida > Asparagales > Orchidaceae > Dactylorhiza > Dactylorhiza incarnata. Next base: position 4,943,732 of record JAWHQI010000066.1, read on the forward strand.
ATATATTTAAAAAAATTTATTACATATATAAATGTATATAACGAAACAATCGAATATTTGTATAAATTATATATATATATAAATAACTATATATATACACACACTGACACACGTAACTATATATATATACATATATTTAAATATTATATAGATAAATATAACTGGATATATATATTTTATACTTATTAATATAATTTTATAAATTATATAAACTTTATAATTATATAAATGTTTTTGTACGTATGTATGTATGTATGTATGTATATACGTATGTATGTATGTATGTATGTATGTATGTATGTATGTATATATATATATATTAGCGCACTTTTGGAACAAATTAGTAAGTTGAGTGAGTGGTTAAGCATAATTTAATGTGCAGGGGAGGTTGGGGGTTCGATCCTCAACAAACATTACCAAAAATGAATTTTTGGGAGTTATATATATAAATATTATTTTAATTCAATAGAATAAATAAGTAAAAATAAATATTAGCAACGAAATTAAATTTTCTTGCTAATTTAGGAAGGATATAATACCTTGCTAAAAAATTCTTGCAAATTAGCAAGAAATAAATCTCTAGCTAAAATTAGCTAGGGTCATGTTAGGTAGGTATTTTTTTTTTGTTCCTAAATTTCTAACTAATTAAAATTAGTAACGAATTTTGTAAATTAGCAAGGAATTTTGTTCCTTGCTAATCATGGTATTTTTTATTTATTTTATGAATGATTTACTAATAACAAAAAAAATATATGAAGGTTTGCTATTAGCCAACCTTGGCTAATAACGAAAAGTGATTTGCTATTAATATTGCCCTAATATATATATATAACGTAAATATGTTATGTTGAATAACTTCAATTAAATAATATTGATAAATAGTTATCTTTTGTTCTTTAGTTAATTTAAAGTATTTATTAATATATTAATGATGCTTATAAATAATATATTATATTTATTAAAATTATATTAATGTATAAATAATATACTATAAATTTTAGCAGCATACAGTTTCATTCATTTTTCTTATTACTCCGCAAAACAGTTGATTTCTCCATCACTGCTTTTCCCAGCACCGTTTGTATATGTATATATATATTCATATTTTGCTCTCAATATTTTTCATTGAGAATAAAACTAATTATAAATTAATATATAATATATATCTTCATATTTAATATTATTTCTGTTGAAAATAAAAAATAATTATATAATATAAATTCTTAGTATTTAATATATTTTTAATTAGAGATGAGAATATTTAATACAGTTATATATATGTGCATATGCGTACACAACTATACATGGAATTTTTTTTATTAATTTTGTTTTCTATGGAGAGTAATTTTTAATTAAGCAGAAATTAGAAAAAAAATATAGAAGGGGTCACATAATGGCTACGGACAGATCTCGCTGATCAAGCTTTTACGGGTTCACAAATCTCTATGATTTTTTATTTAATTTTTGACAGTCATTATATAGTTTTGGTCTGCCCATAGCTGAAATTGATTTTTCGATACGGTTTAAATTAATCAATTCTCAACATATTATAATATCAGCCCTACACGCAGGACTGACAGAGAAACTGGAGGAGGCGAAGCGGCGGCGGACGGAGCTGGAAATGGAGGTGGCGGCGCAGCAAGTGGCGCCCGGATTGGACATGGAGGTGCAGCAGATGACGGTGGAGGAGCTGGAGAGCTTCCATAACGCGCTCGAGGAGCTAAGGAGGAACGTGGCGGGCAGGCGGGAAGAGCTGGAGATGCTCTCCGCCCTGGAGGCGAAGCCAATAAGAGGCGGTCCGGGGGGCATGTTCGGTTATGGTTTCGGCTATCTGGGCGGCCACAATGGACTGTATCTGGGCCCCGGCGGCTGCGGCGGGCTTTATGGCCAATACGGAGTACCTGATCAGCGTGCATTCTCGTTCTGGTGATGATAGATTGATGTTTTTTTTTTGTATTACTTTGCTCGGCATGGTTTCTATTTTTCGGTCAGCTGTTCATCGCTGATGAAGAACTGTACTACTGCATTGTTGTTAATGGCGGCTGAGAAAAATATACAGAACGCATAAGTTCATGCTTCTTCCCTTTTAATTGTATTGTCTCTACGTTAGTAATTTTGAAGTTGGTTTGATTTTTCTCTCATGACCGTTAATTTAGAGCAATGTTAAAACCGCACATATTTTTACTAATTACAACCACATTATATTAACACACCAGGATGATTATTGTTATTAGCACACATTATATTAGACGACGGGTCCGTCTGTAGGTGGAGAGACTAAAGACGCGCCGCCGGGATGATTATCGTTAATTGCTTTCTGTTATTTCATATTATGTTGTGTGCGCTTTTCTATAGCATCGATCTTTCGTTATCCGCACCCCGCGCCTATAAGGGGTGGTATTGTACTCCTTTTTAAGCATCTTTGGATGAATGTGTTTTAGGGTTGCTCCTTAGTTTCTCTCTCAATTGCCTTTCCCTCCTCTTTCTCTCCTCTCCTCCGCCGGCCCTCCTCCTCGCCGGATTCCTCCAAGGGTATCGTAATGTTTGGCCCGACCTGCAAAAGTTTCACTCCTCCCTCACAATCCCAACAAGCTGCTGCTTGGGATTTCCTTCGTGCATGTTTCTATTTATAACTTGGAAAACCGACTTCCACATGAATCTCCTTCATCTCTGCAAAAGCTTTGCATGATTCATCGTGCTTTCTGCTCTTATTATTGGCAGAAATCATGGCATTCCATGCTCCAACATTTCTCTTAGAATTAGTATCGACTACCTCGCGAGCGGCATCCACGGCACTGCCGAAAGAGTATACATCGAAATCTTTCCTATTTAAAACATTGAAATCAACTAAAACGGGATTTGGTCGCCTGATTTGGAGTAAATCTTGTCTATTTAGTGAAATTGTTGAAGCAGGGTGGTGGTAAATGACATCAAGTTAAAATGATGCAGCAAGGATGCTACCATTCTATCAGAAGCTCTGTATATATTAAGCACAAGCTCCGGCGACTTCGTTTAGAACTACTACATCAATCCATCTTACAGGAGGCGAGCGTAAGCCATGTTGTCTTGCCAGGGTTACAACAGAAGGAGACCATGCGGCACTGCTCGGTGAGGAAACTGGCGAGGCCGAAGCCGACGACTTGAGAGTGGATTTGCTTGAAATCCTTCATCGTCTTGCGGTGATCAAGCATGGAGATTAACGGGAGGGTTTGCATGGTAGATGGCGGAGAATCGATGGAGGTGAAGACTAGGAATATGGAAGAGGGGAGGCGTCCGGCGGGTTGCTGATCGGGCGAGCGGCGAAGGTGCCGGAGAATTCGCGTGAGAGGGAAGGGGTGGGTGTTGGCGTGCGCTTACAATAATGGGGACCAGGATCCTCTCCAGTTCAAGCGAACTGGATAGTATTCGGTCACAATTTCATCTCCCAAATCCGACGGCGAGCACTCGCTCGCTGAGTTGGCGAGTGCAATTGCTGAGTTGGCGAGCTGATTTTTGCGAGATGAATTTGGAACCGTCCGATCATGAACTGGATTCTATCCAGTTCGCATGAACGGGAGAGGTTCCCGTTCCCAATAATGGGAGCTAGGAATTTTATTATTTTTAGAGTTTATTTTGGTGTGTTAATAGTAAAAATTTGAGTGCTTTTAACATTGCTCTTAATTTTATGTGCTTAGTTTCTTTCGAATCCTACTCTGTTGGTTGGTTTTCGCGCTAAAACTTAATTTTGCTATTTTTGCTCCTTAAAGATGTTTGGTGTAGTGATTATTAAATAAGAAATTGATATTTTGAAATCATGTTTTCAAGTGAGAGTGAAAAATTCAAGTTATTACAAGCTAAATACCTATACTGCCAAAGAGAGGGATGACAACAATATTTTTATTGAAAAATCAGGAAAGAGGTAAAACTTATTAAGGTTGCTCTTTACTATTAAGTGGTCTATCAAGTGGGATTCTTAGAGATCAGAAATTCAACATCATCTTCAAATCTAGATTTTGTTGAACGGTCGCGGAGAAATTAGCCCAGAAAGTTTGGAGATTTGTTGAGATTTAGGTCATCATGCATTTGATGGATGCCCAAGCCTAGGCTGGCTTCGTCCCCCACGATTACACAGCTGGCGGTGGAGCGCCATTGTCAACTTTGCTCGGGCACCCGGGCACCCGGGCAATCCCTAGGGCGGGGACACCCTAGTGCGGGTAGCTACGGCAGCCCAAGCAACGCTGACATGTCTAAGATTTGAATTGATTCGGTCGACGCAACGAAGCCAAACTAACTCATATTTGTGTGTTTCGGATGTCTTTGCAATCGTCTTGTTGAGCCGCACACGTTGAACTTCGGATCCGACTCGTCACTTTGATATATTGTTAGGGGTACTCAACATCTTTGTTTCATGAAGGTAAGACTGAACTCTTCTATCATTTAATTATCTATTTGTAGAAAGAGCATGATACACCATCAAAAGTATTAAGAGTTGTCAATTTAATTTTATCGCCACTCTTTAACCCACTAAATCTCTCACAAGTTCTTGTTACTCATACTCTATAGTATATGGAATCCTCAAGCTACTTCATCCTCCCCTCGTTCTCATAGAGGAGAGCTACTCCGATCTCATAGTGTCTAATTTCCTCCTATTTCTCTAGTCTCCACCTTTGAAGTTTCTGTTGTGCGTGAAGAAACACTATTTCTTAGTTCCCACGCACATCAGGTTAATTTGACTCTCCTGATGTCGTTTCATTTACTAGGCCATCACTTAAAATACGACCCAATGTTGCTCTTACATGAAGTTGAAAATAAGTATAGATATGGAGATTCCCAAATGGGTCAACTTTTCGATCTGCTGCTGAATTCATGGGTAGGCAAGAGACAACCTGCCGAACTAATTAGAACATCTTAGTAGCCAGAGGAAAATAAAGCAAAATTGATTCACGTAGTTGACGAGCGAAGTGGGAGCAACCTATATAAACAACGAAAACAGGGTTGAGGGAGAGCAACACAAGCGTCGTGCTGCTAGACGACGCGGGGCATGAAGTGTTGCACCCTAGATGGCGAGAGTCATGTAGCCAAAAGCATCATTAACTTACGCTCTGACCCGAGTAGTGTGGGGCATGTGGAATCCCGTGTGAATCAGCAAGGACCACCTTGTAAGGCTAAATACTCTTGGGTGGCCGATAGCGAAATAGTACTGTGATAGAAAGTCAGGGAGTGAAATAGAGTGTGAAATTGTGAGCTCCCAAGAAGTGGAAGGATAATGTTATCTCTGATTGCATGCCTATTGAAGAATGAGTCGGTGACTCATAGGCAGTGGCTTAATTGGTTAGGGGAATTCACTGCAGACTTAGCGAAAGCGAGTCTTCATAGGGCGATTACCGCTGCTTTATGGACCAGAACTGGATGATCTATCCATGCCCTGGATGAAACTCCTCGTTGTCCCCATTGTTTTGTTGTTGAGATTATTCCCCTTCGAAAACTGTCGCGACAACTAATCTTTTGCACATTTCAAAGTAGGCTGAGGCGACCAAGCGAAAATGCCCCCAAACAAAGAACCTAAAACAACCGCGAATGGGGGTCGCGCACATGCGCATACGTGACGGACACACTCGCTCGCAACCCCCACCATAAAACTATGTGCTCTCCCAGACTTCTTGTGATGTTCGACATGTTCTCGTAAGTCTTTTACACGTTATTAACTAATTTAATAACATGCAAAATCCCCTATGATGAACGCATAAAATCAGTATTGATTCAGGGTCGCCTTACATTCACTGTTGAACCCGATTTCTCGGTCTTTTGAGGAGCTCGATCCCTCGACGAGTTGAGGGGCAGCTAGCACTTACTGACTCCCCAGAAGGAACGAACCAGAGACTCAAAACTAGACACAGACCCTTGGTCGCAGCGAGGAGGTCCCACCACACACCCGGAAGATCTTTGAGCGCTTTCCCTCCCAAGCCAAAGCTGAGACTGGACACCTTGGAGAGCCTGAGAGCTAAACCAAGAAACCTAGGGAGGAGCATGTTGGATCTTGTGGCGCCCTTAGAGGGGGGGGGGGGGGGGGGGGTGAATAAGGGTCTTTTAAAAAATACGATTTTTGACTTAAGAATTTTAAAACAACTTTTACTTTTCTAAAAAATTAATTATAAAAATTTCAAACCAATGTAATTTTTAAATTAATTCAAACACAAATTTCTAAGTTAAAGATTAAACAACCATATTTGCAATTAAAGAAAAAATCATAATTTTATAATCATGAAATTCACATACAAATAATATGCTCTTAACAATGCTTAAGATCAATGCACAAATATGATAATAAATCTTTTACAATTTGTGTTTACCAATCCTTCTCCCAAGGATTGGAAGGCTATCACTTGTCTCTCTCTAGACCAAGCCCAAGCCTATCCTCTAGATCTTCCCAAGATCTAGACGTAGCACACAAGGCCACGATTTCCCACCAAGCCACGCAAGGACTTGGACGCTCCGCACAAGGAAGCGATTTTCCCCTAAGCCACGCAAGGACTTAGACGCTCCGCACAAGGAAGCGATTTTCCCTACCAATACAAAGTAAAATGTATATAAATGAAAATACAAGATAAAATAAAAACTCTCTAGAAATTCAGATCTATGAAAGAAAGGTTGAAGCCTCGAGATGATCGTTGATGTAGAAGCTCGTCTGATCTCGTCTTCAATTTCAAACCTTCTCAGCACAAATGAGAGTTCTTGAGGTTCTGGAGCTCTCTGGTTCGTATGCACTCAGGAAAGGACTTGGAATTCTCAAAGCTCTAGAATGCACGAACAAAACGAGCCAATATATAGATTTTCACTGTCTCCTGGGCGACATCACTGTCGGAATTTTCGACAGCGCTAAACTGCCGCTCGTAGTGCTGTCGTGCGGGCAGTTACTATAACTTTCGAGCTGTCGCTTGGGCGACATCGCTGTCGGATTTCCGACAGCGCAAAACTGCCGTTCGTCGTGTTGCCGTGCGGGAAGTTGTTGTAACTTCTCTGCTGTCGCCTGGGCGACATCAGCTGTCGGAAAATTCCGACATTGAAATTTTCATACACTCAAATTGAGCTCCAGCAGAATTGTGAACATCTCATACCTGTTACCTGCACAACATTAATAAAAATAGAATCAAATACAAACGGGACTTTGTTATTATCAAACCGGAAGAGTGCGAAACGCATGCTCCAACAGAGGAAGCTTAGAGTACTGAGATTGGAATCCTCTCCAAAGGTGCCCTTCAAGGTTTATTTATTATTTTTTTACTCACGGTCTGCTAATAGCGAGATTCCGCCTTACATTTTTACTATGCGCAGTCCAAAATGGTCTGTCAACAGCCAAACTCCGCTGTTCTGAGGGGCTATTGACAGCCCACGAAGGGTATCCAGGTAAAAGACACCCCGGGACCCTTGCTGGGCGTGCCACCCATCAGGGCCCCCTAGCTTGGCTCGCTCGCTCGCCTGCGAACGGCCCCTGCGAGGTCGGCTCGCCCACCTTCCTGCGGGCGTCCCGCTTGGATCCGGCTCGCCCACCTTCCTGCGATCGGCCGCGAGGTTCCAGCTCGCCCGGCTCGCCACGCCTATTCCTCTTGATCCTGGTTTACTTGGCCTCTGCTCACCTCCTGGCGAATACCGAGGTTGTACACAATCCACGCTCTTCGCGAGGCTACCTTAGGCTCGCGAAGAAACGTCCAACCCTTGGTATTCGCAGGCCCCTTGATGACGTGGCGAGAATCTTTTGACGGGACCCACGCCCACAGCTATAAATACCCTTCCTCCTGGCCGGTGCATAAACTTTCCTTCCCTCTTCTTTCCTTTATTGCTCGATGTTGGACCTGGCGCGATGCCAACAAAGGAAGAGATGTTGGCACGCCTTAAGGCTTCGCAGGCGGTCCAGAAGGTAAAAGCAACTGCGCTCGCTCCCTGGGTCTCCCCACAGCCTGCTCCGCCTCTGCCTCAAACCAAAAAGGAGAAGACCATCTGGCGTCCGCCCGGCGAGGATGGGTCATCTCCTTCGTCTCCATCCCCCCACGACGAGCTCGCCTCGCAGGTACTACTGCCAAGTTCAAAAATTTGACATCTTTCTAACCTGACATTGCTTCCTCACTCGCAGAACCCTCCCCCGGGAGAGAATATCCTAGAGAAATTAACTACGGAGACTTGCACTTCCACCCCCGGTGGGACTGGCACTCCTCCCCCAGATGTGAGGGTCACCAGCCTGCGGGACCCACCCTCGCGGATGGGTAAGTGGTTCGCCTCGCCTTCCTTCATATTTCATCACTTGCTAAGTCTCCCTTATTCCTTGTGCAGTGTCTCCTCTCGCGAACCCGGAGGAACGGATTCCCCCTCCAGCGGACTAGCCGGCCCCGCCGAACCAGACCATCATCACTCCGGGGTTTGGTATCCTTGGCCAACGGAGCCCGGGCGGGACGCTACTTGCCGACCCCGGGCTCGCAGCCGAAGTGACGCACCGCCCCGGCTTGGGAAAATCTATAACCCCTGCCTTCACTGAAGCCTTCAAGAGCCTGCCGGACACCTCTCGCCAGCGCCCATGTACCATTCTCATCTCGCCAGGTTACACGATTTTCTACTGATTGCTTTCCCCCTTTTCCTCATCGCTGATTTCTTCCTCGCAGGTGTCCCTCCGACCCCGCCTGCCGAGTCAGATCATGGAGAGGTGGAGATGTCGCCACCGCCCTCGCCAAGCCAGGTCGCATATTTTCTGGGGGACCCCGGCAATCCGGAGCAAATGAAGAGGCGAGTCGCCGAGATATTCTAGAAGCATACCTTGATGTTGCGAGAGCTGTATGATCAAGACCGGATGAACAGGGCCGCGTATGAGGAAAGGTTCGCCGCTATGGAGGATGCGAACGTGCGCGTCCTTGTTGATATTCGGCAGGTCGCTCGCAACGAGGTCACCTCACCCGGGATGCACCTCGCGTGAATTGAGGATTACACACGGTTGCTACAACCCGAGGTCCAATCAGTTCGCGAGTATCACTACCCGCGAATCCCTCCGCGCTCGGGTGTGCGAGGTCGCGGTCGCTGGAAGTGGATTAATTATTGAACAAACGTTTTTTTGGGTTTGTTGCTTGTTGTCACATCCCTTCCCCCCCCCCCCCCCCCCCCCCCTATTGGGGGCTTCGAACAATTTGATTTGTAATAACGATACTTTGCTCGCTCGCGAGCCCGCACGTTCGATTTATATTACTTTTATTGCTATGTTAATTGTGCCCACTCGTTGTCTACCTTCTATTTGATATGCCTGGCTCGCGGGCCATTGCCTCGCCCTCGCGATTTGTTCCTTTTCTTTATGCAGTTTTGGCTCGCGGACGGCGCGTTGGAGGATCTCGCCAGGACGCTAACTCACTGGATGCATTGCTATACGTAACATTTCTTGTTTGCATGTACAGCAGATCAAAAAGGTAAAGTTTCGTTTAGTCTTTATTAAAGACTAATGGTTTCCAACTCTAAATTTCTAGGTAAAGGAAAGTCACAATTAAGCTGGTCAACGCTGGTGATATTGTTGGCGGGTGAAGACAAATAGTTTTTCTAACTGAAGCGGATCTACTTTTGTAGTAGCATACTATGTTGAATGACTGTGTCTAAAGCTTGTGTAGAACTTTTACTACTTCATGTTTTGTACAATTAGTTAGAAATCATGATAGTATGAACATGATCGGATGTATGTTATATTTGGACTTGTACGTGTGTATATACTCGTTGTGAATGTTTAATCTATGATATTGTGCGCTCAATGCTATATGAAATCATGTCACTACAAGAAAACTGACTTTTAGTGACGAAATATTTTTCGTCACTAAAAATATACTTTTGCGACAGAATTAGAGATTGGTCACTAAATGATATTTTCCAATTAATTTATGACTAACTAAAAATTAAGGGTAATTTAATTTGTATTGAGTTTAATAGAGTTAAAAGCTCTATTGGTCTGTACTAAAGAGTTTGGGTCACCTCCCACATTTTTTCTATTAATAAATTTAATGAACATTCTTTTTTCGTTAATGAGATTTTTTTAGCAAATGAATATTTTATTTAATGATGAAATGAATAATTTTAGTAACCAAAAGTCATTATTATTGCAATGTACAACTATTGACTAAATAAATTTGGTCACTAAATATATTTAGTGATGAAAAAATGTTATCACTAATAATATACATTTAGTGACGAAAAATAGTTGTCACTAATAATGCACATTTAGTGACGAAAATTAGTTGCCACTATAAATGTATATTTAGTGACGAAAATCAGTGGTTACTAAAAATGTACATTTAGTGACGAAAATTAATTGTCGCTAAAAATATATATTTAGTGACGGAAATTATTTGGTCACTAAAGACATTTTGTGACGCCCATTTTGCAACCACCTTGTGACGGATTAAATTTGGTCACTAAGGCTGCGTTTGTTTTGGCGGATGAACTGCTTTTCGTTTTGGCGAAAATAGAGGTTTGGGGTATTGATCGTTTGCGGCTGCTTTTTTCCAAATCTCCGTTTCTAAAATAATCACGCTTGTGTGCATATTTCAACCGCAGTTGATCCCGGCTTTTTCATTACCGCGGTTCAACTCCTTCTCGCCGAGGGTTTCGAAAAAACGAGAGGCCTCGACATCGCTCCCCTAGACATCGTCGTCTTCCTCACGGTTCAGCACCTTCGTTGTTTCTCGCGTATCGTCTCCCTCAACGGATCTGCAGATATCATCTTCTCTGGCAAGGTAACCTCCCTCTCACTCAACGGAACTGCAGATCTTCTTTGATCTCGCGTATCGTCTTCTCCGGCAACGGATCTTCAGATCTTCTTCTCCGGCAAGATATCGTTTTCTTTTTTCTGCAATTTTTCTGAGGGTTTCGAAAAGACAAGAGACCACATTTTCTATTTTCTGTTTTTGCAGATCTTGTGCAGATCTTCTTCCCTGTTTTCTACAGCTTTTTGCAATTTTTCCAAGGGCTTCTGCAGATCTTGTTTGCAGATTTTTATTTTTTCAATGTTTTTGCAGCTATTTTTCCAATATTTTTGCAACTAGAGGGTAGGGAACAGAAAATTTTGTAGCTATTTTTCCAATGTTTTTGCAAATCATTTTGTAGCTTATTTTGGTTGTGTTCGTTGAAATCTGTAGGACTGCATTATCTATATTATTGATAACAATCAATCATACACTGGTTTTTTTAATTAGATCGATGGGAAAACAAAAAGAAGGTGGAGTATCGGCCATTTGGGAATCATATTCCAAATCATATTCCAAGGGTTGTTTGTGACTTCAACGTGTGTTTTACCTTCGTTATGGCTGGCTGGGAGGGATCAGCACACGATAGTTGCATTTTTATGCTTCGTTTGGTTGAGCGTTTCGCCTCCTCCGTTTGGAGCAAACGCTACCGGACGGCGGGTAAACAAACGGGCGCCGGCGGCGTTTGCTCCGTTTGCACCCGCCGGATAGAGGAAAAGGAGTCTAAATGGAGCGTTTTCAACCCCGCCTCCCCCCCCCTCCGGTTCCAATGCTCCGTTTGGACCCGCCGGTTGCATCCGCCACTGCCGAACCAAATGAAGCCTTAATTTTGCAATCAATAATCCCATACACAACTTTCCACACCCACCTCGAGGTAGCGATTGCATTATTTCTTTCAATTCAGATATAAATAAATAATTTGTCTAATATATAAATTTTGTACAGAAAAATATTACGTAGTCGACGCGGGTTATCCACTACAACGCGGTTATTTGAAACCTTTTTCGAAAACTCGGTATCATCTGCCAGATTTTGCACGCGATAATCGTCCGATCGAAGGACAAAAGGAGATCTTCAATCAAGCGCACTCATCGCTGCGAAGTTTGATAGAACGAACTTTCGGTTTATGGAAAAAATGGGCAATAATGAGGGACATGCATCCATATAGCTTCCCAAAATTGACTGATATTGTGTTGGTGACAATGGTAGTGCATAATTATATTCGGAGGCATCTTTCACGTGCAGATCATGATTTCAGTGAATTCGATGATGATGATAATAATGTCCACCAAGAGCAAAATGACATACAAGGACATCTGGATACATGCACTGATACAGATGGAGGTGTAAACGAGATGATTGCGATGCGTGAGTCTATCGCGCACATCAGTTGCTTGATGCTAGAATGTAATTTTCATTACAAATAGTTTATAATTTTGACGGAGATTGATGAATCTAAACTAATTACATATTCACTTTTCTAGGTGATACATAAGCGCGAGATTTGCAAGCAGTAGACCTGCCACCGATGAATAGTTTGTTATTTTAAATGTCGTACAACTTAAAAAAACTTTGCTATTTTGTTTTATTTCGTACTCTGGTCGTGGCCAAAATTTTCGTCACTAAATGTCAATTTCTTGTAATTATAATATTATTGTTGATTGTGGCTGACCACGGGCCATTACACTTCTTTTCCCAAAAGCCTGCTTTACCCTCCTTCCTCTCTGTTGTTTGCTCCAACCCGTTTGACTACGTACGGTTTGCAAACGCGTTCTCTGCTTTTCCGCGGGTTATAATTTCTGCAACATCTGAGCCCATTTCTTTTTCTTCGAGCCGTTGTAACATCTCCATCAGGTTTCTTGTTGATTTCTTGTGGACTTCTTGATTGTTTTTGAATTTCTTGTGGATTTGTGGATTTCTTGTTGATTTAATGCTAGTTCAAAACTAAGATCTATTTAATGTTTGTTATGCACCCATAAAGGCATTGGGGTGCGTCTAGAGAAAACTCCACTAAAGAGAGGTGGGGTCAACGGTCAACATATAATCGCTCGAGTTGAAGAAACCGCCGCCCAGTCCACAGCCAACCGCCCGTGCAAAGACGCACGTAGAACGCGCCGCGGCGCCGCACTCAACCATGCGCGCGGCGGTGCCGCGCGGAACTGCTGGCACTACCGCGCGCGGTAGCGGGCGCGCCACCGCCACGACACGCATGGCGGTACCGCGCGGCGCTACCGCGCGCTAGCATGCGCGGTAGCGCCGACCTCCTTCCCCCCCCCCCCCCCCCCCCCCCCCCTCAAGGGGTGCGGCCGAACCGCACCCCTCAAGGGGTGCGGCGCATCCGCACCCCTCTTGGGGTGCGGCCAAGGCCGCACCTGTAACGCCCCTGATTTTCGTTAATTATTTTGCGTAGCCGCTGTGACGTAATTTTGGCGTTAGGGCGTTACGTCAGCTCGTCAAGTTTAGGTTTGAGCTTTAGCGTAGTTAAAGTATGTAATTTAGATCGAGCGTGCATGTTTCCGCGTCGTTTTGATTTGTAGAGAAAATTTTATGTAGTATTGAGGATTTAGCTTCGGGAAGCTTTTGCCCGAGTTTGGCTCGTCGGAATTGAATTCTGACTTCGCCGTTGGATTCGTAGCGCCGTGTTTCAGTTAAGGTGCGATTTTCGTAGTAATCCGAGTTGTTCTGGTCGCCCTCGCAGTTTAAGTAAATTGGGGAATTAATTAATTAATTAATTAATAATTTAGGTTATATATAAAGCCTAAAATCCTCTTCCCCTATTCATCTCCTTCTTCCTCGATCAAAAGCAGCCGCCGAGCGAAAGAACGAGAGCGGAGCTTCGTGGAGCGTTCGGTCGGCGATTCCTAGGGCTGTGGTGGTCGGAATCGCGTTTGGAGGGTAGATTTGGAAAGCTCTCGGCGAGATCTTCGTCTTTGAGGTAAGCTTTTCCCATTTTGTGGAGTTTTTGGAGTTAGGGTACTGACCTAACCCCTTCTTTCGACCCGAAAAGTTTCAGGTTTTGTGCTCATGGGTGTTCTTGGCCGGATCCTTAGCTTTCGGAGCTGTGTTCGTCGAGTTTGCAAGGTTAAAGGCAAGTGGCAATTTCTTTCTCCTTCTCTTTGTTGTTGGAGTGTTGTTTCTTGCTTGAGTTCGTATCGTTTTATCTTAACTCATGATCTTGGAATGTTACTCGGCTAAGTTAACTCCTGGTCTCCCTATGGAGATCTCCATGTATGCCTTTTTTGGTTCCCCTCGAACTGAATCTGTCTGCAGCCTAGACCGCCGGTTTTTACTCAAGAGGTTCTCTCTTCCTCTCGAGAAGTGCCTCTCCCTCTCGAGAAGTGCCTCTCCCTCTCACGAAGTGCCTCTCCCTCTCGTGAAGTTCTTACTCTCTTCCTCTCGAGAAGTGCCTCTCCCTCTCGAGAAGTGTCTCTCCCTCTCGAGAAATTCCCTCTCGAGAAGTTCTCTCTCCCTCTCGAGAAGTGTCTCTCCCTCTCGAGAAGTCCCCTCCCTCTCGAGAAGTCCCTGTCCTGCTCTCGAGAAATCCGTGCTGATAACCCCTTGGGTTTTTTCCGAGAAGTCCTTTTACCTTCCCTCGAGAAGTGTCTTCTCCTTCTCGAGGAATGCCTGTTTGTGCCCTTGATCATTATCACTTCTTCTCTTTGAAATTTCGTACCCGTTGTGGTTTAAACAGCTTATGAGTTCTCTTATGTTTAGTATTGGAAGAATGTATACCTTGTTGTGACCCTATCTCTTAGGGCATCCTAGTGATTGTCCTTTCGGGCAACATCCCGTGTTTAATTGAAATTTAATTAATAAGAACCTTTGTCTTTAGCCTTACACAGTAGTTGTGTTTGGGGGACAGTGGGGAAAATGTTATAGCCTTGCACGGTAGTCGTGTTTGGGTGGTTGGGTCTAAAGCACCCCCACCCGGTTTTTGGGCTTTGGGTGGCGAAGGTAGATAACCGCTCCCGTTTAATTGAGCTGATCAGTCTCCTTAAATATACTTATCAAGATAAATGAACTTGCTTGTTCCTTTTTTTTGGCACTTTCTTTTTAGTGCACTCGATGCTTGTTAGTTCTTTGTTTAGAGCTTCTCTTCCGGTAAATCTGGCTTGGGTTGGTATCCCTTATGCCTTGCTTACTTTTCTGCTAGTTTTCTGCCACTTGTAATTCCTTGCTGAGGTATTCTTTATTTTATTGAATGCCTCAGGTTCAGAGCCGTAGCGGCTAGTGGTGTAGCCTGAAGTTCAGAGTTTTAGTTGTTGTTCACCCCGCTGCTGCGAGGTAGTCGTTTTTAGTTTCTTCTTGTGCTCAGACATACTAGAAGGTGCCAATGGGTTAGTGTCATGTTGTTGACGCCCGTTGTGCCCTTTTTATGCTTTATAGTTTATTTGCCAGTTAAATGCCACTACTTTTAGATCTTGTGTATCTTACTCTCTGAGAATGATTTGTGTTAGGTGCACTATAGTTATAAAATGGTTTTTTTCTTCTTCATCCTCATTGCATTCTTTTTAACTGAAACCCTTAACTTTAAAGTCGCTTGAAGGTATTTTTTACTCTTACAATACACCTAGTTATGTGCATATCATTTACCTTATGCTTCGACGTTTGCATACATTTAGGACGTTAAGTAAACTAAATCAAGTATTTTCCGCTGCAATTATACATACTTTCTCGGTGGACTAGTTGATCCACGAACTGAGAGACACAGTTCTTACCTCGAAACCCCTAATAAATGATTTCAAATGATGACTTATCATATAATCATGTTTTGTTTAATTAAGTAATAGGTCCCCGCCTGAGCGTCTGCAGTTGTCTCATGTATGACGTGGCATCATAACGTGTATTTTCTCTTACTCTGATATTCTTAAATTCAGAGAAAATGCGGGTTGTGACAGTTGGTATCAGAGGCAGGTTGTTCGACAAGTTGGTCGGGTAATAAATTCTGATATAGTAGTTGTTTTGGTTTCATTGCATACACACACCGATGTGTCATCAGTACGTCTTGGCCGAAACATGAACACTACACTCATAGCATAATAAGAAGTATACGTGGCATATTATGTAGTATGGGATGCATAATATGTGTTTGTATATGGATCCACCATAGGTGGCAACATGTGACGGTTATGTAGTATGGGATGCATAACCATCATCACATGGATGTCCATTAGCACGTTTTCTCTTTCGTTACATGCAATATTATGTAGTATGGGATGCATAATATTACATGTGTACGCCGCTCATAACATGCATTAAGGTCTTTATTAGAATGCATAGCACAACATACCTTACATAGCATTGCATAAGCACATGTGCGAAGTTAAAGACTTATATGATGACACACGTACACACATGATTTCAAAGCGAATAGCAAAATTCATGCATTCATGCCCTTTGCACATGAGTCAGGAGGGACGATGTAGTATCGTTCCCAAATTTAGCAAATCATCATGAAAAAATATCCCAGAGAGGTAGTGGAAATGGCAAGTAGTTGTACATGTATGTTCTGAACCAAGCAGTGTAGTTCTATTGTAGGGTTATGTTTCAAATATAGGTTTATGCGCTAGCAGAGATGTCTTGGAGGCGTGTTGCGACGAGGTTGACCCCCAATCGGAGGGTGAATCTTTGGGTGCGCAGAGTGAGGCCATGATCGAAAGTCTGCGACAAAGTAATGAGACTCTGTCCAGGCAGTTAGTTGCGATGCAATCGCAGATCCAGACATTGTTGACTGCCGCCGCTGGGCAGCAGCCTGTGGTGCAGGACCCTGTAGTTGGTCAGACTGTACCTGTTCCTCCCGCTCCTTTGGTGCCTCCAGTTTTGCTGCCACCAGAGATGAACTTCATTTCGCATTTCCAGCGATTAGGACCTCCTACGTTTGACGGAAGAGATGATTTCATGGCATTAGATGACTGGTTTGTTGCCATTGATGAGATGTTTTTGTACTCGTGAATCTCTGCAGACCAAAAGGTGATGGTCGCCGCTTACCAGCTGAAAAGACTTGCCAAAAGCTGGTGGATTAGGGAGAGGGAAAATCTCGTAGGCGGATGTTCGTGGGAGTCGTTCAAGGCGATGGTGTTAAAGAAGTTTCTGTCGTCGGTCGAGCAAGACCGTTTAATGAATAATTTTCTACACTTGAAGCAAAGACAGCTCACGGTTAGTGAGTATGAGATCGAGTTCAGTAAGTTGAGCAGATTTGCTCCAGATTTAGTGGCTTCTGAGGCAGGAAGAGTGAAGCATTTTCTCGGGGGACTTCGTAGCGATATTCAGCAGTTGGCGAGCGCTTATAGATCCGAAAGTTATGCTGAAGTGGTAGAAGCAGCGCTGAAGCTCGAGGCTATCGACAACGTCAAGAATAGAGGTGCATTAATGAAAAAGGACAAGAGGAAAGTCAAAGAGGGGTAGAC
Organism: Dactylorhiza incarnata; assembly: GCA_033032865.1. Taxonomy (NCBI): domain Eukaryota; kingdom Viridiplantae; phylum Streptophyta; class Magnoliopsida; order Asparagales; family Orchidaceae; genus Dactylorhiza; species Dactylorhiza incarnata. The sequence goes on from JAWHQI010000066.1 coordinate 4,960,878, forward strand.
CCCCAAGGTAGTTAGTCCGTCTCCAAAGAAAAGGAGTGGTGAAGTGTGTAGCTTCTGTGGCCGCCCTGGCCATCCAGTTGAGAAATGTTTCCAGAGGAAGGGAGCTCAGAAGCAGCAGCGAGTGCTAGCAATTCAGGGTGCTCTGAAGGGTGTGGTGCTCTGCCAGTTGTGCAAGCAGAGTGGGCACGATGCGGCCCAGTGTTGGACAAAGGAAAAGGTCTGCTTCCAGTGCAAGCAGAAAGGGCACATGAAGTTCCAATTGCCCGCTAGTTCAACCCCCGTTGCAGCCTATTCCGCTTCGAGCCCTGCAGTTACCGCAGCATCAGGATAAAAGAAGAGGCAAGCTGAACGTGTTAAACCAGGAGCAAGCGCAGCCTTCGACCCAAGTGATCGCAGGTTAGACCTTAAGTCAACTGTTTAGTCTTGATTCCTGTTAGTTCGCTGAGCTAGACTAGTTATTGTTCGCGCTTATAGGTAGATTTAAAGTAAAGAATCGTTGGGCGCGTGTTCTGTTCGACTCGGGTGCTACCCATTCGTTCGTAGCAAGGGCTTTCGTCGAGCGTCACCATTTGACCCCTGAGCTGGGCAACGATTCGTTCCTCGTTAAGTTCCCTTCTGGTGATTTTGTGCCCTCGAACTGGTGCGTCCGAAGTTGCCCCGTTCTCTTAGGAGATTTCTTGGCTGTTGCTGATCTCAAAGTGTTGGACTTAGAAGACTTTGACGTAATATTGGGTATGGACTGGTTGTCCAGTTATGATGCGGTCATCCGATGCAAGGAAAAGCGTCTGGACTTCGTGATGGACAACGGTCAACCCATGAGCGTTTTTGGTTCTCCGTACCAGAGTTCTTCGATAATTTCTGCGGTATGTGCTCGGAAACTATTAATTTTCGGTTGCTTGGCTTACCTTGTTTCTGTAGTAGAAACTGTTCCTGGACCGCCGTGTATTGAGAGCATTCCGGTTGTGCGAGAGTTTCCTGACATCTTTCCTGTCAGTCTTCCTGGACTCCCGCCTGATAGAGATGTAGAGTTCGTCATTGATCTTGAGCCTGGTACTCATCCTATTGCTAAGGCACCGTACCGTATGACCCCGCGCGAGTTAGAAGAGTTGCGAACTCAGTTAGATGAATTGTTGCAGTGTGGTTTCATTAGGCCAAGTTCTTCGCCCTGGGGTGCTCCAGTTTTGTTTGTGAAAAAGAAGGACGGTTCTATGAGGTTGTTCATAGATTATAGAGAATTAAATAAAGTGACCATCAAGAACAGGTATCCGTTGCCAAGGATAGATGATCTGTTTGATCAGTTGCGTGGTTGCACGGTGTTTTCGAAGATTGACCTTCGATCAGGTTATCATCAGTTGAGGATCCGTGAGTCGGACGTACCCCGGACTGCCTTTCGTTCTCGTTATGGCCATTTTGAGTTTCTAGTCATGTCGTTTGGTTTGACAAATGCACCCTCTGCATTTATGGACATGATGAACCGCGTGTTCAAGGATTTTCTGGACCTTTTTGTTGTGGTATTCATAGATGATGTGCTAGTTTATTCTAAGAGTGCTGAGGAGCATGCTACGCATTTGCGCTTAGTATTGTCTACTCTTAGAAAGCACAAGTTGTTTGCGAAGCTGAGTAAGTGCGAGTTCTGGCTTCCTCAGGTGTCCTTTCTGGGTCATGTGGTGAACAAGGATGGAATTACTGTAGACCCAGCTAAGATTTTTGCTGTTTTAGATTGGAAGACGCCTTCAACACCTAAGGAGATAAGGAGTTTCTTAGGGTTGGCTGGGTACTACAGGAGATTTGTTCAAGGGTTCTCGGTGCTGTCGGCACCTTTGACTAAGCTTACCCAGAAGAATACGACTTTTATTTGGAGCGATAAATGCGAACAAGCCTTCCAAGAATTAAAGAGGCGTTTGTGCAGTGCACCTGTGTTGGCCTTGCCGATCGAAGGATTAGAGTATGTCATTTATGTGGACGCATCTCACATTGGCTTAGGTTGTGTTTTGATGCAAGAAGGAAAGGTGATTGCCTATGGGTCTAGACAACTGAAAGTTCATGAAAGGAATTACCCTACGCATGACTTAGAATTTGCTGCAGTGATTTATGCTTTAAAGCTTTGGAGACATCTTCTTTATGGAGTGTCATGCAAGATTTTCACGGACCACAAGAGTCTGAAGTATGTCTTTACCCAGAAGGAGCTGAATTTGCGCCAGCGGAGGTGGTTGGAGTATGTTGCGGATTATGAAGTTGATATTCTATATCATCTGGGTAAGGCTAATGTGGTGGCCGATGCCCTGAGTAGAAAGACCGCGCAAATCTTCAATATCTCTGTGCAGTCCTTGGTAGAAGAGTTTATGTTGATGGATATCTCAGTTGGTAGTAGTACCGCGCCTTTGAGCTTAGGAGTTGAAGAACCTTCTTGGATTACCCTTACGAGGTTGCACCAGAAGGAAGATCCTGATTTGCAACATCTCCGGAATAGAACTGAAAAGGGTGAGCTACCTGACTTTTCAATCGATGATAAAGATACTTTGAAGTATCGAGGTAGATATTGTATTCCCGCGCTTGATGACATTCGAACCAAGATCTGTGGCGAAGCGCATGATTCTAGTGTTTCATAGGCTCCACAAAGATGTACAAAGACCTGAAGCAGATCGTTTGGTGGTCAGGTATGAAAGGTGATATAGCCAAGTATGTTTCTGAATGCTTTACTTGTCAACGTGTTAAGGCAGATCATAAGAGGCCTGGTGGTAAATTAAACCCTTGGGATATTCCAACCTGGAAGTGGGAGAGTATTTCAATGGACTTCATTACCGGTTTGCCGAGATCTCCCGGAGGTCACGATTCGGTATGGGTCATAGTTGACCGTCTGACAAAGTGTGCTCACTTTGTGCCGTTTAAAATTGGATATTCTATGGAGAAGATAGCAGAACTTTATTTGAATGAAGTCATCAGATTGCATGGTGTGCCCGTAAGCATTGTGTCGGACCGAGATTCAAGGTATATGTCTCGTTTTTGGAGAAGTCTGCAAGGAGCTTTGGGTACAGACCTTAGATACTCTACCGCTTACCACCCCCAGACAAATGGTCAGACGGAGAGAGTGAATCAGATTTTGGAAGATATGATCAGGTTCTATATTTTGGATCATGGCGGAGCTTGGGATAAGCGTCTGGGATTGATGGAATTTACTTACAATAACAGTTATCAGGAAAGTCTGCAGATGGCCCCCTTTGAGACTTTTTATGGGAGGCGTTGTCAGACTCCCTTGTTTTGGGCCGAGGTTGGTGAGAGTCCGTTGTTAGGCCCAGAAGCTTTGGAAGAGATGAGCGTTGCTGTGACTCATATCCGCGAGGAGCTTCGTGTTGCTCAGGAGCGGTATGAGAAGTATGCTAATCGGAGGAGAGTGGATCTAGAATTTTTCGTTGGAGACTTAGTGTTCTTGAAAGTTTCTCCGATGTCGGGCGTTAAGAGATTTGGAAGGAACCACAAGTTGGACCCCCGGTATGTGGGACCTTTCCAGGTTGTTGAACGCATCGGAGTGTCCGCTTATAGATTAGATTTGCCTGCCTCCTTTCCTGATGTTCACGATGTGTTTCATGTGAGCCAGTTGAGGAAGTGTTTGCGTAGTGATCGGCTTGTTCTTGATTCGGTGCCCGTTTTGCAGCCCAATCTTTCGTATGTTGAAGAGCCTGTCCGAATCTTGGAGACTCAAGAGCGTGTGTTGCGGAGGAAGACGATCCCGATGGTTAAGGTTCTTTGGAAGAATCAGGGTGTCGAAAGCGCAACATGGGAGCTGGAGTCTGCCATGAGAGAGACTCATCCTAGCCTCTTCTCTTAGATTTTGGGTAAACCTTTTTCCTGGAAACCTTTGGATTTGATTCTGTATCTTTCTTAACCTTTGAATTTCAAGTTTCGGTACGAAACTTCCTTTTAGGGGGAGTGACTGTAACCCCCCTGATTTTCGTTAATTATTTTGCGTAGCCGCTGTGACGTAATTTTGGCGTTAGGGCGTTACGTCAGCTCGTCAAGTTTAGTTTTGAGCTTTAGCGTAGTTAAAGTATGTAATTTAGATCGAGCGTGCGGGTTTCCTCGTCGTTTTGATTTGTAGAGAAGATTTTGTGTAGTATTGAGGATTTAGCTTCGGGAAGCTTTTGCCCGAGTTTGGCTCGTCGGAATTGAATTCTGACTTCGTCGTTGGATTCGTAGCCCCGTGTTTCAGTTAAGGTGCGATTTTCGTAGTAATCCGAGTTGTTCTGGTCGCCCTCGTAGTTTAAGTAAATTGGGGGATTAATTAAATAATAATTTAGGTTATATATAAAGCCTAAAATCTTCTTCCCCTATTCATCTCCTTCTTCCTCGATCAAAAGCATCCGCCGAGCGAAAGAATGAGAGCGGAGCTTCGTGGAGCGTTCGGTCGGCGATTCCTAGGGCTGTGGTGGTCGAAATCGCGTTTGGAGGGTAGATTTGGAAAGCTCTCGGCGAGATCTTCGTCTTTGAGGTAAGCTTTTCCCGTTTTGTGGAGTTTTTGGAGTTAGGGTAGTGACCTAACCCCTTCTTTCGACCAAAAAAGTTTCAGGTTTTGTGCTCAGGGGTGTTCTTGGTCGGATCCTTAGCTTTCGGAGCTGTGTTCGTCGAGTTTGCAAGGTTAAAGGCAAGTGGCAATTTCTTTCTCCTTCTCTTTGTTGTTGGAGTGTTGTTTCTTGCTTGAGTTCGTATCGTTTTATCTTAACTCTTGATCTTGGAATGTTACTCGGCTAAGTTAACTCCTGGTCTCCCTATGGAGATCTCCCTGTATGCCTTTTTTGGCTCCCCTCGAACTGAATCTGTCTGCAGCCTAGACCGTCGGTTTTTACTCGAGAGGTTCTCTCTTCCTCTCGAGAAGTGCCTCTCCCTCTCGCGAAGTTCTTCCTCTCTTCCTCTCGAGAAGTGCCTCTCCCTCTCGAGAAGTGTCTCTCCCTCTCGAGAAATTCCCTCTCGAGAAGTTCTCTCTCCCTCTCGAGAAGTGTCTCTCCCTCTCGAGAAGTCCCTGTCCTGCTCTCGAGAAATCCGTGCTGATAACCCCTTGGATTTTTTCCGAGAAGTCATTTTACCTTCCCTCGAGAAGTGTCTTCTCCTTCTCGAGGAATGCCTGTTTGTGCCCTTGATCATTATCACTTCTTCTCTTTGAAATTTCGTACCCGTTGTGGTTAAAACAGCTTATGAGTTCTCTTATGTTTAGTATTGGAAGAATGTATACCTTGTTGTGACCCTATCTCTTAGGGCATCCTAGTGATTGTCCTTTCGGGCAGCATCCCGTGTTTAATTGAAATTTAATTAATAAGAACCGTTGTCTTTAGCCTTACACAGTAGTTGTGTTTGGGGGACAGTGGGAGAAATGTTATAGCCTTGCACGGTAGTCGTGTTTGGGTGGTTGGGTCTAGAGCACCCCCACCCGGTTTTTGGGCTTTGGGTGGCGGAGGTAGATAACCGCTCCCGTTTAATTGAGCTGATCAGTCTCTTTAAATATACTTATCAAGATAAATGAACTTGCTTGTTCCTTTTTTTGGCACTTTCTTTTTAGTGCACTCGATGCTTGTTAGTTCTTTGTTTAGAGCTTCTCTTCCGGTAAATCTGGCTTGGGTTGGTATCCCTTATGCCTTGCTTACTTTTCTGCTAGTTTTCTGCCACTTGTAATTCCTTGCTGAGACGTTCTTTATTTTATTGAATGTCTCAGGTTCAGAGCCGTAGCAGCTAGTGGTGTAGCCTGAAATTCAGATTTTAGTTGTTGTTCACCCCGCTGCTGCGAGGTAGTCGTTTTTAGTTTCTTCTTGTGCTCAGACATACTAGAATGTGTCAATGAGTTAGTGTCATGTTGTTGACGCCCGTTGTGCCCTTTTTATGCTTTATAGTTTATTTGACAGTTAAATGCCACTACTTTTAGATCTTGTGTATCTTACTCTCTGGGAATGATTTGTGTTAGGTGCACTATAGTTATAAGATGGTTTTTTTTTATTCTTCATCCTCATTGCATTCTTTTTAACTGAAACTCTTAACTTTAAAGTCGCTTAAAGGTATTTTCTACTCTTACAATACATCTAGTTATGTGCATATCATTTACCTTATGCTCCGTCGTTTGCATACATTTATGACGTTAAGTAAACTAAATCAAGTATTTTCCGCTGCAATTATACATACTTTCTCGGTGGACTAGTTGATCCACGAACTGAGAGACACAGTTCTTACCTCGAAACCCTCAATAAATGATTTCAAATGATGACTTATCATATAATCATGTTTTGTTTAGTTAAGTAATAGGTCCCCGCCTGAGCGTCTGCAGTTGTCTCTTGTATGACGTGGCATCATGACGTGTATTTTCTCTTACTCTGATATTCTTAAATTTTGAGAAAATGCGGGTTGTGACAGCACCCCTCTAGGGGTGCGGCCAGGGCCGCACCCCTCCTCGGGTGCGGCAAGGGTCGCACCCCTCTTGGGGTGCGGCCAGGGCCGCACTCCTCCTCGGGTGCGGCCAAGCCGCCGCACCCCTCCTCGGGTGCGGCCGAGCCACACCCCCCTTGGAGTGCGACCGGGTCGCACCCCCCTTGGGGTGAGGCCGCTCCCCGTGCGGATACGGCTAGACCGCCCCCTCCTGCATAGGGTCCTGCGGAGTGCCCGGTCGGAACCCATTTCCCCCTCAGGGGGCGCGACTTCCCTTTTTCAGTACCCGCGCTCGCGCGCGCTGTAACAGTTCTGGCTAGCCTGACCCGGGCCCCTAGCCCAGAACTGTCGGCACCGACGGCCCAGGCCCATTCTGGGACGGCCTGACCAAGCCCATCCGGGTCACTGGCCCCGCCCTAGGACATTGGTCCGCCGGTTCAGCCGGACCACAACTGGTCAACAACAAGCCTGCAGGCCATACACCCCAACCCCTCTCTGGCCTGTTTCGTGTACGGCCTGCAGGCTTGTTGTTGACCAGTTGTGGTCAGGCTGAACCGGCGGACCAGTGTCCTAGGGCGGGGCCAGTGACCCGGATGGGCTTGGTTCAGCCTGACCACAACTGGTCAACAACAAGCCTGCAGGTCGTACACCCCAACCCCTCTCTGGCCTGTTTCTCAGCACAGCGGGTTATTGGAGGGGGTCTCGAACCCACAACCTCCCTTGATTGGAAACCTTCAACAGTTCCTATCACGAACTGAGCTCAGTTGGTGATAGGAACTGTTGAAGGTTTCCTATCAAGGGAGGTTGTGGGTTCGAGACCCCCCTCCAACAACCCACTGTGCTGAGAAACAGGCCAGAGAGGGGTTGGGGTGTACGACCTGCAGGCTTGTTGTTGACCAGTTGTGGTCAGGCTGAACCGGCGGACCAGTGTCCTAGGGCGGGGCCAGTGACCCGGATGGGCTTGGTCAGGCCGTCCCAGAATGGGCCTGGGTCGTCGGTGCCGGCAGTTCTGGGCTAGGGGCCCGGGTCAGGCTAGCCAGAACTGTTACACGCGCTCAGAACACTTCTGAGCGCGTTCAGAACGCCTCCGCGCTCACGCGCGCTCAGAACGCCTCCGCGCTCACGCCCGCTCAGAACGCTTCTGAGCGAGCTCAGAACGCCTCCGCGCTCACGCGCGCTCAGAACGCCTCCGCACTTACGCACACCCAAAATGCTTCTGAGCACGCTCAGAACGCCTCCGCGCTCCGAACGCTTCCCCGGTCGCCTAGATTGCTTCTCCGTTCGTTGCACGGTCAGAACGCTTCTGAGCGCGCTCAGCTCACTTTTTGTCCTTCTTACTTCTCACATTTTGTCTTTTTAGCGTGCTCACATTTTGTCTTTTCTGCATGCTCACTTTTTATCTTTCCAGTTTCTCAGATTTCAGGAACAGCTTGTCGCCTTCTTCGCCTCTAACAAAACTACCCGAACTGCCCGAACTGCCCGAAGGGCAAGATGGTCATTTACGAAAAATGACAATCCGTGTGCGCCGAACCAGAAAACATGATTCGTCCGCCAGGTATTTATGGAAGTTACAAACGGCGAAATTACCGGACTACCCCCGACCAAAGCTATAAAAGGAGCTACAGGGCTTCATTTCAAAGGACCTTGCCTTCGGCACCCGGGAGAGCTCCTTGCAGACTTTTGTGGAATTCTCCTTCGGCGCTTGAAGATCTCCTTCGTGGACTCGAAGATTTCCTTCGTCCCGAAAGGCGACGCAGCTTCTCACTTTTGTTCTTCGGAGCCTTCTCACTTTTGTTCTCTGGAGCCTTCTCACTTTCGTTCTCCAACATTCTCAGAAGGAAAAATACTTAGTTTACCGATAGGTGGCCTGTCACCCCCGGAGCTCTCTCTCTCTCTCTCTCTATTATTGTAACGAGCAGCGGCCTGTCGCGCTCGAGTACTAAGTACCAGATTGTAACCCCCAGAAGATAGTGAAGTTTGGTCGGCACAGCTCCGGCCGCGTGGTTTTTTACCCTTTCCGGGTTTTCCACGTTAAAAAATCTCAGTGTACTCAACGAATCTCAAATTGACTGTTTGCGCGCTTGGTTCGCTCCCGAGCTAAGGCGGTTCAAGTAAATCGGTCTACCAAGAGCCCTAAGCGACCCGCAAAAGTTTGGCGCCGTCTGTGGGAACACGATTCCCAAAGTTCAGCAAAGATAACTGAAGGTAACACTTGTCGCCAATTGCAATGGCAAGAAGAAGTGCTCGCACTACTGAAGGTTCAATCCCGGAGGGGCGCATCGACCCAGCTCCCTCCCACTCGCTCATCAATGCACCTCTCGCAGAAGAGGCAGTGCTCACGCCTGCGGCGGTGCTGGAAGGGCGCATTCGGCAAATGGAAGAGCAACAAGCCAAGATGCTGACTCTCGCGAGAAACCTTGGGGCACCTCGAGTTCTCATTCAGCCTCCAGCATCGAACGCTCTGCCACCCCCAGCTCCGGATCGTGCTCCGGTCAAGGGAGCCGTTCGGGAAGATGAAGTCTCTGAAGATTTCTTCGACGCTGCAAGCTCCGCTCACCCTGCCCCGACAGCTAGAGTACCAGAAGCTGACCACCGTCACCATCACCCCGGAAGAGCTGCCCCAGATCGAGCAATAGAAAGAACCACACGAGAAGAAATACGTGATATAATAGAAGAGGAGTACGTCCAAGCAGGGCGACGCGCAGCTCTCGCCCGCCGCCCCGCACACCACGGCTCCCCACTGTCGCCTCAAGGCCTGGCCCATCCAATTCCGAATGGTTTCAAGCTTCCCAACATCGAAACATTCGACGGGACGGACGACCCATTGGAACATGTCAATCACTTCACCACCATCATGAGGATTTACAGCGCCCCCGATCAACTCCTCTGTCAAGTGTTCCCGGCAACCTTGAAGGGACAAGCGCGCACTTGGTTCCACTCCCTGCGAGATGGGGCCATCAACAACTTCACAGAAATGGCGCAACAGTTCGTGGACCAGTTCATCGCCAATCGTAGGATTGTCCGAGATCCCTCCCATCTCTCGGGAATCCGCCAGAACGACGGAGAGACTCTGAAGGATTTTTCCGACGCTTCACTACGGAGGCTCGACAGATCTCAGGGGTCGACCCCGAGCTCTTGCGAGGAGTCTTCCTTGGAGGTCTCCGCCCCAGTGGCTTCTACTCAGCTCTAATGAGAGAAACCAAACCAAGCTATCTTGACCTCGTTCAGCGAGTCGAGGACCAGATAGCAGCATATGAGGCAATTGAAGCGCACCGCCAGCAGTTCGAGGGGAGCTCGAAGAGGAAGAAAGAGGAGTCGCTGCCGCAGACAGTTCCTAATAAGAAAAACAAGCATTACGACAACCCCAGCCGAGACCGAGGATCTCGCCAACATCAGGACTACACTCCCCTGAACACTACTAGGACTAACGTACTGTACGCAATCAAAGACAACCAGACGCTCCGCAAGCCTAGACCCCTCGCTAAAAACTTAGGGGACCAGACAAAATATTGTGAGTTCCATCGTGGACAAGGACATAACACGGAAAATTGCTCCAAGCTTAAGGATGAAATCGAGCAACTCGTCAAACAAGGCCTACTGGGGAAATTCCTACGAGACTAGGCGACTATTCCGCTAGCAGAAGATCGGCTAGCGGCCTGCTAGGAAGGACCGGGAGCAACCCTTAAGGCAGTCATCCCAGGAGAAAGCTTCATACCCATCAGTGGGGCTCTACCAGCGCCGCTGAAATATTCTGTCAACTTTTTTTCTATCAACTTTGAAAACTTTATGCAAATTGCCACTACTAATTGTTTTTAAAGTTAATCATTCCAGGCATGTCATACCCCGCGCTATCGAAACTACGTAAAGATGTCCATTTGCATGAACAGCACCTGCCTCAAAGCAGTGCGCTAATGAACAGCACCTGCCTCAAAGCAGTGCGCTAATGAACAGCACCCGCCTCAAAGCAGTGCGCTAATGAACAGCACCTGCCTCAAAGCAGTGCGCTAATGAACAACATCTGCCTCAAAGCAGTGCGCTAATGAACAGCATCTGCCTCAAAGCAGTGCGCTAATGAACAGCGCATGCCTCAAGGCAGTGCGCTAATGAACAGCACCTGCCTCAAGGCAGTGCGCTAATGAACAGCACCTGCCTCAAGGCAGTGCGCTAATGAACACCACCTGCCTCAACGCAGTGCGCTAATGAACAACACCTGCCTCAAGGCAGTGCGCTAATGAACACCACCTGCCTCAAGGCAGTGCGCTAATGAACAGCACCTGCCTCAAGGCAGTGCGCTAATGAACAGCACCTGCCTCAAGGCAGTGCGCTAATGAACAACACCTGCCTCAAAGCAGTGCGCTAACGAACAAAGCAGTGCGCTAACGAACAGCACCTGCCTCAAAGCAGTGCGTTAATGAACAACACCTGCCTCAAGGCAGTGCGCTAATGAACAGCACATGCCTCAACGCAGTGCGCTAATGAATAGCACATGCCTCAATGCAGTGCGCTAATGAACAGCACCTGCCTCAAGGCAGTGCGCTAATGAACAGCACCTGCCTCAACGCAGTGCGCTAATGAACTGCACCTGCCTTAAGGCAGTGCGCTAATGAACAGCACCTGCCTCAAGGCAGTGCGCTAATGAACAACACCTGCCTCAAGGCAGTGCGCTAAGGAACAGCACCTGCCTCAATACAGTGCGCTAACGAACAACACCTGCCTCGAAGCAGTGCGCTAACGAACAGCACCTGCCTCAAAGCAGTGCGCTAATGAACAGCACCTGCCTCAAGGCAGTGCGCTAATGAACATCACCTGCCTCCAGGCAGTGCGCTAACGAACAGCAACAGCCTACGGGCAGCGCGCTCACAACAATCTGTCACTGTCATCGATTGAAGGTTCACCCTTATCCACCGCAGTAAGGCCCCGACGTCGTAGGTGTTTGCCCCTCCCACGTTCGTACACGGTTTGAATACATATGCTCTTCACCGACCAAACCTATCTTCTACTATGTGAAAAGCGGCGAGCTCAGACTCGCGCAAATCTGTCTTCTACTATGTAAAAAGCCGCGAGCTCAGACTCGCGCAAATCTCTCTTCTACTGTGTAAAAAGCCGCGAGCTCAGACTCGCGCAAACTTATCTTCTATTATGTAAAAAGCCGTGAGCTCAGACTCGCGCAAACTTATCTCCTATTATGTGAAAAACTGCACACTCATCCTTCAACAACAATTCCTACCCAAGGCGCCGCGAAGATAGCAATGATCGAAGCCGCCACGAAAAAAATCAAAACCTCCGAACTCCTCCGCGCCGAAACTCGGACTCCGAAGGTTTGGGGGGCTTATGTTATGCACCCATAAAGGCCTTGGGGTGCGTCTAGAGAAAACTCCACTAAAGAGAGGTGGGGTCAACGGTCAACGTATAATCGCTCGAGTTGAAGAAACCGCCGCCCAGTCCACAGCCAACCGCCAGTGCAAAGACGCACGCAGAACGCGCCACGGCGCCGCACTCAACCATGGGCGCAGTGGTGCCGCGCGCAACTGCAGGCACTACCGCGCGCGCTACCGCGCGCGGTAGCGGGCGCGCCACCTCCACGACACGCATGGCGCTACCGCGCGCTAGCATGCGCGGTGGCGCCGACCCCCCCCCCCCCCCCTCAAGGGGTGCGGCGCATACGCATCCCTCTTGGGGTGCGGCCCAGCCGCACCCCCTCGGGTGCGGCCAGGGCCGCACCCCTCCTCGGGTGCGGCCAAGCCGCCGCACCCCTCCTCGGGTGCGGCCAAGCCGCCGCACCCCTCCTCTGGTACGGCCGAGCCGCACCCCCCTTGGAGTGCGACCGGGTCGCACTCCCTTGGGGTGAGGTCGCGCCCCGTGCGGATACGGCTAGACCGCCCCCTCCTGCATAGGGTCCTGCGGAGTGCCCGGTCGGAACCCAGTTCCCCCTCAGGGGGCGCGACTTCCCTTTTTTCCGTACCCGCGCTCGCGCGCGATCAGAACACTTTTGAGCGCGCTCAGAACGCCTTCGCGCTCACGCGCGCTCAGAACGCTTCTGAGCGCGCCCAGAACTCCTCCGCGCTCACGCGCGCTCAGAACGCCTCCGCACTTACGCACACCCAAAACGCTTCTGAGCACGCTCAGAACGCCTCCGCGCTCACGCGCACTCAGAACGCTTCCCCAGTCGCCTAGATTGCATCTCCGTTCGTTGCGCGGTCAGAACGCTTCTGAGCGCGCTCAGCTCACTTTTTGTCTTTCTGACTTCTCACTTTTTGTCTTTTTAGCGTGCTCACATTTTGTCTTTTCAGCATGCTCACTTTTTATCTTTCTAGTTTCTCAGATTTCAGGAACAGCTTGTCGCCTTCTTCGCCTCTAACAAAACTACCCAACTGCCCGAACTGCCTGAACTTTCCGAAGGGCATGATGGTCATTTACGAAAAATGGCGATCCGTGTGCCCCGAACCAGAAAACATGATTCGTCCGCCAGGTATTTATGGAAGTTTCAAACGGCGAAATTACCGGATTACCCCCGGCCAAAGCTATAAAAGGAGCCACAGGGCTTCATTTCAAAGGACCTTGCCTTCGGCACCCGGGAGAGCTCCTTGCAGACTTTTGCGGAATTCTCCTTCGGCGCTTGAAGATCTCCTTCGTGGACTAGAAGATTTCCTTCGTCCCGAAAGGCGACGCAGCTTCTCACTTTTGTTCTCCGGAGCCTTCTCACTTTTGTTCTCCGGAGCCTTCTCACTTTCGTTCTCCAACATTCTCAGAAGGAAAAATACTTAGTTTTTCGAGAGGTGGCCTGTCACCCTCGGAGCTCTCTCTCTCTATTATTGAACGAGCAGCGGCCTGTCGCGCTCGAGTTCTAAGTACCAGATTGTAACCCCCAGAAGATAGTGAAGTTTGGTCGGCACAGCTCCGGCCGCGTGGTTTTTTACCCTTTCCGGATTTTCCACGTTAAAAAGTCTCAGTGTACTCAACGAATCTCAAATTGACTGTTTGCGCACTTGGTTCGCTCCCGAGCTAAGGCGGTTCAAGTAAACCGGTCTACCAAGAGCCCTAAGCGACCCGCAACAATGTTATAAAATGTTGACTATCGTGATTGGATGATCAAGGGGTTTTGTTGAGAACGTGTTTCTTTATATTGCGGCTGGTGGATGTAGGAGTTGATGGTGGTGCCGGTCGTGGACAGGACGAGGAATGTGATCAGATCGGCGGCGGAAGCTTCGCAAGTATCAACGCCATTAAGGAAGCTTCACCTAATATAATTGAATAATAATCTATATTCATCAGTAAAATGTGTGATCCTTGGAGTCTACATATAGGACTTTACAGGAGCAGGAAAACACCACGGGCGATGTGGGACTAAACTGAAATACAATATTAAATGTAATAATAAATACAATATTAACCACCCTTCCTCCTTTCTTTGATTAACTCAATTTGGTTTGCATATAAGATTTTTGATGTGTGCACAAAGCCAAATATGATGTGCACGTAACAACGCCCAAAATAAAATTCTTCAATACACCTCACTCTTATATCCAACAATTCTCCATTTTTATCATTAAATGTGTTGAGATTTCTCACAATCCCCAGGATTGTAACAATAACAGTATGACTACAAAGAACACACAATAATCCGGAGAAAAATTCAAGGCATGATAATTAATCAAAAACTACAAATAGAGGAGATGAAAATACCGATCCGTTACAAGTACACCGCAGATGAGACGGATTAGCTTAATCCGTCGGTGGACAATGATCTTGGGCTGCAATCCTTAGAAGGACGCGCAGAGTTCACTCCGGCAAACCTTCGTCGTCGTCAAACGACCAACCACCACCGCCGCCACCGGAGAAGTCAACACGGAATAATGCCCAGCTCGTGTGTAAGCCCGCTGCTCACTGCGCTGCTTGCCCCACTACAGCCTTGCCGCACTCAATGCAGCCCGTCGCAACCTCGTCTTCTTCTTTTTCCGTGGATCCTCCTTCAAGGGCCTCTTTCTCAAAGATGAGAACCGGTGGTGTGTCTATCCTAGCCATAACACAACCCTTTATATAGTCATTTCATTTGTCTTGATCACTTTCCTAGAAGTTTCCTTTCATGTGAAACACGTGGGCGGCTTGGAGAGTCAACATTGACGGTCGGTAGGTGAAAGCATGATATACATGAGTTTGAAAGATCAAACCAACTCAACAAAATGCTATGCACTGCCAGAACCCGAGCGCTCAGCCAGACCCGCCCCTCCTTTTCATGTAAAATCCGCGGAACCAAACCAGTCCACTATTTACTTTTGACCAAAGAATGAATATTCCTGGATCCAACTCCTCACCTAAGTAACACAGGCTCGTCCCCACCAACCTAATAAGTATTGACTCCACATTAAAGTTATAGGGGCATTTCCGGAATGAAATACAGAAATGTCGCAAATGCCATCAGTTTGTCAAACTACGATGTGAATTAAGCCGACGACCCGCTCTATTACTGTACGCTGCTCAGGACCGTTCTTACAAATTTTCAACAAATCACATATCAAAATTTGTGCTGGCAGAAAATGAACGGTCGGATTTTGACCCCCCGCAGCCTTTTACGCACGAAAAAAATAAGAGAGTTGTTATTAGCAATGTCCAATTCTCGCTATTCGCAGTCCAATTTATATGAGTTATTACGCACTTTTTGAAAATACGTTATGTACATGCATTTTTAGGAAAATTGTTCAACATGAAAATTGTAGATCTCGTCGAGATCTACAACTTTCATGTTGAACAATTTTCCTAAAAATATACGCACAAGGCGTATTGACGCCCTTATTGAAACATGTGTGTAATTTTTGTAAATACGTCTTGTACATGCATTTTTAGGAAAAATGTTCAACACGAAAGTTGTAGATCTCGACGTGATCTACAATTTTCATGTTGAACAATTTCCTAAAAATGCATGTACATGGCGTGTTTTCAAAAAACGCGTGATAACTTATAAAAATTAGGCTGCGAATAGCGAGAATTGGACTGCTAATAACAGCTCTCAAAAATAATTGGTGTAAAAGGGTTTTACTTTTAACCCCCGCGCAGCTCTGGTTTCGCTCTTTTCTTAAAGACTCAGGAGGGTGGCCGTTTTCATTTCGCATTCTTTCCTGCTACGATCGGCCGTCGGAGGAAGTTCTACCAACCGTAGACGCGTGTAAGGAATACCGTTATCGCCGCCATGATCTCGGCCTTGAAGCAGACTCCGGCGACGGCTCTTTCCATCGCTGATCTAGCATGGGTTGGATCACCCATGCTCCGGCCAAGGATCCCCTGTCCTTCGCTTCCTTTCTCGGCGACTCCCTCCTTGTCGTTGCGCTCCCGGTCGTCGTTTTCTCTAAAACCCTTGTGCACTTCTTCCTCACTGAAGGGTTTAGCGTTGGGATCACGCGATGATCGCTTGGGCTTCAGATGCGAGGCCTACAAGGCCGAGAGCTCGGAGAACGTGGCGGAGCAGCCGCGATCCGCCGCCTCGCAGAAAGTGAAGATCGGGATCTACTTCGCCACCTGGTGGGCGCTCAACGTCGTGTTCAATATATACAACAAGAAGGTACTGAACGCGTTCCCTTACCCTTGGCTGACCTCGACACTCTCGCTTGCCTGCGGATCTCTCATGATGCTGATCTCCTGGGCGACCAAGATCGCGGAGGCACCGAAGACCGATCTTGATTTCTGGAAGACGCTCTTTCCGGTAACACCATAAACTTCTAAATCGTTTCTTCCTGCTGCAGTTCTGATGCAGTGTGATAGGGGACTATGGTTTCACTTGATTGTTGACTTGTTTTACGTCTGAATCTGTCTTCATTATTTGATTGTGGTGTTGGCCTTCGAATCCTGCTTGTTGTTTAGTGAGTTATGTGTGGTTCTCCTGCACCAGGTGGCGGTGGCCCATACAATAGGGCATGTTGCTGCTACTGTCAGCATGTCAAAGGTGGCGGTATCATTCACGCACATTATTAAGAGCGGGGAGCCAGCCTTTAGTGTGCTGGTTTCAAGGTTTTTGCTTGGGGAGACATTCCCTCCGGCGGTATATTTGTCACTTCTGCCCATAATAGGTGGTTGTGCTTTGGCAGCTGTGACTGAGCTCAATTTCAACATGATTGGTAATTTAATTATTATAAAGAGGATAATTAAGGTTTTGTTATATTGATCTCTTTGAAATGATCTGTTCTCCTGAGATTCTGTTTGATATTCTGTTTTTACTCCGTTGGAGTTTTCGATCATGCCGCTGAGAAATGGAGCCAAGTATAGAGTTTTATGCTTGGATTAAAGGCTACTTTTTTTGTTTTTGTTTCCTTATCTCATTTTCTCAAGATATTCGTTTCATATTTCGGTAGGAGTGACTAAGAAACTTCGATTTCGGGTTTACAGAGTTTTGAAATATTGTTAATACTGTTCTAAAACATTGTCAATTATGACAGTGGAACACGAGGAAGCCTTATTGAGCCAGTACTTTAGTACATGATACCCATAATTCCAACAACTTAAGCTAACACGTAAGGGTACTCGAGTTTGAGTGGGTCAACCTCAACTTGAAGTCGACTATTTTGGTTTCAACTTCACAAGTTTGAGTCAAGTGAAAAATGGTTGATTTTGGAGTTCGTTTTTCAGACATTGGCTCATTTATTTTTGATAAATTATCTACATGTATGCATATTGAAAGTTGAACACCATCAGTAGTGTAACACATGCATGTGCGCACATGCATACATGTTTGAATAGTTGCACTTAAAATTTGGGCGATCATCGAGCTATTTATGAACATAATTATTAATCTTACTTTTGATGTGGGTTTGGATTATGTTCGACTCTCTTGTGGATCTAAACTATTTCCTAAAATGATTGGGATATGGCCAATGATGATGATAATGATGTGGATCTTAAAAATCCCCCTTTCACACTCTCCCTTAGAAGAAAGCTTTTCAAGCTAGTAATTCTCATGCATCAATGGCCCATTCAATCATGTGAAAACTTCGTGGTACGCATCTACTCTTGAACTTTGCTCTTCCCTCGTAGAAGTAGACTTAATCCATGCGAGCCACGAAGCTCATGAACGCTTGATCTGGGCTGAAACCATCAACTGACACAACTTGATATGAGGGTGGAATGCACAACCTAGTAGATAAGCAACCATCATCTAAATCGGTTGCCAAAGAAGAAGGCGCATATTTCTTAAAAAGTATAGCTTTTGTTATAACTCTAGCTTCAAGCAACTTTACTGAATCTTCAAGATCAATATTCCTATTTTTAGCTCTTGAAATGTTAAGTAATAAGTCAGTGCAAGTCATTTTAGCCAAGTAATTTTCATTTTGAAGCAGCTTGATGGATTGGATCTATTTAATGATATTTCAGGATTTATGGGCGCGATGATATCAAACCTTGCATTTGTATTCCGAAATATTTTCTCCAAGAGAGGAATGAAAGGGAAATCTGTCAGTGGGATGAACTATTATGCTTGTCTTTCTATCATGTCCCTCGTCATACTCACTCCGTTTGCCATTGCCGTTGAGGGGCCCCAATTGTGGGCTGCAGGTTGGCAGACAGCCGTTTCACAAATTGGTCCACAATTCGTATGGTAAATGAATGTCTCACTTTATCCATTATTTTGCTTCTATTTTGTTCCAGTATGTTTTTTATATGTATTGGTTCGTCCGTCTCCTATAATACATTCATCTTCTAAGGAAATTACAGATGAATAGAATATAGTCTGTTAAAATTTGAAGTTAATATGTTAATTTTTAACCACAGATTCCTTGTCAAGCTTCTTGTCAGTCTGTCCTTGTTTTATGCTTCTTGTTTGCTTGCCCTGTTGAAATTTTATTTCCTTTTGCTAACTGGTTATTTCTAAGTTTCTTCTGTCCTTTTTGGTAACTTATTCTGATCAATGATTAACAGTACTTTATTCTGCATGTCAACCTGTTTATTTTACCACTTCCTCATTTCAAATTTTAAAGATTGATTCTATATGGAAATCTTTGTGGGTGCAGGTGGGTCGCAGCACAAAGCGTGTTCTACCACTTGTACAATCAGTTTTCGTACATGTCACTGGATGAAATCTCTCCACTGACATTTAGCATCGGAAACACGATGAAGAGGATATCAGTCATTGTCTCTTCGATCATAATTTTCCACACGCCCATCCAACCCATTAATGCTCTTGGAGCTGCTATTGCCGTTCTTGGGACCTTTCTGTATTCTCAGGTTTCTTTTTCAAATCTTCTTTGTTTGTTTTAGAATCTCGCCATTTTAGTTATATAAATGATGATTTATACATCTGATCCCAAACGGCTAAGAAGGCTGCCGATGATGATGATGTGTCTAAGAAATATTTAGGTCACTTCGATTTATTTGCACTATGCTAATTCATAATTTTCCAGAAACGCATATTGAACCCTTTGCTTTTATTTCATAACCCGAGGATTCCCTATGTTTCACTTTCATATGCATCATCAGTTCCGTTATATTCACCTGAATTTCATTTAACTGAGGTTTTCCTGTCAAGATTAGTGGTACTATATTTGCATTGTTAGGAAAGGAGTGGTGTCACTCAAGCATTTGAGGAACATGTTATTGGCAAAAAAATGCAGGAAAATCATAAAAAAAAGGAGACAATTTAATGAGCTCCAGCGAGGATCAATTATCCTATGTCCCCGACTGTATACAATATTGATCCTGAATATATCACGCTTAGACTAAATATAGTTTTCTCTCTTTTGTCTCCCGTAGGTATATTCTCTAACCTTTTTGCTATCAAAAAGCCAAAGCCCAACTCTACAACTAACTTGCGTACGCCTTCAACCAAAATCGAATTTAACTCACCATCGTTGCCTATGACAAAATATTTCCCCATAATCTTGACTCGCTCTCATCTACTTGAACAAAATCGCGCGCTCAAAGCATATTTCTCCAATTAGTAAACCATAAACCCTCTAGCCATACTACGGTTTCTATGCACTTCTTCATCCCAACACGCTTGTGTTCTTAGCATGTTGAAAATCTTGCATAGGTCCTGGTTGTGTGTACACAGCAATTATATTCACACACGTGCCCTAGATCAACGAGGGACCGTGACACTAGTCTCACTCGGGATGGAACTTGCATTCTAGATGTAGTCGTCACCGTGATGATTGCTCACTCAAAACCCTAGACCATGGGGTGCAGCCCTTGCTGCACACCGCTCTCCCGTTCAATCTTCGCCCGCGACGAGAAATCTTCACTCGCATAATATAATCTTTGCCCATCTACACACTTGACGCCCCTTCGCCTACGGGCCGCTATACTCATCACGTTGTTCTCACTTAGTCTGGCATGTAGTGCGTTGTCCTCGTACCCACCATCGTCGCCACTATACAGTTTGTGGCTCACCCGCGAGGGGTAGTGATGTATATACTGAAATTTGAGTTTGATTTTAAATGGTAAATGTTGAAACCAATAAATTGGTCTCTTGTGGAGTTCGGGGCCCTCAGCAAGCTGAGGGGCAACCGACACTTACTCCCCCCAAGGGAGAGCTCTAGGATGAAGGTTGAGAAACTATGAACTGGACCAAGGGCTTAGTGGGGAGGTCCCGCCACATACCCAGAAATTCCTAAAGAATTTCCCCTCCCAAGCCACTACTAAGCTTGGGCACCACTGGAGGCTCTCCTCACCCCCTAGAGAGAGAGTTGGGGAGAGAGAGAGAGAGGCAGAGAGATGACCTAGGATCAGATCCCCCCAAATGGTGCCCCCTTGGTCCTATTTATAGGATTTCTGAAGTTGGGCTGCAAATAGCCGAAAACATGTCTGCCAGATTACCAAAATACCCTTGAACTGGGCTGCAGATAGCCAAATCCCGCTGCTCTTGGACTGCGAATAACCAAAATTGGACTGTGAATAGCCAAATCCCGCTACTCTTGGGCGCTAAACGCAGACCGCCTACCCGGCTTGGAGATGGGCGAGCCGGAGGCCCCCCGGCCTCCCCGGCTCGCCCCCACAAGGCTCTGGGCGAGCCGAAGGCCTCCCGGCCTCCCCGGTTCGCCCCCACAAGGCTCTGGGCGAGCTGGAGGCCTCCCGGCCCTCCCAGCTCGCCCCCACAAGGTTCTGGGCGAGCCGGAGGCCTCCCGGCCCTCCCAGCTCGCCCCCACAAGGCTCTGGGCGAGCCGGAGGCCTCCCGGCCCTCCCAGCTCGCCCCCACAAGGTTCTGGGCGAACCGGAGGCCTCCCGGCCCTCCCAGCTCGCCCCCACAAGGCTCTGGGCGAGCCGGAGGCCTCCCGGCCCTCCCAGCTCGCCCCCACAAGGCTCTGGGCGAGCCGGAGGCCTCTCGGCCCTCCCAGCTCGCCCCCACAAGGCTCTGGGCGAGCCGGAGGCCTCCCGGCCCTCCCAGCTCGCCCCCACAAGGCTCTGGGCGAGCCGGAGGCCTCCCGGCCCTCCCAGCTCGCCCCCACAAGGTTCTGGGCGAGCCGGAGGCCTCCCGGCCCTCCCAGCTCGCCCCCACAAGGCTCTGGGCGAGCCGGAGGCCTCCCGACCCTCCCAGCTCGCCCCCACAAGGCTCTGGGCGAGCCGGAGGCCTCCCGGCCCTCCCAGCTCGCCCCCACAAGGTTCTGGGCGAGCCGGAGGCCTCCCGGCCCTCCCAGCTCGCCCCCACAAGGTTCTGGGCGAGCCGGAGGCCTCCGGCCCTCCCAGCTCGCCCCCACAGGGCTCTGGGCGAGCCGGAGGCCTCCCGGCCCTCCCAGCTCGCCCCCACAAGGTTCTGGGCGAGCCGGAGGCCTCCCGGCCCTCCCAGCTCGCCCCCACAAGGGTCTGGGCGAGCCGGAGGCCTCCCGGCCCTCCCAGCTCGCCCCCACAAGGCTCTGGGCGAGCCGGAGGCCTCCTGGCCCTCCCAGCTCGCCCCCACAAGGCTCTGGGCGAGCCGGAGGCCTCCCGGCCCTCCCAGCTCGCCCCCACAAGGGTCTGGGCGAGCCGGAGGCCTCCCGGCCCTCCCAGCTCGCCCCCACAAGGGTCTGGGCGAGCCGGAGGCCTCCCGGCCCTCCCAGCTCCCCCCCCCCCACAAGGCTCTGGGCGAGCCGGAGGCCTCCCGGCCCTCCCAGCTCGCCCCCACAAGGGTCTGGGCGAGCCGGAGGCCTCCCGGCCCTCCCAGCTCGCCCCCACAAGGGTCTGGGCGAGCCGGAGGCCTCCCGGCCCTCCCAGCTCGCCCCCACAAGGGAACAGTCCTGGGATGCGCCCCTCAGACTCGACTCCCTCCAAATGCTCACCCCTCCTCCCGGGGTCGCGCCCTTTGGAAATATTGGGCCTAAAAATATTTTGGGCCTCGGGGGTCCACTCGGCGAATACAGGGTTGTACACAATCCCCGCTCTTTTCGAGCATGGCTCACGCTCGGAAAGAAATGTCAAACCCTGCATATTTGACGAGTGTCGCTGGGAATCCGGTTATTGGTGATATCTTGGAAAAGCCACAGCGCCTCCCCGAGAGGTCCCCCAACCTTGCCGGCTAGCGAGAGCCCGGCTAGATGAGCCACCTCGGGGAAAAACACAGCCTCCCCGAGAGGCCTTCCTACCCTGCCGGCTAGTGAGAGCCCGGCTAGTGGAGCCACCTCGGGGGAAAAACACTTAGCCTCCCCGAGAGGCCTTCCTACCCTGCCGGCTAGTGAGAGCCCGGCTAGCGGAGCCACCTCGGGGGGAAAAATACTTAAGAGAATTTTCGGCCACTGAGCGGTTCCTGACCCTGTCAGCTAGGTGGGAGTCTGGTCCGCAGGTCAGCATGGGGACCAAGTACTTGGGACTTTCCTGCCACCGAGCGATCCTCGAACCTGCCAGCTTGATGGGAGTCTGGTCAGCGGGCCAGCATCGGGACTAAGTACTTGGGACTTTCCTGCCACCGAGCGATCCTCGGACCTGCCAGCTTGATGGGAGCCTGGTCAGCGGGCCAGCATCGGGACTAAGTACTTGGGACTTTCCTGCCACCGAGCGATCCTCGGACCTGCCAGCTTGATGGGAGCCTGGTCAGCGGGCCAGCATCGGGACTAAGTACCCTAAGACTCTCCTGCCACCGAGCGATCCTCGGACCTGCCAGCTTGATGGGAGCCTGGTCAGCGGGCCAGCATCGGGACTAAGTACTTGGGACTTTCCTGCCACCGAGCGATCCTCGGACCTGCCAGCTTGATGGGAGCCTGGTCAGCGGGCCAGCATCAGGACTAAGAACTTGGGACTTTCCTGCCACCGAGCGATCCTCGGACCTGCCAGCTTGATGGGAGCCTGGTCAGCGGGCCAACATCGGGACTAAGAACTTGGGACTTTC
Source organism: Dactylorhiza incarnata (assembly GCA_033032865.1). Taxonomy (NCBI): domain Eukaryota; kingdom Viridiplantae; phylum Streptophyta; class Magnoliopsida; order Asparagales; family Orchidaceae; genus Dactylorhiza; species Dactylorhiza incarnata. The sequence continues at coordinate 4,983,553 of JAWHQI010000066.1, forward strand.
CTGCCACCGAGCGATCCTCGGACCTGCCAGCTTGATGGGAGCCTGGTCAGCGGGCCAGCATCGGGACTAAGAACTTGGGACTTTCCTGCCACCGAGCGATCCTCGGACCTGCCAGCTTGATGGGAGCATGGTCAGCGGGCCAGCATCGGGACTAAGTACCCTAAGACTCTCCTGCCACCGAGCGATCCTCAGACCTGCCAGCTTGATGGGAGCCTGGTCAGCGGGCCAGCATCGGGACTAAGTACTTGGGACTTTCCTGCCACCGAGCGATCCTCGGACCTGCCAGCTTGATGGGAGCCTGGTCAGCGGGCCAGCATCGGGACTAAGAACTTGGGACTTTCCTGCCACCGAGCGATCCTCGGACCTGCCAGCTTGATGGGAGCCTGGTCAGCGGGCCAGCATCGGGACTAAGTACTTGGGACTTTCTTGCCACCGAGCGATCCTCGGACCTGCCAGCTTGATGGGAGCCTGGTCAGCGGGCCAGCATCGAGACTAAGAACTTGGGACTTTCCTGCCACCGAGCGATCCTCGGACCTGCCAGCTTGATGGGAGCTTGGTCAGCGGGCCAGCGTCGGGGCTAAGTATTTGAAAACTTTCACTACATTAATCATCACATTACATGCAAGAAAAAACTAAGTAAACAACCACGCTACATGAACTTAAGGGTGGAGAGAAGAAACTGAGCACTTAGACAAACTTGGTCTCCTACTGCCGAGGGTGATCTCCCTCGTTCCCAATTGGTTGTTGTTGTTGCCGCACCAAACCCCTCGCTTCCTTCAATTCCAAGAACTCAGGGCAGTTGATCGTCGCGTGACCTTCCTCATCGTGGAGGTCACAATAGGGTAACTCCACCCTACCCCCTCTTCCTCTTCTTCCTGCTTTTCTGACTCTCCTCCTTTTTTCCCAGTCAATCGCCATGGCCTGTTGAGGCGGTGGAGGGGATGCCCTCGGCCTCTGCCCCCACCTAGGGGGGTCAACCCCCTCTTCCTGGAAGTTGCCTTCCTCTTGGTCTAACTTTCTCTTGGGAGCCCCTACTCTTCCCCCTGCTGCCTTGCCTCTGGCTCACTCAGGTTATCCAACCTTCTTGTGAACTCCGGGTTGGCCTCCTCACTCTCAACTTCTTCTTCCACCCTTTCCATCAACTCTTCAAAGGACAAAGGAGCTCTTCTCTTGAGGTCCATCTTGAAGAAACCCTCCCGCAGCCCCAACGTGAAGGCAAGCTTGAGAGTGTACCCGGGCACTTCTTGGACGAGGAGAACCTCCTCCCTGAACCGTTCCAGATAGTGAGCCAGCGACTCCTCTGGCTCTTGCTTGATCTTGAAAAGTGCTTCGGCATCTTTCTTCCTCTTTCTTGACGTCGAGAAGCGTAGCAGAAAAGTTCGGCGCAAGTCTTCGAAGGCGTAGATGGATCCTACAGGGAGCTGATGGAACCAGTCCCTGGCCTTCTCCTTGAGGGTGACGGCAAAGAGCCGACACTTGAAGGCGTCCGACATGGGCATGATGGAGACCATGTCCTCAAACCACTGCAGGTGCAAGACGGTCATCCTTGCCGAAGTAGTGAGACATCTCCGCCCCCTTGAACCCCTCCGGAATCGGGGCTGAGAGGATCAGCTCACAAAAAGGACCTCCGTTGCTCGCCCCCCTTGGGGGCTGGGCGAGCTGGGGCGGGGCAAGCTGGGAGGATGCCCCCCCTCCGGAGCTCGCCCCCCCCCCCCCCCCTGGGCTGGGCGAATGGGGGCCTTGGGATTGGGGCGGGGCGAGTGGGGGTATGGCACCTCCCCACTCCCCCCCCCCCCCCCCCCCCCCACTGGTACTTGCGTCCTGGCCTACTGGCCAAGAGTGTTCTCGCCCACCTGCTGAGGTGAGGCCTCTGGACCATCTCCTCTCACGCCTTCGACTATCGAGGTGATAGCTACCTGCAGGGTCTGCATGACCTCCTGCCTGAGATTCTCAAACATCTCCAACATCACTCCAGCCACCGGAGGTTGCGAGTGACCGGGGTCGGAACTTCCTCCACCTCCGCCCATGGAGCTCAGCTTGAGGCTTTCTTGTATTGGTCACACTCCACGCTCACCGCACCATAATGTTGAAACCAATAAATTGGTCTCTTGTGGAGTTCGGGGCCCTCAGCAAGCTGAGGGGCAACCAACACTTACTCCCGCCACATACCCAGAAGTTCCCAAGGAACTTCCCCTCCCAAGCCACTACTAAGCTTGGGCACCACTGGAGGCTCTCCTCACCCCCTAGAGAGAGAGTTGGGGAGAGAGAGAGAGAGAGGCAGAGAGATGGCCTAGGATCAGATCCCCCCAAATGGTGCCCCCTTGGTCCTTTTTATAGGATTTCTGAAGTTGGGCTGCAAATAGCCGAAAACCTGTCTGCCAGATTACCAAAATACCCTTGAACTGGGCTGCAGATAGCCAAATCCCGCTGCTCTTGGACTGCGAATAACCAAAACTGGACTGCGAATAGCCAAATCCCACTACTCTTGGGCGCTAAACGTAGACCGCCTACCCGGCTTGGAGCTGGGCGAGCCGGAGGCCCCCCGGCCTCCCCGGCTCGCCCCCACAAGGCTCTGGGCGAGCCGGAGGCCTCCTGGCCTCCCCGGTTCGCCCCCACAAGGCTCTGGGCGAGCCGGAGGCCTCCCGGCCCTCCCAGCTCGCCCCCACAAGGTTCTGGGCGAGCCGGAGGCCTCCCGACCCTCCCAGCTCGCCCCCACAAGGCTTTGGGCGAGCCGGAGGCCTCCCGGCCCTCCCAGCTCGCCCCCACAAGGCTCTGGGCGAGCCGGAGGCCTCCCGGCCCTCCCAGCTCGCCCCCACAAGGTTCTGGGCGAGCCGGAGGCCTCCCGGCCCTCCCAGCTCGCCCCCACAAGGCTCTGGGCGAGCCGGAGGCCTCCCGGCCCTCCCAGCTCGCCCCCACAAGGTTCTGGGCGAGCCGGAGGCCTCCCGGCCCTCCCAGCTCGCCCCCACAAGGCTCTGGGCGAGCCAGAGGCCTCCCGGCCCTCCCAGCTCGCCCCCACAAGGCTCTGGGCGAGCTGAAGGCTTCCCGACCCTCCCAGCTCGCCCCCACAAGGCTCTGGGCGAGCCGGAGGCCTCCCGGCCCTCCCAGCTCGCCCCCACAAGGCTCTGGGCGAGCCGGAGGCCTCCCGGCCCTCCCAGCTCGCCCCCACAAGGCTCTGGGCGAGCCGGAGGCCTCCCGGCCCTCCCAGCTCGCCCCCACAAGGCTCTGGGCGAGCCGGAGGCCTCCCGGCCCTCCCAGCTCGCCCCCACAAGGTTCTGGGCGAGCCGGAGGCCTCCCGGCCCTCCCAGCTCGCCCCCACAAGGCTCTGGGCGAGCCGGAGGCTTCCCGGCCCTCCCAGCTCGCCCCCACAAGGATCTGGGCGAGCAGGAGGCCTCCCGGCCCTCCCAGCTCGCCCCCACAAGGTTCTGGGCGAGCCGGAGGCCTCCCGGCCCTCCCAGCTCGTCCCCACAAGGCTCTGGGCGAGCCGGAGGCCTCCCGGCCCTCCCAGCTCGCCCCCACAAGGCTCTGGGCGAGCCGGAGGCCTCCCGGCCCTCCCAACTCGCCCCCACAAGGCTCTGGGCGAGCCGGAGGCCTCCGGCCCTCCCAGCTCGCCCCCACAAGGTTCTGGGCGAGCCGGAGGCCACCCGTCCCTCCTAGCTCGCCCCCACAAGGCTCTGGGCGAGCCGGAGGCCTCCCGGCCCTCCCAGCTCGCCCCCACAAGGCTCTGGGCGAGCCGGAGGCCTCCCGGCCCTCCCAGCTTGCCCCCACAAGGTTCTGGGCGAGCCGGAGGCCTCCCGGCCCTCCCAGCTCGCACCCACAAGGTTCTGGGCGAGCCGGAGGCCTCTGGCCCTCCCAGCTCGCCCCCACAAGGGTCTGGGCGAGCCGGAGGCCTCCCGGCCCTCCCAGCTCGCCCCCACAAGGCTCTGGGCGAGCCGGAGGCCTCCCGGCCCTCCCAGCTCGCCCCCACAAGGGTCTGGGCGAGCCGGAGGCCTCCCGGCCCTCCCAGCTCGCCCCCACAAGGCTCTGGGCGAGCCGGAGGCCTCCCGACCCTCCCAGCTCGCCCCCACAAGGCTCTGGGCGAGCCGGAGGCCTCCCGGCCCTCCCAGCTCGCCCCCACAAGGCTCTGGGCGAGCCGGAGGCCTCCCGGCCCTCCCAGCTCGCCCCCACAAGGTTCTGGGCGAGCCGGAGGCCTCCCGGCCCTCCCAGCTCGCCCCCACAAGGCTCTGGGCGAGTCGGAGGCCTCCCGGCCCTCCCAGCTCTCCCCCACAAGGCTCTGGGCGAGTCGGAGGCCTCCCGGCCCTCCCAGCTCGCCCCCACAAGGTTCTGGGCGAGCCGGAGGCCTCCCGGCCCTCCCAGCTCGCCCCCACAAGGCTCTGGGCGAGCCGGAGGCCTCCCGGCCCTCCCAGCTCGCCCCCACAAGGCTCTGGGCGAGCCGGAGGCCTCCCGGCCCTCCCAGCTCGCCCCCACAAGGCTCTGGGCGAGTCGGAGGCCTCCCGGCCCTCCCAGCTCGCCCCCACAAGGTTCTGGGCGAGCCGGAGGCCTCCCGGCCCTCCCAGCTCGCCCCCACAAGGGAACAGTCCTGGGATGCGCCCCTCAGACTCGACTCCCTCCAAATGCTCACCCCTCCTCCTCCCGGGGTCGCGCCCTTTGGAAATATTGGGCCTAAAAATATCTTGGGCCTCGGGGGTCCACTCGGCGAATACATGGTTGTACATTAAATTTTGTAAAATCAATTGTAATTGTGGTGCAAGCGGTTTTCTCTCGAGCAATCTCTATCGTTAACTGGCTTTAGTTCCGTGAGAACTCTTAAGAGCCTAGCATTCGGGCGCATTTGCTAACATGCAATAATAACTCCACAAGTTAATCAGTAGGACTAAGAATGATACGAACAAGAAGCAAGTTGCATTAATCGAAGAAGAAACACGGATACAATCCGGATTAATCCTGCCAAGATCAAGGAGGCTGGTTCCTCCAATGACCCCTCTCTCAAATGAGAGCCCAAATCCCTAATGATCCAAAGATAAAAGAAAACACTCTCATACCACCTCCTTATATAGGGAGGGGGGCTCACATAACCATAAGCATAAAATAATATTTAATTAATATTACAAGAAAGATATTATGGCGGCTTCCATACGCGCCCCTGTGACTTTTGCAAGATGGTGTGCTCAGGCGGATGCAAGGTCGTAACAATATGCCGCATTTAAAAATTGGCCTTGGACCCAAGGTCAATATGACAAAATTTGTCGGGGTCTTTAACCACGACAGGGACATATAATTTGTAGCTGCTCGGTGGAAAGGATATGCGGAGAGAGGGTGAGAGAAGATGAGATTTTTTTGTGGGGGCAGCGGTGGGTGTAGACGGAGGTGATATGTCGTATTGAAAAATAGCAAGGGGGTGCAGCAGTGGGTGAAAAAAAGGGGACGAATTGAGGTGAAAAGTGGGATGTGATGGGGCAAAGGGGAAAAGACAAGTGAGGAAAAGACAAAAATTAAATTGGGAGGGGGTTGCTTAATGTGAGGCCCGAGAGGAGGGAGGATGGCGTGGGAAGGAGGAGAGAAAAGCTTCCTGTGGTTGCGTGGCTCGAGGTCTGGGAAAAGTTGCCAGCGGTTGCGGTTGCGTGGCTCGATGGCTGAGAGAAAAACTGCCAGTGGTTGCGCCCTGCGTGGAAAGTTAGGCGGGGCGGTGGGAGCAGCATCGACGCCAGCGGGGCAGGGGAACGATAGATCTGTCGTGGCCGTCCAGTTCCGAGATGGCTTGCCATGGTGTGCGTCGACAGGTGGGAAGGAGAGCGGCGGCGGCGGTGTTGGAGGGCGCGGCGGTGGTGTGGGCGACGGAGAGGAGGCGCGACGCGTGAGTGCGGGGAGGTCGGTGGCCGGCTGGAGGGCGTCGTCTGACCGAAGACTTATGGTTGGAAACAGCGCCCACAGAGGAGGAGGCTGATCCTGTCGAGGAAGAAGCGGATCTGCGGGGGGTGTTGTGGAAGGCGTAGGCAGCAGCGTGGGATGGCCCCAAAGGGCCGCTAGACTTTGCACACTTGCGAGTATGGATGCAAGGAGGTTGTCCCGGGTGTCGAGGCGGTGCTCCAGGACTTGGAATGTGTCTAGCGTGGCGTGATCCCCGGCGGCGTGGAATGAGCGGGCGGGGGCGGCAGGTCGGACCATTGATACGAACAAGAAGCAAGTTGCATTAATCGAAGAAGAAACACGGATACAATCCGGATTAATCCGGCCAAGATCAAGGAGGCTGGTTCCTCCAATGACCCCTCTCTCAAATGAGAGCCTAAATCCCTAATGATCCAAAGATAAAAGAAAACACTCTCATACCACCTCCTTATATAGGGAGGGGTGCTCACATAACCATAAGCATAAAATAATATTTAATTAATATTACAAGAAAGATATTATGGCGGCTTCCATATGCGCCCCTGTGACTTTTGCAAGATGGTGTGCTCAGGCGGATGCAAGGTCGTAACTATAGTCGTAACAAAGAATAACCCAAACATTTAAAAAATTAGCGGCAAAAAGACAAACTATAATGTTAGGGCAAGCTCTGAATTATAAAGATCATGTAATATTAAGCATATTAATTATTCTAAGATGCTGCGAGCAAAGAGAGGGAGCGTTATACCTTCGGGATATGGGCGCTGCGACGAAATCAGCCCCTGCAGTTTTAAATTAGGAGGAGGGTGATTGGGAAGGCTCGGTTTGGCAGGTAGAAAGTCGGCTCAAGACATGAAAACAACAGAGAAACTGGCGGCCAGGCAGTGGGCGGCCAAGCTACGCTGAAGACCCGTCAGGATGGCTCGAATCCGTCGGACCGCGAACAGCTCGCCGGAGCATGCAAGGTCAACTACAGTGGCGGCGAAGCTCTGGAAAGGACGAAGAGGCAGAGCTCTTTCAGTTGGGTCGCCGGAAAACTCTGTAGACTGCCACGGGAACTTCAGAGGAGTGGCAGGGAAGTTCGCCGGCATTTGTAGGAGGTGAGACTGGCGGCACTGGGTTCTGGCTGGTGGAGTTCCGTCGACTGGAAGGGGGAGTTTGGGAGAAAGAAGGGGACGGCTACCGAAAAGAACAAAGACTTACGGGTCTCGTTCTTTTCAGATTCTGACAGGCTACCGTATAAGGGCCCGATTTTGCCTTAAATAGAAATGGTAGGGCTTTTGACGGTTTCCTTTGCTTAAAGGAGGAGGTTTTTCAAAGATTTTATTTAATATGATATTGAATATTGAATAAAAGTGGGGGGTACAAAAGTTTGAGCAGGCTGTTCAAAATAATAGAGAGGGTTTCAAATAATCATTCAATTGGTATTTATCTCACTTAATACTCCCCATTAAAATAAAATTTCAAAATTAATTTTAATTTAAGAAATTAAAATATTTAATTATAATTTCAGAAATTAAAATTAAATATGTAAAATAAAATAAATTTTTATTTTTCATGCTTGCCCTAACTATCGTACCACCTAATTTGACGGACCTTTATATTTAAGGCTTTGTTGGTTGGTCACACCTACAAGCCGTGAGAACAAGTGCAAGTTAACTTTAACAAAATACGAAGTGCTAACAATATGCGCGGAAAAAGGAAACAAACAACATACACGAAGACGTGTGTTACAAAACAAAATACTGGAAATAAAATAAAAGATGCGCCTCAGATTGCATCAGGTAGTCATCGCCTAAAGGCTACCTTACATTTCATAGGCCCAAGCACTAGCTTGCAGTGCGGCTGATGGCTGATCGTGGACAATAGCTAATTTTTAGCCGCATTGTCGGTCTTAGGGAATATGCTCTGGCAGCCGCTCCATGCCACAGGACAGTCCGTTATCATGACCCTTAATGAATCCCCTCCACGCTTCCAACGCATATTCTGCATGCTTTACCCCTGACAGTCACCTTCTTCAGCTGGGTGGGCGATATATACCCCCCTCTAAAGAAGGAAGGGTTGAGAATTTTCAAGAAGAAGAAACACTACAGAAAGGAGATTGTGAGAATGAATTTTAGGGTTCTTGGATTAGTGATGAATTCTCTATAAGCTTCTAAGCATTCTCTCTGAAGTAAGGTTCTTCTCAATCTCTCCGAGGACAAATCGTGGTTCTACATCACCTATCTCAAAATTACTCTGACCTAGAGTTCAGCCGCTCCATGCCACAGGACAGTCCGTTATCATGACCCTTAATGAATCCCCTCCACGCTTCCAACGCATATTCTGCATGCTTTACCCCTGACAGTCACCTTCTTCAGCTGGGTGGGCGATATATACCCCCCTCTAAAGAAGGAAGGGTTGAGAATTTTCAAGAAGAAGAAACACTACAGAAAGGAGATTGTGAGAATGAATTTTAGGGTTCTTGGATTAGTGATGAATTCTCTATAAGCTTCTAAGCATTCTCTCTGAAGTAAGGTTCTTCTCAATCTCTCCGAGGACAAATCGTGGTTCTACATCACCTATCTCAAAATTACTCTGACCTAGAGTTCAGCCGCTCCATGCCACAGGACAGTCCGTTATCATGACCCTTAATGAATCCCCTCCACGCTTCCAACGCATATTCTGCATGCTTTACCCCTGACAGTCACCTTCTTCAGCTGGGTGGGCGATATATACCCCCCTCTAAAGAAGGAAGGGTTGAGAATTTTCAAGAAGAAGAAACACTACAGAAAGGAGATTGTGAGAATGAATTTTAGGGTTCTTGGATTAGTGATGAATTCTCTATAAGCTTCTAAGCATTCTCTCTGAAGTAAGGTTCTTCTCAATCTCTCCGAGGACAAATCGTGGTTCAACATCACCTATCTCAAAATTACTCTGACCTAGAGTTCAGTTAACTATGGAATTCTTAACAAATTCATTGCATTTGACCTGTGTGCCTTTCTCCATTTTGCATCCGTTCACGATACCCAACTGCTCCAATGGCGGGATATTTAATAAAATGTTTTGAATTGAAAATTTGGCTTAGGAATTTTTATGTTGTAGCTTCTTTATTAGGTTCTTTTTTATATTTAGGCCATAAAAAACTCCAACCAATATGTTATTTTTTAGATATAAAACTGGAGATAAGTTGGCCTTTTTTTTAGCTTTACAAAGTCTGACTTAATATTTCAGCCATTAATAAAATTTGAAATGCAAGATTTAAATAAGAAAATAATAGGCTAAATGTGAATTAGCCTCGTCTTACTTGAATTCAAATCCAATATTCTTAACATCTTAAGCATCTCCACTTGAAAAATAAGTATCAATGTAGCAAACCTCAGAGTCATCTCTTTGTGGCATCCTCTCACTTGTGCAGGGAGATTGACTAAGGCTTCACAATACCTGTTTATAAGTGATAATCTTATCAAAACTAGTCAGCACAGCTCTTATTGTCATTATGCTCCTGCTAGAATAGGTGATCTTGACCTTATGTCGGTGCACTTATAATGCCCTTTTGTTCATTGGTAGCTCCCATCAGACAAAATAATCATGAACTGCATGCATCATCATGTTCACATCACTCGTCATTAATATTTAATGTAAGTCAGGAGAGTATATGAGCGTTGACTTTGTCATCTGTTGAGATTTTCTAAACTCAGTTACAACCTTCCTTTATGTATATCTCAGCATCTTCAGTCAACAGACCACCAGACTACAAATCTTCATCTGTACAAGTTTAACTTGTTTACCTTTCTATACGTATTTTCTAGTCCATGCTTTTTTGATGACTATGAAGAAATTGAGAGTCATCTGTTGATCAAATACATTCTAGTGATTCTCTTCACATGCACACATCGAGCTATGCAAATTTCTTTATTGTACTTCAATCTCAAGCTTCTAGTTTTTCGTCTTCTTTTTCACTTAATTTATCCATATCTGGAACCTCCAAAGGATGCCCCTAGGGAATGGTAGACATTGGATATGTGCCAAACGAAGTAAAGTGGCAACACACAACGTGTGTTCCCACGGAATTTGCTAGGCCAATTTTCCCAGATGGCATCCTGTTTGAGACTGCGTTGGGTCTCCTCCTACAGTCTCAAATGGTCTTTCCAGCTCCGCATGCCGTTCATTCCCGCCTTTCCAGACACTGAAACAAAGCCTTAGTTTTTCTTCCAGGTAGCAGCACAAAACTGACCATCTTTTGCTTGCCAAAGGGCAAAAACACAATATTTATAAAACTTAGAAGCCGTACTATTTGAATTATAAACCTTACCATCGTGCGCCAGCACATGCCACCTCTACGCTATGAGTTGTGCCGCGCTCATTACTCAAGCACGCGGAGTTCTGCTCGGATAGTGACCTGTCTAGTTAAGCGGATTGAACCGGAAAATGGACTTGGAACTTGTTTTGCTAGTGTACCTCATTAGGCCTAGTTTTATAGGTATCAAATCTCATTAGGACTTGGAACTTGTTTTGCTAGTGTTCTCTCTGATTTTAAACAGGTTAAAATCTTCAAATATGAAGGAAATGCAATCTACCAAATTTGTTATTTTGTAGGTATCAAATCGAGATATTTTTAGTCACTTTTAAGGCTAACAGATTTTAACCTAATGCCATACCCATTAGCTAAATTCCAAAATTTAGGGTTTGCTAAAGAAAATAGCAGTCCAAAATTAAACCAGTTTAAATTTGAATTAAATCATAGAGAACATTTTTAAACCTCAGCGTATCTTATATTTTAATCTATCTTCAAACATACCTACATTGAACACTGAACAACAATAGCAAATGTTCTTTAAATTTGAAGATCGTCGTAGAAATCTTTTTTAACAATTTGACTGTTATCTGCATTCACCTCATCTGGGGCTCTACATTTTCGTCTTACGTATGACAAATAAATTTACACAATAGAACTTCATATTTGAAGATTGTCGTAGAAATCTTTTTTAACAATTTGACTGTTATCTGCATTTCACCTCATCTGGGGCTACATTTTCGTCTTATGACAAATAAATTTGAAATAGAACTTTTTTTAAAGGCAGTCTTTAGAGGGTTTTTTCTACTTTTTAAATAAGTTTCAGGTAATTACAAAAGTTTTTTATTCTGATTGATAGCGAACATGTTCCGTGCAGGCAAAGCAGTAAAGCTGTCTCGAGGATGGATCTACCGAACCTGCTTGAAGATGAATGTCGTGTAAACATTGCTGGTGATTTGTTGTAGATATAAGTTAATTGTTTCTGCCCGAGCGAGTTCCTTTTTGTTTAATAATAGAATAATGCTTGTCGCTTCGCTTCAAGGCAAGCTGGCGTGTAGGTTGGCTAAAGGTCTTTCATAAGCTATGAAATGTTTCCAACATATCATAAATTTTTTTCTGAGAGCTTCCCCAGTAGTGTTTGTTGGCACACTTAAAACTTCATTTTAATAATAGAATAGAATAATGCTTGCAATTGTTTTATTTTACTTGTTAGATGTCAGTTTTAACTTGGATATATCTTTTTTTTCTATTCAGAAATTACTGGGAAGATATTAAAGAAGAAAAATGGAAAAAAAAACACGAGCCCTGAAATTCTTTTTTTTTTTACTGTTACTCAATTATTTTGGGCAACCGATGATAATGAAAATGATATACGTTTCTTCTTTCCTGCAACAGAATATTGCGATTCTTAACTGAAAATTCTCTTCTCATAGCTTGTTCCCATGCCTCTCTCTAAACTCTGGCTCCAAATCTCTTCTAACTGTTAAATGCAATCTATTGATATTCACAGTTCAATGAATTTAAGTATTTTTTTAGATTGTGAATAGTCTTTTTAGGTGTTTTTTGGACTGCGAATAGTTGTTGTAGGACTGCAAATAGCCGTCGTAGGACCGCTAATAACTGAATATAACTTTTTTTTCTAGACCCTAAGCTGAATATAACCCTAACTTTAGTTCGATTATAAGAATAAATTCAAAAAAGAGTTCCTGCTCTTCTTGGCTAACTTGATGAAACCTGACAACGAAGTTGAGCAGGAATCATCATAGGAGAGAAACGGGGGAGAGATGCTTTGTTAAAAATCACAATCCCATGGGATTATTATAATCTCATTTAATAGTTAAATAATCTCGTTAAATTTTAAAAAAAAACTTGATATTAGCAGTCCAATTCTCGCTATTTGCACCCCTAAAAATGATAAAAATCCTAATTATATTCGCAGTCCAATTCTCGCTAATCGCACCCCATCGAATAACCTCCTCTCCATCTCTCTCCTCCCGTTGCCTAAACCCTAGTCGTAGTTCTATCGGTCACGTCATCTTTCCCTCTCTTAAATTCACCTTCAAAAAAGAACGAAATTATCCCGCAGAAATTCCAAAAAAGTAGTCAGTTTTCTGGTTAGAGAAAAGTTTGCATGCCATTTAACTTGTTTTAGAGTGAGATGCAAATATAATTATATTTGTGATGGGAGTGAGATGCAAATAAAATTTAGGACTACAAATAAAATTTATGGACTCGCATAGCGATGGACTGCGAATAGCAAACATAGAAAAGCAAGCACTAAGAAAGAGTACAATATAACGGAGTTATAACAAACATAGAGGATAGGTCAGTGTGTAATAAAAATGAAATGACACAAACAACATAATAGTAATCGATGAAAATCATCTTAAAGCTCCAAAAGAAAAGCAAGCACTAAACTTGGGCTCCGTTTGCACAGTGGAGGTCATGAACGCAGTGGTTATGAACCGTCATCATTCATGAACGCCCAACCTAATCTAAAGAACTTCATCTACTTTTATGTTCAAAACTAGTTTTATTTTCTCGGTGGTGGTCATAACCGTTGTCATGCCAAACATACATTCTATACATTCTATGACGGAGGCGTTTTTGTCAAAACTCAACGGAGCAAAAACGCCGTGCCAAAAGGAGCATTAGTCCCAAACTCTATCATCTCCCAGCTCACCAGACAGGTGATGCTCTGCTTATATACATTTTTTTTCAGATTTTATAATTGCTTGAATCAATAGGTCGGTCTGACCAGCAAAGGTTGATTATAACTTAGCAACACGAAAGCGCGAACAAAAGCAATTACACATCTTCAATAATATCAAGGTTGAAATGCGTACACATGCAGTGGAAGAAGCAACGACGGCCATGGAGTATTGGCAAAAATCCAGACATAAATATGCCAACAACGCGTGCAAACAATCAAAACCCTGATCAATCTCCTTAATAAATAGTGAACGAAACACAGCGGGCGAAAGCCAAAGAAAGGGAGGTAAAGCATAAAATTAATCCTAGTATTTTGTCTGGGTGAGAATAGTTTCTGGAGATTACACAACACAAAGGAGGAGTTTGGTCTGCTTCAACATACTAAAAGAGAGAGGTTCCCTTGCCCTTCTTGTCGCCGCCAATCTCAAAGTGCTTGCACCTCTGCATATCATTCAAAAAAAAACATTTTCCATTAGTGCTCGGCTTACACAGATATCGCGTTTTATTTCATATTGGCGTGATACGATTCCTTAAATATGTGCGAGCAGCTGGACTCAGAATATAAGCACAATTGGAAATCTAATTCAAAAGTTCAACTTAAGAGGGATAATTCGGTCCTCTAACGTATCAGCGCCGAGTACACTTTCACGTGCGTGGACCAGCAGCCTTAACGTGGTGTGTGGGGCATCCGGAGCTTAGACCTTATGATTTGTAATGAATAAAACAGGGCATAGTCAGAGTTAATGTAATATCCAAAACAAGCAGAGTATTCAAATAACATGCTTTATTTTTTGGCGGTTGTTATTCGCAAACCACGTTTGTCTATTCACAACTCTAAAGGAAGTCAAATTTGTTATTCAGGGGCATTTTTGTTATCCACAGATTAGTACAGAAAATAAAACAGGCATTTGTCTATTCGCAGCTATCATGTAATGGATCGGCATTCCAAATCCAGGCGTTTGTCCGTTCTGCTCGAGAGCAGTGATTAAGGCATTCCACGAGACTTCGTCCATGTCGTCTAGCTCTTCGAAGACGCTACATGAACTTATCACATCTCCGCACTTCCTGTACATGTCCAGAATAGCATTCATCACACAAATATTCAAACCATGGAGGGATTTGAGAGCCAAACAGTGAATCTGCATCATCTGGGAATGCGCCTTGTGCTCCGCACAAGCGCTCAGAGCAATCCTGCACAGGAACGAAAGATGCTTGCAAGGCGCTGGAAGTCAAAAAAGGCGAAGGGCATTCCCCAACGACAAGCTCATCATCGACAGCGGCACACCGTGCGCATGAATGCTCCTCGTGTCGGGGGAAGCTTTGCGGTGTGGGGAGGACCTTCTCGCACTCATCGAGGGCGCCGGCAGAATTTCCCGCCTATGGATGATTTCGATCTCGCGGCAATGATGGCTGCTGGGAAAAAGGACGAGAGGGAGAGGGAAGACCAGCAGTTCTACAGTGTCTCAATGGGATTGGGGACGGGGAGGAGGACGAGAGGGAATCATAAACTCATGCTCAGTTCTACAGTGTCTCAATGGGAAAAAGGACGGGGAGAGGGAAGACCAGCAGTTCTACAGTGTCTCAATGGTTGGTTTGCAAATAGATAAGTCTGAAAAGTGGAGGGAATCATAAACTCAAAGAAATTGCAAAATTTTTGGTTTGCGAATAGACAAATGTGGTTTGCAAATAACAACCGCCTTTTATTTTTAATAATACGCGTTTGTAGCAGTGAAAAAGGATTTTTTTTTTTAATAATTGATTTCGATGAGAAATTGACATCTCATAGAATGAGAGCATGAAAAAGAGTTTGCGCTGTAACTATTCTGCATAAACAAAAATTAGGTTTCTATTATACTTTTAGGTTTCCAATAATTGAAGAACATTAAAGCATAAGCTTGGCAGTTGGAACAAAGGGATATACCTTGATTGCATGCTGAGAAAAATGCTTGCAGCTTTGGCATTGCAATTTCAGAACAATCTTCTTTGTAGTTTTTGCCTGATACACAAATTTCATACATCTTCTTAGGACTGTGAAGACGTTATATACATCGAAATTTCAACGAGAATATACTACACGAAAAAATGCACCAGTGACCAGGAGTATACCTTCTTGTGGAAGACAGGCTTAGTCTGGCCACCATAACCGGATTGTTTCCTATCATAGCGGCGCTTTCCTTGGGCGGAGAGACTGTCCTTGCCCTTCTTGTATTGAGTGACCTTGTGCAAGGTGTGCTTCTTGCACGCCTTATTCTTGCAGTAGGTTTTCTTGGTCTTCGGGACGTTCACCTGTATTATAAATGGAACAATAAATAGCACAGTACAAAAACAGCTTGTTTTAGATAAATGCAGTATGCTTCTAACTTAATAGCAATCTGAAATATAACATAAAGGTTTTTTTCCTGTAAAAAGGACGAGATGAATGAGATTTCAATGAACTAGGAGCCAAAAAGGTGTGTTAAGGTATCTGGTTCTAGGCTGCACACTCTCAAAATCAGTGTTGTATATCAAAATTTCACATGCATACACAGAAGCACAATTTCAGGAGTATTATGCAAATCAGTGTTGTATATCTTTATAAAGTAACACCTGAAGCTCAAAATGTGTACACAAAAGTACTATTCTGGAAGTTCTTCTCATCTACGCAAAAAATTATTCTGGTCCCGTAGTTTTGTTTCTTTATCTTGGAGAGTCTTATAACCTAGTTCATTTCATCCAAAAAATACATATTTCTCCTACTTATATTCAAGCTCTCATTTTTAAGTAGCTAGCATACGATTATAAATTCCAATAGAGAAAAAACAAAGTAAAATCATAAAAAGGTGAGTATGCCTATATGTAAAGGAAGTATAAAAAACACGAGTATTGTGCATAATTGATGGACGCCTTGAGCAAGGAGCGTACACTTAACTCTCTTTTTATACATTACGATCCAAAAACAGACTGCCAGAAAGTGGATTTTTTTTTGAATTTCTAATATACATATACATCATTGAGACCACTCGTAAAGATTATGATTCGGCCATTATATTCTAATTTAGTCTATGGCTAATGATATTAGTAAGCTTCCATATGTCAGTAAAGATTGTATGAAAGTTAACACCATGTTTAAAAACAAAAAAAACATGTTATGCAATTAAACATACTGTGTTGTACCCGTTATTCGTCGAGATCAGAAATGCATATGGAAGACACCTTAGGTGTTTAGCTCGGTGGCCTCAGGTGTCCAGCTCGGCGGCAGCTCGGCGGCCTCAGGTGTTCAGCTCGGCGGCCTCAGGTCTCCAGCTCGGCGGCCTCAGGTCTCCAGTTCGGCGGACTCAGGTCCAGCTCGTCAGCCTCAGGTGTCCAGCTCGGCAACCTTACGTATCCAGCTCGGCAACCGCAGGTGCCCAGCTCGGCAGTCTCAGATGTCCAGCTCGACAACCTCAGGTGTGCAGCTCGGTGGCCTCAGGTGTGCAGCTCGGTGGCCTCAGGTGTGCAGCTCGGCAGCCTCAGGTGTGCAGCTCGGCAGCCTCAGGTGTCCAACTCAACGGCCTTTCGGTGACCTCCTAGGGACCTCGTCAGGGGAGGGGATACCCCCTATCTTTGTCTATAAATAGGACCCCATTGTAACGGGTGGAAGACAGTTCACATCCCGCGAAGAGTCATTTATTTGAAGATTTGGCAATCCGCATGCCTTCCCTCAAACTCGCACAACACATGGTTTGGTAGGGGGAGTTTCACAATATAACACGAACACCTCGTCTGATAATAAAATAGTTGCGGCTTCTCACTTGTTCGCCTCATGCCTATTCCTACACATTCAGGGGCTAGAAAATTTCGGCCATCCTTTTGGTCCGAACTTTGCGAGCCGAATCTTGGCCCTCTACGGACTGAGACCTCGACTCCTGCATGTGAGCTGGTTTCCTAACTCCAACATAATGGTGCGGTGAGCGTGGACCTTGGTCGAAGGAGGAAACAATTCAAAAGAAGTGTCATGGTGCATGGCGACAAGCAAAAGTTAATCAACTCGCAAGCAATTAGCCATCAACTCGTCAAAGCGAACTCTGAAAATCAACTCGCGGGATGTTAGGATGCTAGGTGAGCTAGAGTATGGAAATAATTTTTTTTCTAGGGCATAGGCTCCGAAAATCCATGCTCGTTAGGTGTTCTCTTATATTCTACAAGCTCATACTCACGAGCATCTCATCCTTCGTAATATCATACTCGCAATGTTCTTATATATCCATTCTGCAAGTTCTTACTCATATGGTGTTTCTTTAAACGCTTACATTCCGCGAGTTCATGCTCGCAATGATCTTATTCAAAAGCTTATATTTCAAGAGAGTTCTTACTTGCGAGGTCCTGAAGTTTACATTCTACGAGTTCATGCTCGCGATGATCTAATTCAACAACTTATATTTCGCGAGAGTTCTTACTCGCGAGGTCCTGAAGTTTACATTCAACAAGTTCATGCTAGTGATGATCTTATTAAACAGCTTATATTACGCGAGAGTTCTTACTGGCGAGGACCTGAAATTTATATTCTGCAAGTTCATGCTCGCGATGATCTTATTCAACAACTTATATTACACGAGAGTTCTCACCTGTAAGGTCTTGAAGTATGTAGTTCGCGAGTTCTTAGTCACAATGATCTTATTAAGGAACCAATATTTCGTAAGTGTTCTTACTCACTAAAATTTTACTCACCACCTATGTTGTTAAAGGCGCGCCTAAGGCTCAAGCCTCACCAGGCTCAAAGGTTTGCACCTTCGTGAGCCTTTCTTGCGCCTTTGGAGCATAAAAGTTGCGACTGAGTGAGATTTTTGTTGTAAACATCTTTTTTCAAAATAAAGAAAGACATAATGTAAGAAGCCAATAATTTTTGCATGATTTAGATAATCGAGCTTTGAGACTTAGAAATGATGCAAGTGACCGCATTGATTGTGGTTGTCTGTCTTCTATCATTCATCGATGACCTCGAGATGGGTGAGTCTCTAGAAGATGGAGCGATCCCTCCCTTGGCAATAACATCCCTCGGGGGCTCCCCTGGCGATAACATCCCTCAGAGGCTCCCCCTGTTATAATTCACTGGTCTAAAACTCCTAGCTTCTGATTCACAAGCAAATCACTTCTTAAGTGACAACGGTGCTAACAAGTTTTGATGCACATTTAAGAAAAAATTATTTATGTTAAGATACCTCTTCTCCTTCTTAATACTTAATTTATACACTTGCATATTGCGTGTATTACTCCTCACACGACAAATAATTGCTTCTAATACATAAAGAAATCACAAACTTACATAACTATGCTAACAAGTTCTAATGCTCATTTGAAAAACATTTAATCATGTTAACATATGCCTACCCCTTCTTCTTAATCCACAATTTTATACACTTGTATATTGGGTGTATAGTACTCCTCAGACAACAAATCATTGCTTCTAAAACAAACAAATTACTAACTTAAGTAACAACTATGCTAATAAGTTTTGATGCACATTTGAGCAATATTTATTAATGTAAATCAGTTTCAAGGGATTATTTTTAAATTTATAAATTTGGGATCTTTTCGAATATGTAGCACAATCAAGACGTTATCGATTAAACGTGAGCTACAATCGATTGTCGGGCTCACATTCGTGCATAAAGACCAACATGAAAACGTCAAATAAACATAAAATAAAAATCCATAGGCAAGCAGTTAGAAAGAAGAAAAATGCGAGAATGTGAAAATGAACGACAAACAGGTAACGAGATAATTAAGGGCAAGCATGATCTTAAATTTACGATCAAGATTAAATAATGCATATTAAATTACTAACACATAAGGAGCAAGGTGATGAGTTAGGCCATATACCATGGGCGCATGAGCAAACAAGCTAGGGTTCACCAAGGGATCTAGGCTGGATCGGCAGGGGATGGCGATGGATCGACTTCAACGGGGAAAAGTGTGGGGTGGTGGTTATGGCAAGATATGAGAGTCGACGGAAGGATGGCGGAAACAGGATTCAGCTGGAGTGTTGGATCCGTCAGGGGAAATGTCAATCCCGTTTGTTGGCAGGAGAGGGCTTGTCGTCGGAGGCCATGTAGGCTAACGGCGGCAGAGGTGAAGTCTCGAAAGGATTCAAGGAGGACCGGCGAGCGCCCGTGTGCTGTGAGCCGGATCGGCTGAAGGAGGCGTCGAAACTGTAAGGGACTGGAAGGGGGAAGTTTGCCGCCGCCGTCTTGGGGTGTCGATGAAGGTGGTGGAGGAGCCTGATGGAGTTCAGTGATCGGTTGTGAGCGGCTTAGACCGGCGCAGAAGGTTAGAGCAGGACTATCGGGAACAGAGAAGACTTCTTTGACCCGATTATTTCCAAGCTTTCTTTTCTCAAGGGGGAACCAATTTATTAAAATATAGATAGTTATATTTTAGGTAATAAATATTTAAGGGAATAGTTTCTTTTACTTTTGGTAGGAGATTTTCAATAAATAAATTCCAAAGATAGAAATTATTTAATTTTTCAATCAAATATTAATTTATTTGAAATTTGCTTCATTTTAATAAATCGTTATTTTGGTTTTAGAGCTTTCCTTAATTAACATCATACCTAATTTGACGGATCTCTTTATTCAAGGACTTATTGATCAATAACATCAATAAACCGGAATAACTAGCGCGATACAAGATGAACGGGTACATGCATAATACAAACTAAACGTGCAATAAAAAAAGCAAGAAATATTTAAAAAGAAGCAATAATAATTGGATTCAAGTTGCATCATTTAATCATGTTAGCATACACCTACCTCTTCTCCTTAATCCTTAATTTTACACACTTGTATAATGACAACTCCTTGCACGACAAATCATTAATTCTGATGCACAAACAAATTACTGACGTAGGTAAAAACTGTGCTAACAAGTTTTTGAGAAGCATTTATTCATGTTAACATAAGCCTACCTTTTCTCTTTCTTAATCCTTAAATTTATACTCTTGAATATTGGGTGTATTACTCGCTTGAGAAATCATTGCTTCCGAATCTCCGATACACAAACAAATCAGTGACTTAGGTAATAATTGTGCTAACAAGTTTTGATGCACATTTCAACAATGTTTATCATGTTAACATACACCCACCTCTTCTCCTTCTTAAATTTTAATTTTTAATTTTATAAACTTGCATACTAAGTATATTACTTCTCACACGACAAAACATTGGTTATGTTACACAAACAAATCGCTGACTTAGGTAACAACCATGCTTACAAGTTTTGATGCACATTTGAGCAACATTTATTAACGTTAACACACACGCACCTCTTCTACTTCTTAATCCTTAATTTTATACACTTGCATATTGGGTGTATTTCCCACATTTTTTGTACATACCAAAACTGCATGTGTATTTGCAATTGACTTCCATTTGAGAAATGTACCCTAAATGTTCTAATGTAACCATTCCTTTAATTTTGCACCGATTTCGACATTTTTAGCACCCAACACTCAAATTGAAAAAAAATTACATCCGCTTACGGCAATTTTACATGTTTGATCTTCACATCTTCTTGATATACTCCCATAGTATAATATACCACACTTAAGGCACTTATCACAACTAGGTTTTCTTCTATCTTCATTAGATGTTACTCCTATTTTCAATCAAAACCATCTAAAAATTTTCATTATGCTAAGCATGCTCAGAAGGAACAGTACAGAAGTGTATCAAAGGGGAATAAAAAGAAATGGCTTGTCTTGAGAGAATTCAAACTCCAAAAGTATTCCTGCTTCTGAAGAGTAATTACTTGCTTAACAGATTTCAGTAACCCTTCTCCCAATTCCAATAACAAATATCCACCATCTTCAACTCACAGCTAGCAGATATTGAAATTAGATCCAAATAATAATAATAATAATAATAATAATAATAATAATAATAATAATAATAATAATTGATCATAATAATCTACAAACATTGACAGACGTAATATATACCACAGAATAACATGCGTTGCACATAAAAATAATAATAATAATCCCGCGTAACTCAGATATCAAATCGAGAAACATTGATAGAGAGATTGATTTCTCCACTCCTGATCGGTTTTCGATTTTACAGATCCGGAAAAAGAAGAAACAGAAAATGCCAAAATGAATATTTGAATAGAGAGATTCAAGTTCGGATTGCAAGAGATGAAAAGACAAATCGTTTTGTTCCTTGGATTGGAGGAGACGAGATAAGAACGAAGGGGGGAGTAGAACAGAACATACCATGGTTGCCCTTGCTGCTCTCACTGGCGGCCGCGAAAACCCTAGGCACAAATCTGAAGAAGATTATCATTATATAGTGAGACGGCGGATTGAACCGGATTTCCGGTTTGGAAAGCCGTGGGTTGGATCTACTTCGATATAATAGATGAACTTATTTAGGGTCTGTTTGGGAAGGTTTTTTAGTTCCTTTTTATTTTCTGAAAAACGCTATCGCACTACAAAATCGTTTGGATTGTCTACCGGTGGGAAAAGCTACCGCGAAAAATTCATTTTTCTCCTCTTTTTGAAAAGTCACTTGGCACATACTTTTCATCCTTTTCGAAAAGCAATTACTCATCCTGATACAAGGATAGCGCATTTTCCGCCCGAGCGCAAATTTTTCTCCCATGCGAATATTTTTCTGCCCGGCCGAACATTTTCTCGCTGACAGGGGCATTTTAGGCCCGGACGTAAATTTTTCGCTCGGTGTCGTATTTTTTTTCGGTCGCACATTCTTCGCCCTGGAGCGCATTGTTTCGCACGAGGGCGCATTTTTTGCACGTGCGCATTTTTCGCCTGGGCGCATTTTTCGCGCGAGCGCACATTTTTCGCGCGAGCGCACATTTTTCGCCCGGGCGCACATTTTTCACCCCGGCGCACATTTTTTGTCCAGACTCAAATTTTTCGCCGGGGCGCGAATTTTTCGCGCGGGCGAACATTTTTTCGCGCGATCGTGCTTTTTTTCACCCGTCGCGCATTTTTCGGCCGACGCGCATTTTTGGCCCCGTGCGCGCATTTTTGCCCCGTGCGCGCATTTTTGCCCCGGGCGCACATTTTTCGCCTGTGCTCTCATTTTTCGCAGGTGAGCGAATTTTTCTTTCGGGCGCGCATTTTTCGTCTGGGTGCGCATTTTTCGTCCGAGCGTGCATTTTTCGCCCGGACGCGCATTTTCGCCCGACGGCCCATTTTTTTCGCTCGGGCAATCATTTTTCGCCCGGACAAGTATTTTTCGATCGGGCGCGTATTTTTCTCACGGACACCCATTTTTCGCCCGGGCACACAGTTTTCGCCCAAACGCCCATTTTTCGCCCGGGTGCGCATTTTTTGCTCGGGCGCGCATTTTCGCCCAGACACATTTTTCGCCCTGGCTCGCATTTTTCGCCTGAACGCACATTTTTCGCCTGGGCGCGCAGTTTTTACCCGAACGCCCATTTTTCTCCCGGGCTCGCAATTTTTCGCCCGGGTGCGCATTTTTGCTCGGGCGCGCATTTTTCGCCCGTACGCACATTTTCGCCTGAATGCCATTTTTCACCCGAACGCCATTTTTCGCCCGAACGCCATTTTTCGCCCGAACGTCATTTTTCGCCCGGAATCGCTTTTTTCGCCCGGGCACGTATTTTTTTCGCCCGGGCGCGCATTTTTTGCCCGGACGCGCATTTTTCGCACAGTCGCGCCTTTTCGTCCAGGCGAGAAATTTTCGTCCGGGCGCACATTTTTTCGCCTGGCTCTTTACTCCCTGGCGCGCATTTGTCTCCCGGGCGAAAAAAGCGCGTTCGGGTGAAAATGCGCGCCCGGGCGAAAAATGCGCGTCCGGACGAAAAAATACGCGCTCTGGCAAAAAATGCGAGCCCTGGAGAAAATTGGGCGTTCGAGCGAAAAATGCGCGCCCGGGCGAAATATGCGGGCCCGAGCGAAAAGTGCGCTCACCGGCGAAAAATGGACGCCCGGGGCGAAAAATGCCCGCCCGGGGCAAAAAATGCGTACCCCATAGAAAAATGCGCGCCCGGGAGAAAAATGCTCGCCCGGGCGCGCATTTTTCTTCCCGGGCTTGCATTTTTAATAAAAATGTCACCGCATCGGAGATTTGCCAAACAGTTTATAAAGTGTTTCTTATTTTTGAAAATTTCTGCAAAAAGAGTTCACCCAGACAGATCTCCTTTTGCAATAGACATTTTTGAAAAGCACATTTTCCTACCATCATTTTGCCATCACTCCTCCTTTCTGAAAAACCCTCCCAAACAGGCCATAAATTAATGAGGTAAATTTGAGATTTGATTAGAAGGTAGCTATTTAAAAATTAGGGAAAAATAAAAAATCAGTCCCTAAATTTATATCGTAGGAATTTTATAATATTTATTATTAAAAAAGGTAAAGAACTATTAAAAAAAAAATTAACATAAAATAGATGTTTTAAAAGTAGTTTACCTCTCTTTTCAAAATAACTTTCTCACCAGTTTCAATGTTACCACTGATTTTTCACTACTGCTTTTGCCACTGTCATAAACGCGTTGGTAAAATCGTCATTCATCAACGCCCACCTAAGGAACTTCATCCACTTGATCATAAAAGTGGATGAAGTTCTTAGATACACGTTCACAAATGACGATTTTACCATCGCGTTCACGACCGCCACCATCGTGCCAAACAGAGCCATAGTCTATCTTGCTTTCGCCGCTCACTTTGTCTATGCTATTGCTAGCTAATTTTTTTTTGTCATGCTTTAATACCACTATTTTGGCAGTTACCAAAAGCAACATGGCTTCTACAAAATGAAGGGTTATGTGAAAATAAGAGTTGGGTGGCAGCTTAGAACAAAAAAACAAGTACACAAGTTTCTATTTCAAAATACCACAACAAATGAAATTATGCGTAAATTTAAAGAAAGTCATACAACTAATAAAGGAGTTTTTTTGAAAATTCAAGGCAAGTGTACAAACTTGTATCCTTACGTAACGACGGGGCATAAACACACCGGTCATGGGTACGAAAGAAGACTGGTATTAAGAGGGGGTGTTGATGGGATGAGTTATCAATATGATGCAGGACGCCTAGGGCCGCCCTATCCTGACTCTGTCCAAAAGGAGCACGTTTCAGTGCGCACTGCCAGGCTGCAGACCAAGCACCTCAACTCATCTCCGCACTTGTTCTCAGCGCGACAGGATGTTGAGGCGGGGTCTCGAACCCAGCCCCCTTGATAAGAACCTCTCCTAACAGGTCAATTGGTGATAAGGTCTGTTAGGAGAGGTTCTTATCAAGGGGGCTGGGTTCGAGACCCCGCCTCAACATTCTGCCGCGTTGAGAACAAGTGCGGAGATGGGTTGGGGTGCTTGGGTTGCAGCCTGGTGATGCACACCGGAACGTGCTCCTTATAGATTGAGTCAGGATAGGGCGGCCCTGGGCATGCTGCATCACAATAGTTCTACATTATCGGGCACACGGGAGTTCTCTTGTTCACGGCTAATCGTAACATCTCAAAAAAAATGAGAAAGTTTGAGTTGTGTTTAACTTGGGGAAGTGTCTCACGATCACATTATAAATAGGTGAACTCCATGTGTGTGTGTGCACAATACGATATAAAAACCACAGTACGTGGGGTCTGTTTGGCACGACGGTGAAGGTCGTGAACGCTGTGGTTATGAATCATTATTCGTTTGGCGCAATGTTTTGCTCCGGTGAGTTTGTGCAAACACACCACCGTAATAAAATATATATTTAGACACCGCGTTTATGACCGCCGCCACAATAATGCCAAGCAAATCCTACAAATTTACAATCATATATTTCTTTAATACTAAACAATTGGTAAAGTGATTTACCATTGGAAAACTAATGTAAATTCCATCACAAATTCAAGAATATAACAACCTCAATGCAGCCTAAAAGAATAAAAACCAACTCTTTTGTATTAAAGAACTTTACCGTTGTAAATCTATAGGCTTTGTTTGGCACGGTGGTGGCGTCCGTGAGCGCAAAGGTTATGAACCATCGTTCGTGAACGTCCGATCTTACCTGAGGAACTTCATTCATGTTTATGTTCAAAATTAAAAAAAATTCTTGGCAGCGGTCATAACCGTTGTCATGCCAAAACATACATTCTATGAAAGTGACGTTTGATGTGGTTCCAACAAAAGCCTTCTGAGTCAAACCAGGCAAAATCAATCAAGCGGGGTCTCGAACCTAGCCCCCTTGAACCGCGTTCGCTCAAAAAGCCTAAAGCCGACAAAAGGGGGCACAAGACAACAAGTGAACAAGAGCCGAACCGTACGCGAGGCACCGCACGCGCGCAAGCCACGCGCGCTTCTGTCACGACCCGTCTCGACAAGAGTCAGAGCGCACTTCGGGCGAGCCGTGATGCCACAGGCATGAGCAAAACAGGAAACCATGTCTGCTAAGGCGGAAACAGAAATACTACAATTGTTTTGAATTTATTACTTTGAAAAGAAATTAGTATATTTTGTAAGTATGCGGAAGCCACAATGAAAGGTTAAAACTATGCATTTTCATTAAAATCAAATGTCATACATTATACTAAAATGATGAACATGCAATGAGTCACAATAGTAAAATGCTATAAGTAAAATGATTTGATACAAGCAAGAACACCCTAAGAGTTGTCCACAATACCAGAGAAAATGGCTGACAATAACTAATACAAGAAAAGTAGATCCAACAGTACTGAAACAAAATACATAGAACCTGCTGACACAGTAATCAAAATAGAACCTCCAAGCAAAACTGCAGCTGAACGAAGAAAACTCAGGGAGCAGACGACGCGGTCACGAACCCTAAGGCAAATCCAAACAGAAGGAAAATGCCTCAGAACAAGAAAATATTAGAAAACAAGCTATAATTTTAAGTACATGCAGAAATAAATCTAAAGTACCAATTAACTCTTGAAACAGGCTAGAGAAACAGGCATGTAACTGAAACAAGTTGAAACTATCTAGAAATATTAGCCTACTCCGGAGTATAGCCTAAACAAGTGTTTTGCAACGACATAAGCTGTAATCTATGAAATGCGTAGATGTTTATAGTGGGCACACATGGTTCACACTCAAGTCCAAGTGTAAGGCTTACCAGAATAAGGGTATTTCATGCTCACCGTGACCATGCAATCAAGACGTTGCACCACCTAAACCCTAGTTTCCACGATTTGCTTATGACACTCAAGACCTAAGGATTTCATGTTTTTCCGAGGAGATTCCTATCACAACGCGACATGCTCACGAGTGGTAGTTCTTATGCTATCAGATATTGATAATAATTTAGAATACCAGTAAAAAGAATTTAAATTCTTGTTTGCAAGCGAGAGGGAAATTCTCCACTTGCCTTAAGGTGAAGCCGCAACTACCAACAACAACTATGCGGCGCAAGCAAGGACAAGGCTCTATTGAACCTGTTCAGAAATAATCGCAGTCGATATTTGATACTTGACAAGTAACAAACCATACGCTAACACATACGATCCACTTAACAAGCCTAAACATGAAGGGTTAGCAAATTTACCTCCCTCAAGAGTGAGGGGAGAAGGAAATACTCCGCGGGAACCGGAGTTTTGGCGGCGCTTTAGGTTAGAAAAACCCTAAATCGGAAGGGCCCTCGAGATATCCCGCCAATTGGAGCGACGTACGGTGCCGGGGAGCACAAATACCTAAGGACTTGGCGATTAGGACGCGCACAAAATCTGAAATGCAAAATAGGAGCGCAAAAGTCCCAAAAATCAAGCAGAAATTCTGAAATAAGGGGGAAGAAGAGGAATTTTACCCCAAGGAACTCAGATCCGGGCTCGAAGAGGAGAGGGGAGGAAATCCTAGTTGTTCCTCTCACAAATCCCCAATCCAATCGAGGTGGAAAAGGGGGCTGCCGGTCCCTTGGAGGAGAAGGAGGACTATTGGAGGGTTGCTGCTGGGGGAGGAGAGTTGTTGTCGCCGAGGAGGAGAGGTTGTCGGTCCCTTGGAGGAGATGGAGATGCTGCCGTCGGCCAGGAGAAGGGAAGAAGGAGGCGCAGAAGTCGGCTGGGGGCGGTGGAGTCGTCGACGAGAGGGGGAGCAGGCGGCGGCGGCGTCGCTGTGCGCAGGAGACGGGAGCGGCACAGGGTCGGGAGCGTCACGGGATCGGCACAGGAGCGGGATTGGAAAAACCTAGCCGAGCGGGTTGCGGGAACATGGGTTTTAATCGGGTGGGGGGAGGGGTGCGGATAGCCTAATTAAAACCTTTTAATTTAATTTTTATTATTATTTTTTGTTAGGGTTGTTACAATCTCCCCTACTTAGAAAGTTTCGTCCCGAAACTTCTGAGAATTCTCTTATGGCGAATATTAGGATGACAATCATTCCAGCAATGTTTGCAATTCAAGTCAAGAGAACTAACTGAAAAGGCACTTAAATAGAGAGAGGAACAAGAGCGGAGACATACCGGGATCAAGAGAAGAGATGCGGATACTTGCTACGCATGTCAGCTTCGAGCTCCCAAGTGAATTCCTCAGACTTGCCATGCATCCAAAGTACCTTCACCATAGGAATGGTCCTCTTTCGAAGATTGCGCTCTTGATATTCCACTATCTTGGCGGGCTCAATCGGATAAGACAGATTAGCTTCAGGAACCACCGGGATTTCCTCGAGAACACGATTAGGATCATGGTTGTATTTCCGGAGCTGACTGACATGGAAAACATCATGAACACCGGACAACGAATCTGGCAACTCCAAACGATAAGCAGATCCTCCAACACGCTCTGAGATAGTGTACGGTCCCACAAATCTCGGGCTGAGCTTATGATGGCGACCAAACCGTTTCACCCCAGGAGTAGGAGAAACCTTCAAGAACACCTGATCGCCTACTGCAAACTCCAACGGACGGCGGCGCTGATTAGCATACTTCCTCTGTCTTTCAATGGCACGACTGAGCTGAAGACGAGTCTTCTTGGTGGCTTCTTCCATTTCCTGAAGTAACTCAGGGCCCAACACCACCTTCTCACCAACTTCTGACCAATAGAGAGGATTCCTACAACAACGCCCATACAATGCTTCGAAGGGGGCCATCTTGAGGCTCTCCTGATAGCTATTATTGTAGGCGAACTCAACCAACGGTAGGTGCTCATCCCAAGCTCCCTTGAAGTCCAGAATATAACACTGAAGCATGTCTTCAAAAATCTGGTTAACCCTTTCGGTCTGCCCATCGGTAGTTGGATGATAAGCGGTGCTCGGGTTGAGCTCGGTACCCAAGGCTTGCTGAAAACCCTTCCAAAAGTGCGAAACGAACCTCGAGTCACGATCAGAGACAATCCGCAGAGGAATCCCATGAAGTCTAACTATCTCAGAAACATAAATCCGGGCCATCTTCTCGGTGGAGTGACCTTCCTTGTACGGGATGAAGTGAGCCACCTTCGTCATGCGGTCCACTATGACCCAAATCGCATCATGCCCTCTCGGAGTACGGGGCAAACCCGTGATGAAGTCCATAGAGACATCTTCCCACTTCCATTCGGGGATAGGTAAGGGCTGCAGAAGACCACCAGGACGCTGACGCTGAGCTTTCACCTTCTGGCACGTCAGACATCGAGAGATGAAGCGAGCTATGTAATTCTTCATACCAGGCCACCAAACGATTTGCTTCAAGTCATGATACATTTTATTATTGCCTGGATGACCAGATGTGCGAGACTCGTGAGCTTCCCGGCAAATACTATCGAGCAATTCAGGGACATCAGGAATGCAGAGGCGGTCTCGAAAACGCAGAACATCGTCAGAGATAGAGAAATCCGGAAGAGTCCCAAGTTCAACCTGTCGGCGGATGCGCTGGAGTGCGGGGTCAGATGGCTGTAAATCCTTCACCTGCTCTACCCATAACGGAACGGGAACCTCTTCATGACCTTCTGGCGCGATGGATATATCCATCCGATCGAGGTCATCAATCAAGGCTGCTAGAATAGCTGACATGGGTGCACAAGCGGCTACGGAGGCATGCCGGCTCAACGCATCTGCCACTGAATTGGCTTTACCAGGAACATACGTGAGCTGCAAGTCATAATCTGCCACGAACTCGAGCCAACGCCTCTGACGAAGATTGAGGTCCTTCTGAACAAAGATGTACTTTAAACTCTGGTGGTCGGTGAAAAAGTGACACTTCACGCCATAGAGATAATGACGCCAAAGCTTTAGAGCAAACACCACCACAGCGAACTCCAGATCATGAGTGGGGTAGTTGCGTTCGTGAACCTTCAACTGCCTCGACCCATAAGCAATAACACGATCATCCTGCATCAGGACACAACCCAAACCAACTCCGGAAGCATCAGTGTAAACTGAAAAATCCAACCCTTCTGCCGGGAGGGCTAAAACAGGCGCTGAACACAGACGTTGCTTCAACTCAGAAAAGGACTGTTCGCACTGATCTGTCCACTCGAATCTAGCATGCTTTTGAGTTAGTCGAGTCAGGGGAGCAACAAGAGAGGAAAAACCCTTGACGAAGCGTCGGTAATAGCCAGCCAAACCAAGGAAACTGCGGATCTCGGTAGGGGTAGAAGGTCGCTTCCAGTCCATAACTGCGGAAATCTTGGCAGGATCAACAGAAAGTCCATCCCCTGAAATGACGTGGCCTAAGAAGGCAACACGATCCAGCCAGAACTCACATTTTGCCAACTTTGCATAAAGCTGATGTTGACGAAGGGTGGAGAGAATGAGTCTAAGATGTGATGCATGCTCCTCGCGGGTCTTGGAGTAGACCAAGATATCATCAATGAAGACGGTGATGAACTTGTCCAGGTACTCACGAAAGACACGGTTCATCATGTCCATGAATGCAGAGGGGGCGTTAGTCAACCCAAAAGACATCACCAAAAACTCGAAATGCCCGTATCGGGTTCGGAAGGCCGTCCTGGGGATGTCGGAGTCCTTGATTTTCAGCTGATGGTAACCCGACCTGAGATCTATCTTGGAAAAGACTGTACTGCCTTTAAGCTGATCGAATAAATCATCCACACGCGGAAGGGGGTACTTATTCTTGATGGTCACCTTATTAAGATCTCGGTAGTCGATGCACAATCTCATGGATCCATCCTTCTTTTTCACGAAGAGTACAGGGGCTCCCCAAGGTGACGAACTAGGGCGAATGTACCCACGCTCAAGCAATTCGTCTAACTGCGATCTGAGTTCTTCTAGCTCACGCGGTGCCATACGATAAGGAGCTTTAGATATGGGCGCGTCCCAGGCTCTACATCAATACAGAACTCCACATCTCGATCAGGAGGCATCCCAGGCAATTCGGCGGGGAACACGTCAGGAAACTCCGAAGCAACAGAAATAGACTCGAGTTTAGGAGAGATAGCATCCGAGTGCGAAGCATAAACGAAGCAGACAGGACATCCTTGGCTAAGAAGTCGAGTGGCTCGTACAGCAGAGATTACCTTCAGGTGACTGCGGGTCTGAACATGAACGTTGTAGTCTTTGCCATCAATGCTGAGATTGACCCTCTTTGCCACACAGTCCAGCTTTGATCGATACGCGACCAACCAATGCATTCCCAGGATTACGTCGAACTCTGTCATATCCAGAACTATGAGGTCAGCGACGACTTGCAATTCTCCAAGCAGGATCGGGCAATTGAGAACGCCTCTGGTTGAGAGATGCAGATGACCGGGTACAGAAATCTCAAAAGGAACCTCAAGTGGCGAAGTACGCCAACTATAAAGGTCCACGATGTGGCGGGCGATAAAAGAGTGCGATGCACCAGAGTCAAATAAGACTTGCATCTACTTATTCTTGACCTTAAAACTTCCTAAAAAGGAAAACATAAAGCATAACAAGTTTGTTCGACTAAGGCAAGTCAGATTTAAGAATGCAGAAAAAAGGTTTAAAATTCTACACAAAACGTACCAGAGATGACGTCGGTAGATGCGAGCGCCTCGCCCTGAGTGACGACGTTCAGCACAACTCTGCCCTGAGCTCCGGGGATAACTTGCAGAGGTTGAGCGGGGATCGGGCTATCCTTTATGGGACAGTCGAGCATGAGGTGCCCAACCTGCCCACATTTGAAACAGGCCTTCTGCTTGCGGCGGCAGTCCTTTGCCAAGTGGCCCGACCTCTTGCAGAAAGCACAGACGGAGGCAGCAGAGGCAAGTGTCATCTGAGGTTGCTGCGCAGGAGTAACCATCTTCTGCTTCTTCAGGAGGGAGCGGCAGACTTGGGCGACATGGCCCACCTTGTGGCAGAAGGCACACACCTCTTTGGACCTGGGGCCTTGCTGCTGAGCTGGAGCATCCTTGTGCTTGAGGTCAGATGCGGCGGCATTGTTTGTTCCATGATGGGCTTTCTTGGCAGAACGATCCAACTCAATAGCTTCCACCTGCAAGGCGGCTCCCACGGTCTCCGCGTAGGTGGTGGTGCCATGAGCTACCACAAGCTGGCGGAAGTCATGATGGAGCCCCTTCACGAAACGGCTGATCTTTTTGTCTTCATCCGGCACGAACTCCGGAGCAAGGAGGGAAAGGCGGGAGAACTCTCTCGCATACTCGGTCACTGTCCTACCAGTCTGCTGAAGGGACAGGAACTTCTCAGCTAACTTGTCCCGTTCCACGGAAGAGAGGAAGTTCTCCATAAGAGCATCCTTGAACTGTCTCCAAGATAAGGTGGCAGAATCAGGGAGGCTGCGGCGCTGGAGCCACCAAGTATAAGCATCCTCAGACAATTGATAGGCCGCAAGGAGGACCTTCTGGGTCTCGGGAACTCCAGCATACTCAAAATGCTTCTCCATCTGGGAAATCCATTCAGTGATCACGAAGAAGTCTCGATTGCCATCGAAAGACGGCGAATTCAGCCTCTTGAATGCAAGAGTATCTGCCATTGCCACTGGCGGGTCAGGCAGGCTTGGCACGAGCGGGGGAACCAAGGTGGCGGCAGGCGAGCCGGTCCCAGAATCAGTTGCAGGAGGGATGGCTCCAGGAAGGGCAGTAGTGTTAGTAACTGCCGTCCATGCACTGCCGGAACCAAGGGCTGGATCAGGAGTTTGACGATCCTCTTCCAAACGAGTGTGACGTTCCAGAATTTGCCTCATCAGCTGGGCAGTGGCATCTCTAGATGTTCCTCCAGCTGAAGAGGTAGCCCGCTTGCGTTGCGATCGCTTCGAAGTCATCTAGAAAGAAACACAAAAGAGTCAAGTAAGAGAAACAGTCAGGCTAAGCTTAGAGGATTGAGACTACAGGTTCTAGCATTCTAATACTGTTGAATACGTAAATCATGTAATAGTTA
Organism: Dactylorhiza incarnata; assembly: GCA_033032865.1. Classification (NCBI taxonomy): domain Eukaryota; kingdom Viridiplantae; phylum Streptophyta; class Magnoliopsida; order Asparagales; family Orchidaceae; genus Dactylorhiza; species Dactylorhiza incarnata. The sequence continues at coordinate 5,015,657 of JAWHQI010000066.1, forward strand.
CAGCATTTGCAGTGGACAACTCTAGGTGATAGTCATGCAAGTGCAAATGTGACGATAAGATCGCGTGCGATAGAAGAATGATTTGAAAAAAAAAAATCATGTGTGTACAATCGTCATCTGTTGCTCTCAGTTTAACACTCGTGCAATGAGTTATGTCATGCATGCAATGTATTTATGCCTACAATGCATCCTTAAGAATGTTCATGAATGGATACGCATGCCATGTTAAGCGCCCATATCACTTAACATGTCACGCGCATGATGATTCTAATGCCAGCGCACTTGAAAATATTAAACCGCCCATACAACTTAATATTCGCAAGCGGTGTATATCCTAGTGGAAATTCATATGCATATAAATGTTAAGTTTGTCCATACTCCCTTAACATTTGTATGCATACTACTCATGCTTATGAGTGAGTGTGTGCGTATTTCAGCCTCGAACAACAGACAACGACAAAGTGAGTGAGGAAATGATGCATGCACGTATATTTACATAATAGATTTCAAAAGATATGAAAATTTTAAAATACTTTATCTTTAGATGCAAAACCTGGCTCTGATACCAACTGTCATGACCCGTCTCGACAAGAGTCAGAGCGCACTTCGGGCGGGCCGTGATGCCACAGGCATGAGCAAAATAGGAAACCATGCCTGCTAAGGAGGAAACAGAAATACTACAATAGTTTTGAATTTATTACTTTGAAAAGAAATTAGTATATTTTGTAAGTATGCGGAAGCCACAATGAAAGGTTAAAACTATGCATTTTCATTAAAATCAGATGTCATACATTATACTGAAATGATGAACATGCAATGAGTCACAATAGTAAAATGTTATAAGTAAAATGATTTGATACAAGCAAGAACACCCTAAGAGTTGTCCACAATACCAGAGAAAATAGCTGACAATAACTAATACAAGAAAAGTAGATCCAACAGTACTGAAACAAAATACATAGAACCTGCTGACACAGTAATCAAAATAGAACCTCCAAGCAAAACTGCAGCTGAACGAAGAAAACTCAGGGAGCAGACGGCGCGGTCACGAACCCTAAGGCAAATCCAAACAGAAGGAAAATGCCTCAGAACAAGAAAATATTAGAAAACAAGCTGTAATTTTAAGTACATGCAGAAATAAATCTAAAGTACCAATTAACTCTTGAAACAGGCTAGAGAAACAGGCAGGTAACTGAAACAAGTTGAAACTATTTGAAAATATTAGCCTACTCCGGAGTATAGCCTAAACAAGTGTTTTGCAACGACATAAGCTGTAATCTATGAAATGCATAGATGTTTATAGTGGGCACACATGGTTCACACTCAAGTCCAAGTGTAAGGCTTACCAGAATAAGGGCATTCCATGCTCACTGTGACCATGCAATCAAGACGTTGCACCACCTAAACCCTAGTTTCCACGATTTGCTTATGACACTCAAGACCTAAGGGTTTCATGTTTTTCCGAGGAGATTCCTATCACAACGCGACATGCTCACGAGTGGTAGTTCTTATGCTATCAGATATTGATAATAATTTAGAATACCAGTAAAAAGAATTTAAATTCTTGTTTGCAAGCGAGAGGGAAATTCTCCACTTGCCTTAAGGTGAAGCCGCAACTACCAGCAACAACTATGCGGCGCAAGCAAGGACAAGGCTCTATTGAACCTGTTCAGAAATAATCGCAGTCGATATTTGATACTTGACAAGTAACAAACCATACGCTAACACATACGATCCACTTAACAAGCCTAAACATGAAGGGTTAGCAAATTTACCTCCCTCAAGAGTGAGGGGAGAAGGAAATACTCCGCGGGAACCGGAGATTTGGCGGCGCTTTAGGTTAGGAAAACCCTAAATCGGAAGGGCCCTCGAGAGATCCCGCCAATTGGAGCGACGTACGGCGCCGGGGAGCACAAATACCTAAGGACTTGGCGATTAGGACGCGCACAAAATCTGAAATGCAAAATAGGAGCGCAAAAGTCCCAAAAATCAAGCAGAAATTCTGAAATAAGGGGGAAGAAGAGCAATTTTACCCCAAGGAACTCAGATCCGGGCTCGAAGAGGAGAGGGGAGGAAATCCTAGTTGTTCCTCTCACAAATCCCCGATCCAATCGAGGAGGAAAAGGGGGCTGCCGGTCCCTTGGAGGAGAAGGAGGACCGTTGGAGGGTTGTTGCTGGGGGAGGAGAGTTGTTGTCGCCGAGGAGGAGAGGTTGTCGGTCCCTTGGAGGAGATGGAGATGCTGTCGTCGGCCAGGAGAAGGGAAGAAGGAGGGGCAGAAGTCGGTTGGGGGCGGTGGAGTCGTCGACGAGAGGGGGAGCAGGCGGCGGCGACGTCACTGTGCGCAGGAGACGGGAGCGGCACAGGGTCGGGAGCGGCACGGGATCGACACAGGAGCGGGATTGGAAAAACCCAGCCGAGCGGGTTGCGGGAACAGGGGTTTTAATCGGGTGGGGGGAGGGGTGCGGATAGCCTAATTAAAACCTTTTAATTTAATTTTTATTATTTTTTTTGTTAGGGTTGTTACAGCTTCCGCAAACAAGCCGCACATGCGCACTATCGGGCAACCTGCCTCGGCCACTCCGGCCGCCCTGGCCACTTTCGGCCCCCTCCACCGCCTACGTCTGCAACCGTCGTCGGGCAACCTGCCTGGGCCGCCCGGACTACCCGAGGGGCATGTTCGAAATTTTCGGAAAATTGGTGATCCAGGTGACCGGAACCGAGCAGCGTCATTCGTCAACTCCAGATCAAGTCAGGCGCAACTACCAGCGTGCTCCTTCAGAAAACTATAAAAGGGTCTTCATACCTTCATTTAAAGGGAAGCAATAAAGGAGAGAACAAAGAGCTATACGGTTTTTCGGTGAGGACGTGAGACTTAAATCGTTCCTTTGCTTTGAATCCGCTAAACTCCCTCTCAAGTCTACTCACTCTCAACACGCAAGCGGATGCTCTCGCAACAGCTTTGTGGACTTAGCATTAGCAAGCGCTAGAGAGTGATAGGAAAACAATGAATCAATTACATTACTCAACAATAGGTTTACATATATATACACGGATTAGGGTGATCCCAACACCCAGAGGTGAGCCCAAGATGGTCTACCACCAGACTATACAATATAATACATCTAGCACAATATAATACATCTAACACCCCCCTCAAACTCACGGGGGTTCATACACCGAGAGTTTGGATAATAGATAAGCATGTTGGGACCGAGTCTGCGGCTTAGTCATCAAGTCTGCAAGCTGCTGCTCAGAAGGAACAAAGGAAGGAGTAAGAGTTCCCCGACCATACTGCTCACGAAGGAAGAAAGCATCCACCCCGATGTGCTTGGAAAGAGAATGCTTCACCGGATTCAAGGTGATCTGAATGGCACCGGTGTTATCACAATGGAGTGGAGTGGGATCCGGAGAAGAGACACCAAGATCCTCAAGGAGCCAGCGGAGCCAAATAATGTCCTCAGTAGTAGTAGCCATGGCACGCAGCTCAGCCTCAGTACTGGAACGAGAAACCCCTGTCTGTTTCTTGGACTTCCAGGCAATAAGTGAAGTACCCAAGAATAGATAGAAACCAGTGACAAATCGGCGGTCAACGGGATCACTGGCCCAAGTAGCATCCGAGTAAGCACGAAGCTGCAGAGAACTGATACTGGAGTAAAAGAGACCACGTGAAGTCGTCGCCCGGAGATAACGCAATAGTCGCAGTAGATGGCCATAATGCACAGAGGTATGTGCACCCACAAACTGGCTCAAAACATGAACATCATGAGCAATGTCGGGCCGAGTAATAGTAAGGTAGACGAGGCTCCCGACAATGTGACGATAACGAGTAGGATCAGAGAGTGGAACCCCATCATCCGGTCGTAACTGAAGGTGAATCTCCATAGGGGTGTCCACGGTGCGAGAGTCAGAGAGAGCAGCCCGAGCTAAAAGGTCTGATGTGTAACGTCGCTGAGAGAGCTGAAAACCACGGTCTGTAGAGGTGACCTCAAGGCCCAAGAAATAGCTCAGCTGTCCAAGATCAGTCATCTGAAACTGTTGTTGGAGGTGATGTTTGACGAAAGTCACATGAGTAGGGTCATCACCTGTAATGATCATGTCATCCACATACAGTAATAGAAGAGTCCGGCCACGAGAAGAGGAGTGCACAAACAAGGCTGGATCATGCGGGCTCGGCTGAAAACCGGCGGCAGTAATGGCCGAACTGAAACGAGCAAACCACGCGCGGGGCGCCTGCTTGAGCCCGTAAAGAGCTCGTCTCAAGCGGCAAACAAGTCCTGGAGGAGAGGAAAGACCGGGAGGAGGGACCATGTACACCTCCTGCTGAAGGTCACCGTGAAGAAAAGCGTTCTTCACATCGAGCTGGAACAGAGACCAGCGACGAACAGCTGCAATAGCAACAAGAGTGCGGATCGTGGTCATGTGAGCAACTGGGGCAAAAGTCTCATCATAGTCACGTCCCTGCTCCTGCTGAAAACCACGAGCCACGAGGCGGGCCTTGTACCTCTCTACAGAACCATCTGAGCGAGTCTTCACCTTGAAGACCCACTTGCAAGTAATAGGAACAGCGCCATGGGGGAGAGGAACAAACTCCCAAGTACGAGTGTGCTCAAGCGCCTCCAACTCAGCAGACATAGCAGTCTGCCACTCAGGTATCTGGGCAGCCTCACGATAGGAAGTCGGCTCTGGAGTACCACAGGTAGTAGCAGGAAGAGCAGGCAGGTCCAAAGGTAGTGTAGCAAGGCTGAGGCGGTCGGGAGGACGTCGCTCACGAGGTGGGTTGCGACGCGCAGGAGGATCATCCACAGGGACCTCGCTGGAGGAGACAGGCACTGAGTCGAGGGGTACTGGAGGTGAGGGGACAGGAGGGGGACGACGAGTGTAGTGATGTGGAAGGGGAACGACGAGTGTATCAGAGGAGGAGGTGGGAAGGGAGACCGGAGAGGCCGATGGCACCGAGAGAGGAGGAGGACAAACCGGTGGAGAGAATGGAACATGAGGTGGTGAGGTGGGAAGAGTGAGAAACTGCACATCGGAGGGAGTAACAGATGAGTGCGAGGTCGGGGGGACGGAGGACACAAAGAAAGGGTGAGACTCATCAAAAGTGACATCACGGGAGATCCGAAGATGACGAGCAACAGGATCATAACATCGATAGCCCTTGTGCTCAACACTGTATCCAAGAAAGACACATGGTACGGACTGAGCAAAGAGCTTGGTGCGCTCACGTGGAGAGAGTAGAACATAACACCGACAGCCAAAAACACGGAAATGAGTGTAACGTGGAGGTCGAGAGTACAAACACTCACCAGGGCTCTGACCCTGAAGAAAAGTGGAGGGCTGCAGGTTAATAAGATAGACAGCAGTGGAAACAGCCTCAACCCAAAAGTGAGGAGGCACATGAGAGGAGATAAGAAGGGTGTGTGCTGTCTCAATAATGTGGCGATGCTTCCTTTCAGCGGTGCCATTTTGAGCATGGGCACCAGGGCAAGCAAGCTGAGGGAGAGTACCGTGAGTAGCAAGCAAGTCTCGAAAAGCATGAGAGAGGTACTCCCCCCCAGAATCGGAACGAAAAATGCGAATGGAAGCAGAGAACTGGGTGCGCACCATAGCAGAAAAAGTAACATATATCTGAAAGAAGTCAGAACGAGAATGCATAAAATAAATTCAACAGTAACGAGAATAATCATCAACAAAGGATAACATAATATCGATGACCACCTTTTGATACAAACGGTGCGGGACCCCAGACATCAGAATGAATTAAATCAAAAGGACGTGAAGACCTTGACTCACTAGACGGATAAGGGAGTTGGAGCTGTTTACCAAGCTTACAACCCGTACAAGAATGAGACCGATCAACAGAAACACGACCCAGAAAACCATGACTAATAAGCGACGCAAGGCGCGGGCCACTGGGATGACTAAGACGGTGATGCCACTGAGAAAAGACCACCAAAGGAAGACAAAAGGTGACAGCAGTCGGAGACGACGAAGGAAGATGCAGGCGATCAAGAACGTACACCCCACTACGGCGACGACCAACTCCAAGGAGTGTCCCTGTCAGACGATCCTGCACACGACAAACAAACTCATCAAAAACAACAAGGCAACCATTGGATGTGAGTTGGCTGGCGGATATAAGATTCATGGATAGCTTGGGTATGTAGGCAACGTCGGGGATATGAAAATGACTAGTATGAAGGAGGCCACGACTAGTAATAGGGAGAATGGTACCATTGGCTACCATGATACTAAGGGCAGGGGAAACGGGCTGGCATGATGAGAGGTGTGTGGCATCATGAGTCATATGAAAAGAGGCTCCAGAGTCAAGCAACCAGTCAGAGGAAGAGATACCTGAAGGGGCGGAAGCTGCCGGCTGAGAGGTAGAGGCATCAGAAGCATCCGGTGAAAGAACTGAGACAGTAGAGCAAGGCAGGGATCCCTGAGAGAGTTGCTGAGCAATCTGATGTGCAAGCTCAGAAATAGGGAGAGACTGTGCCACAGCAGAGAAAGGAGCACCGGGAGCACGCTGCTGACCAGACTGATGAGCTCTTTGAAGCTTGCGACACTCAGATTTGACATGACCAAGGCACTGACAATAGTGACAGCGGACAGATGAACGACGGGGAGCACCAGACTGAGCCGAAGAGGGTGCCGGAGGACGAGGAACAGGGCGCACCGGAGCACTATAACCTGACGAGGGCAGCAGAGGAGTACTGACAAGAGAGGACTGCGGTGGAAGCTGGGGAGCAGCCAGAACAGCATGAGGCATCCCACCAGAAGAAGTAGTGGAGTCCAAGGAGTGGAGACGAGTCTCCTCAGCGATCACCAAGGCCAGAGTATCGCTGAGAGACGGAGGGGGTTGCCGGTGTAGAAGCTGAGCGCGAATGGACTCGAACTCTGGGCGTAGGCGCATAAGAAACTCAAACAAGCGCTGACAGTCGCGATCCCGAGAGATGGCAACACACTGAGGGCATGTCGCACAGGGAGAAGGAGCCATCTCGTCGCACTGACGCCAGAGATCTAGGAGCTCAGCAAAGAAGGTCTGAACAGACCGATCACGCTGGTAGCAGACGCCAAGGGTCTGATACAGAGAGTAGCGCAGGGCCTGACTGGACGGCTGATAGAGACGACGCAAGTGATCCCACGTCGCCTTTGCTGTAGGGAGCTCGTAGACAGCCATCCGAATGGGAAGCTCACAAGACTGACAGATCACGGCAATCGCGCGAGAGTCGTCAGAGCGCCATCGCGCTATGTCGGAGCCCTTGGTGGCAGCAGCAGGAGCAGCAGCAGAGCAGCAGCAGCAGGAGCAGCAGCAGGAGCAGCAGCAGCAGGAGCAGCAGCAGCAGGAGCAGCAGCAGCAGGAGCAGCAGCAGCAGGTTCGGTGCCGTCAATGTGACCCCATAGATCGAGACCGCGGAGGATCACACCGACGGTGGCGGACTATGCCTTGTAGTTTCGCCCGTCGAGGATGACATTAGCCTTCTGGAGGAAGGCAGAGGAGTGAGACGAGGAAGACATCGGGGCTGATACCAAACAGCCAGAACAGCGTCGATCACGGGAGGATCGTAGACCGGCTGATCGTCGATCACGGTAGATCGCAGGAAGAACGGGCCGATCAAGCAGGCAGGAAGATCATCGATCAAGGAAGAACGGAAAACGATCAAGTAGGGAGATCGTCGATCAAGGAAGCGCGGAAGACGTCTGTCGTCGACGATGAAGCAGGCTCGATCAAGATCGGCGAGCGGGAAACGATGAAGCAGGCTCGATCGAAGCAGGCAAACGATCAAGAACGGGATCAAGCAGGCTCGATCGGGATCGGGATGAGGAGCGGCGACCGACTTGGAGAAGACGATCAGCAGGAACGCTCGTCAATCGGCAGAGAGACGAAAAGGGGAAGACGCGTGCGTGAAACCCTATCGCTCTGATACCATGATAGGAAAACAATGAATCAATTGCATTACTCAACAATAGGTTTACATATATATACACGGATTAGGGTGATCCCAACACCCAGAGGTGAGCCCAAGATGGTCTACCACCAGACTATACAATATAATACATCTAGCACAATATAATACAGCTAACAGAGAGGACCCAGGAGATTGCTCAAGCGGACGATCACGCAGCAGCTCGGTGGACTTAGCTTCAGCAAGCGCCAGAAAGGACCAGACGATCGCTCTAGTGGACGCTACCGCAACGGCTCTGCAGAGTTAGCTTCAGCGAGCGCCATGAAACGCTCTCGTGGACACTACCGCAAAAGCTCGAAGGACTTGGTTAATTTTCTTCATCTTCTACACTTAAAACTTGTAAACGGAGATGTAACCTGTCACCCTCCAGAGAACTCAAATACTTGTAACCTCAAGGAAAATAGTAGATTTCGTCCTGACACCGTACCGGTCATGTGTTTATTCACCTTCTCCGATTTTCTACGCTTAAACGCTTATGTATCATTGTTGTTTGGTTTACTTTTGACTGTTTGCGCGCTCAATCCGATTTGCAGCTAGGACGGTCAGATTCTCCGAACCGGAGAAAATCGGGTGACCCACAACAACGTTATTGTTCGAACTCACTGGAGCAAAAACATCACGCCAAACGGAGCCATAATCGTGTTGCTGGCTCGTGCTTTCTCATTTTGAGTCCGACGAGTGAATGGAAAAACTTCTCACATGGTATTAATTAGGACTAACGTTCTATGCCTTTTTAACCTTATGACACTGTAGATTTAACGGGGGAAACACAAATTGATTAGGGGGAAATTTTCGATTATTTATTTGTATATATAAATAAAGGAAGTCGGGCGAGGCCAGGTGTTGGCCTTGCTGACCTCAACAATCCGCCGCTCGCGGTAGCGCACCCGGATGAACCCCGGTTTGAGTGGGGTTGTGGACCAGCATGCTGAGAGGGGTTGGAGCAAGCGAACTGCAGCCCAACTTGAGCCGGCCTGGGATACTCACATGAGTGGGCCGGGCCCACTTTCAACAAAAAAAAACGTATAAATTAAGACGAAAACATCTTCAGAGTTGAATATTAAGGCTTCGGCGTATTTGCTCCGGTGATTTGGGTTCATTATCATAGATTGTATGTTTGGCAAAACAGGTTATGGCTGCTACCATGAAAATAAACTAGTTTTGAGCATAAAATGCATGAATTTTATTAGGTGAGGTCGGGCGTTCACGAACGACGGTTCATTACCACCGCGTCACAACCGCCGCCACCGCGCCAAACGAACCTGGACTCTGAAAAATATTTCCCATGAGAATCAAATTGATATTTTTTCAATAAAAAGTATGAATTTGCGGCGAAAACTCAGCAACATTTCTTATAGAGTGCTAATCAAATCTCATTGATCGCATTTGCTGTACGCAATCATCAGTAACTGATCATGCGCCCAATTTCTTCTCGAACTTTTCCGTTTCAGCAGCAGCAAAAATTCAATGGAATATTGAAGCAGCCATTAAAATCATTCTTTTAATTCCACTCAATGCACCATTTAATCTCCAATGACCAAAATGCAACCGCAATTTCTCTCTCTCTCTCTCTCTCTCTCTCTCTCTCTCTCTCTCTCTCTCTCTCTCTCTCTTTATATATATATATATAAATCCTTGCAGACTCTCTCAGGCAAATCATATCCATCGCCATTTTTTCTTCTCTCAATCCCATCTTCTCCTTCATAGATGGCCTCTGTTCCTAGCCTCCCTGTTTTAGCCTGCATCTCTCTCTTGCTCCTCTCTTTAGCACCTGGTAAACAAACCATGCCATTTTCGCTCTTTTAGTTTCAAATTTTGGCTTTTTGGCACTTACACTCTCGAAATACGAGTTTTTAGCACTTTGCATCTAGAATCTTTAAGATTGACATTTTGCACCCCCCCCCAATTACCGATTTCTAGTACTTTGCACCCTCGGGCCGAAATTTCAAGGGTATTTGGGTCCAGGCAACACCAAAAATACTGATTTTGGCACTTTGCATCCAAGATTATTGGTGCTGCCCGGACCTAAATACCCTTCAATGAGTATTTTTGGTGTTGCCTGGACCTAAATACCCTTGAAATTTCGGCCTGGGTGCGAAGTGCCAATTTTAAAGTTTCGATATACGTGTAAAAAATCTGTATTTCAGAAATGCAAAGTCTCAAAAACCCTTCACAATTCTATCACATAATTCATAAATGTTGTCTCTTGATAGATGATTTTTTGTTGTTTTCTTGTTCCAGCAACAGTTACATTGCCTGCATGTGAATCCACCGATGTAAGTGTTTGAAATAAACTGCAAAATTAATGTTATTTTTATGATCTGTTCTTATCATTTCTGTTCATGCCTCAGCCTGTGAAGACTTGGTGCGTGGCCAAACCTTCAACGAAGGAAGAAGATCTTCAGAACAACATTCAGTTCGCCTGCTCGAAGATCGACTGCGGTTTGATTCAGAGCGGCTGCCCGTGCTTCGATCCTCAGACCAGCATTTCCCATGCGTCCATTGTCATGAACCTTTACTACCAATCGGCGGGGAGAAATTCATGGAACTGTTATTTCGGCGGCTCCGGCTTGATCGTCGTGACCGACCCAAGTAATTATGATCCTCTGTTTTGATGCTTGATTAGCTGTAGTCATTTGGCTCTGAATGATTTTTGATTGTGTGTATGTTCTGATCACAGGTTATGGTGCTTGCAACTATGGGAGTAATTAGATTCTCTGAATATATTATATCAGGAATGGAGAGTTGCAGTTCTAATGTTGCTGCTGGTTCAGCTTAAGTGATCGCTTTAGTTTCAGATTGTTTTCTTCTCTTTGATTTGATTAAAAAAGTTGTTGCTTTTATTTCATGTTTAATGAGATATTAATGTTGTATGATGTCTGAATTTATAGCTTGTTTTGTATGGTTTGTGTGAGAATTAGAATGTTTTACCCTTTTTATAGTTTCTGAATGTAAGATTAAGAAAATATTTTGCATAAAGAATATTAAACTGAGAATCTATAACTAGAAGGGGATAGAAGTATTGTTCATCATAAACAGCTTAGCCAAAATATTTAAAGAAATGATCACACCAGTGATATAACCTGCTCACATTTTTGTTGTGTTTGGGAGAGCTGTACAAATTATTAATGTAAGATTATCAGAAATACAAGAGCTACCACATCACCAGGAGCGTATAAAATCCCTATCTTTAAACAATAAGCATATAACCCCCTTAGTTCGCTACCACATCACCCCCTTCATACCGTTGACTATATAAATTGATAGGGACGATCGCCGGCTGAAAGGCGCCGAACGAACCGCCGATCGCCGAGTGGGGATGTTGGTCGCCGATCAACGAGTGGGAAGCTAATCGTCGAACGAGGATTATTTGAGAATTTTGAAAATGTACTTGAAGATGACACATATGAGTTCTCCATAAGAAGATTAAAGCCTATATTGGGATTCCTACAAATCAAATGTTTTAATCAAACATAAAGAATACCCTTTGGTGAAACATTCAACTTTTCAGTTTTATTGTTTTCAACTTCACAATAAAAAATGCTCCCTACTGCTTGCAAACCCCGTGCACACGACAAAATTAAGTGACGGGCAGAGTATAGCGCTCGGGGGTTTGCGAGCATCGGGAGCGTCGGGGCAATGTCATGATTGAGATACTATCGCACGGGGCAAGGGAGACACTCCGTGCAATATAACTCAGTAATTAGAAACATGTGAATCAAAACTTTGTTATACCTTGCCAAATTTTCAAAAGAAAACCTACTTTGTCTAATGCTATATATAAAAGAAGCATTGTTACATCATCAAATTAGGGTTTATTTGATTCGGCGGTGGCGGGAGCAAGCGGCGGCTCCACCCGCAGGGATCGAACCGGTGGGCGGGAGGGGGGGGGGATCGAAACGGGGCTTTTTGCCCCGTTTTTCAGGGCGCGGCGGGTCCAGCCGGAGCAAACGCCGCCGGAGGGCCTTTGTTTACCCCGCCGTCCGGCTGCGTTTGCCCCAAACGCTTGGCCAAAACGCCGCGCCAAATGAACCCTTAATCAGCTTGACCACACATTTATAATTTCATATTATATAATTTAAAAATATATAGGAAAAGAAAATTACAAAAAAGTATTTGATGTCTTAATTAGTGAATTCATAATTGTAATGACACTGAAGAAAAGGGACAATCAAATATTCCTTCTGAAATTGAAGGATCGGATTTAATTATATTTAGGGCTTAGAACAATCTAAACCACACATTACACCTGGGCTAGCTTTTCATCTTCCTAGTCATAAGCTCAGTTTGGCACGGCGGCGGCGCCGCGGCGGTTATTAACTCGTAACAGTTGTCATGCCAAACATGCATTCTAAGACCGTGGCATTTTTTTTCCAAACTCATCGGAGCTAAAACGCAGCACCAAACAGAGCCGTAAATTTTAAGAAGAAATATTTGACCAGCAGAAGCAGATAAATATTATCCATACATTAAGAACACTTAATCATAAAATCAGATACCGATAAACATGACACAAAGCAACAATTTCTCCCAAAAAACAACAATTAAAAAGAAAATAATGCAGCAATTTCTCTCAGAAAAAAACATTTACAAAGAAAATAACAGTCTGCAGATACTTCGTCTTCCACTTCATCCCAAACAACAATCAAACTCTCCTCCTAATTGCATGTTTCAGCAATTATTTTGGCAGGCATACTTGCAATTTCCATAACCTGCAACAATACAAACACAAAAATGCCATAATCAGACCCAAATTCGTAGTACAAACACAAAATGCCATAATCAGACTCAAATTCCAATCATTTCTCCCCACAGATTGGTAGTACAGATTCATGGCAACCGAAGCATGAAAAATTATGTTTTGGGGGTCGAAGCATGCGCCGCCGTATTGAATCAAACTGCAGTCGGTCGACGAACAGGCGAACTCAATGTTGTTCTGAAGATCCGCTTCGCTTGTGGCAGGATTAGCCACACACCAAGTGTTTTTCGCAGGCTAATAATGCATAATCATGCACAATCAAACTTAGCTTAATCACATTCTTAACAGCAATTAAATGAAGAACAGAACAGAACAGAACAGAGCAGACAGTTTTTCACTTACACTGGATTCGCATGCGTCCACCATAACTTTTCTTGATCAATGAAACCAAAAATTTATTATTATAATACAATCAATCATTTAGAAATTACGAATAAAATCGAAAAAAATACCAGGGGACAGAGAGAGGAGGAAGAGAGAGAAACAGAGGAAGGCAGGAAGAACAGAAATAGTGGCCATGTGTGAAGAAGAAGAAGAAGAAGATGATGATGATGATGAAACTGAGGGAAAAAGTTGGCGATGGATTCTACCATAACTGGGGAGAGTGAAGGGTTTATATATATATGTTTTTTGAGCGTTTTTTTTATCTGAGATTAAAAATAATAAATTACTACGGATTAAGTGAAGTAAAAATGCAAAATGAATGATAATTAACGCATACATGGTATTTGTGCCGGCTCAGAAAGAAAAGAAAATCATTCGTCTTCCAGATTAAACTGATTTAGACATGCGTTACTTAGCGCGCAGTAATTGTGTTTAGTGAATGCAATTAAGAATTAATGTTTGACTAGACACTCATTCAAATGAAACCGACCGTTAACTTCTTCAGGATATCGACGAAATTTATAGTAAGACAGCATCATTTCGTCTCCACAACGACTAAAGTGACTAAAGTTTTGAAGTACAAATTTGGTGCAGGACGCCGGGGCCTCGATCGCACCTCGTGGCATCACACCAATTCACGGCCAAACACGCCTGCCAGAAGGTCTGCAGCCCAGGCACCCAACCTGTCTCCACGCATGTTCTCAGCGCGGCGGATTGTTGAGGTTGGGGCTCGATCCCCAGACCTCCTTGATAAGAACCACTCCTAACAAGCCTTCAGTTGGTGATAAGGCCTGTTAGGAGTGGTTCTTATCAAGGAGGTCTGGGGATCGAGCCACAACCTCAACAACCCGCCGCGCTGAGAACAGACGTGGAGACGGGTTGGGGTATCTGGGCTGCAGTCCTTCTGGCAGGCATGCTTGGCCGTGGTCCGCTAGCTGGTGTGATGCCACAGGGTGCGGTCGGGGCTCCGGCGTCCTGCATCAAAAAAGTGCAGGCGATTGTAATTATCCGCACTACAGTTTTGGCTATCCGCACTTTTTTGTATGGGTTATTACGCGCCTTGTAGAAATACGCCTTGTACATGCATTTTTAGAAAAAGTGTTCAACACGAAAGTTGTAGTTCTCGTCGATATCTACAACTTTCGTGTTGAACACTTTTCCTTAAAATGCATGTACAAGACTTATTTCTAAAAATTCGCTATAGTTACGCCCATGTTTCAATCAGGGCGGCAATACGTCTTGTGCGTGCATTTTAAGGAAAAAGTGTTCAACACGAAAGTTGTAGATCTCGGCGAGATCTACAACTTTAGTGTTGATCACTTTTCCTAAAAATGCATGTACAAGGCAAATTTCCAGTTAGCGGCCACAGCCAAACATGCCTGCCAGAAGGACTGCAGCCCAGGCACCCAACCCGTCTCCACGCCTGTTCTCAGCGCGGCGGATTGTTGAGGCTGGGGCTCGATCCCCAGACCTCCTTGATAAGAACTACTCCTAACAAGCCTTCAGTTGGTGATAAGGCCTGTTAGGAGTGGTTCTTATCAAGGAGGTATGGGGATCGAGCCACAACCTCAACAACCCGCCGCGCTGAGAACAGACGTGGAGACGGGTTGGGGTATCTGGGCTGCAGTCATTCTGGCAGGCATGTTTGGTCGTGGTCCGCTAGCTGGTGTGATGCCACGGGGTGCGTCGGGGCTCCGGCATCCTGCATCAAAAAAGTGCAGGCGATTGTTATCCGCACTACAGTTTTGGCTATCCGCACTTTTTTTGTATGGGTTATTACGCGCCTTGTAGAAATACGCCTTGTACATGCATTTTTAGAAAAAGTGTTCAACACGAAAGTTGTAGTTCTCGTCGATATCTACAACTTTCGTGTTGAACACTTTTCCTTAAAATGCATGTACAAGGCTTATTTCTAAAAATTCGCTATAATTACGCCCATGTTTCAATCAGGGCGGCAATACGTCTTGTGCGTGCATTTTTAGGAAAAAATGTTCAACACGAAAGTTGTAGATCGTGTTGATCACTTTTCCTAAAAATGCATGTACAATGCGTATTTTCAAAAGGCGCATAATAACTCATACAAAAAGAGTGCGGATAGCCAAAACTGTAGTGCGGATAACAATCGCCTACTTTTTATATTATTTAAAATTATTTATAGATTATCCATTTTGGACGGATTGGATGAGAGGACGAGGATTTGCATCCACCGCTGCTTGGACAATAGTGAATCAATTGCAAAATTACTATGGTTCAGAGATAAACAAGAAATACTCGTTACTTATAGCCGTCATGAGAATTATCAATGTCACATATTGCGTGGGAATTTTCGCGCACGACTATTATATTTATATTTATATTTATTTATTATTATTATTATTCGTGTTCGGTTAAATTAGATAGAATAAAAAAGGAAGCGTTGAGATTATTTTGATGGACATTATTGATGATCATAATCCAAGATCCGATATTTTTCTTTATAATATAGTATGTTGGATTTATTGCCAATAATATTTGTGACTTGCAATGTTTAAATCTTATTAGGGTTTCTCAAAATTCTTTAATTAATGGAAGGCAAAATACATAAATCAATTTTTATATATGGCCCTCAATTTTTATTTCTCTTATACTGATCCCAAAATTTTAGGTTAAAAATGGGCAGCCAAGTGCACAACATATTTAGGCCATGTAATACATTACAACATATTTTTAGTGGAGCCAAAAGTAATTATGATTTTATTATTCTTGAAAATATTTTATCTCCCTTAAATAGGAGAGAGTTTCGAATTCATATTTATTTCAATTCCTAAAATTATAATGTTGTGGATAAAAATCCAAGATTTGCAATAAAACAAAATAAGAAACTGCGGGGAAGTTTCGAATGAGGACAAGCATATTAATAGAGATGAAACAAATTTGATGAAATTAAAATTGTTTTCGAACACTAATTTCCGAAAAATTTTAAGGGCGCTACTACACACACCTAAAGTCTACAAAAAAGAAACAAAAAGTGGGCCCCACTCCTCACAAAAACACCCGATTCCTCTAGGGTTCGGCTGAAAATCACAAAAAATGAGCCCCACTCGGCACAAAAGCACCCGACTTTAGGTTTTGGCGCAAAAAAAAACCCTAAAGTCGGGTGTTTTGTGCTGAGTTGGGCTCACTTTTTGTGGGTTTTAGGTAGACTTTTTGTGGGTTTTAAGCCTACGTGGCACTGCTAAGGAGGTGTAATGATGGTTATGCAGATATTTAGTAATATTATTATATTAAAATTATTATTATTATTTAATGTCTTAACACTGCCGCATCATCTAAACCGTTAAAAACTTAGCGAAAGTTAGGGTATGACCTTATTTCAAATTTTGCGTAAAATTTTGTAACCAATATAAGAGAAAATTTAGGAGCACATTTTAAATTTAGTATAAAATTGTGAGACTGATTTATATATTTTGCCTAAACACCAAGACATACAGGTTGTAATGGTAGTAAGTTGAGTAGTGGATACTATATAATGATATTTTATATCAAAGCTAGAGCAATAGAGTAAAAAGATTACTAATTAATCACAAAATTTCTTTAAACATATAATCATTTCAACAATCACATAGTTAACTAAATAATTAATGCAAGTAAATATGACTACAGAGCAAAGGACATAAATAGTATTTATGTGGTTCAACCAAACTGCCTATGTTTCATCAAGCCTATATAGGGAGCAGAGACGCCGCCCTCTCCCTTAGCTTCCATCAATCCATCCTAAACTTTGTTGGAATATTTTACTTATATTTAGTAATAATATATATATTTTATATTTGAAAACTATTGCATTAATAATAATAATAACATATAAAGATTACAATGAAAACTTCATATTTTAAGAAATAAGATTTTGATAAAAGTTTTAAATAGAGGGGTGAGAAATAAATGAAATAAGAACATAATACATTGGTTTAGAATCGAGTCGGGGTAAGGCGTGTGATCACTGCCCTAAAGAAGTTGCAACACCCTCCGGCAGGGCTTTCGACCAATGCTCACTCCTCCAAGGTACAACACCCGGCTAGATCCTAAAACTCCGATATGCGCGGACACCGAAGAAGCACATAGCACCGAACTCTCACTTGATGAAACAAATGTTAAGAAAATGAAATATCGGCGAAAGATCATCGTAGAGAAAAACAAGAACGTTAACGAAACAGCATGGTGAGAATCTGTGTGAAACGATTCTGCAAAACCTTATATATAGGAATCTCGTGAAAACCACAATAATAGATATGTACAACCCCGTGTTCGCTGAAGGGCAAGTTGAGACTCGGGCACCGGTGAAGCGAGCGAGGGCTCGCCGCCTCGCGACGAGCGGGTCGCGAGGGCGGGGCGAGCAAGGCTCACCTCTTTGCGAGGAGCGGGATTTTAGGGTGAGACTAGTGGGTGCTCGCCACTTCGGGGTGCGCTTAGCAACGACGAGGCGAGTAGGGCTCGCCGCTCCGCGTTGAGCGACTCAGGAGCACGCTCGCACTCGCCTGGGTAGGTCGCCAGGGATGAGGCGAGTACCAGCTTCGCCAGGTCCCGGGTTCTTTGGGGCAGAATTTAATTCACATTTATTCAAGTCTGTCTGTCAATAGCCCATCAGAACAACGGAGTTTGGCTGTTGGCAGACCATTTTGGGGTGCACTTAGCAAAACCAAAGGGCGGATTTACGTTATTAGCAGACATAGTTGAGAAAACTATAAATAGACCTTGAAGGGCACCTTTGGAGAGCATACAATTTATGCTGCATCTTCCTCCTCTGGACAATTCTGATCAGTGCCCAAGGTTTTCCAAGGTGCCCAGCTTCAGCTTTGGCCTGGGAGGGGAAGCACTGAAAAGATCTTCTGGGTGTGTGGTGGGACCTCCGCACTGCAGCCAAGGGTGGGGTCAGTGCTTAGCTTTGAGTTTTCGATCAAGTTCTTCACGGGTTAAGTAACTACAAGCAGTCTCCTCTTTGGGGTGCGAACTCCTAATTGGGTCGATTCTCGGTTCCAACTTTTTTGGTGCGATGAGTGTGGAGTGCGGCTTGTGCAAGAAAGCCCCAAAGAAGTGACATGGCTGAAGAGACTGAGCGAGGTATCGGTTATGGCGGCTCGCCACCACCGGACTCGCCGACAACTGTCGGGATGCTGGCAGATTCCAAGAGAAGTGATCGAGACGATCAACCTCGCCTTCACCGCGACACGAGGTGAATTCTCGACCCCCACAACCCAGGCCGTCCCGCCACTGGGGTAGGCGAGAATGCCCCGAGATAGAGGTCCGACAAGGAGAAGGCGGGCGAGGCGACGGGGCGAGACCTCGTCGGGCGAGAGCTTTTTCCTAGCCCGACGAGCGCGGGCCCGGTCAGTGAGCTCGTGGGACGAGTGGAGCAAGCGAGAGCAGCGAGCAGAGAAAGCCCATTCTGCGAGCTAGTAATTTCAGCACCACTCCCGGAGGGGTTCATGGAGCCGGATATGGTCTACTACACTGGCAAGGATAACCCAATCCAACACCTGCAATAGTTCGAGGACATGGTCTCCATCCGGCCTATGTCGGATGCTTTCAAGTGCCGACTCTTCGCCATCACCCTGAAGTAGAAGTCCCGGGACTGGTTTCACCAGCTCCCCATGGGGTCGATCTACGGGTTCGAGGATTTGCGCCGAAGTTTTCAACTGCGCTTCTCGACATCCAAGAAAAGGAAGAAGAGTGTTGAGGCGCTCTTCAAGATCAAGTAGGAGCCCGAGGAGGCACTGACCCACTACGTGGACAGATTTCAGGAGGAGGTCCTCCTCATCCAGGAGGTACCCGAGTTCACCATCCAGCTTGACTTCACGGTAGGGCTGCGAGAGGGGTTCTTTAAAATGAATCTAAAGCGGAAGGCCCGCTTGTCCTTCGAGGAGCTGATGGAAAGGGCGACATAGGAGGTCGAGTGGTAGGCGGCCAACCCCGCGTTCACAAGGAGTTCAGCAAAGATGAGTGAGTCGGATGCGATTCAGCAAGAAATTAGGAGGAGAGATGAGCCAAGGGCTCCGAAGCAGGGGTGGAGGCAGCAGGGAGGGGGCATGCAGGGCCCAGGAAGAGGATTTGCCCAAGGAGGGGGCAACTTCCAAGGAGGTCAAGGGAGACCCCACCAGCTAGAGTGGAGGCAGGGCCCGAGGCCACTCCCTCCCCCGCCTCAACAAGCCATGGCAATCAGGCGGGGAGAGGAGCAGGAAGAGGAACAATAGGAGCAAGAGGAATTGGAGGGCCAGGAGCCCGGAGAAGAAATCGGACCGCGGAGGCCGAAAGAAGGGTTGGCGTTGTCGTCTTGTGACTTTCATCAGAAGGAGGGTCACGCAACCACCACCTGCCCAGAGTTCCTGGAAATGACGGGGACTAAAGGTCCAGTGCAACAGCAGCAACGACCCGTGATGATCAAAGAGGTACTACCCAGAGAAGGGGAGGAGGACATGTGAAGATCGGGCTGATGTGGGAGCTCGATGGGGGATCGAAGTGATCCATGGAGGTATGGGATTGATGCCACTCGCAAGAGGAGCCTCCAAACAATGTACAGGAGGAGCGTCATGTCGATCTCCCAAACCCCCACCCCCTCTAGAAAAAATTACCTTCTCGTCGGAGGATATGCCGGATTATGAGAATCCATTTAGCGACGCTTTGGTGATCCAGACGGCCATCGATAACTTCACGGTCTCCCAGATTCTGGTCGACAATGGGAGCTTCGTGAATGTGATTTTCAAAAATGCCTTCGATGCGATGCAAGTGGAGGCGACGAGGGTTCTGGCCTCGGTCGGGCCATTATTTGGCTTTTAGGGGGAGAGGAAGGAGGTCGAAGGCAGAGTTGGGCTCCAGGTAATGTTGGGAGGGTTCCGAGAAACTACCGGTTCGTCATAATCGATGCTCCGAGTGGTTACAACGCTATTATTGGACGCCCACTCATCAGCGCCTTCCGTTGCGTCCACTCTTCCTTCCATCAATGCCTTAAGTTCCATAGCGGAGGAGTCCAGGTCCGAATTCGAGGGGATACGGAGGTGGCGAGACAGTGCTATGTGACTGCCGTCAACACCGTCTCCTAGATGGCGGAGGCTGAGGAGGTGGACAGGGAGAAGAGGGAGCCAGCGATGCTGGGAGAAGAGACAGGGGGAGAAAGGGAAGTGGAAGGAGATGTCCGCATTCGGGAGGAGGAGACGGAGGAAATGCGGGAGGGACAGGCCGAGCCGACAGAAGTAGAGGTTGTGATGGAGGAGGAGGCCCTAGCCGGAGAGAGAAAGGTAGGAGGTGAGTGGGAAGAGCCATTCCGGCTGGAGGCGGCAAAAGAAGTGGTAGAGTTGGAGGTCATTTCTCGGGCAGGGATGATAGAGAAGGTGAAGATCAGCGGGGAGCTCAGCCCCGAGGACCAAGAAAAGATCCTAGCCTGCGTCTAGGAGAACGTGGGAATCTTTGCCTGGAGCGCGATAGAGATGTTGTGGATTGATGTAGATGTGGCTTTCCACCGCCTCATCCTTGACCCCGACACTCGCCCCATCCGGCAAAAGAAGAGGTCCATCGCCGACAAGCTGGAGGAGCCCATCTGGGAGGAGGTGAACAAGCTTCTCAAAGCCGGGTTTGTATCAGAGATCCAACATCCACGTTGGGTCTCCAATGTGGTCATGGTAAAAAAGGGGGATGAGCAATGGAGGATGGGTGTATACTTTTCCTCATTAAATAAATCATGTCCTAAGGATTGCTACCCCTTGCCTCGAATCGACGCGCTGGTTGACTCAGTCGTCGGTTTTTCTCTAATGAGCTTTCTAGATGCCTTTTCAGGTTACCATCAGATCCACCTACACCATCCTGACGTCAAGGATGTCTCCTTCATCATAAGAGACGGGTGCTATTGCTACAAGATGATGCCCTTTGGGCTGAAGAATGTATGATCAACGTACCAGCGGATGATGGACAGGGTCTTCCGTAAGCAGAAGGGAAGGAACCTTAAGATCTACGTGGATGACCTCATGATCAAGAGTCGGGACCTCGATTCCCACCTCCGGGACATAGAGGAGACCTTCGATACCTTGAGGAAATACAAGATGAGGCCTAACCCCCAGAAGTGCATTTTTTAGGCCAGCAGGGGAAAGTTCGTGAGTCACTTGCTCACCCCTGCCGGGATAGAACCTAATCCCGATAAGGTAAAAACAATCCTGGAGCTAGGGTCTCCGAGGAACGTAAAGGAGGTTCAGCGCCTCACAGGGAAGTTGGCCGGGTTAAGCAGATTTCTCTCTAGGGCTGGGAAAAAATGCTCGCCCTTCTTCAAGGTGCTGCGAGGGAACCAAAGGTTCGAATGGACCCCCGAGTGCGAGGGGGCATTCCAGGTACTAAAGGAACAACTAACCCGAGCTCCGCTGCTCTAGGGGCCGAGGCAGGGAGAGGACCTATCCCTATATTTGGGGGTGGGGGCCGAGGCGGTGAGTTCATTTCTGGTTCGGGAGGAAGGGAAGAAGCAACTCTCAATCTACTATATTAGCAGGGTGCTGAGAAAGGCGGAGCTCCGATATCCCATCCTAGAAAAACTGGCCTTCGCCCTGGTGGTGTCGGATAGGAAGCTTCGTCCTTACTTCTAGGCGCACTCCATTAGGGTGGTGACTGATCATCCCCTTCGCAACATCATGGAGGGGGTGGAACACTCAGGGAGGTTGGCCAAGTGGTCGGTGGAGTTAAGCGAGTTTGAGATCTCGTTTGTACCCATGCTATCAATAAAGGCGCAAGCAGTGACAGACTTCTTGGCTGGCTACGTGACCAAAGTAGAGGAACTTGAGCCACCCCACTTAGTGGCATGTAAGATGTTGTTTTCTTGTTCGAGCAACAGTTACATTGCCTGCATGTGAATCCACCGATGTAAGTGTTTGAAATAAACTGCAAAATTAATGTTATTTTTATGATATGTTCTCATCATTTATGTTCATGCCTCAGCCTTTGAAGACTTGGTGCGTGGCCAAACCTTCAACGAAGGAAGAAGATCTTCAGAACAACATTCAGTTCCCCTGCTCGAAGATCGACTGCGGTTTGATTCAGAGCGGCGGCCCGTGCTTCGATCCTCAGACCAGCATTTCTCATGCGTCCGTCGTCATGAACCTTTACTACCAATCGGCGGGGAGAAATTCATGGAACTGTTATTTCGGCGGCTCCGGCTTGATCGTCGTGACCGACCCAAGTGTTTTGATGCTTGATGGGATATTAATATTGCATGATGTCTGAATTTATATCTTGTTTTGTATGATTTGTGTGAGAATTAGTATGTTTTATCTTTTTTATAGTTTCTGAATGTAAGATTAAGAAAATATTTTGCATAAGGAATATTAAACTGAGAATCTATAACTAGAAGGGGATAGAAGTATTGTTCATCATAAACAGCTTAGACAAAATATTTAAAGAAATGATCACACCAGTGATATAATCTGCTCACATTTTTGTTGTGTTTGGGAGAGCGGTACAAATTATTAATGTAAGATTATCAGAAATACAAGAGCAAAGTGCGCATAACCCCCCTTATATAATTTCTACCCCAAGGCATATACCCCCGCCCCTCTATCTTTAAACAATAGGCATATAACCCCCCCTTAGTTAGCTACCACATCACCCCCTTCGTGCCGTTGACTATACATATATCGATAGGTTCAATCGTCGATCGCATGCTGAAAGCTGAACGAACCGCCGATAACCGAGTGGGAATTCTGGTAGCCGGTAGACGAGTGGGGAAGCTAATCGCCAATCATGGATTATTTGGGAACTTTGAAAATGTACTTGAGTTCTTCATATGAAAATTAAAGCCTATATTAGGATTCCCACAAATCAGATATTTTAACATCAAAGAAGCATATAATTAGAAACATGAGAATAAAAACTGTTATATATAACTTACCAAATTTTCAAAAGAAGCCTTATTACATCATCAAATTAATCTTGACCACACAATTATAATTGTATATTATATATAATTATATATAGATATATACAAGTAAAATATCAAATTAAATAAAAATAAATAGGATAAGAAAATTACAAAACAAATATTTGATGTCTTAAATTGTGATTCATAATTGTAATGAGATGGAGGATAACGGATAATCAAATATTCCTTCTGAAATTGAAGGATTGGATTTAATTATATTTAGGGTTTAGAGCAATCTTCACCGCACATTACACCTGGTCTAGCTTTTCAACTTCAGAGTCTTTCGGCTCCGTTTGGCATGACGACGGCGGTCATGAACGCGGTGGTTATGAACCGTCATTCCTGAACGCGCGCGACCTCACTTTTTATTTGCAAAAATGCTGCCCCCAACGGAGCCTTCCTCTTCACCCATAATAAGCAGCACAAATAAATTTTAAAAAGAAATATTTAACCAGCAGAAGATAATTAAATATTGTTCATATAATAAGAACACTTAATCATAAAATCAGATACCCATAAACATGACATAAAGCAACAATTTCTCCCAGAAAACAACAATTAAAAAGAAAATTAAGCAACAATTTCTCTCAGAAAAAAACATTTAAAAAGAAAATAACAGTCTGCAGATACTTCGTCTTCCCCTTCATCCCAAACAGCAATCAAACTCTCCTCCTAATTGCATGATTCAGCAAATTTCTTGGCATGCATACTTGCAATTTCCATAACCTGCAAGAATCCACACACAAAAACGCCATAATCAGACCCAAATTCGCTTCTCAGCGTCTACAAAAATCACAGGAAAAAAACAACTAAAGTGATTACTCGGGTCAGTGGTGACGATCAATCCAGAACCACCAAAATAACAATTCCAAACATTTCTCCCCACAGATTGGTAGTACAGATTCATGGCAACCGAAGCATGAAAAATTATGTTCTGGGGGTCGAAGCATGCGCCGCCGTATTGAATCAAACTGCAGTCGGTCGACGAACAGGCGAACTCAATGTTGTTCTGAAGATCTGCTTCGCTTGTGGCAGGATTAGCCACACACCAAGTGTTCTTCGCAGGCTAATAATGCATAATCATGCACAATCAAACTTAGCTTAATCACATTCTTAACAGCAATTAAATGAAGAACAGAACAGAACAGAACAGAACAGAGCAGACAGTTTTTCACTCACACTGGATTCGCATGCGTCCACCATAACTTTTCCTGATCAATGAAACCAAAAATTTATTATTATAATACAATCAATCATTAGGAAATTACGAATAAAATCGAAAAAAAAATACCAGGGGACAGAGAGAGGAGGAAGAGAGAGAAACAGAGGAAGGCAGGAAGAACAGAAATAGTGGCCATGTGTGAAGAAGAAGAAGAAGAAGAAGAAGAAGAAGATGATGAAACTGAGGGAAAAAGTTGGCGATGGATTCTACCATAACTGGGGAGAGTGAAGGGTTCATATATATATGTTTTTTGAGCGTTTTTTTTTAATCTGAGATTAAAAATAATAAATTATTACGGATTAAGTGAAGTATAATGAATGATAATTAATGCATACATGGTATTTGTGTCGGCTCAGAAAGAAAAGAAAATCATTCGTCTTCCAGATTAAACTGATTTAGACATGCGTTACTTAGCGCGCGGTAATTGTGTTTAGTGAATGTAATTAAGAATTAATGTTTGACTAAACACTCATTCAAATGAAACTGACTGCTAACTTCTTCAGGATATCGAGGAAATTTATAGTAAGACAGCATCATTTCGTCTCCCCAACGACTAAAGTTTTGAAGTCCCAATATTTTGTATATTATTTAAAATTATTTGTAGATTATCCATTTTGGACGGCTTGGATGAGAGGACGGGGATTTGCATCCACCACTGCTTGGACAATAGTGAATCGATTGCACAATTACTATGGTTCAGAGATAGAAATACTCATTCCTTGAAGCGTTGAGATTATTTTGATGGACATAATTGATGATCATAATCCAATGACCGAGATTATTTTGATGATCCGATATTTTTCTTTATAATATAGTATGTTGGATTTATTGCCAATAATATTTGTGACTTGCAATGTTTAAATCTTATTAGGGTTTCTCAAAATTCTTTAAGGTGATTGTTATCTACACTACAGTTTTGGCTATTCGCACTCTTTTTGAATGAGTTATTACACGTCTTTTGGAAATACGCCTTGTACATGCATTTTTAGGAAAAATGTTCAACACGAAAGTTGTAGATCTCCTCGAGATCTACAACTTTCGTGTTGAACAATTTTCCTAAAAATGCATGTATAAGGCGTATTTCCAAAAAATCACTATAGTTACGCACATATTTCAATCAGGGCGGCAATACGTTTTGTGCGTGCATTTTTAGGAAAAGTGTTCAACACGAAAGTTGTAGTTCTCGATGAGATCTACAACTTTCGTGTTGATCACTTTTCCTAAAAAAGTATGTACAAGACGTATTTCTAAAAGGCGTTTAATAACTCATACAAAAAAATTACGGATAGCCAAAACTGTAGTGCGGATAACAATCACCTTCTTTAATTAATGCAAGGCAAAATACATAAATAAATAGTCTTATTTTGATATATGACCCTCAAATTTTATTTTTCTTCTAGATTGATCTCAAAACTTTATGTTAAAAATGGGGTGCACAACAACATATTTAGGCTATGTAATACAATACAACATATTTTTAGTGGAAACAAAAATTAGTTATGATTTTATTATTCTTGAAAATATTTTATCGCCCGTAAAAGTTTCGAATTCAAATTTGTTTCGATTCCGAAAACTGTAATGTTGCGAATAAAAATACAACATTTTGCAATAAAACAAAATATGAAACTGCGGAGAAATTTCGAATGAGGACAAGCATATTAATAATATGAATGGTTTACTCACACTAATTTTCGATAAATTTTAATGGTTTAAAACCACGTGGCACACTGCTAAGGAGGTGTAGTGAGGGTTATGTAGATATTTAATAATATTATTATATTAAAATTATTATTATTATTTGATGTCTTAAGTCTTAACACCGCCACATCATCTAAACGGTTAAAAACTTAGCGAAAGTTAGGTTATGAACTTATTTCAAATTTTACATAAAATTTTGTTACCAATATAAGAGAAAATTTAGGAGCCCATTTCAAATTTAGTATAAAATTGTGAGACTGATTTATATATTTTGCCTAAATACAAAAGTTACTTTAAACATATGACCATTTTAATAATCACATAATTAGCTAAATAATTAATGCAAGTAAATATGACTATAGAGCAAAGGACATAAATCATATTTATGTGGTTCAACCAAACCGCCTATATTTCATCAAGCATATATAGGGAGCATAATTTACTTTGCTCCATCAAGTTTTTGGACGAATTTTGGGAGCTCTTTTCTTCATTTCTTGCACTGTTCTCCTGGTTCAAGCATTCTTGTAATTCAACTTTCTCTTTGTTCTTGCAATTTCAATTCTATTAGCTTGTAATTCTCTTTTTCAAAGTTAAATAAAAGTTGTTGTTTCTCTTCTTATTCTAATCTTATTTTCATCAGGAACTCTTTCACTTTTGTTAATTCCGTAATCTCAATGAGTAGCTAAATTCTTATTAGTACTCGATCGAGATGATCCAAAGAATGATATAAGTTATGAATAAATTTAGGTCTTCTCTTTCGGGAATGCATCCTCGACAGAGGTGCGTTTAGAATTCGGGAACTTCCACGGTCGAAGCAATCTTCTTAAGAGAATTAGAATTCTTATTTCTTCTATTTTATTTTCATTCCGAGGTGATTCAAGATAAAGTGTTAGCCTTCTTATCATTGTGTAATCTTTATTTTTAATTCACTGTGTTTTTCTTATAACAAACAACCCAAAGTTCTATTGATAGGATAATAGAGATTTTCTCAAAGTAAAAGTATTCATTTCACCCGGATTTTTATACGACCTTGATTTCTATAAACATATACTACTTCCGACACTGTACATTTGTCGTTTGCAGGCATAACTTTGCTCCAACAAGTTTTTGGCGCCATTGCCCTCTCCATACGACAGAGTTCCCTTCCATCAACCCACCCTAAACTTTGTTGGAATATTTTACTTATATTCCATAATAATATATAATTTTCATTTTTGAAAACCATTGCAATAATAATAACATATCTTGAACAACAAGATTATAATTAAAACTTTATATTTTAAGAAACAAGATTTTAATAAAAGTTTTAAATAGAGGGATGAGAAATAAAGAAAATCAGAACACAATATATATAGTTTAGAATTGAGTCAGGGTAAGGCGTGTGATCACTTCCCTAAAGAAGTTGCACCACCCTCCGGCAGGGCTTTCGACTGATGCTCACTCCTCCAAGGTACATCACTCGGCTAGATCCCGAAACTCCGATGTGCGCGGACACCAAAGAAGCACAGACCACCCGAACTCTCACTTGATGAAGCAAATGTTAAGAATCGATGAAAGATCATCGTAGAGAAGAACAAGAACGAAACAACACGGTGAGAATCTGTGCAGAACGATTCGGCAAAATCTCATATCTCGTGAAAATCGCAATAATAGACAAGTAATAAATTTCAACGATTATAATTGGAAGTGGACAACGTGCAAGGAAAGTCATCGTTTCCAACGTATAAACATTTTATGATGAAATGCGCATAAACAAACGCGGACAGAAAATTTCACGTGTTGGTTTGCGAGTAGTAGAAGAAGTCAGAGCTAGTGGTCTGCAAAGCCTTCTTGTCAAAGCAAGACAGGTTTCTCAAAGCTGGGAGAAGTCAGAGTAAGTTGACTGCAAAGTTTGTAAAGAAGAAAACAATTCTCGCCGTTTCCGGGAGATGTCGACGATGCATAGGGAAGTAAAGGCAGCAAGCTTCGACATAAGATTCACTTAGGATTTTTCCTAGTGTCAAAACTATTTCTTACAAAAAATGTACAATTCAATTATTCCACAAATTAAAAATCAGGTTCATAGTTTCTCCTTTTTTTGTACAAATGAGTAGAAGTGAGCTTTATATACTCAAAACTTTAAAGGTTGTAGGCAAGGTGAGACTAAAGGTCATTCCTTTTTCACGAAAAGGTTTCTTCCCTCAAACATTTGTTTTCCCTCCATTTTGATTTTGAGCTTTTTCATCTTAATATGGAGCTCAAACATCAAACATCATACAAACTTCAATAAAACATTATAAAATAAATATTTTAAAGTAAAATTTCTAAGGAACTTCTCATTAGGCAAATAGAACCCTAACACCTATGCATTAAGGGCTAGTCATGCCCATTTCTTAATTTTAGGCAAGAGATATGCTTCACAACTTTTCAATGCTCTGATTGTGTACAAGATAAAATAGCAACCTAAATTTGAAATTATGATTTCTATGTACATAATACATATACAAAGTATGACCTAAATATTTTTGTAATGTTCCTCAAAATTGCATACATTTATCGGGTCTCAGGCTATTTTGTGTTGTCTGACGAAAGTGTGTTGGTGATTATTATTAATAGCAATGACATAATGCCCCACGTGCGAGATAACTGAAATACTCATCTTTAGGTGCTTATAGTAAAGTTGGCATGATATACTTGTTAATGTATATTTGATCAAATAACGGGTTCGAAGGTATAACCGGTCAGTTGGGTACACGGATACTCATCTCCGTAGGTACTCCTAGGGTTTTCCCTATAAATACCCGCTAGGGGCAACGGGGAGTGAATTCCACCTTGATCCTCCTCCGGATGCTTCGAGCAAACTCTCACAATACTTCCATTTAGGCTCAGTTTGGCGCAGTTATTTTTGCTCCAGCGAGTTTAGACAAACCCCGCCGTCATAGAATATATGTTTTGCATGACAAATGTTATGATTGTTATAAGAAAAACTAGTTTTGAACATAAAAGTGGATGAAATTACTTAAGTGAGGTCGGGCTTCACGAACGACGGTGCACAACTACCGCTTTCATGACCGCCACTGCCATGCCAAACGGAGCTTTAGGGCTTGTTTGGTGTGGTGGTGGCGGTCATGAACACGGTGGTCATGAACTATGATTTGTGAATGGAGTGGTTGTCAACCGTGATTTGTGAACGAAGTTTAGTTTGGAAGGATTTTGTTTTTTTATGATCATGAACAAAAAAGTGGTTTTGAATGTTTGGTAGTACATGAGTGATGGTGGTCATGAACATTCTCAAAACCGCCATTTTTAAAAACACACTGATAACAATTCATATAAATAAATGAAGAAAATAAAGTAAAATAAATTAATTTTTATTTGAAAAAAAGAACAATCAAGCAAACTCAAAGACCCAAGAGTTGCATTAATTTCAACTACTGGTTTTATGTTAACACAACAACAATAAAACAATTATACATAATGTTACTCGGTTCAATTGAGAAAATTGAATATTCTTAACGAAATCTTCCTCCTTTCGCTCATTTCTTCTTCTCCTACCAGCAGTACAGTTGGTGTCATTCTCACTAGGATTAGCCGACATTAAGGTCGATCACCGTCATCTAGGCCCACGCAAGCCTCCGCATTCTCTCCGCGTGTCGGCCAAAGAAGCCTCCAAACTCTTTGATTATGGATTCTCCATCAGTTGACTTGTATTGAAAATGGAGAAGACCACAAACTATGTCAATTTGTAAACTTGTTGACTACAAAAACCATGTCAACTACAAAAAAATACTACTTGATGAATCTAACATAGCTCAACAAAAGTCTAAATGAGTGATCTACAATCTTTCAATCCCATCGAAATACCACTGAATTTTGCAGTAAAAAAAGGGTGAAAAAGTAACCTGAAACTGGATATGCAGAAATACCACCGACTATCAAAATCATATGCACGCATGATATCATTTGATACAGCTATGTCCTTGGATGTGCAAAAAATCTGCCTGCTTCTTCCGAGCAAGATGTCAGATTCTCCAACACATGTTCCCAAGTCTGGAACTTCTCTGTCTCACATTCCTGGTGGGGACAACCTTGTATATGAATATTTTGTCGCACTGATATTTTTGATGTATTTGATGTAGCTATGAGTAGTAGCTATGAACATTCGATAACATTTTATGGGATAATAGGATATACGGTGAATTGATTATAAAATAACAAGAGAGTTCCAGTTTATCACTTCACATTGCACTGCTACTGTATTTGGATGTTTTGCATTGTATGCTTCAATGCAAAAAATATATATTAGAATATTGCCTGAGGTATCTTCTTCTGCCAGAATATTGCCTGCCACTTTATCTTTATTAAAATATAAGCAATGTCTGAGCTAAGAGGAGATATAAACATTGAGATCAGAAGGAGAATCCTCAGCTGGTATATAGAGAACTTGCACCAGACTCCGTGTATACAGGTGCTCTCCTCATGGGCGGACCTATATAGGGTCGAGGACTGAATTAAAAAAAAAACTCTTTTTTCAATAATAGGACATAGGTTGTTTGGCATAATAAATAATGTATCATTGAATATATAATATTAACAATATTATATACGAAGATAGAGTTGCCTTTGTAGCATAGTTGATAGAGTGCTTGTATTTTATCCTTGTGGTCTTGTGGTCTTATGTACTAATCCTAGAGAGACTATATTTGAAGTTTTATTTTTTTATAAACAAACTCATTATTATGACATTATTTAAAAGTTATTTTTTATAAATAAATTTGTTGCTATGTTTAAAGTTTGCTTTTTTTTATAAATAAACACATTATTATGTCATTGTTTAAAATATAATTTTTACAAATAAATTAAAGTTTTTTTAAATACAAACACATTATTATATCATTGTTTAAAATATAAATTTTTATAAACAAATTCATTGTTATGGTTTACTTTTTATAAATAACTTAATTAGTATGTTGCTCAATAAAGCTTTTTTTTGATAAAAAAATCATTTTTATGTCGTTGTATATATATATATTTTATAAATAAGTAATGTAGACTTTGAATAATTTGTAAAATTATTTTTGTGAATAATTGTATGCTTCACCCACACTGAGTACAACTGCGTCTGTCACTGGACATCTAAGAAAGAGTAGTTTTTTAATCGGACTATTATGTGCTCCAAAAAATAATTGGTCTATTTTTAAAATATTGAATTAATATTACATTAATTATTACATTTATATTCCGTTATTTATTTTCAAAATAACCTAAAAGATTGCTTTTCCTTTTGCTTTTAAGAGAATGATGAGGTTAGAGAATAAACCCATTACTTTGTAAACTTAAAGAACTGAATTCTTACTTCTTACACTTAAGGGATCTATTTCCAATAGTTATTAAAGTTAGAGGACTAAAACCACAATTGTCTTATTAATATTATTAATAGCAATGACACAATGGCCCTCGTCCCACGTGACTGAAATACTCATTTTAGGTGCTTATTGTAAAGTTGGCATGGTACTCCCATTTAGGGTCTGTTTGGCACGGCGGTGACAATCATGAGCGCGATTATTATGAGCCATCGTTCGTTTGGTGCAATGATTTTGCTCCGGTGACTTTGGACAAAAACACTCTTGTCATGAATATACATTTGTCGTAACAACAGTTATGACTGCTACGAATAAAAAATAATAATAATAAATACATAAAGTTGGGTGCAACTCCTTACTAATGATAGTTCATAACCACCACGTTCACGATCGTCACCGCCGTGCCAAACTGACCCATGGTTGCGCAATATCCTCTTTGGCTCCTCGCATGGTTATATAGAGATTCAAAGTAATAAGATTGTGATGGGTTTAACGGTAAATGAGCTGTTATCCACATATCCATTGACCAAGGATAAGATCATGTGAGATTCAAAGATGAAGCTAATAAGATTGTGATGCATTTACAATATAATTTTTTTAATTTGTGGCCAAAATAATCATATTTTTTACTATAAATGAAAATATATATAAACTCTCACAAAATATAATTCTACAAAAAAATAAAAAAGACAACCCCCAATTTATGATCAAAAAATATTTCATTTTACCCTATAAAAATCAAGTTGAAGGCATCAACGCCGCGGTGGTCATGAACCGTCGTTCGTGATTTGAGGCTCCTCATCAGGGCACAGTCAAGCGCGACATCCAAGGCGTGTTCTCCAACTGCCCAATAATCTTCCTACCTGATTTCATCCAAACTGTTGGGTCTTAGATCCAACGGCTCAGAATATTTTCTTAATTGTGGTCTGAGAGATCCAATCCAGCACCGGGGAGTACGAACTTATGGTGCAATGAAACTACATTCCCAGGATCGAAGATCAAACGGCTGAATTTCTTTTTAACCCATCGTATATTTCAATATCATAACGGTACTCACCGTAGTGGCCCAAGAAAGGATGAACTTGGGTCCGGCAAAAACTAATGCAGCAGATTTCCCAATGAAACGACGAACACGCCCAATTTTTATTCTTGAGCTAACATCGACATATTTCTATATATGACCATTATCGTGTGCCCAGTACTTTTGTGACCGTTTGTTTGCGCGGGTGTTGGAATAAAACATTTCTAAAAAGGGCATTTTCAGTGGTTTTTGGAAAGTCGGGGGAGGGGGGAGGCCGCGTTTAACCATCGAGAAACACGTTTCGTTGAAAAAGAAATACTTGTAGCACTCTTCCTGTGTGAATCGCCTCCCGTTCCCTACCCTCGTTCCTCTCCTCTTCACTGCGATGCTCTCCTCTCTCCGGTCTCCCATACATCTCTCCGCCATCACCGCTGCAAATACGCCGTCCCAGACGTCTCTTTCTACAGAGTCCTTCGCTGATAACCCAGCATACGCCTGCCGCTTCACAACAACAACAACAAAGTTTAGCTCATAGCCTACGAAAAACTGAGCTTAATCGCGCTATGCGGCTGACATGCTACACCATGACACTACCATCAACATATATTACAAGGCAGTTATGCATTGTCAGGGGGTAAAAGTCCCCTCAGCAAGAATTCAGAAACTCTGAAAAGAAAAAAAAGCAATTACAAACAGTGCTTAAACCTCAATAGGATACAATGCCAAGAACCAACTTGCAAATAAAAAAAAATAAAGTAGCTCTCCAGATTTCAAGTATGTTGACCTCCTCCTCCTACTTCTTCTCAGAGTAGCTCTCCAGTTCCCTCCTCAGTTGAAGGGAGAAATCATCATTGACATCATCATCATCCCAGTCATCCTCCCACTGTTGCAGGGCTTCCTTGCCTTCTTCCTTGTCATCCCACTCTACACAAATTATACCATCACAACTTGTCAGGGTTCTGTTAATTTTGTTTAGAAAGCAAGTAATCAACTTTTGATGGAGGTGGAAGCGAATTAACACCGAGTCCTCTTAGAAGATTAAGGCGCCGTTTGGCACGGCTTATTTGCTCCGGTGAGTTGGGTCAAAAAGCCATTATCATAGATTGTATGTTTGGCAAGACAGGTTATGACCGCTACCAAGAAAATAAACTAGTTTTGAGCACAAAATGCATGAATTTTTTTAGGTGAGGTCGGGCATTCACGAACGACGGTTCATGACCACCGCGTTCACGACCGCCACCACCGCGCCAAACGAAGCCTAAGGCTCCGTTTGGAGTGGTGTTTTTGCTCCGGTGAGTTTGGACAAAAACGTCACAATTATAGAATGTATGTTTGGCAAGACAATGGTTATGACCGCCAACAAAAGAAAAGAAAAGAAAGTAGTTTTAAACATAAAAGTGGAAGAAGTTCCTTAGGTGAGGTCGGGCGGTCACGAACGACGGTTCATAACCACGTGTTCACGACCGCCGCCACAGTGCCAAACGGAGCCTAAGAACTTGACACACAAAACAGCGTCTTTAAACTAAAACGCAGAGTAGATTTATGGAGTTTTGAGAACAAGATCATTTGTAAAGTGCTGGGTAGATTTAATAATATAAATAAGAAGTTAAAATGCTAAGTTATAAATATAAATAAGAATGTGAAATACTAGGTAAATTTATAGGGGTTGAATAATGATCAATTCAAGATTATGAGGAAGATTAAAAATAAAGCTATGCAAATAATTGAGTTAGCAGATACCAAGAATTGGAGATTAGATTTCACGGACAATACTTTTGCAATTCAGTCCTTCCAACTCAACTCCATCACCACACGCAGTTCTAGCCGTTGCTTCGCCGGAGGGTTAATTACTCGCTCAAAAACTCACTCGAGAGACTTTATATATAGCTCATTCTTTCCCTCTAAAAAACACGGGACCTGAACTTTTTTTTTTGAACCAAAAATTACTCTCACAATTTTATTGCAAAATCTTGTTTTTAATTACTTTTGTAAAACCTAGGGCGCCTTTTTGGGTTATAGATGGGAAGATTGAAGACATGTAAAAGGACTAAACAGAACGCATAAGATTCTGGCTCTGTTTGGTACGGCGTTTTTGCTCTGGTGTGTTTGGACAAAAACGTCACAATCATAGAATGTATGTTCGGCATGACAATGTTTATGACCGCCACCAAGAAAAGAAAACTAGTTTTAAACATAAAAGTGGATGAAATTCCTTAGGTGAGGTCGGGCGTTCACGAACGACAATTTATAACCACCGCGTTCACAACAGCCACCGTCGCACTAAACATTGCATATCTACCTTCTCTCTCTCGCATTCCAATTTGATCAGTTTCAAATAATCTTTTGATCTTTCTTATCAATTTGATATTTCCATTGAAAAATACGTGCTTTTCTTATTTCATCCGACTTTCTCACTTAAAGAGTTAAAGGGCTATACAAAAACTAGTAACTTAGAGTGGCTCATAATATAACAAGATCATTATCTGTGTATGAGTAGATGAGATGTTCTTTTATGACATTGGTACAAAACCCTAGTCCACACCAATTCCTTAAATCCTATGTTTTGCAACCAATTATATATTTATATTTCCCAATAACACACTAGTTGGATTTGTGATTCCTTCTACTGTATTTCTCAATGGAAGTTTTCTCTTGCATGTGTGAGAAGCATGATTTATCTATTTCTATTTCGACGAGATTTTCATTTATAATTTTCAAAGCACTATTTCCTATTAGACGCTCTTCGATTGATGAATTGACTCGTTTCTAATTTTCCCATACAAAGGAACTAAAATAGTCTTGATTAAGGGTTTGTGAATTACATAGTTTATGAGCTTCCTTTAAGTCTATTTTTAATTAATTTATCTTTGATAGATGTGAGTCAAATCATTCCTCTAATACAATCATTCATTTATCCTCCCTAATTTTGTCAACCATTAATCTTAACTTCTAATTTATGACACTCAACAAACCTAATTTGGAACCTAATTGCATTTAAATATAGTAATTTATTAAAGCTAACTGCACATGCAATAAAATTGATCCAAAATTTACTCAATGCCTAGGTCAATATTTTACTGAGGCATGGAGAACTAAGGAAGTTCTTTTGTAAAACTGAATTATTCTTTTCTTTCTCTCAGATTTAATGTTCTGAGCTTCATGGTCTGGGGGACGGAGATTCCCCCCACCGAAAAGCAAGGTAACTCCAAACGGTGGAAGGTACCCGCGGTGGTGTCAACGGGCCCGTCCTCCCCGAAAAGCTCGAGGGACTCAAAATAGGCCAAGGTAGCCTCCGGGCCGAAGTCGTCGATGATGGCGTGAAACTCCTTCACGGAGCACTCATGGTTGGGGAGTAACATTGTTGGATATCCGCTGAGGGGTCGGTGTGCGGCCAGGGCGGGTGCCCCCATGCAGCGGTCGTGGCGGAGGGGTTGTGGTTGGTGGCCGCCATGGTGGCCGAGGAGGGGGTCGTGGCGGATGGGTAGCGTGAGTCGGCGGATCGGGGCAGAACGCGGCGAATCTGGACTCGAGCGGCATAACTGGTCGGGCTGGGAGTGGACGGGGATCCAATAGCTGGACGTAACTGGATCGGCGTAACTGGACGATCGGGACGAGATCGGCAGACAACGGGCTGGAAGTCACCGACGGCGAGCGTGGCTCGCGATGAGGGCAGGTCGGACCAAATTTGTTGAAGCCAGGCTCCAAATGTTCGGACCTAGATGTAAACTAAGGTTACTGATCCCGCGGTCGAAAGCCACATATCTAATGGCTAGAATAAGAGAAAGATGTCTACAAGCACACCCCAGGTGCTTCAGCGGGGAGGTCTCACCACATACCCGAAAGTTATGAAATATTTCCCCTTTTCAACCAAAATGCTGAGCGAGGTACGAGGAGGGCACGGACTTGACGAATATGAAGCCTGGGGGGGTCTCAACGTGTCATTCCTGGTACCCATAAGGGTCTATTTATAGACAAATCATGGGGGGGGGGGGGGGGGGGGGGGGGGGGGGGGGGGGGGGGGTATGTAGGCGAGAATATCATGCCCCTGCGAGTTACGTGGGATCTCGCCCACATGGTGACTAGGAGATGTTACTCGCGTATAGCAAATGTCCGAGAACTTCCCTCTGGCAGTCTTGGGATGCTCGCCCACACTGGCGAGTTGCAAGGGCTACTAGCCCACACTGGCGAGTTATAAGGGTTACTCGCCCACACTGGCGAGTTGCAAGAGCTACTCGCCCATACTGACAAATACTCGTCAATATTCTCTTCCTTGACAATGTCAAGTACTCTTCTAGTGAAATCTGTGAATAGACGCCAGGCTGCCGAGCCGAATGGTCTGTGAATAGCCATCTCCTTAGGCATTTCTGATGTCGACGAATTACGGGTTATATAAAATTGATATGATCCCGAAGAGGAATCCAGCAAGGGAGGGGCCGGCGGCTAGAAGAGAGAGAAGAGGGGGAAGAGAAAATGAGAGGAACTAGGGAACAACCCTAAAAATTCATTCATCCAAAGATAACCCTAATGCAATCATACAACACCCCTTATAACAGCAGGTGTGAATAGCGATAGTTCGGTGTGCAAATAGTAAAAATCCAAAATAACATTCAAATAGAAATAATCAAGTGGGACTGGGGTCCGCGGTCTCTTCCATGATCAGTGGGCTAGTATCTATCATATTCCTACGCGTGTAGACACTCCACGGTGTCTCTTCAGCGCACACGTCTGTAATATTCCCTCCTTAATTACATATGGCATGTCATGCGCGCTTTATCAGAAGCCAATATGACAGGAGACGGTAAGGAGACAGAGTATATTAAGCGGAGATTCAATTGTATTTCGTATTTCTATTATCGCAGTTTTGATATTTCATTTAAGTCGCATTTATTTTAAGGGCACATGTAGGTCGGAACAACACATGTTTTGATTTATTAGAAACTTTGTATTTATACTTGGGCTCGTGTTAGAATCGGGCACACTTGAGTAAGAATTTCATTTGGGCATCTCTTGAAGTTTTAAGGGTCCCTCGTACTCCACCCGTCGATTCTCTCCCTCCCTCCCTCCCTCCAGGATGTAAAGTCAAAGATTCTAAGGCAGTGTTGGTCGGCCTCCCTTTGACCTTTGAATACCACCCTGCACAGAGACATCACCGCGAGACCCAACATCCGGAGTTGTTGAAGTTAGTAGTTGTCGAGCGGCTGGCAGCTCCTACGCGCAAGCGTGCTGTGCGCAAGTCCGCCTAATAGGCCGATGATTCCCTATGTATTATACACGCTCCATTACAGCTCCGCTCTTTGACGCCCCCACTTCGGACGTCGTGGAAAGGCTCCAACCATTGACCCCATCATAGGTCACCATTGAGGATCAAGTGGGAACAACATTTTCACTTACCCCTTTCCCCTTCCTTTGGCACACCCATCTGGTTACTCGATTCGAAACACGGACATGTGACAACTTAGCATCATAGTCAATCATGATGTAATCCAACGACCCCATGAATGTTATGTTCGATCAGATGCATAAGATGATTATGGATCAACTTGTCGCATCCGAGAACCAATAACAAGCGTCCTTCGACGAACTTTCGACATTCATGGAGAGCCTTATTCCACCCTAATGTGGTAGTGGCGATTTCCATTGTGATGGGGTCAGAAGCACCAACATCCCACCTCGTGTCCCGCACCTCCGGCCCCTTTACCGGGCCGGCGACAACACCTATCGAGTGGGCCGCCCTTCCGGACCGTTGACAAGGGCTGCAGCTAAGGCTGAGCATATTATTCGAAACTCGAAAGTGGCTCGAAAATCGCTCGAATATTGAGCCGAATCAGAATCGGTTACAATTGATTTGACTCAATTTGAGTCGATTCAATTTGACTCGAATCTGATTTAGAGTCGATTTTGAGCCAGCCCTGAATCGCTCGAAATATGATTTGAATCAACTCGAATTGATTAAAAATATTATGTATTTATTAATATGTTATTATTTTAAAATTAAAAACACTAAATTTTAAACCTAAATAAAAATATTGAAGGCTTTAAGTGTTTCATTTGCTAAATTTGGATGTTTCCCAATTTAATTCCGAGCCAATTACGAATAAAGAGAAAAATTGCTCAATTTCGAGTCAGCTTGATTCGATTTTGAATCAGCTTAATTCGATTTCGAGCCAGCTCGATTCGATTTCGAGCCAGCTCGGAATCGAGCCATTTCGAGTCGAGTCGCGTCGACTCGAAATCAATTTCTATTTCGAGCCGAGTTCGACTCGAAAATTTCGATTTCGAGCCGAGCCAAAATCGCTCGAACTCGACTCAATATCAACGGCGGCTGCAGCCCGGTGCCACCCCAACCCCTCAATGAGCCTGTTTCTCATCTACAATAGGTTGTTGATGGCGGGTCTCGATCCCCCGCCACCCTTGATAAGGCACCTTCAACAGCCCTCGTCACCAACTGAGCTGCACTCGGTTGGTGATGAGGGTTGTTGAATGAGCGCCTTGTCAGGGGTGTCCGGGATCGAGACTCGGCATCAACAACGTACAGTGCTGAAAAACAGGCCAGAGATGCGTTGGGGTGGCGCTGGGCTGCAACCCTATAACGGCCTGGTAGTGCCAATGCAAGGCGGGTCGTTACATAAAAAGTGCACTTTGCACTTTTTATGTAACGACCCGCCTTGCATTGGCACTACCAGGCCGTTATAGGGTTGCAGCCCAGCGCCACCCCAACGCGTACAGTGCTGAAAAACAGGTCAGAGATGCGTTGGGGTGGCGCTGGGCTGCAACCCTATAACGGCCTGGTAGTGCCAATGCAAGGCGGGTCGTTACATAAAAAGTGCACTTTGCACTTTTTATGTAACGACCCGCCTTGCATTGGCACTACCAGGCCGTTATAGGGTTGCAGCCCAGCGCCACCCCAACGCATCTCTGGCATGTTTTTCAGCACAGTGCGTTGTTGATGCCGGGTCTCGATCCCGGACACCCCTGACAAGGCGCTCATTCAACGGCCCTCATCACCAACTGAGCTGAAAAACAGGCCAGAGATGCGTTGGGGTGGCGCTGGGTTGCAGCCCTGTAACGGCCTGGTAGTGCCAATGCAAGGCGGGTTGTTACATAAAAAGTGCACTTTTTATGTAACAACCCGCCTTGCATTGGCACTACCAGGTCGTTATAGGGCTGCAGCCCAGCGCCACCCCAACGCATCTCTGGCCTGTTTTTCAGCACAGTGCGTTGTTGATGCCGGGTCTCGATCTCGGACACCCTTGACAAGGCGCGCATTCAACAGCCCTCATCACCAACTGAGCTGCAACTCAGTTGGTGATGAGGGTTGTTGAATGAGCGCCTTGTCAAGGGTGTCCGGGATCGAGACCCGGCATCAACAACGCACTGTGCTGAAAAACAAGCCAAAGATGCGTTGGGGTGGCGCTGGGCTGCAGCCCAACTCAGTTGGTGATGAAGGATGTTGAATGAGCGCCTTGGCAAGGGTGTCCGGGATCGAGACCCGACATCAACAACGCACTGTGCTGAAAAACAAGCCAGAGATGCGTTGGGGTGGCTTTGGGCTGCAACCCTGTAACGGCCTGGTAGTGCCAATGCAAGGCGGGTCGTTACATCATCTATCTTTTCTATAAATTTTAGGAGTGTCACAAGTACTTTGCCTTTCAAGAAAAATATCAAAAATTATAATTCAATAGAGTTTATCGATTGAGTATAGTTGTTAAGTAAAATGTGTTATATATTCACCTTTACCTTTTCCAAATACACCTTCAATGGATATTTACGTGGATTATATTTTAAGCTTATCAAAGTTTCTAACATGATTACTAATATGAGTCCTTTTATGCTTCGCAATAAAAAATTGATGTCGCATGTGCTGTGAAATTATTTTTCAAAGAAACTATTCAAGAACATGATTTACCTACTATAATTTGTTCATTAACTCTAGAGTTCTTAAAACCAAGGGATGGGATTGAATGGATAGATTCTCTCTTACCTAAATTTATCAAAATCCATAGTTAGACCCAAAGCCACATAGAGATTAGAAAGGCCCAGTAGCCAAATGAATGCTCTATCATATGATTAATATGAGGCCTATGCTGATTCTTATGACAATTTGCATTACAACAAAAGGATCGGGAATCACTTCATTTTCTTTAGTCTTTTAGCCTGTTTGAACCTTTTGATGTTAAATTTGAGAACTATCTTGGAACAGTAGTGGATGCTGTTTGAACGAATCTAAAATTTTCATTTGTTTTTTTTACTTTTTTTACCACAAACTTGATGGGCAAACAAAAACTATGAATAGAAGTTTATGAAAGTTATTAAGATGTTTGACTAGAGAAAGTTAAAAAAATGGGATTTGATATTACAAATTCCGACTTTTAACAAAGGATTAGGTAGGAGAAGGTGTAGACCTAAGATAACATAGAAGAAATTGTTCATGATGATGTGTACTTTAGGTAAAACATTTCAAGTGGAACTCTATAGAAATGAATACAACTGGTCCCAAATAATTGATGATGATGACTTGACATGAATGATTTCCACAAAATATTAAAAAAGTTAAATGAACAAGCATCATGACTACCAAATCGTCCATAAACTTTTATCTAATACAATATATATTTGCCTTGTAAAATGAATATTAATTCTATTTTCAACAACCACATTTATAAAATTATCGAGCACATTCGGGCATTTTATATTTTCTACAAGTGTGTTTGATGGAACTAATGCATCAACATTGTTGATATTTTGGTAATCTTACCACCTCCAAATAGTTAAAGAACACAATCGGATAAAGTTACCATGATCTTAAAGCCAATAAAATTATCTAGTTTATGTATTATCAACATATCAGCATCATATCAAATTAGCAATTTGATGCCTTTTCATATTGTGATCTGATCACAAAATTATTAAATTATCCAGGATTAAGATAATACTGTTATGATATTAGGATTTTTTTATTTAAAAAAAAAAACAATTTTCAAGCTCTTGAGATATCCAATGTTTGCAATCTGGGTTTAGGTTGAATTTCAAATAAGTTGAGATATGATTAAGGGTTCTTTCAAAACCTATAAATATGACAAATTGATTTAATTGAATGAATAAATAAATACCTGATGGATAAATGTGCTTGACGTATTGCTTAACATTTCACTCTTTTCTTAACATTCGTCTTTCGCATCGAATCTTGAAATCATAATCCTGAAATTCTTCTAACTCCAATAGTAAACCAAGCGCATATACCTCTTTATATAAACTACATGTGTGTTTAGTTTTGTGCATTCCATACTTCATTCTCTACAATTATCATATTCAATACATAGGGTAATTCGAACCCCAAGAGCTTCATATTGGTTCAAAATCCAATCATTCCAATCTTCCTTCTACCATGCCAATTGCCAAGCCCCATCTACTAACCATCATCTCTTAAAACATTCTAAACCATATCCCTTTGAAAATCACCTACCTCCATTTTTATGTCACTCATTAAGGCCTTGTTTGTAGCGGCGGTCCTGAATGCAATGGTGAAAAACTGTGAACATGAAATTAGTGGTGGGAAACTATGATTATAAACGTTCCACTGTTTAGATGAACTGCATTTTTGTCCAGTTATGAACTAGATTAAAAAGCCTGTAAACATATGACCAATACTCCTACTACAAAATATTGTGATTAAAAAATTTCTCAGGAAAAAAAGACTGTAAATGACTAGGGTAAAAAAAATTTGTCCGTTGCCTAGTTAAATCATCGCCCATGAGTTAAATAAACATAAAAAATTCATCTGTAAACAACTAGAGTAAAAAAATAGGGAATTTTTAGTAAAATAACTTTACAAAAATTGATGAAGCTTCGAGGACCTCAAGGAATTTGTTAAGCTTCAGAAAACCTAGCAGCATGTGTGCACTGTTAGAAGGAAAAACATTGCGAAGCTTCGAAACAATTGTGAAGTTGGAGGACCATGCGGAACTAGAGGAGGTTATGGCCCGTGCTAACGGCATTAAAGCTCTAACGAACCCTAGCACAGTGAAGAGAAATAAGAACTCAGATCTCAGGAATTTCGTGGACGTCAGACAAATTTCATTTCTTCCGAGAAATGTGTACCACACAACGCCTGACCTTAGCTGATATGTGGTGGTTGTGTATTGCCAATAAAAAAAAATTGGGTTGCAGAGGTTATGAATGATGTGCGCCAAACATATCGCAAATTGTGGTCATATTTTTGTGAAAACGCAACCACGACAAATCCCCCCCCCCCCCCAATAGGGCCTAAATAGGACATGAGAAACTGTACTCTTGAGAAGAATCCTTATATATCACCTACATTGGATTCCATTGTGCATAAAATCAAAAAGACACCAAAAATAATTAGGGTTATGTTCATAGAGGAGGATACGATATCAATTAAGAAAGAGGAGGGAATAATCAATGGACAAATAAGATAGCATGTCGTGTGAAAAGGGTTCATGATGCAACCCAAGTTTGCATCTTTTATGTTTATTTTATTATCAGTAATTTTATTTTGGTAGTGCACATCTTCGCGCATTTTTTTGTTTCACGCATGTTGTATCGCGCATGTTACTCGCGCACTATCTTCCGGCTTATTGGAGTGACTGGCAAATAAGACCATGAATGTAAGGGTCCATCAAATTAGTAGTGTTGATTTAGGCAAGGAAGAGACATGATATAAAATTAAGCTATTAT
Organism: Dactylorhiza incarnata; assembly: GCA_033032865.1. NCBI lineage: Eukaryota > Viridiplantae > Streptophyta > Magnoliopsida > Asparagales > Orchidaceae > Dactylorhiza > Dactylorhiza incarnata. The sequence continues at coordinate 5,058,677 of JAWHQI010000066.1, forward strand.
TATTATATTTAAAAAAATATATAATTCTGAAATTAGATTTGGTATGTCATATAATTTCAAATTATTTAATTATGGGAGTTAGCCTAAGAATCAAGAGTCACAATTAAGTCTTTCATTAAAACCCTCTTGATTAAATTCTCTAGCTTTTGTTATTCCAGCCCTCCTCTTTTAAAACCACCAGCCCTCCTCATTTTGTAACTCCTTTATATTTAATACCATATCAAACCTATTATGAAAGGAGTGAGCCCCTACCTTGACCGATAGCTTGGGAAAACGGAAAAGATAGGGCATCATCCTCTGTCTTTTTCGTAACTCCCAGCCACCTCCTATTTCCTCTTTCCCGATCGACTCGACGCCGTTGTTCCCAGTTTTCCCCGCCTCGTCGCCACCGCCGGAGCCCATCTTGTGATCCAGCGACCACTCCTCTGACTCCTGCTTGGGCCCGACGCACGGGATCATCTCTCCCTGTCGAGTTCGACGATCTCTCGCTTCCGCCTGAGTCGCTACCTGCCCGTTTGGCTCCAACACAGGCCCCCTTAGGGCCCGGAGACTCCATGCGATCCATCCTCTGCCAACCTCCTCCAGAGCCGAGCTTCCAGCAACAGACCAGCGGGCTCATTAAGCTCTTGTGCAGCTACTGTCAGGCTCCCAGTTGCCCGCTTCTCCTCCTGACTACAGCCAGAGCTTCCACCCTGGCCCTGATAATCCCACCCTAGGGCCGTCTCTTGCCGCAGCTTATGGTATACTCCTCTCATTTGTCTCACTCGTGAATTTGATAGTATAATAATATGCTTGATTGTACGTGAATGTTAAAATCGGAGCTTGCTTGCCTAGATTAATTCTATTTCCTGTTTGTCGTCAACTTCAAATTCGCGAATTACTTTTCTTAAATTCTCTGCCGGTGGAATTGTTGACTCATGTACATTTTATGTTCGAAGGGAAGCACTTTATGCGCGTTTACTACCCCTCATTTGTCTCACTCGTGAATTTGATAGTATAATAATATGCTTGATTGTACGTGAATGTTAAAATCAGAGCTTGCTTGCCTAGATTAATTTTTTATTTCCTGTTTGTCGTCAACTTCAAATTCGCGAATTACTTTTCTTAAATTCTCTGCCAGTGGAATTGTTGACTCATGTACATTTTATGTTCAAAGGGAAGCACTTTATGCGCGTTTACTACCCCTTAGATACTATCATTTTACATTATTCGTGAAAGTTTAGTAAGCACCACATAATTTAAAAAAAAATCAAGTTTTATTATTTAAAACTCAGCGCCGGGAATTAGAATACATCAGTTCACTGGGGAGAGAAAAAATGGAATCACTAACAATGATTTTGTGCAACTAAACAATCAAATAAAATTAAGGAATATGGTGTCAAGAAGAACTACTTTGATACAATGGGATGCGTGCCAGGAATGGAAATGGGCGATGGGTAAAATAAATATTATAAATGTAAAATTGTTTTTGTTGAAATATTAGAGAGGAAATAAAAGGTGTAATTTATTCATCCCTCAAAGGGGGTATTTAAAGGACTTACAAGGATTCATAAACTAGAATAGGCAACGTGGGACTAAACTCATAAACAAATTCCTAAAGGACTCTAATACATAGATCGAAATATAAAATGTGATAACACCAACAACTTCAACACTCCCCCTCAAGCTGGAGTGGAAACCTCCAGCTTGAAACATCATACAAAGAAAGGTAATAGTGGTAGGCTGATAGAGTATTGAACAAATCGAGAGGCATGCTTGCATTAAACGGGAAAAACTGATACAATCCGGCGCGGACGCCAGACAAGATCTAGGAGGCCGGTTCCTCCTAAGACCCCTCTCTCAAATGAGAGCCAAACCCTAATGATCCAAAGATGGAAAACAACTCCCATACCCACTCCTTATATAGGGAGGGAGGGCTCACATGACAATAGACATTAAATAATAATACTTAATTAATTAATACAAATTAATTAATTAATACCAATTAATTACACTAATTAACTAAGGAGGTTTCCGAATGCGCTCTTCGATAGTTTTGATGATGCGTGGCTCCTCCGGCGAGTGCGTGCGCGTAACAATATGTCGGTCTTGAAAATCGGCCTTGTCCTCAAGGGCGAGTTCGAAATTTTTGTCGGGATCCTTCAAAATGTCAGCAACGGGTATCGTCGAATGGAACGACGGCGGGCTATTTTTGTCCTCGAAGAGGGGGTGAAGGGAGGTGCGGATAGAAGACGGGAGAAGAGTCCATGTGATGGGGCCAAGGGAAATAAAAGAAAGGAATAAAGTGATATTTGGCAGCTAGTGGGGGAGGGGGGTAGCTGGCAGCATGGGAAAGATGATTCTCGGGTGGGGTGCACGAGGGAGGCCGATGATAGCACTATGGCCCTGCAGAAGATGACAAAAACGGCAGGCGCGTGGTGGGCTCGAGAGGGAAAAGAGAGGGTAGCGTGTGAAGGGGGGTTTGTCGGTCTGGAGGTGTGCCAGGCGGGGGCGTCGAAGGCCATAGACGGAGGCGCCTGCTTCGATCGTTGCTGTGGGGGCGCCGCTTGGAGGAAGCAGAGGTCTGGAGGTAGCACGGAGTGAGAAGGTGGCGACGCGAGCGCTAACAGTGGAGTACCGCAGCTAGGGAACGACGGAAAGCCTCGACGGTGAGCGGATGTCCCTGTCGGAGGCGGTGCGGGATCTGCGGTGCGGGAATCTGGCGGTGCGGGATCTGCGGTGCGGGATTTGCTGGAATCTGGCAGTGCGGGATCTAGCGGAAGCTGCGGTGCGAGAGTTGCTGGAATCGGGCGATGCGGGATCTGCGGAGGCGGTGCGGAATCGGGCGGTCGGAGTCGATCGAGCTTATTGTGGAGGCGTTGCGCCATGGAGAGAATGTTGGCGAGCATCTCAGTGTGTTGATCGAGCGTGGCACAGACAGAGATGGCGATGAGGCGGGTGTTCACCGTGGCTTGATCCCCGACGGCTTGGAACGAGCGGACGGGGGCGGCAGGTCGGACCATTGATAGAGTATTGAACAAATCGAGAGGCATGCTTGCATTAAACGGGAAAAACTGATACAATCCGGCGCGGACGCCGGCCAAGATCTAGGAGGTTGGTTCCTCCTAAGACCCCTCTCTCAAATGAGAGCCAAACCCTAATGATCCAAAGATGAAAAACAACTCCCATACCCACTCCTTATATAGGGAGGGGGGCTCACATGACAATAGACATTAAATAATAATACTTAATTAATATTAATTAATTAATACAAATTAATTAATTAATACCAATTAATTACACTAATTAACTAAGGAGGTTTCCACATGCGCTCTTCGATAGTTTTGATGATGCGTGGCTCCTCCGACGAGTGCGTGCGCGTAACATAGGCTAAGTGGGACAATACATCAGACGGGTCACCGAGGAAAAATAATACGTCAGGATAATACGTCGGGGATAATCCGCTCAAAGGGTGGTCCCACACGATACGGTTTCACACAACACAAGTCAAACGACCCACACGACACAGCCCGCAAGAAAACATGTCAACCACCAAAGACCATACCACCTAACCATCAACGAAGAAAATTGGGGAGACTCAAACGACATAAGACATTAGCCTATAGGGTCGTGTGGGACTAAGGCGAGAGTCGGGAAACACCATCTGTGTCGTCTTTGTCCCAAACACTCCCCCTCACGTGAGACACAAGTGCATATAGGCGGACGCAACACCTAAAACAAACATTAGGACGACAAAGACACTTAAGGACACATAAAAATGACCAAAAACATCACAAGACTTCTGTATCGACGAGAGATTACCACCCAAGAAGGGGGTGCAACCACAGGAATCGTCTGAAACAGGAAGGGCAGCGGCTGGAACTTTGTCGATGAGTAGTGGGGAGCGGAAGAATGGCGGCTGATGGAAGAAGCATCAGAATCGAATGACAAGAGTAGCAGCAGGATCCACATCATCGGCGGGATCAGCAGAGGAAGCCATCATCGACGTCAAGATCAGCACAGGAGAGCGTCGACAGGAACAATGATGTTTGGATCACGTACTGGAGAAGAAGACTACCCGTCGATAGAAGCAGCAGTCGAGATCGTCGACAACAGAAGTTGCCGACGGGATCGACAGAGGGAAAAATCGATGGGATCGGCGGCGGGATCTTTGACTGGAGGTGGGATCATCGACAAGAAGCGTGGAAGAAGACATCCCAGCGACAGGAATAGGGTCGATGAGCAGCAGCCAGCGAAAATAGGATCGGCAAAGGAGGGCGACGATGTCGTCGACGATGAGCAGCAATGGTCTCGGCAATGTTGCATTTGCAAGCTCCTGGATAACTAGATTATTGTTACACGATCCAATACAAAAAGGGGAAGGAAAACTTCTGCGATGATGCCCTGTCCCGACGATATGAAGCGGCTGTGGGGGAGCTATGTGTAATGTCCACCTTCACTTATGATGTCTTGCAACATATGAAGGATTCCTGGAGTCAAGATGCATACATACAGAAAATTATAACAGAAAAGGAGGAGAAACGACTCAATAAACCAAAGTTCCAATGGGACAATGGACTGCTCAAGCGGAAAGAGAAACTTGTGGCCGGTAATGAAGAAGTGATTAAAATTAAACTACTGAAGATGTATCATGATGGAGCTCTCGGGGGTCACTTTGGCATCACCGCCACTTACCAGCGCTTGAAGAGGATGTTTTGATCGAAAAAAATGAAACCGGAAGTATATACCTACGTTCAACAATGCTCAGTTTGTCAAAAATGTAAGCCCGACAGTCAAAGGCTTATAGGGTTGCTACAACCATTACCCATTCCAGATCGAATTTGGCGGGAAGCCTCCCTCGACTTGATTGAAGGGTTGCCAAAAAGCAATGGCAAGTCGACAATTTTGGTGTTTGTCGATCGGTGGAGTAAGCAAGCCCACTTTGTAGCCATTTCTCATCCTTCCACTGCAAAACAGATAGCTTAGATCTTCATGAATCATATATTTCGATTACCTGGGTTGCCAAAGTCGATAATAGGGACCTCATTTTTATTAGCCAGTTCTGGCAAGAACTATTTGGCATCCTGCGAGTATAATTGAAGCTCTCTACGACGTACCATCCTCAAACCGACAGCCAAACTAAGGTGGTGAACCGTTGTGTCAAGGGCTATTTACGATGCATGTGTTTCGAGAAACCAAGATGTTGGTCTAGCTGGTTACCTCTAGCAGAATTGTGGTACAACACGACGTTCCATAGCGCCACCGGACCATTATGAGGTGGTATTCGGGCAAGAACCAACATTGCATTCACCATACATAACAGGCACAACCACAATAGAGGAAGTAGATCGATCCCTGGAGGCCAGAGAAAAGTCAACGCCATCCTGAAGCTCAATTTATCACAGGCTCAAAACCGAATGCGGGTGTTGGCGGATAAGAAACAAAAGGAATGGGCCTTAGAAGTCAGCTCCTGGGCTTATGTTCGCATTCAATCCTACAGATAAACCAGTCTGCGATCTCATTGCTCTCACAAACTATCACCAAAATTCTTCAGCCCCTTCCAAGTTCTAGAGAAAATCAAAGTTGTTGCATATCACCTGAACCTTCCAAAGGAATGTCAAAATACACCTCACCTTCCATATATCCCAACTGTGAAAACACAAAGGCGCCGTACCAGAACAGAGCATCCTCTTCCTTCCACAGTGAACACTGAGGGCAATTTGATGATTGAACCCCTGGCGATTCTAAATCGGCGCATTGCATCCAAAAATGGCAAACTTATCACTTAATTACTTTTGCAATGGTGCAACGGGACGGTGGCTGATGCAACTTGGGAAGATCTCAGGTCCATGCGGCAGCGCTACTGTGAATTCGTTCCTTGAGGACAAGGAACAATTGGAGGGATTAATGATGCGTTCAGAAGTTTTCAACGGCCATGATTTAATCAAATTGAATGGCAGTTGAAGTTACCGCCAAAAGCTATGGGAAAGAAGTTGGCGGGAAGGAATAAAGTTTGAATTGTTAATTAGGGGTAATTTTGTAATTACAGGAGCTATGAGCTTATAAATGGTTGTTGGTAGAACCTCATAACCATGTTGTTTTTGAATCTACTTTCTTCTTTTTTTGTCAAGTGTAATTGAGCAGCTAGATCATTGATCTACTGCGTAAGCTCATCTGTTCAGGTTTTCTCCTTAAGGTGCGCTGAATAAATTCAGTTGCAATTCAATTCCCTGGTAGATATTAAGCATTGAGTTATGAGATTCATTCTAATCTCTCGCATTCGAGTCCTCTAAGGGAAGAGATAGCATCATACAGTGCTCTAAGAGTTGCTGCCATGTGAGCTGAGAGCGGGACACCGATCGTGAGCTGAGGAACAATGGGCTTTGATACCAAGTCGATACAATCAAGGTATCGTCAGCAGGGAAGGGAGAAACGAAGCTCAGAGCACCATTTTTGTAGCAATAACCACATCGAATACTACATGCATAAAAAGAGATCAGAAGAAAGTAAAAATTTCTTGTGCGGGAGAAAGTCCCACTTGAAAGGCAAGGCCGAAAGATCAAACTAAAATAATATAAACCTCAACAAGTTCATAACTTCCAATCTACATAGTTGAATCTAAAAAAAAATCCAGCGATAGGTGAAAAACAAGAACAGAAGAGCTATTGTCAGTACCTTCGCTGATTTCAAACTCCTCAAACTCGTCATCGTCCTCGAAGAGATCCATCTTGATGTCCTCGCCCGCTGCAGGTTTCGTCTCTGTTGCCATCGTCACAACGTTGGGAAAAATCTACAAATAAACAGCAGATAGAATCACCCAAACTGTAAAGCCGTGAACAATAAGATCTGCAGCGGTGGGAAGCAGTGGTGGAATAATCAGTTGTTTTGCAGAGTAGTGACAGAATCTGTGAAACTGTTTGGAAGAACAGCGTTTGCAGTGTTGTTTCAAACGTAGAAGTTGTTTAAGCTGTATGGCAAAACAACTAAGCGGCATGCAATCCATTTTTTTTAATTTAGAGACAAAAAATAATAACATAAAGCATAATAGTTTACTTAATATCACAATGGCATATGCTCACTTGATGAAGATACTAATGATCTCAGGTTTCAAAATAATTATGTATACACAAACATCAAAAAACAGTGGAACCAAAGATCTGAGGTTTGGAAAAAGTTTCAGGAAACACAAAACATCAAGTAAAAAGAACAAGAATGTAGGAAAAATTGAACAAGTACTCTGTCAAACAATAAAATATGGAAGAATACTACTCCTCCAAGCGCCTATAAATGCATGTAATGTAAGAGAAAAACAATCTCTGCATCTACTCAGGTTTGAACAAGAACTCGGCCTAGAATAATCTGAGGTTTGAATCCCTGGACAACGAAAGTGAGCAGAAATACGTTTTGCAGTCGGGGGAGGAAGAAACGAAAGGAGAAAGAGCTATACCTGCAGTTGGCGGCGAACTGGAGATGGGCTCAACGGCGAAACTGGGTCGGCGGAGGAAGAGACGGGGAGAACGAAGGTAGAGGCTCCTCCGGCGGATCTGGAAGGAAGGCCCAAGTCGGCGGAGACCAGCAGATCGGTATCGGGACGCTCTCTCTGCGCGCAGAAATCGCTAGGGCTAGAGGAAACGCGCTCTCCGCGAGATTGGAGTCGTGTAAAATATTCTCACGACTCGAAAATGGTATATTTGGGCGATTTTCGAGCAGTGGATTTTTGCACTGTTTGGAGGGGCGGTGGAGTAAATTGAGGCGTGCCACTCTTAAAACGCTCGGCCAAACAGAACCCTAACCATAAAGATAGGAACCCACCCGAACTCATGCCCAAATTATTTTATATTTTATTATTCTTTAATTGAAGTTATCTAATATTTAGTGGCTTTTTGACATTTTGCACCTCTCATTTGCTCATATTTGATATTTTGCACCCCGAAATTTTAAATATGACATTTTCACCTCACATTTGCACATTTTTTGACATTTTGCACACTAGGGTATTGTAATGAGGGGTATTTTCGTCCAGCTTCCTTACCAATAGACATATACGCTTGAATCCTTCTCAGCGCCCCCAAATCCTTCAGGTATGTATATCCCCTTGAATTTAATAAACTTCAGTCTCATCTGGACCAAAAATACCTCTTCAATTTAAGCATGGGTGCAAAGTGTCAAAATAAATGCAAATGAATTGTGCAAAGTGTCATATTTAAAATTTCGGGATGCAAAGCGTCAAACTGAAGCGAATGGGTGGTGCAATGTGCCAAAAAAATCTTATATATGTTACAAGTTTTATTCAAGTGGGTTTTAATTATTTTCTTTTTTTATGCACTCTACTTTTAAATATGACACTTTTCACCTCACATTTGCACATATTTTGACATTTTGCACACTAGAGTATTGTAATGAGGGGTATTTTCGTCCAGCTTCCTTACCAATAGACATATACGTTTGATTCCTTCTCAACGCCCTCAAATCCTTCAGGTATAGCCTCTTGAATTTAATAAACTTTAGTTTCATCTGGACCAAAAATACCTCTTCAATTAAGCATGGGTGCAAGGTGTCGAAATAAATGTAAATGAATGGTGCAAAGTGTCATATTTAAAATTTCGGGATGCAGAGCGTCAAACTGAAGCTAATGGGTGGTGTAATGTGCCAAAAAAAACTTATATATGTTACAAGTTTTATTTTAGTGGTTTTAATTACAAAACCTTTACAGAAAAACCAAACTGTGTGCGAATTTATTATAAAAAGTAGAGTGCATAAAAAAATTTTAATGTATTGTTTGAGAAGATACACTCAGACACGTCTAATAAAGTCATCAATAAAAGTAACAAAACATAGACTACCCCTACCAACAGACTTGGTAGGGCAAGGACCTCAGATGTGCGAGTGAACCAGGTAAACAGACGAATAGAGCTTCGACATAATTTGATAGGATAAGAAGAGCGATGATGCTTGCCAAATTGACAAGCCTCACAATCTAAGACGAAGACCTTCGTCTTGAAAAATGGCAAGAGTTAGTATAACAGACACAGTGGAGGATGACCAAGGCGAAGATGCCACTGAAGTAGAGAATTGGAGACGGTAGATGCAAGTAGAACACAAATATCATCGAGGAAATAGAGACCCACACATCCAGTCATAGTATCAATCGTCATCTTGGAGCAAAGATCTTGAAAACAACAAGTAGTAGATGTAAATGAGACCGCATTATAGTTGTCGGGAGATAGCACTAACAAACAACAAATTGCAAGAAAATTTTGGAACATAACGAGTGTTGTCAAGGCGTAGAGTGGTGGTTGCTTGGACCACCCCATTACCAAAAATAGGAGTAGGAGATCCATACACGACAAACGCCAGTGGTAACCGATTTTCAGGTGAGAGAAGACAAGAGAGTTCTCAGTCATATGGTTGGTGGCACCAGAGCTGATAAACCACTTACCATGTGTAGCAACATCCGCGCAACCTGAAGAGGTGGTAATTGAGGATGATTGCTTGGAGGCATTAATGAGAGCCTCAATATCAATGAAAGAAAACCAACGACCATATTCTGACTGCGGAAGAAAGTGAGATGATGAGGTCGAGGACTCCACATAACTGAGATGAGCCTGGGGCGGAGGTGAGGATGTTTCACAAAACATCGCTCAACGGTGTGACCAACCTCTTCGCAATGGAAGCAAAGATGATGTCTCCCCCACGACCCATCATGCGTCCACCATATCCGCGGGAGGTGCCACGACCGACCGAATGAGCAAAATTGTTGGAGGGGGAAGGGACACAAGGGGAGTCCGATGGAGAAGAGTAGTGGCCGCAGAGATGCTACCAGATTGTAGAGTCAAGTTCGCCCAGAATTTACTAGTGAATCATCTCATAGAAGTCATGTAGTCGAAGTAGATATCAAACCACTAGGAGCTCCTAAAAGTGTTTTGTGTTGAGTGGGAAGGTCAATAAAGAATGGTCGATGCTGGAGAAGTTACGCACCAAGGTCTTGATCCTCATTGTATGCAGTGGCTGAAGATAGAGTTAGTCTTGCAAGGAGATTAGAGTAGATGGTGTAGATGCGAGAGATCTTAGCACCCTTGGATTATAGTGACAAGATGATCTTATGCCACATTCATAGTGTCATCATGACGAATGATAGACAAACACTCATCATATGGACTATTTACAAGCTAGGTGCTGGGCATCACTGACATCCCAATCATCATTAGTGAGAGATGCGAGATCATACAGATCGCCAGTGAGATGATGACGTTTGCATTGCGAGCGCAAAAAAGGTAAAGGAGACACTCCAATCAGGATAGCTGAGCCCCATCAACTTCGTGCCAAAATTGCCAGAGGCATTGAACAAGGTGGTGGGAGTAGCAGGAGTGGTGGAGGACAGAGTGTGCAGCGTGTACAACCCCGTATTCGTCGAGTGGGCCCCAAGATCCCAGAAGGTCAAAAGGCATGCAAGGTAGGTCAAGAGGAGCATTCGCTCAGAGCACTAGGGGCTCATTCGCCAGGTCAGGAGAGACAATCAAGCTTCGGGGCGAGTGCAAGCCTCATCCCAAAGAGTGAGGGTCAGGCGAGTGAGGGGGGCGGAACCCCACTCGCCCAGAGAGCCAAGGGTCAGGCGAGTGGTGCCCATACGGACCACCCGCCCAGTAGAACTTAGAGAATCCAGTGCGCGAGAAGTCCGACGAGTGGTGCTTTCACGGACCACTCGCCTAGAAGGATTTGGTGGTGAAATTACCTAGATACCTTTGTGGGCTGCCAATAGGATTCGGTGGTGAAGTCCAACGTGTCGCTCTGAAGATGGTAGTGGTTGCACAGATTTGTGGAGAGGAGGTGATGGGGACGTTGGGACGAGGTATATAAGGTGGTACGATATCAAAACTAGAGGAGTATAAGAGTTGATTTTCAAGGAAGGTGACATCGACGAAAGTAATAGTTATTTAATCCGTAGGAGAGTAGCACACAACACTTCTGCGTGTGAGAGGGCAAATTTGTTGACACGTGGGCAAGTTTGTCCACAAAAGGGCCAAGATGATGAACAACACTGCCGAATACACAAGGAGTTAAGGAGGAGGGAGTTCCCGAAGAAAATATGATGGAGAATGGTGTCACAAAGTTGAGGATGGACTAAGACATGCACATAATTAAATAACATGCGATGGAGACTGCGAAGTGCCAATAGAACTTAGGAACATGTATTTAAAACATAAGGAGCAAGCAATCTCAAGGAGGTGACGATTATTCTGTTGGGCCACATCATTTTGCTGTGGAGTATAGACACATGAGCTTTGGTGGAGAATCCCAACGTAATGCACGTTTTCTAGAATTCGTGGCTAATATATTCACGTGCTTTATCAGTTCGAATTTTTTTGGTGGATCTCAAAAATTGAGTTTGAGTTTCAGCGATGAAGTCAATTCACCCAGGTGACCTCCATTTTCCAACTCCTCGAAGAGAAAATTAAATTATTTTTTAATAAAACTTTCAGTATTATTTAAAGTACTATATATTTAGGGCAATGTTATAAGCACACCAGTTTTGACTATTCTCACACCAATTTCTATGAGTTATTACGCGCCTTTTGAAAATACTCCTTGTACATGCATTTTTAGGCAAAGCGTTCAACACGAAAATTATAGATCTCATCGAGATCTACAACTTTCGTGTTGAATACTTTTCCTAAAAATGCACGCACAAGACGTATTGTCGCCCTGATCGTAACTATAGCGAATTTTTAAAAATACGCATTGTACATGCATTTTTAGGAAAAGTGTTCAACACGAAAGTTGTAGATCTCGACATGACCTACAATTTTTGTTTTGAACATTTTTCCTAAAAATGCATGTACAAGACTTATTTTCAAAAGGTGCGTAACAACTCATAGAAATTGGTGTGCAAATAGTCAAAACTGGTGTGTTTATAACATTGCCCTTTTTTTATGACACGAGCAATCTCACTTGCACTTGTGTGCTCTCTGATGCACAAACTTCATTTCTACTCGGCAGTACTCCAACTTGTAGTCCAAGTGCGTTACATGAGAGCAATCGATGAAAGTATTGTGTGCCCTAGGCGAGGTCAAGTGTCCCAGGGCAGGCTACACTCGAGAACGTCTTGCTCGGCCAAAGGCACCGAATTTGTCCATTCGAGAAGCGGTCTAGCAATCATGCCTTTGGTCGAGCGAGACTTGGTCTAGTGAGGCAAGTTTGTCGACCACCGGGTGCACCCGAAAGCAACGAGTAAAGACGTAGCACGGATTTCATGCGGACGAAGCGGGCGTGGATGCAAGGAATCCCTGCCCGAGAGCATCTAGCACAATAGGGGCTGAGGGGCTGAGGATTTTATCCTGTAAAAAAACAAACAAACAATTTCCTCTGGTAAAGTTTCGGTACGGTTCACGACGCCATTAATGAGGTGCGGCGCGTGCACAGTAGCTGCTGAGGATTTCTCAGTGTGTGTGTGGATATGCTTCGCGGCGAGTTACGGCGGTGTGGATAGATCGAAGCCGCGGGAAGCGAGGACGTGATGGCGTGAGAGTCTCTTTCAGAAGCTTCTGGAAGGTATGGCTCTGTTGTTCCAGGCTCCGCCGCTTCGCGTTCACAGCGCCTCTACTCTTTCTGGGTAAGAATTGCACCGTAGCATTTGATTTATACTTGTTTCCTGTCTCATATAATCAACCCTATAATCCGCTTTCATATATTTATTACTTGTGATCCCAAATTGTGTCAGTTGTTTAAATTTACATAGTTTTTCACTCACTCAGTTTTTCGATTTTACATAGTTTCTTGCATCTTCAGCCAATTTTATCCTGTTCAGCCTCCTTACAAAGGTTGATAAAATCTTTACAAATTGGAACAGTACCTTTCTTCTTTACCTGTGTTTTTTTTTGTGCATTTTGGATCATTAATCTCACTCATAAGCCTGCTTTTCTTGCAGGATGAAGAACAGTGCAGCAGCAGGCACTGGAAACTTCATTGTTAGACCAGTTTTGCTTATGCTATAATCTGTGTTCTGGGGAAATTCTTTCGTGAGCATAGCTAAAAAAAAGAAAAAATCTTTAGCTAAAGTTGAAATTAATCACAGGGTTTTACTTGAAACGGTGCTCGAAGCATCCGAGTGAACGTCTAGTTTGGAACGAACTACCCGTTGCCCCCAGCGGGGTATTTAAAGGCGTAACCCTAAATCCCCGACGACCCGTTAGCGGACCCGTTAGGGTTCCGTTAAATCTTTGATACGTCGCTAAATATACCTTAACATTCTCCTCCTATATTGTAGCAATTGTATCACATAACGGGTTAAACAAAACATATAAGTTAGATAACGACAGAATGAGTTTCAGATTAAAAACAACAAGAGTTTTAGATCAAACATCTAAACTCAAACAGGTTCCAAACATGCAAAAGCTAAAGCAGAAGCAAGAACAGTAATCTGAAAACAAAACTCAAACTAATAACAGAACGGTCTACTCAAACAGTAGATCATCTGCATCCATGTCGAAATCCACTTTCTCTCCTCCAGACTCCAATTGATCTGCATTTAAACATTTGAATGTCATGAGAACAAAACTCAATGAATTCATACATATGCATATCAAAAGTAAAGTTATTAGTTCTTACAAGTTTGAACATAATACTCTAACTAGGAAGAAAGACTCACAGGTCCGCATCTCTTATCTAATTTACACAAAATTAGAAATTTGGTTTCATAGAACCAAGCTATGTTCCTTCGATTATTAAGATTATTACCAAACGTTTCACAATTGTATTATATCATCAAGTTTGGAATGATACAACAAGCTGTGACCAATATATCATCAAGTTTGGAATGATATAAGTAATGATCTTAATATCAGGACGCATATCAGTAACTTTAGTACTCGTTTTTGGAATGATACCCAATTTAGCCTTTGAAAAGAAGTAGTTGTGTAAGTCATCAAGTTTGGAATGACTAGCAACTAAACAATCTCAGGCTTCATCAAGTAACATCTGGAATACTTCAGTGTACTCAATCTAGATGCGTGAATGTAGGCAGACTCGGTTCTAAAATCTCAAACAAACATAGGTATTAAGTCCCACTAAATAGACTTTAATCCCATGTCCCCCGATGTTTTAGATGTAAGAACCTTGCACAAGCCCTTGGTAAGGACATCTGCTACATTATCTTTTGATCTCACGTCCAAGAGGGAAACGATCCCTTGACTGGTGAGATAGGTCAACCAGGCCTGTTTCATCCGTAGTTGCCTTCGCTTACCATTGAACAGAGAATTAGTTGCAATGGTTTTGGTGGCTTGATTGTCACAAAATATCGAGATAGAGTTCATTTTCAGACTCGTCATTGGAATATCCATAACCAAATCTCTGACCCACTCTGCTTCTTCGGCAGCTGAAGCAAGAGCATAGAGTTCGGATTCCATAGAGGATAGTGCTATACACGTTTGCCTCTTAGATTTCCAAGCTACTGCGGCTCCTCCTAGGGTAAACACATAACCACTAGTGGACCGACTATCACCAACGTCTGAACACCAGGAGGCGTCAGAGTACCCTTCAAGCACAGGAGGGTGACCACTGTAACATAAAGCATACTGCTCAGTATACTTTAAGTATCGCATTAGCCTTTCCAAGGCGTCCCAGTGGTCCTTTCCAGGGTTACTAGTGAATCTACTCAACATGCCGACCGTAAAGGCTATGTCGGGTCTAGTGCAGGTAGTAGCATACATGAGACTACCAATGAGTTTGGAGTAATCCAACTGGCGAATAGGTGAACCGTCATGAGGTTTCAGTCTATTATTATAGTCGTATGGAGTCTCAATCTTCCTGCACTTATCATAACCCCACTTTTCTAGTAGAGTTCTGATGTAGTGACTCTGGCTGAGGGTGATACCCTTATCCGTAAAGTTCACTTCCATGCCTAGGATGGTCTTCACCACACCTAAGTCAGTCATGCTAAATTTGGACTGCAAGGTAACCTTAACGTCTTCCACCTCAGACTGATCGGTACCCAGAATTAGCATGTCATCAACATACAAGCAGATTATAGCGACGGAGTGAGGACTTGTCCGTATGTACAGACATTTATCTGAAAGGCTGGATTTAAAATTCAGGCCTTTTACGCAAGTGTCAAACTTCTCGTGCCATAGCTTTGGTGCTTGCTTCAATCCGTAGAGTGACTTAATCAACTTACAGACCTTGGTTTCGAGACCTTGTACGACGAACCCTTCAGGTTGACGCATGTAGATCTCTTCAGTTAGATCTCCATTTAAAAATGCAGTCTTAACGTCCATCTGATGAACGACGAAACGTTCAATAGATGCAATAGCGAGAAGAACCCTGATCGTTGCAATGTGACAAACAGGTGAGTATGTATCAAAGTAGTCAACTCCACTCACCTGAGTGAAGCCTTTGGCAACAAGACGTGCTTTGTACTTAGCGATACTCCCATCTGGATTCAGTTTCTTCTTAAGAACCCACTTGCTCCCAATGGTCTTAGCTCCTCTGGGTAGGTCAACTAACGTCCAAGTGTGGTTTTCCATGAGAGAGTGCATCTCATCATCAATGGCTTCTTTCCATAACAGGGAATCCTTGGATCGCATCGCTTCCGTATAGGTGGATGGATCAGCTTCAACGTGGTAAGTCACAAAATCTGTACCGAAGCTTTTAGGAACACGTTCCCTATTAGATAGCCTAGTGGACTCTAGGGCACTAGTGTGAACTGTCTCAGTGTCAGGGAGTCGTAGTGCCGTACCAACGAGGGTATCAGAACTGGTGTCTGGCAGACCGGGAAGAGTCAAGTTCTTATCTCTAAGAAACTTATCCTCAAAGAACACAGCATCTCTAGACTCAATGACCGTGTTGGTAGAGAGATCTAGAAATCGGTCTGCAGCACTATCCACCGCACATCCTAAGTAGACACAAGTGTTCGTTTTAGGTCCTAACTTAGATCTCCTTATGTCAGGTATCCTAACATAGGCGATACAACCCCAGGTTTTGAGGTGATCAAATCTGGGCGGTCTCTTAAACCAAAACTCATACGGGGTTTGCTTCAATTTTGCATGAGGAACCATATTTAGGATGTGATTCGACGCGAGGGCTGCTTCGCCCCAATAAGCGGCAGGCATACCGGCAGTCAACATCATAGAATTCAACATTTCTGTTAAAGTTCTATTTTTCCGCTCGGCAATACCGTTTGACTGGGGCGAATAAGGGGCAGTGGTTTCAGGTATTATGCCATTGCTGGCAAGAAAATCCCTAAACTCACCCGAGACGTACTCGCCTCCTCGATCACTCCTAAGTCGTTTAATTTTCAAATCCAATTGGTTCTCAACCCTATTTTTGAAAATCTGAAATTTTTCAAAAGCTTCATCTTTTGATTTTAAGAGATAAATGTGAGTATATCTAGAGAAGTCGTCGATAAAAGTTATCAGGTACTTCCGACCACCACGTGTGACAAAACTTTTGTAGTCACAAATGTCGGAGTGTATCAACTCTAGTAAACGTGTACTCCTAGACACCGGACTGAATTGTGTTCTAGTTATCTTAGTTTGAGCACATATCTCACATTTGTCGAATTTGGTTTTAGTGTCTAAGGGGATGTTGTGAGTTCTAGCTAGCAGGAGTAGTTTCCTATAGTTGACATGTCCTAGTCTTACGTGTAGAGTCTTAGGATCAATCAAATGAGAACTAACCTGATTAACTACTCCGTTTGCTAGACTCAGACGATACATTCCATTGACTACGTACGCGCAACCAAAATAATGTGAGTTAACCATTAAGGTCACCCTACCACCACTAATGTTAAAGGACATACCCGCATCGCTTAACAAACTAATCGATATTAAATTAGCAGCTAATGTAGGAATGTATTTAACATCTTTCAAAATTAAATGCGTACCTGAGGAGAGGAGCAGATCCACGGTCCCGGTCTGGAGTACCGCAGCAGTGGCTCCATTTGCCACCGTAACTGTCTCAGAGGCTGGAGTGGCATCCTTCAGCAGTGCGGAGTTGTTGCAGACGTGGCAAGTCGCCCCCGAATCCAACCACCAGTCAGTACTGGCCTGAACGTTCCCAACTTTGGCAACAAAGTGGGAGGGCACAGTCTGATGGAGCATATGAGCTCTGTTATCAGGCTTTGGTGGGTTAGCATCGGGCTTCTTGGGTTGCCTGCACTCAGAAGCGCAGTGACCCCACTTGTTGCAGTTGTAGCACTTGCCTTTGAACTTCTTGATCTTCTTGCTGGTGTCTACGACTGCGGGTGCACTGGGGGGAGGTCGAGTCCGATCAGATCGAGGCTTCCTCTTCGAGTGTGTGACCATGTTAGCAGCAGACTGCTGCTTGCTCACCACCTCCTTCACATGCCTTGTCCGATTCTCATCCTCAATGCAGATGAACCGCTTGAGTTCTTTCAGACTGACCTGAGTCTTCTTTCGATACATCTCCGTCTTGAAGGAGTACCACGCTGAGGGGAGCTTGTAGATGATGGCACCAGCAACGAACCCATCTGGCAGAGAGAGACTTTCACTGTTGAGCTTGGCCACCAAATTTTCCAGGTCGACAATCTGGGGAAGGATTTCCCTGTCCTCTGTGAAGGTGAATCCCATGAACTTGTCCACCAGATGCGTCTTGGACATGTTCTCCTCCTCCTTGAACTGATCTTCCAGCGCAGTCCAAATCTCTTTCGCTGTCTTCAACTTTCCAAATGTCTCGGCCAGTGAATTGGAGAGACAATTCAGGAGATAATCGCGACAGAAGTCTTCGTCGCTGAGCCAATGTGCTTCATCGGGTCCTCCTTGGAAGTCTGCGAAGTCAGTCTGCAGGGTATAAAAGATATTGAGATATTTCAGACCAAACTGCGTATTGCGCTTCCAGGCACTGAACTCCGAGTGGGAGAACTTCTCCAGCTTTATCAGCGGCACAGGAGAGGAGAGAGAATTGGTCTTCTTAAGAGAGGCCATCGTTAGCAGACGGTTCAAAACTGCAGCAAAAATTGCACTGCTTTGCACTGAAAAACGGCACTGTAAAAAGAGCACTTCACTGCACTTCACTGGACTGCACAACTGTCGGAATTCCGATAGTGATGTCGGAAAAAGACAGCGAACAACTGCAGTAACGGCAGCAACAGCGTTGTTCGACGGTAGCGACGACGACAACAAGCACTGATTACGACAACAGCGCAACACTCCTCGGCGATCTGGAGTCGAGGAAAACTTGGCGCGATTTGGAGTGGAGACGAGAACAGGAATCGACTGGAGAGTCGATCTGGAGTGCTCCTCTTCGACTGGACTTCACTGGAGCACAGCACGACTGGAAGACAGCGTATAGGGTGAAAAAACTCCCATCTGGCAGCGATGAATAAGCGCGACGGGAGAGCGACAGGGCAGAGCAGCGGCCTTCTTCGCACCAACCAGCGGCAGATCTCACGATCGGGGTCGGGCAACTTTCATGCGAGAGAGAGAGCAATAGCGCTCGGGGCCTTCGTCTCCTTCGGTCGATCGAGGGCAAGTGACGCGAGATCGTGGCCTTTGTCTCCTTCGGCGATGGCGAGGACGAACAGCAGGCGTCGAGACGCGATGGAAAAACCAGGCGATGGCGTCGAAGAGGCGTGCAGCAACCGGCGAACTCTTCCTCCGATCTCTTCACACAGCGACAACGACGATACAGATATCCCTCCTACGCGCACGACGGGAGAAAAACCAGGCGAGCGGTTACTAGAGAGAAACCGCACGGGAGAGGGGGCAAAACGCACGAACGAAAACTTCGAGAATGAAACGGTGCTCGAAGCATCCGAGTGAACGTCTAGTTTGGAACGAACTACCCGTTGCCCCCAGCGGGGTATTTAAAGGCGTAACCCTAAATCCCCGACGACCCGTTAGCGGACCCGTTAGGGTTCCGTTAAATCTTTGATACGTCGCTAAATATACCTTAACATTACTAAGTCTGTTTCAACTTTAGCTTGGTAATTTCTTCTTGAGCTATACTCACTTAGCTCACTATAGAGCACAGGACGATGTTATAGTTCATCATACATCTCTAAACCAGACTTGTATAATGCACTCATTTGTTCATAACTACTTCCTCAATGAGAGTGGTTGATGTTCTTGGCCTATTGCCTGCTAATCCTCTTATTCTGCATAAAATCAGAAAGGAAATCCCAGAACTCACCTTCATTTGTGGTATAATTTGTCAACCACTCGTCTATGATATGGCTTGATATCTTTGCTTTTGACGAACTTTTGGAGATTCTATCATCTAAAAATACTGATCTCTCCAGTCTGTTCAAAAGTCTATCCAAAGAAGAAGCTGCTCTCTCAAAGGCCTCAGTGCTCAAGTCCAAGTCCAAGAGAAACATGAGAAACTTCATTTCTGCTAAAAAATATTAATCAAAAGAAAGTAGACAAGCCACATCAGTTTGATACTTAATGTATTTGATAAATACACTGTTTTATTGTGGATCCACTCGCATGAACAGTGGGCACGGCAGCTCTACACACCTTCAATCCTAGTATTTCATGTTTTTGCTTGTAATTTCAAAGTCGTTCTTTGACGGAATGGTTGGATACAATGAAAACTGGAAGCAAGAATGCCAAATCAACTAAAGTAGAAAAACAACAGACCTTTGTTAGAAGCATTCTATTCTCCCAAATTTTATCCAACTATGTGCCTATACGTTTCCTTCCTTTCATGTGAAGCACATGGTGGTCACATCTCCTATCGAGATATTCCTTGGATTATAGATACACGCAGGAAAACATGTAGTAAGTTGGATGGGATATATTTCACATGTTTGAATTGGAACATTTGCTTGAGGTGCTGTAGGGTAAGTAAATGGTCAGTTGTACTTAGTTGATTTCTCACTCATTCATGGATGTTAAAAGGCTGTGATAAACCACATAGAATTGGTTCCTTTCATTCGGTGTTTTTTAGTATTTAATTTCTCATCTTTCGAGATTGTCAGGGTCTTATAGAAACATGTAAAATTGGTTGCCTCTTATGTGCTCTAATTTTGTTATTTGTTCTCATTTAAGATGTTACATTGCAGATTTCACAACACATTCTTGAGCCTGGGTAAAATAGGAAGGTTATTGGTATAACTTAATTCATTTATGCATCATTATCAAGCTATTATTGCATGGTCCATGGATGTGCTACCGGCCTCTTAAGTATTCATATTTTAACTTGAATGGTACTAAATTCAACTTTATAGCAGAATATATATGTTAAAAAGGTGCATGCCAAAAAAATAGGTTCACTGTAGAAACTGAATTTTTGTTTGATTGCATGTGAACAAAACATGGGTAAATTGTAACATGAAATACTACTGGTAGATGCACCAAGCACATTAATTGGCCGCATAACTGTTGAAATACTGTTGGAAAGTAGCACATCACATCCAATTTTTTAGGCCAACCAAAGAGAGTCAAACCAAACTAGTAAGGGGTTGAATCAGATCGGGTTTAAGGTTTTTCTTAAACTGTCTTTTTAATTTGGCCAAATTTTGTACTCTACTACAAATTGAAGGAGATGTGTTACGGGCTCGCCATAGAACCTCGGTAGGATTGCCGGAGGCGGGGTTGACCGCGGCTGCTTAAGCGGGGTGTGCTTGAAGAGAGCCACCACAATCTCAGTGAAGACAAGGGAAATAGATTGACTTCTTTTCCTGCCCATTCCATCAACATGTCTTTAAATAGACTTACAGCATACTAAAAAACAAGATTAATAAAAAACAACAATAATGATAACTCCTAACCTGTAACCACTAATAAAAGGAAACGATAAAGATAACGATAATTAACTAGGCCCACCGCTTGAGGCCCATAACATCTCACCCGGCCTTCAAATCAAGCTTGTCCTCAAGCTCGAACGAAGCTCGGCCGATTGGAATATTTGGATCCTTTATTTCACGTCAAAACAACTCATTGTAGTGCGTCGCTGTATCGGGGGCTGCAGAGAGCGACAAGCCGTTATCGTGCTCACCGATGTCACATATGATGGTGATGTCGGCGGATCGTAGCGTGTGTGGCGGTATGATCAAAGAGGAAACCACAATATGATCTTTAAATGATTGAAGTAGTGATGGAGAATAACCCACATATGCCTGGTGACTACTCAGAACCATATCGATATTCGTGCGAGTGAGAGTAGTATTATCGACGGTCTTTGCACAGTTAATGTATGACATCGACATGTCCTGCTGAATGAAGACAACACATGACGTTTTATGGAGGACTATTGGACTGGCCAAAATATCAACAACTTGCACTTGGTCGGGTAGGGGCGCCGGCGTGTGAGGAGCTGTTGTTTACTTTTGTGCGCAACTATCATTTAGTTGAGTAGGGCAATGATGGTGGCGCCGAGAAGTTTCGTTTTGTGCCCGAGCCTAGTGGCCTCCGAATTGTGTTGTTGGGTCGCCTCGGATGTCATTGGTTTAGAGAAAAGTGTAATTAATTAATTTCCAATTAAGTAAGCAATAAATTAAAAGTTATTTTTTGGGAGAAATTAATGAATTAATAATTGATTAATTAATCAAGTAATCGATTAATCAATAAAAAGAAAATTCATTAATTTATAAGATGTAAGATGCACCAGGCTAAAAGGGGTTTCAGGGCCTGAAAAGGGTGGCAGGCTCGAAACATGAATCAAATGGGTGCTCTTAGGCATGGACTCAGCGGACAGAAAGGAAGGGCGGTTGGCTCGATACACTGTTGTTGTTTGGTGGCTCGAGAAAGGGAGAAGGGGAGCGCCGACTGTGTCGATGCGGACGGAACTGCAGGGATTTGCTCGACGTGGTTTTGAAAAGGTATGACTCTGAAGGAGGATGACACGGTTTCGATGATGGAAAGAGCGTCGACTGTCTCTTTCGCATCCTTCCAGCGAGGAAGGAAGCATCGCCAGGTTCTTCCACAGACGACAGAGGCAGAGGGGGTCTTCTGCGATGGGGTCGCCGACTGTTGTTGGTAATAACGTCGACACGCGGCGGGTAGTGTCGATGGCGAGCAAGGTCGATGACATCGTCGACTGGGAGCAACGCCGACAACCTTTGGGACAGGGTGCTGGCGTGAACTTGGAAGCTATTTCTGTCGGGGACAATGCCGCTTGAAGGGTGTGCGGTTGTCGATGAGCTGGTTGCAGAAGAAAAAAATGAGGCCCGAAGGCTGGTGGGTGCCGATTGTGGTTGCCGAAGAGAGGAGGAAGACCGAATGACTTTGATACCAAAGTTGTTATGGGATTGTCTTAGAACCTCGGTAGGATTGCTGGAAGATGGACGAAAGCGGGGATGACGGAGTCGGAGGATACTATGGAGCCAGAACGACGACTGTCTAAGCAGGGTGTGCTCTGGGAGAGAGAGAGCTACCACAATCTAATTCAAGACAAGAGAAGTAGATTGACTACTTTTTCTTCCCATTCCATACAACATATGCCTTTAAATAGACTTACACGTACTAAAAGATAACACTAATAAAATACACCAATAGTGATAACTCCTAACCTCTAACCTCTAATGAAAGACAACAATAAAGATAACAATGACTAGCTAGGCCTGTCGCCTGAGGCTCATAACAAGATGTTTATGAAGAAGAACAACCTCGTAATCAGAATAAGTTACCTAATGAAGAATTCCATATACATAACTTGGAGATGAAAGGAAGAGAAAGTCTACTTGCACAACTTGGATTGAAAGGACGAAGCAATACATGGCGTTAATAAACAAAATCAACTTGTTCAATAACATGAATGTCTAGAAAAGAGGTCCTTATCCTATATTCCTATGGGATTATCATTATTTTAATTCCCTCGGTAAGGATGAGATAATCCTTATTTTTATTGCATAAACAAAAGCAAATTTGGCCAAATTAAAAGTGGATATTCTAGAAAAGCCTTTAGATTGACCTGATTCAACTCCTTTGTGCTCCTATTCGACTCCTTTTAGTTAGTCTGTGAAAAGTTAGAGCTTTCTAGGAAGTTACATTTTTAATATATTCCTCGAGTGTGTTTATCACATTAAAAGTCAATTTATTCACCAACATTTTAGAGAGGAGCTACCTCGTAATTTAGTTAATCTATGAAAGATTGTTTATTCACCATCATTTATTCTCGGAGTGTGTATGTATAGGAATCAAAAGAATAAGGATCCTAGCTATGCATTTCAATATTTTTACTTGTTCAAATAAAGTTAGTAGAATATCAAACAAAGGGAAAGAATTATATACTTATTTCTTACCAAAACTCTATATACTTCCATTTCAAAAAAATCAGTGGTTGCTTATGAAATGTTTTCATGCTTCTCAGTAATGTTAGTAACTTGGACTTGTGACAATATATGTTTGCTATATAAAGTAACATTCTTAAGACTTGTATGCATGTAGTTCATATGTATCCCTTGTTTCTCCTACTGCATTCTCTTCAATCAGCTGTTCTAACTTCTTTTCATGCAAAAATGTAGGAGTGTGTATGTATAGGAAAAGTTCAAAAGAATAGGGATCCTTGCTATGTATTTTGATATTTTTATCTCTTGTTGAAATAAACTTAGTAGAATATTGAACAATGGGAAAAAATATATATTTATTTCTTACCAAAACTCCTCTATATATACTTCCATTTAAAAAAAAATCAGTGGTTGCTTATGAAATGTTTTCATGCTTCTCAATGCCATCAGTAACTTGAACTTGTGACAATATATGTTTGCTATAAAATGTAACATTCTTAAGACTTTTATGCATGTAATTCATATGTATCCCTTGTTTCTCCTACTGCATTCTCTTCAATCAACAGTTCTAACATTTTTTCGTGCAAAAATGTAGGAGAAAATATTTTAATAAAGGAAAGAGTAGCTTCAGATGTTCCTCACAAGAGATCCCATGCAACTATGATCATATAACTAGAAATCTTTTGTCTGGTTTTGCTGCTTCGGTTATGCTCCTTTCCCTACCAAATCAGGTTATTAGCACGCTTTTCATTTGTAAATATTATATCTTCTCTCACAACTGGGGGTGGTTATTTTTCTATTTAATGAGTGTGCCACTCATACTAGAAATAGGTTAGGTTGCTTTAACAACAAATCCAGCTAACAATTATCATTAATTTTTATTAGAAGATAAAGTGGTATATACCTAGATGTTAGAGGTTTAAGTACATGAATCTATTTTATAGAAGAATGAGAATGTAGATGAAGATGTAATTTCTAGAGTTAAGACTGGGTGGTTTTAAAATGAAGATATTCTTCAGATGTAATATGCAGTAAGAAGATACGGAGACTTGAAAATACAAAAAATTCATAAAGCCACAATTAAGACAACAATGTTTGAATTCGAGCATCGGATAGTTCTCTCTCTCTCTCTATATATATATGTAAAAGTTGCGACAGGGATAAAATATTAATATGATTGTCTAGAAAGTAGGAATGGTAACTTAAGCAATGATTATATTGGAGAAACAATAATGGTGACATCTATAAAAAATAATATACTTGAAAATAGACTTAGGCAGTTTAGACATGTACAACATATGAAGAAAAAACTGCACCAATTAGACTAGTAGTTAGAATTAGTGTAACCACCAACTCCCAATATATGAGATACTGTCTGCTATGGCTGCGCCTATGAATACATCCCAGGAGGTCACCTATCTCAGGATAATTTTGATTAGAGCTTGCTTAATTGTGCAGATACTAACAAAACTCCACCATTTGCTCTGAAAAAAGTCTCTAATATTTGAGGGTGCAAAATTATTACTTAAGTACAATATTTTTTTTCTAATTCTGATGTGAGATTTAGTTCATTCCTGCACCTCCTTTCATTTAGAAGACTGTCAGGAGCTATCTTTGTTTGAGCTTCATTGCCTCAAAGATACTCTATCCTCATTGGAACACCTTCATTGAATTCAGGATGTTACATTGTGTCCAAGGATTAAGAAGCATAAAGTCTAAATAAACATAAGATAACTTGGATAAAAAAATTCAAATGATTTGCATAGATGAGGTTTATTCCCTCATGCAACACTTATTAGAAAATAATGTAAAATGAGGATTCATAAATGCGGCTCCAAGTATTTGGATAAACTACTGATGATGATGACCAGGTTGCTGCTTTGGAGTTGCCTGGGAAAAAAATATGCCTACTTGCGAATGCATCGGACGGCATTGCCCTTTTTAAAGACAACGAAATCCAAGAGCAAGGAAGTCCAAGGATGATGATGAGAGGCATGACAGCCAAGAATTTTGATCCAGTCAGATATTCCGGAAGGTGGTTTGAAGTTGCTTCACTTAAACGCGGTTTTGCAGGCCAAGGACAAGAAGATTGCCATTGTACCCAGGTTATTGATATTTCATAATGCTGTTTTATCTATTGACAAAATATTAACCAAATAAATACTGACCAATGATTCCAGGGAATATACTCCTTTGATGCTGAAACATCCTCCATTGAAGTTGATACAATTTGTGTTCATGGTGGACCCACTGGTTACATAACTGGTATTAGAGGAAGGGTCCAATGCCTTTCGGAGGTGGATAAGGAGAAAGCTGAAACTGATCTGGAGAGGCAAGAGATGGTTAAAGAGAAATGTTTCCTTCGGTTTCCAACTTTACCCTTCATACCGAAAGAACCATATGATGTGATTGCAACAGATTATGATAATTTCGCCCTTGTTTCTGGAGCTAAAGATAAAAGCTTTGTTCAGGTAAGCTTATGTCCTCATCTACCAGAAGCTCAGTTTCTTTTTACACTGTTATTTTTTTTATGTTGTGGATTTGAAGTATTCGAATGGTATGATTGGCTGAAAGGAATTTCATAATTTTATATTGGTGTTAGGTTCCAATGTAATTAATAGGTAATGGGATAATCTTAGGAAATGTCAGCTTATCCCTTTACTAAGAATGGAGAATTCATTAGTCGACACAGTCAAATCATATTTTGATTGGTCAAACAATCAATTATTTAAATTAATTTCAAAAATGGAATAGGATTTGTTGAGCTAAGTTGTAATGAAAATATTTTGCTCTTTTTAGCCTGATACTTTTAATTTTGAAATGTATTTAAATAATTGATTATTTGACCAATTAAAATATGATCTCAGGAATTAGTTTTTATGGCTAATTACAAGTCAAAGCTATGCGTGTTCATGGCATTTTAAGCTATTTTCTGTTGGCCTCTGAGTAGGTTTTATAACTCCTGGGGATCTTATGTCATGCATGTAGATGACCGCTGTCCAAGCCATGATGTAACACTATGACTGAACTCAAAATAACTAGAGAGGAGAAGAACTCAAAATAATTTTGAAAATTAGAGAGGAGCCAGTGGAGTTGGGGGTCTCAGCCCTAGGGGGAGCGCACCTTGACTCTACTGGAGACAAGGTTGCAGATGTCGGATGTCGGATTCATGTCGGTTTGAGTTTGAAATATCGGATGTCGGATTGCGGGGATATATTGAGGATATTTTACAATGTCGGATTTTAATATTTAAATAAATTTATTCATATATATACACATTTTTTTGTAAATATGAGCAATTGCACACATAATGTATGTTTATAAATTACACAATAAACATATGTACACATAATGTATGTTTATAAATTACACGAGAAAGGGCGTTGATGATAATAAATTGACGAGAAAGACATCAAATCTATGCTCGAAACATGAACGAAATGAAGTACGAAAAAAATATCATTGTTCAGACACTTAAAAGAAATGAAAAATATATTTTTTTAATACTCGCAGATATATCGTCCGCGAGATATCGCTCAATATATCGGGTAAGACCGATATATCGGGGGATATTTTTAAAAACAACATTTTTGCTTAAAATGTCGATGTCGTGGCGTTTTCTGCCCAAAACCTTTATGTCGGCCGACATAAAGGACATGACTATGAAAACTAGAGAGGAGAGGAACTCAAGATACTTGCTTTATTTTTATTCATGACCCTATAATGTAACTTACAACGATGATAGAGACCACAAGTCCAAACTTAAAAACTACCCAAAATATTAAAATACATTAAAAGACGACTTGAAATAAGTACGCATAACATTGATTCATAACGACTTGCATAACATAGGCTCGTAATAAAGATTGCAACATTCCATCGCCCTCTTTGATACCAAATGCTACGAACCTCTTGGTGAGATCCGAAGTCGGGGTTGAGGAGTTGGTGGAGTTGGGGGGTTTCAACCCTAAAGAAAAGCTCATCTTGACTCATTTGGCGGCAGTGAAGGGGCGGAAGCGAGATAACAGTGCCTTGCCGTGACTACTGGAGATGGTATACTTGAGGGTGAGCTTCAAAATCCTTTGACCTAACTATGAAAACTAGGGAGGAGGGGAGCTTAAAATCCTCCTTGTTTTTTTATTTATTCATGACCCAAGGATCTATTATATAACTTACAATGACAGCAGAGACTATAAATAAAAGTCCAAGCCTAAAAACTACCCAAAATATTAAAATACACTAAAAGACAACGACTCGAATTAAGGACACATAACATTGACTCATAATGACTCACATAACATAGACTCGTAATAAAGATACATAATAACATGCTTATAATTAAGACTGCAACAGAGGAACAATGTTAGTGTGTTTATTATAGATAAATAAGAAAAAATAGATTTATATGATTTGTGCATATACAATGAAGGTTAGTAAATGAACCCATTAGACAAATAGATAGTTAATTTCAAAGGATCGGCAAGAGGATAGTGTAACCAAAGTAACCTATAAAAATTGTTCAAGATGATTTGACATAGATTGAGCATAACACCCGGGACAACGCTCGATATGAGGAATAGAAAATGGGGATTAATAAGGCGGACTCCAAATAGTTGGGATGCGAGCTAGCGATGATAAAAATTATATAGCTAAATTACAAATCAAAGTAGTTGCAATTTATATAGGGAATATTGGGGCAAATTGGGATGAACATATCCTCGATTGGTTAGCCAATTTAGGACATTGGTCCATAAATAAAGACCTTCAGGATACATATTTAAGGCAAGAAAATTGTATCTGTATTGAATTGTCCTGATGTTTTGTTGAGAGAAATATAAAGACACTTGTGTTATTGGGAGAATATTTTTGAGAGCATATTTTATATTTTTAAGCCTCTTGCAAAAATGCAGGGTAATGTTTGCCTACATTTCACCCTTGTGGTGGGACCCTTCCCTGGACTCTCGCTATGCGGGGATGCTTTGTGCTCTGGGCTGCTCTTTTTTGGGTTAGGGTGGAATTCCTTGAATATAAGGGCTTCTCACCAAACCTGACAAATTTTGTGTCGTAGTTTTTTTTATGCTGGGTAAGGTTTGCCTACATTTCACCCTTGTGATGAGACCCTTCCCCGGACCCTTGCTATGAGGGGATGCTCTGTGCATCGGGCTGCCCTTTTTTTAGGTTTTAGGGTGTAATCCCATTAATATAAGGGCTTCTCACCAAACCTCACAAATCTTGTGTCACAGCTTTTTTTTTATGCAGGGTAAGGTTTGCCTACATTTCACCATTGTGGTGGGACACTTCCCCTGACCCTCGCTATGCAGGGATGCTTTGTGCACCGGGCTGCCCTTTTTTTGGGCTAGGGTGAAATCCCATGAATATGGGGATTCTCACCAAACCTCACAAATCTTGTGTCGCAGTTTTTTTTTTTTTAGAATTTGCTTCTCATTTTTGCATTCCATCATTTCAATTTTTTTCAAACAGTAGTATTTATTTTGACCCAAACAACTAGTAAAATTTGTTATCAACAATTAAATAAGAGAAAAAAAATGTTTTCACTCAACTTCTTCTCAAACAAACAAGTGAACACTCATTCCAATTATTACTATGTCATTTTTCATTCCCATTTCCATTTATTTTACTCTCTTTTCAATTCATTCAAACCCTAAACAGGAGCTCAAGTAAACTTTCTCTATCATTCTACTGGTTAGTTGGAGTTTTGACACTAAGCACCCTCCAATTAGAAGGTTTTTACATATTGCATTCCTAAAGACGCTAATATCCTAATTGAATATTTAGGGTGCAAAATGACAATATTAAAGCTTTTGGGGGAAGCAAAGTGCAAAAATTAAATATTTAGAGTGCAATGTGCAAAAACCTCCCAAAGTCCCTAGCTAGTTTGCTGATCAATGAATGCTCAACACTGGTACTCAAAACTACATTTTGAACCTATTATAGCTGCAGGAAGATTATTTGTTATGCGCTTTCATTTCCCAATCTCACTTTCCGGCCGGTGAATCCCGACTTATTGGAGTCTTCATAACAGATTTATTCGAGGACGCCGAATCCTGGGCCCGACTTCATCGAGAAATACAAATCATACTTGGCGGATTTCGGATACAATGCTGGCGAAATCAAAGATACTCCCCAGGACTGCGAAGTCATGTCTTCCGATCAACTTTCTTTGATGATGTCGCAGTCGGGAATGAAGGAGGCTCTCACAAATCAGTTTCCAGATTTGCAGCTAAAAGCATCAGTAGCATTTAACCCCTTCACTAGCATTTTAGATACTCTTAAGAAGCTTCTGGAGCTTTATTTTAAGCAGCTTAAAAACTAATGAAGTTATCTCATTGTGAAAATCTTATGATGAAGTTATTGTATTTTTAATGCTTTTTTTTGTACAGTTTGCTCCTATGTTTTGCGAATAAAACTATCATATTTTGCATCATTATGTTTTTTGTTTTTATTAGGACAGTTTAGCAATATTTCAATTATTCTGTTATATTTTCAGTGAACATATAATCATTTTGATTGTAAATTTTTTTTACTTTTTATTTATAAATAATATTTTAATCATAAAAAGCTCTTATTTTACCAGATAATTCATTGTATGAATGGATTCAGTAAGTTTCCTTTTTTAAAGGGTTCACAATTGATGTCCTTCTCACGTACATACAGCCTGCCATTAAATTTTTTTTTCCCAGTGAGTTTGGACAAAAAAGTCAGCCTTGAATTGGTCTTTTTTCACGAAAAGACGTCATGAGATGACAAATAAAGTCTTTCCCTAAGATTTTGAATAGCCGTCCCGAATTCAAGTTGATTATGCTTCGTTTCTTCCTCGGAGAAAGACGATAAAAAAATTCCCAATCATGGCCCTTGTGGATCGGATCATCCGTAAAAAAATAAACTCCAGATATTTGCTATCTTTCTCTTGGAATGAGATCTCAATTCCAGCTACGGTTTCATTCAATATCGGACAAAAATGCCACCCTCGTAGTTTCGTAGAATGAATGTTCAGCATGATAACGGTTATGACCGCCACAAAGAAATAAAAGTATTTTTGAATATAAAAATGGATGAAGTTCCTTAGGTAGGTCAGAGGTTCAAGAACTATGGTTCATAACCACCGTGTTCACGACCGCCGTCGCCGTGCCAAACAGAGCCTAAAGTGACAAAAAAGGTGGTCGGCTTGCGCCCTTTTACACCTCAAACCCTTTTGAAATTCTCTCGAAAAATGGTTATATATATAGGGTTATTTACCCGGACCTCCCCTTGAAGCTTGCGTAATTACAACTTGCACCATTCTAACTTTCAAAATTATAATTACCCAGCTCCTCAATCCTTACATTTCATAACATCCATGCACAAAAAGACCCCTGAAGATTTAAGGGTGCATGACTATTATGAAATGTAAACATTGATGGGAGATTTTTGTAATTTCAAAAGTTAGAAGGGTGCAAGTTGTAACCTCCCCCCAGTAAATAACCCTATATATATATATAGCTCGGATTTCTTATAAAACTTTGCGAAATGAAAATAATATATATATATATATACATTAAATATGAGATACAAGAAAGGGTTGGACGGAACATTTGGACTCTTTATTGCATACAAACAAAAGCATAAAGGGGTAGAAAAAGCGAATATCAACCATGGCTCCTGAATTCTTCCACACTAAATTTAAACTCAGGTAGAAGTAGCTCTCTCTACTGTACTTTCCGAATTGCCAAATCCTGAGTCTGCTGCAATCATCAACAAAACAACATCAATTCTGATATAAACATACAAAATGTAAATTTTGGGGAAGAATTGTGCTGCTCGAGCAACGAAGAAATACTAAAAATAGCTGAGAAAATGAGGAGAGATCGTAAGAGTCGAAATATAGGGGACACGGTTTATATTGTTCGATAAAAAGCGTTATGGATCATTACAAAACTATAATATTTAGTCCCCAAATACATACATATGCTGTCTAGATTTGAGCGCGGTTCTAACAGAGCATGTAGCGCACTGCTATGCCCGCACAACTACTTTTGGGGGAGAACGAGCTCTCCCGTCCGTGGTCGCTTTGGGTGATGCACGATTGTACGGCTTCGCCTCTGTATACCCCAAACGGTAATGCACAAGCTTAGCTACACTCGTGCCTGCCTGTGTGCAATTTATGAGGGTGACATGCACAAAAAATATCAATTTAAACTCAGCGTGTTTAGCAGAAATTTAAGATACGAGTATTGTCCCGTTGCACAAATCGAAGAAATGCAATGAACAATCAAAAGCAAAGTTAATTTATTGGTACTGAGATCACATGTATCAAGAGAAATATAAGGAGGTTTACATGACCAGGAATTTGAAAACAGATCATTGTATTGATTGATATTGCGACTGCATTCAATGCTTCGATCCACCCCTCAATTGGTATTTTCTATGAGAACCAGACCAAGTAGTAAGACCTGGAGGGGCTAAAAATTCAAAGAAACCAAGAAGCAAGTCCTGAACATTCCCACAGGTTAAGTCGGCCGGGCAGAGACGTCGCAGGTCAGTTCTCCGGCGGTCACGGACTATGCCTTCGAATTCGCCTGACCAGAGCGTGGTTGTTTGGAGAGAAGGAAAGTAAAAGATGCGGCTAGGGCGGGAATGAGATCTGGTGTGGGATAGCGTGGTCGAGCGGAAATCTGTGAGCGGGAATTTACTTGTCGTGCGAGCGGTGATTTTAATTTAAAGGCGCTGATATTAACACCGCGGTTTTGGTTATCTGCACTCAAAACTTGCATTTTTTAGGGTTTTTCTATTTCCTATTAGCAAGCAAACCACCACCCCCAACCTTTCACCCTTTGTTCCTCTAGTCGGCGTTTCCTCCTCCCCCGCTTAGTTTTTTCCGGCGATTTCTCCTCCTTTCCCGTCGGCCGTGGGTTCGCAACCTCCAGGCGGCCGTTTCGCATCCTCCAGGCGTCCATCGAGTTGGCACTTTCTCCTCCTCCAGGCCCTATTAGGCGGCAGTTTCTCCTCCTACATGCGGCTTTTTCATCCAGTTTTCTTCCTCCATTTCAGAGTTTCTTCCGTCCATTTCAGAGTTTCTTCCGTCCATTTTAGATATGGTATAAATCTTCTCCATTGAATGTTCTATTATATGCTTTGGATTTTGTTTAGGGTTCTTAGGGGTTTTGCAAATCTTTACTCTATTTTTTTTGTATTTTTGGGTTTAATGTTGGAAGATATGATATCCGAAGATTTGATAACAAAATCTTTAGTTGCAATCGGTAAAAGCACACTCACAATAGTCTATGTTCTACTTTTTTTTTCATGTAAATGAGTTTTAATTACATTTTTTTTTGCATTATATTTAGATCCTAAGTGTTCAAATGTTGAAAAAGATAAAAAAATAGAAGTTGATTTGAGCCAACATTGGATATTCAACAAGGAGAAACAAAATTGAAGATATTTTTGCACATGATTTTGGCTATGTTTAACATTTTGCATGTGTTTTTATATTTTGAAATGTGGTCTCTCATGTTTATTTTTTTTATAAAAAATGGTGTGCAAATAGTATCTTGATTGCGGATAGCCTATTACCTAAAAGAATGCTTTGCTAATATAAGATTTCTTGCGAATAGCCGACATCTAAAAACAGTGCTTGCGTTAAACCAAAAGTGCGTATAGCCAAAACTGCGGTGCTAATATCAACGCCCTAATTTAATGGGTAGGAAAATAGATCGAACAACCATTAATGTTGTGATGGTGCAACGCATTATAATTCAAGCAGTTCATTATAAAATGCTATATATATATTTAAGGATTTGGTTGAATTTTCATAAATTCTATGACGAATTAGACAAAAATCTTCAGCTGACCTGATCATTTTCCCCTTGTTCCCTAAAAGAAGACAAAAGGTGTCCTCATCCGCCTACTTGTATACCTCCTCCTACTCCTGCAGTTCTTCCTCTTGCTCTCAGAGCCGCGCAACCGGCGCGCGTGAGAGACATCCCCGCGCGGGCGTGGCTCTGTCGCTCAGATGGTGGGCAGTTTCCTCTCCTCCCACTAAGGGGCACTCCCAGAGTGGGTGGGGTGTGGCTATTCACACCCTCATTATGGTGGAGAAAGGGCTATTCACAGCCCAATTTCCTTTATAAATTTAAGGGGGTAGATCGAACAGATAGTAATGTTGTGATGGTTAAACACATTATAATTCAAGTAGTTCATTATGAAATGGAATATATATATATATTCGTGGATTTGGTAGAATTTTCATAATTTCTATGATGAATTAGATAAAAATCTTCACCTCACCTGATTTTCCCCACCTTGTTCCCTAAAAGAAGACAAAATTAGCTCAAAGGCAAACTATATATACATATTGTTTGAATTTATATGCATTTCTATGATGACTTTGATAAAACAACTTCCAAGTTTTCAAAATACAGAACAAGAATCGCAGAGCCATAAATAAACCAACTTCAGGTAAATAGAATACCAGTTTTTCCTGAAGAAAATCAAGTATCCACATTTTTTTGTGTGGGAGCATATTTATGCTTGTGTTCAATCTGGAAAGCAATGAAATACTCCCTACAGTTGCATAAAATTATGAATTATGCAAATCATATAACTTGCATCAGTTCCATCAGCTTTTCTAGGCAAATTTCAGTTCCTACACATAGAATATGGCTTCACAAACAGACAATTATATCTCTTAAAATTCTTAAAAGTCTTCCAAAATACCAAAAGTCAAACAAATAATGTAGGTCATAAATCATTTGACTACCATGCTGCTAGATGCAGGTCATAAATCATTGGCAATAAAATACGTAAAATCCCCCAAATTCCAATATTCCATCTCTTCAATTCAAGCGAACAACCAGAAGGATATCGATCGGAGGTCAAGAATATCATCTAATAACCTAATCCTTAGAAATCAATGTAAAATCAATACAAAAAAGAATCGCGATCAGGAAAAAACAATAAAGTCCCGTGAAGTGAAAGGGAAGAAGATGGGAAAGGGAAAATCAAATCACCTTCTCTGCAGTTTCAAGGCCGATCTTCGACTGGATCCGGCACAAACGACTTCTAATAACGCGGAAAAACGACGAAATCCTCTCCATAGAATAGGAAAATGGACAAAAGTCTATGTCGTCGAAAGAGGAGGATGTGTAGAGATGAATCGAGCAAGGAATGGAAGCCATGACTAGGTTTTCTTTCTCGGGAAAGACGGGGAAGAGCCAGGGAAAAAGAGACGGAAGGGTCCGCGCTTTTTCTCTTTTATATATCTCGATGCTGTGTCAAATACGTAGTGGCACTGTGGCAGTTTAAAAAAAAAAATAATGGGAATAAATTCAATGATTATTATCTTTCTTATTTTGGGAAAAAACTAGCGGAAATATTTACGTGTGCTTCATGCTATATATATCATTACGAGCATCTTCGCACGGGCTACGCCCGTGCTCGATGCTCTCGGGTGGCCTTCGGCCGCATCAATGCGGGCTTCGTCCATAACCAAGCGGGCTTCGCCCACTTGGCATTCAAGGCGGGCTTCGCCCGCCCCCTCGCCCGTGCTCGATGCTCTCGGGATGCGGGCTTCGCCCGCAACCAAGCGGGATTCGCCCGCTTGACATTCAAGGCGGGCTTCGCCCGCCGTAAACTAAAAAAAAATTGACGGGCTACGCCCGTGCTCGATGCTCTCGGGCGGCCTTCGGCCGCATCAATGCGGGCTTCGCTCGCAACCAAAAGGGCTTCGCCCGCAACCAAGCGGGCTTCGCCCGCAACCAAGCGGGCTTCGCCCGCAACCAAGCGGGCTTCGCCCGCTTGGCATTCAAGGCGGGCTTCGCCCGCCCCTCGGCGTCGGCGGACTTCGCCCGCCGTAAACTAAAAAAAAATGGTCCGTGAATAGCCATCTATGGTCTGCGTATAACAATAATATTGTTATTAACTCTTTTTGATCGTGTGTTCATTTGATTTTCTTGAACTTAGATGAGTAATCCAATTTGTTCACCAGAACATTAAGTAGACCGCAATATTTAGATTTTTATCTGACGGACACATTGAGTTAAAATTCTAGATCAGCGGCCGCAAAGGTGGCTTTGTAAGTTCAAAATATAGATATATACAGACACCAAATTAAGTTTAAATAAATTAAGCTTTATTTGAAATTTAGAAATTTTAATTAATTATTTCAAGTTGACCCAGCCTGCTCTGCTAGAACAGACGCCACTCTCATGGGAATTTACAAATTTACCGGATTTCAAGCTGACTTGACCTACTTTCACAGTCAATTCATAATTCATTCGCACGGGCTACGCCCGTGCTCGATGCTCTCGGGCGGCCTTCGGCCGCATCAATGCAGGCTTCGCCCGCAACCAAGCGGGCTTCGCCCGCAACCAAGCGGGCCTCGCCCGCCCGCTTGGCATTCAAGGAGGGCTTTGCCCGCCCCCTCGGCGTCGGCGTGCTTCGCCCGCCCCCTCGGCGTCGGCGGGCGAAGCTCGCCCCTCGCCGGTCTTCGCAATATTTTTTTAAAAAGCCCACATTTTTTTTGATTAAAAAAACATTTAAAAAAACTTAAAAAATGGTTTAAAACTTAAAAAAAAAAGGTTTAAAAAAAGGCCGCATCAATGCGGGCTTCGCCCGCAACCAAGCTGGCTTCGCCCGCCCGCCCCCGCGGCGTCGGCGGGCTTCTCCCGCCCCTCGCCGGTATTCGCTCGCCCGTCCTGACCCGCTTGAGCCCGCCCGCCCCCGCCTGAGCGCGCCCGCCGCCCCCCGGGATCCCGCGTGACCGAGCAGCAGGTGCACCAAATTTACCGGATTTCAAGCTGACTTGACCTACTTTCACAGTCAATTCATAATTCATTCGCACGGGCAACGCCCGTGCTCGATGCTCTCGGGCGGCCTTCGGCCGCATCAATGCAGGCTTCGCCCGCAACAAAGCGGGCTTCGCCCGCAACCAAGCGGGCTTCGCCCGCAACCAAGCGGGCTTCGCCCGCAACCAAGCGGGCTTCGCCCGCAACCAAGCGGGCTTCGCCCGCCCGCTTGGCATTCAAGGCGTGCTTTGCCCGCCCCCTCGGCGTCGGAGTGCTTCGCCCGCCCCCTCGGCGTCGGCGGGCGAAGCTCGCCCCTCGCCGGTCTTCGCAATATTTTTTTAAAAAGCCCACATTTTTTTGATTAAAAAAATATTTAAAAAAAACTTAAAAAAATGGTTTAAAACTAAAAAAAAAGGTTTAAAAAAAGGTCGCATCAATGCGGGCTTCGCCCGCAACCAAGCGGGCTTCGCCCGCAACCAAGCTGGCTTCGCCCGCAACCAAGCTGGCTTCGCCCGCAACCAAGCTGGCTTCGCCCGCCCGCCCCCGCGGCGTCGGCGGGCTTCGCCCGCCCCTCGCCGGTATTCGCTCGCCCGTCCTGACACGCGTGAGCCCGCCCGCCCCCGCCTGAGCGCGCCCGCCGCCCCCCGGGATCCCGCGTGACCGAGCAGCAGGTGCACCAATTTTTTCGTTCCTACAGGGGGCAAAAAGGTCATTTACTGTGACCGAGGTTCTTGACAGCCTTAGGTACGGAAGGGGCTTATTAATATATCGCACGGGCTACGCCAGTGCTCGATGCTCTAGGGCGGCCTTCGGCCGCATCCAGGCGGGCTTCGCCAGCAACAAAGCGGGCTTCGCCCCCTTGGCATTCAAGGCTGGCTTCGCCCGCTCCCTCGGCGTTGGCGGGCTTCGCCCGCCCCTCGCCGGTCTTCGCCCCCGTCACCAATTTAAAATTTTAAATAATTTTACATTCATTAAATATTAAAATAGGAAATAAATTAAAAATAATAAAAATTCTAACCCCCTAAAATCCCGCGGCAGAACCCAGCTGCTTGCGGCGGGCTTCGACCGCCCCCCCCCCCCCCCCCCCCCCCCCCGACGGCTTCACCCGCCCACATTTTTTTTTGATTAAAAAAACATTTAAAAAAACAACTAAAAAAAAGTTTAAAAAAGTTATGTTTTTTATTTAAAAAAACTTTAAACAAAAGTGAAAAAAACATTCGGGCGGCCTTCGGCCGCATCAATGCGGGCTTCGCCCGCAACCAAGCGGACTTCGCTCGCTTGACATTCAAGGCGGGCTTCGCCCGCTCCCTCGGCGTCGGCGGGCTTCGCCCGCCCCTCACCGGTATTTGCCCGCCCCTCGCCAGTATTCGCCCGCCCCTCGCCGGTCTTCGCCCCCGTCACCTATTTAAAATTTTAAATAATTTTACATTCATTAAATATTAAAATAGAAAATAAATTAAAGATAATAAAAATTCTAACCCCCTACAATCCCGCTGCAGTACCCAGCTGCTTGCGGCTGGCTTCGCCCGCCCCCTGGCGGCTTCACTCGCCCACAATATTTTTGATTAAAAAAACATTTAAAAAAAACCTAAAAAAACAATTAAAAAAAAGTTACTTTTTTTATTTAAAAAAACTTAAAAAAAGTGAATTTTTTTTAAAAAAAACTCTAAAAAAAGTAAGTTTAAAAAAAAACAGTTGCGGATGAACAGTGGCGAAGCATTGAAGTCAGGCGGATACCGTCTCCAAAATTCCAGGGGAGCCCCTCTCAATAATACTTGGAGTGGTGACGACTTGAAACGTTTTTATTCCTGAAAGATCAATAAAAATTAAGTCCCAATATATTCTCCTTTACTATAAATATAATTCCTATTCGACTAAATCAAGGCGCGTCCGATAGTCCCCCGGTATAGATAATGCAATAATATAATTGAAATAGTAAAATAGCATTGAGCGTGGGGTTTTGTTCATACTTCATAGTGTGCTGGGGCTACAATATCTAACCACAGCTCAATGCCCGCATCACCGCTAGGATTTCACATATATTTAAATACTTTAAATATATTATTAGCTTATTAATTACTACAATACAATTTACTCGAACTGCGCATGGCCGCCACGAACTCGAACGAATGGATTGAATTTCAATTTCAACAAAAGTTTTGACATAGAACAGCAGAATTTAAATTGAAAACTCCAATATTTTTTTTATTCCGCCCAAATAATTGCGGCCTAAAGGCAAATTAAGCGTCCGCCACGAACTCAAACTACGCACGCGCACCCAGAGCTGTTTATATAGAGAAAAACCGCTGTATGCTCAAACAGCTGCTACCCGCTCCCGTCCGCCCCGCACCCTCGTGAGCCCGCCCCCGCTGCACCGCCCTCCGCCCCCGATTGAGCGTCCTCCCCTGATTGAGCGCGCCGCCCGCCCCCGCTTGAGCGCGCACCCGCACCAGCCCGCCCCCGCTTGCGCGCCCCCGCCCCCAGCGTTCCGGCGTTACCGAGCCGCCTCCCGCAGCCGCACCAGTTTTTTCGTGCCGACAGGGGCAAAACGGTCATTTACTGTGACTGACATTCTTGACAATCCTTAGGAAGAGAACAGCCTTATTAATATAGAAGCCGCTGTATGCTCAAACAGCTGCTACCCGCTCCCGTCCGCCCCGCACCCTCGTGAGCCCGCCCCCGCTGCACCGCCCGTCCGTCCCCGATTGAGCGTCCGCCCCTGATTGAGCGCGCCGCCCGCCCCCGCTTGAGCGCGCACCCGCACCAGCCCGCCCCCGCCCCCAGCGTTCCGGCGTTACCGAGCCGCCTCCCGCAGCCGCACCAGTTTTTTCGTGCCGACAGGGGCAAAACGGTCATTTACTGTGACTGACATTCTTGACAATCCTTAGGAAGAGAACAGCCTTATTAATATAGAAGCCGCTGTATCTCAAACAGCTGCTACCCGCTCCCGTCCGCCCCGCACCCTCGTGAGCCCGCCCCCGCTGCACCGC
Organism: Dactylorhiza incarnata; assembly: GCA_033032865.1. Classification (NCBI taxonomy): domain Eukaryota; kingdom Viridiplantae; phylum Streptophyta; class Magnoliopsida; order Asparagales; family Orchidaceae; genus Dactylorhiza; species Dactylorhiza incarnata. Next base: position 5,097,613 of record JAWHQI010000066.1, read on the forward strand.
CCGTCCGTCCCCGATTGAGCGTCCGCCCCTGATTGAGCGCGCCGCCCGCCCCCGCTTGAGCGCGCACCCGCACCAGCCCTCCCCCGCTTGCGCGCCCCCGCCCCCGCCCCCGCCCCCGCCCCCAGCGTTCCGGCGTTACCGAGCCGCCTCCCGCAGCCGCACCAGTTTTTTCGTGCCGACAGGGGCAAAACGGTCATTTAGTGTGACTGACATTCTTGACAATCCTTAGGAAGAGAACAACCTTATTAATATAGAAGCCGCTGTATGCTCAAACAGCTGCTACCCGCTCCCGTCCGCCCCGCACCCTCGTGAGCCCGCCCCCGCTGCACCGCCCGTCCGTCCCCGATTGAGCGTCCGCCCCTGATTGAGCGCGCCGCCCGCCCCCGCTTGAGCGCGCACCCGCACCAGCCCGCCCCCGCTTGCCCGCCCCCGCCCCCAGCGTTCCGGCGTTACCGAGCCGCCTCCCGCAGCCGCACCAGTTTTTTCGTGCCGACAGGGGCAAAACGGTCATTTACTGTGACTGACATTCTTGACAATCCTTAGGAAGAGAACAGCCTTATTAATATAGATATCTATAGATTTTATTAAAAGTAAAAAAAGTTTCCGATTTTAATCTTTTTTAATTTTTATTATAATTTTTTAAATTTTTTAAATTTATTTATTTTTTCTTTAATTTTAAAAACATATGCTCTCATATAGTCAAAATTTCTTATGTACAATAAAACATGCGCTCTCATATGAGCAGAGTATATCGCTTAGGGGTTTTTGAGCGGCAGGAGCGCTGTCATGACGATCTTAAGCTCTCACTTCGACTTAATTATTATCGATAGGCTTTAGATCTTTTATTTTTCGAGCCTTCAATTGTGGGCGAGTTAAGACCTCATTCGAGCTCAGTTACCTCATGTTTTGAATCTTATTTCTCTCTCTTCGACCATCTTCTGCGGCTATTGTCACTTTTTTAGCTTACCCTCCCGGTGATACTTGCAGCATAGCTTTTAATTGCGTTGTGTTGGAGCTGTGGTGGAGGGTTAATTTGTAGGTACGTTGAACGTACATGGCGCATGGTACGTGGGTTGCATCTGAGCCGTCGATCAAGTTGTGTTTTTCTTTGATGTATGCATCACGAACGTTGAACGTACCATGCTCGGGTACGTTGAACGTACCAAATTATTGCTCGTGGTGGAGGCTTCCTAAAATAGGGATCATCCTGAATGGTGCAAACTATCATCGCGCTTTATTGTGGCGGCACAATTTCTCTCTTGTTGAAACTTCCTTCATCAGTGAGACGACACAAGGGCCCGTCCCGCAATGTGGTGAACAAGTAGCGACCATCACTGCGCGAGTTCTCTTTCTGCATGTTAACTTCTGTCTCTTAGTCGTCCATATCATCAATTTCTTCTCCAACATGTGTATACTAAAGGGCCCGTTTGGCATTGCGGTGGCTGAGATTTTTAATTAGATCGTTCGACTTTAGTTCTAATCTCACTGTTGTGATGAAACTATGCCTGAGTTTGAGCGATTCAACTTTGCTCTTCCGTTCATATGCAGTAGAGGATAACATTGAAGTTTCATCAAATGTTGAACTATTGTCTGAGAAGTGTTTTTAAAATTTTTTTTTAAACCCAAATCCCTAAACAAAAAATAACAAAGTGAAAATCGAATCAAGCACACTGACAAAGTATTTAGCTATATGAAAACATGCGAAAGAATTAACAAAATACGCAGTCATTTAGCGCGTTAGCAATGAATTGAGGATTGTTGATTTGTTCATAGAGGGCATTCCACCGCAGAGTTGTAAGAATCTAGAAGCCAAAATGGAACTTGGGTTCATTCATGTGACTGTTGTATGAACTTTCATCAATGATAAGAATTTATTATTAATTTATATTAGTTCTCATCCTTGTGTACACATTTAATTTGAAAATAACAATCAATATTAGACCTAAAATTAAAAATAATAATCACTAGTTATAATAAGTTTATATAAAGAAATAATAATCTTTGTGATTGTGTCTAATAATTCAAATTATAGAATTACAAAATGATTAAAATCAGACCGAACCGTTATTGAATGATTTGATTTTGATTCTTGTTGAATCGAAACCGTTGACACGATGATTTCAAAAATTTTTGACCGTTACCTTAGTAATTTAGTTCATGGTCTTAGTAGAACCGAAACCGAACCGTGACAATTGAGCTCAAGTAGCTTTGACACTGCTAGAATTTTTATATTGATCCTAAAATTAATCTTAGGCGAATGCGCCAATGAATCATATTAAATGCATAAGTTTGATAGATAGGAGAATAATCTCAACAACTTCAAACCCAAATATCAATATTTTTTCGAAAAAAAGCTTTCCATCACAAACCAATCAAAATCTACACATAAACATGTGGACATACATACACCTATACAATATTATAAATAAAACATGATACCATCAAAATAATCACAACCCTTCAATTCCAATCTAAACATGAAAACTAGCATAAAAATAAATAGATAAAAAATAACAATCACGCAAAGTCCCCCGTAGACGAATACCAATTGCGTACGGGTAGCACTCCTTCCACTGGAAGCGAGTGAAATTCAAGCCGTTGATCTCGCATATCCAATGCCGGTGATCTCGCCGAAATAAAAAAAAACAAAAACAAAGAAACAAAGCACAATTTTTGAAGCCCAGTCAGACGACGAGATCACTACCCTCGCTCCATCCTCCGGGAACGAGTACCGTTCCCAAAATATTTTTCCCGCGGACAATGCGCAACAACAATAATGCTCTATCACCGCTCAAGCGACGGGTAGGAAGCCAAAAGCCCAGCTTGCTTTGATACCTGTGTTAAAACCCAAATTTCCAAACTAAAACCAATTGGCCGTAGTTTTATGAGCCAATAATCTATATTAAATAATAAATATATTAGGGCTGCTCAAATTTCAAGATCTAGGACAAAATTCTCAAAAATAACAAACCAAAATTTCCATTGAATAGAAAAGACCTTCGATCAAAAGGATTAGTCCAACCAAATTATAGAAAAAATCCTTTTGATTATAGAGGAAACACTAAATCCTAAACCATTACTGCACAAGTTCATTTGATGATTCTGTGCTCTACATATTTACATGGAAATACGACAACACAGCCGATTCCCAGGCCTGCATAGAAAACCCGAGGAAGCTTCCACCCTAGAGATCGGTTCTGGCGCTGGTTACACAGTAGTAAGCCTCCATACCCGCCGAAGAGCAGCCACGCTTCCCGCATTAAAAGTATACGGCTACAGCTGGCCCAATCGCTCCTGAATAATACATAAATTAAAGGGATATATAAATCATTGATTTTTTACTACAACATGAAAGCATACACAAGTTTATAAAATTTGATGATGGGGTTAGGCAGGGATGAAGCACAGGAGAATTAAGATGAGTGGTGGGTTTCTTGACAAACAATGAAATAGTAAATAATAATCTTCAGTAAAGTGAACATAAAGAACATTATGCGAATTTTCTTTTTGATATATATATATATATATATATATATATATATATATATATATATATATATATATATATATATATATATATAGGAGAACAAGGGTTATTTACGCGAAAAAGAAAGATTTCAGCTTTATAATACCCTAAACTCCGAACACAAAAATTAGTTTCTAACTCAGTTTAATGGTGCAGATCAGAATTAATGGTCTGATTTATATTTTAGAAGACATCCATCTATCATATATCTATACTATTCTATAAAAGAAAAACATCCTTTGGCGCAACATTCAGTATGCCTATTTTACCCCTTTATTTGCCTAATGCTTTTCCCATTTTCAAAATAATTTAAAAAATTATGTGCATCAGGGTAATTTACTGCTCACGATATACGATGCTCCTTCGTAATCCCTTCTATCCCTATAGCCGAAGTCCGCACCCCGTCGATTCCCTCGCCCCGTTGATGCCCTCGCGCTCTCGCACCGCCGGCAACAATCAAGCTACCGCTGAAGCTCTCGCACCACCGGTATCCTCTCTCTACCGCAGCTCTAGAAGCGGCAGAACAGGCTGAAGTTGTAGTTTCCACTCCAGGTCCTTCTACGGATCTTAACATCAACGAAGACCACCTGATAACTTCCTTATTCCTCTCCTCTTCCATGACCTTTTTACAGTCTCATGTTCTGCTCATCCTCCTTAAGATCGCATTCAAGCTTCCACTCCTACAGTCCAGCCACCTTTTCCCCACCCGATATCTTGGGAATCCATGGGTCCAACTCTGTCATGGCGTTTGCTCAACGTTGTCGTCAGAAAGAATTTGGATTTTTTTTTACATTGGTTGCTTCTAAAGACTACTGGAATGGGAGTGTATTTTTTTACTTGCGTTTGCTTGTCATTGTTGTTTCATGCCATCAGAAGTTTCCTGGATTTTTAATTGTCTTTTTATGTGTGGCTAACCTAAGTTGTGGGAACTAGCAGGCACGTGTTATCAGGATGCTAAGCAGGCCGAATGTGGCCGCCCCCACCATATGTCGCCACCCGCTGAATGTCGCTGCCCTCGACAAATGTCGCCTGGGATAGGGGCGAAGCCCCGTGACTGTCACTCGTGTGTGTATGTGTGTAAATACATATCAGACCATCAAAAGCATATGGGGCCGCCCAATCTTTACATGTGAGAGATGGGGAAGAAAAAGAGTGTAATGGTGGGAGAAAAATACACTCCAGGGGAGGTATTTTTGTGTATGCATGTTATGAAATGTAAATTTATAGAGGGATTTTTGTAATTTCAAAGATAGAGGGGCTCAATGTATAATTATGTTAACTCCCAAGGAGGTTTGGGCGATAGCACACACGCCACCTATTGTTTCCAGATTTTTTTTGCCGAAAACACAATATAAATTGAGAAAAGCACAACCTTGAAAATAAATAGTAAAGCACACATTAAAAAATTGTAAATAATGTAATAAATGGGGAAAATCGGGAAGATGAAGGTTTCACCAAAAGGTGTTTTCTCTCTTATATATATATATATATATATGTATATGGGTCCATCATGGGAAATCCACAGCTGGCCTGCAGGCCGTGCACCCCAACTCATTTCTCCGGGGGAAGAAGAAGAATAAATCCCCGGAAGGTTGTTGAGGCGGGGCTTGATCCCTCGACCTCCTCTATCAGGTTACTGGCAGCATCCCTGATACCCAACTGCACCAGCATCCCTAATACCCAACTGCAGCGCAGTTGGGTATCAGGGATGCTGCCAGTAACCTGATGAAGGAGGTCGAGGGATCAAGCCCCGCCTCAACAACCTTCCGGGGATTTATTCTTCTTCTTTCCCCGGAGAAATGAGTTGGGGTGCACGGCCTGCAGGCCGGCTGTGGATTTCCCATGATGGGCCCACTTTCAACAATATATGTATACATACATACATACATACATGTATATACATACATACATGTATATACATACATACATGTATATACATACATACATACATGTATATACATACATACATGTATATACATACATACATGTATATACATACATAAATGTATATATATACATATATATACATACATGTGTCTATATATATACATACATGTGTCTATATATATATACATACATGTGTCTATATATATACATACGTGTGTCTATATATATACATACGTGTGTGTATATATATACATACGTGTGTGTATATATATACATACGTGTGTGTATATATATACATACGTGTGTATATATGTATATATATACATACGTGTGTATATATGTATATATATACATACGTGTGTATATATGTATATATATACATACGTGTGTATATATGTATATAAATACATACGTGTGTATATATGTATATATCTATATCTATATATCTGTATATATATGTATGTATATATATATCTGTATATATATGTAGGTATATATACCTACATATATATGTATATTCACGAGCAACAACAGGTTGTTTCACTGGATGAGCATATACAGTTACAAGAGAAGCCGCGGTTAGAATTTTGTGTTTCCCAAACCCTAGAATATGAGTTTTATAAACAACTCCATAAAATACAAAATCCCCAAAATACCCTCATAAAATATACATAAATTTTTTTCTATATATAGTGCAGTGTCGACAAATGCTAGGACGCAACATAATGACGGACTCGGGAAACTCCTGAGGAGTTTGAATCCGAGGCATATAAATAACACTAAATGTATATATATGCGTGTATATACATATATATATATATCTTTTACTATATATAAGGAAATACATTTGAGACTATTTTGAAGCTCCAAATAACCACTCAAGTAATCTCAGCCGTCCGATCTGATTTCATCACAACATCTCAGCCGTTCGATCAACTTGGAACGTTGATTCCATCTCGACCGTCCATTTTTTTCTCTAGATCTCCTAAACCTACCTTGATAGGATGTCTTAAACCTATAAATTTTATAGGACCCCTACCTTACAAAGTGAAATTACTATTTTGCCCCTACTATTTTGAAAAAAGAGTATTGGCTCACGCGGGCCAACCAACCCACAGACCAATCTTGATCCTACCAGCAGCCAGCCCTTAAAAAGCACGCCCGACACAGCAAGCCAGTGACGAGCCTGTAGCCCGTCGGCCCGCTGCAAGCAACAGTTCATCAACCTGAATGGTGAAAAGGTTAATATACTAAATATTACAAAAATATTAAGCGGTGTGGGACTATTCAAAAAGGCGTGTGAACAGTACGCGTGCACAGTTTAGGTAATATACGCAGAACACGCGCCTTTTGAAAATAGACCTCCTATATGGCATTTTTAGGAAAAGTGTTCAACATGAAAGTTGTAGATCTTGACGAGATCTACAACTTTCATGTTGAACACTTTTCCTAAAAATGCCATATGGGAGGTCTACTTTCAAAAGGCGCGACACTGGGTAGAACAATTTGCATAGTTCCGCCCCTTTTGAAAATAGACGTCCTATATGACATTTTTAGGAAAAGTGTTCAACATCAAAGTTGTAGATCTCGACGAGATCTACAACTTTCATGTTGAACACTTTTCCTAAAAATGCAATATAGGAGGTCTATTTTCTAAAGGCGCGGCACTGGGCAGAACAATTGCGAATCGCATAGTTCCGCCCGGGTTCCGCTCTTTTGGTCTCCATATGACATTTTTAGGAAAAATGTTCGAGAGTTGTACACTTTCCCTAAAAATGTAATATAGAAGGCTTATTTTCAAAAGGCGTGTGTTCCGCGTTTTTCTCTATATGAGGGTTTCGCGGACAAACAGTAACCCCATATAATATATATTATCTAATCTAATATAAATATTATTAACTACAAAATTTTAACCGCCAATAAATTAGCAGGCGGTTCACCCGCAACATTTACTTCATTTTACTAGGTGTTAAATTTTAAAAAATTTATATTCGTTTCTTATAAAATACAGTATAAATAATTTAAAAAAATAAAAAAAAACTATAAAAAAATGCAAAAACTGAAATAGATTTAAAAAATAAAATTATTTAAAAAATAAAATAAGCCCGTCGATCAGGTGTGGACGAAGCACGCGGCCGCGGTGCGGGTACTGTCGCGCGGGGCACGGGGGGCCCCCCGTGCACCGTCACTCGTACATATATATATATATATGACCTATTTAAGATCCAAGGCATTCAAAGAGGTCACTGAATGATGCAAGATGTGAGGATAGTTCATGAGCCTTTAAAAGTAAAAACAAATTTTGATGATCAAAAATTTGTTTTTGGTTAATCTAATGGTTGTCTCTTGAGATTTGTTCTACATGTTAGGTAAGTCAACTATAGGTTAATTTTTGGGTTAGTCTACCTCAAGATTTCATACACAATTCAGTCACGGTATTCGGTAAATGATATATGAAATGAGAATCCTTTCAGAGAATGGAATTCAGCTGAAATTTTCCTAATAAATGCCAAAGAAATAACTTGTATAAGTCGGAATCCGCGTCTTCCATCCCAAAACTCCAAAATGAAAAGGGGGGATAGAGATCTATAAGCACAAGTGGGTAAATGTGGGCAGACAATGCAGGACTAATACCACACAGACAAGCCACACTGGGGATAATCCGAACAACAGATGGTCCCACACGACACAATGGACTTGTTGGGGAACCAACACATCAACACGCCCGTGCACAGAGTCAAACCAGGATATGATACCAAGTAAGAACCTGTGTCTTCCATCCCAAAACTCCAGGTGAGATGAGGAGGGGCTTGGGATCTATAAACATAAGCCGGTGAACGTGGGTAGAAAATGAAGGACTAATACGATAGATGAGCCACACCAGAGATAATCCAACAAAGTAGTCCCACTCGAGAGGTGAGAAAACTTTGCATACAACCTCGCAAACACCTCACAGACACCGCCCCCCCTGATGGGGAGCAACCCGCCCGACCCATTCGGGTCTACTCGCGATGACCACAGGCGCAGTGATGATCGGGACCGCTCATTTCGTGCGGCTCGACGAACTTTGTATTTTTTCTCGTCAGTAATTTTATGTTTTATTTGAGTCATCGTGTTCGGCCAATCATAGCCGTTCATTGGTCCTTAGAAAACTATAAATAGAGGGTGAGGGCTCTCATTTTAGGGATTGAAGATTGGAGTCTAGAAGCCCAATCCTTGATCACTTCGGTGCCGAAGCCGACTCCGGGTGCGAAGCCCGAGCTTGTTCTCCCTTCCCTATCCCTTGGCCGGCCAAGCCATACTTCCCCCCTAGTGGCCGGCCAACCAGCACCTCCTCCAACACAACAACCTCCCCCCCTCCAATACAGCAACCTCCACTACCGTCCTTCATCCCAACTACAGCAGCCGGCCATCCAGCCCCTCCAACACAGCAGCCTCCCCCTCCAATACAGCAGCCTCCTCCACCATCCTTCAACCCAACTACAACAACCGGCCATCCAGCCCCTCCTCCCATACAACAGCCTCCTCCACCATCCTTCAGCCCATCTACAGCAGCCGGCCAACCCATCATCCTCTTCCACCACCACAACAACAACCAACCCTCTCCACCCCCATCTTCATCTCCCACAAAGAAAAACAGCCCCCTATACCCCATATAAAAACATCTCCGGCGATCACCAGAATTTGTCTCCGGCCACCTCCGGTGATCCTCCTATACACCTGCCCTTCATTTTTCTATCACTTTACATTTTCCGGCGATCGCCGGAAAATATTTCCGGTGACCACGACCACCGGCAACCACCTCTGGCCACCACCAGCCACCCTCCACCACCACTTATAACCACCATAACTACCCACTACCCCTCCATTTCTACTCTCCTAAACTTTAGGAATTAATTCCTGAAGTTAAGGATAACCATCTCTCCCACTACCCCCTCTACTATTGGCCGGCCCCTCTCTGCTTTTCCCCCTCTAATTCACGCGGAGTTCATCTTGATGACTCCTCCAATTGCTGCCATCAATTACAGCCCCCTCCCAATTAAACCCAGCCCTTCTTCCTACCTCTTCCCCTCTCGTGGAGCCACAACCAAGTCATCCCCAATCTGCCCACCACCTAATCACACGTGGAGCCACATCAACCCCCAAGCCAGCACTCATTACCTTGCAGAATTGCCCTACCGACCCCCCTCCCTGCCGCAGGAAAGACACTTCCTGCTGTCCAGCACGGCAAAACCAGCCCCTGGGATTAATTCCAGGACTCCTGCTAAGCCTCCACACCTCTCATACAGCCCCCATCCCCCAGATTGCTGTCCAGGCATCCAGAACAGCAATCTTCAGTTGCTAATTGCTGGAAAGCTACCTCCCAGCACCATCATAATTGCTTTCCCAGTTTCTGGACATCTCCAAACAGCTTCTGAGTGCTGAGCTTACCCCGAGCAGCCCTCTAAGAGTATCTCCAGCCCTCCCCTCTCCATCGTTTGCAAAGTTCTAGGTGTGTTATTATTTCTTTAAATGTTGGGTCTTGTGTTTATTCTCTACTTGTTGAGATAGTAGTCTGTAAGTCTTGTTTCCGTCATTTTGGCCTTTGTGATTTCCTATTTAAATAGTATTTGCTTTCGCGCACTCTCGCGCTCATACGCTTCTCTTTGTTACCTTGGTTTTAAATTGCTTTAATTCAATTGTGGAAAAATCTAGTTATATGGTTTATAAATTTTGTTTTGCAAGTCTGAATTCGCCGAACATTTGCATCTGAACTTGCATCTAATCCTAGGTATCATTAGCGCCTTATCCTACGTCAGTTTGGTATCAAAGCCAGGTTGGGCTGCATTGCATGTTACGTAACGGTAAGACATATAGACGAGCGATGTCAAAGTCCACGCCTCAACACAGTCAGGCCACTACCAGTTCTAACACTGATGTGTTTATGTCCAATCTCCAAAATTTTTTGAAGGATCGATTCGATCAAGTGGGCACACAATTGCACGAGATTAGGGAGCAGTTTCAAAACCTCACCACTAGAGTAGAGGATCTAGAGTCCAGTAAGGTCCACTAGGCCACAAGTTGTCCGAGAGGGTCGCCGTGAAAGAGAAAGAACTCCTACTCCTGCATATGTCCCAGATCGAATATTCCACAACCCAATTGCACATGCTCCACAACCCGCCCAGGAGGCCCCAGGGGCAACCAATGATCGATATAGGAACCCCAATGGAGGTCGAGCTTTTCCTCCCCCAGAGGAGCAGCCTCCACCACGATACCCACCTCGTAGAGGTCATCAAGGTCAAGACGCTCGATACTATTATGATCGAGATGACTACATGGGTCGCTATGATGCCCCCAGAGGTTATGAGGATGATATTACCCGCCGTATTCGAATCGATGCCCCGTCCTTTGACGGGCAGTTAGATCCTAAGGCGTTTAACGATTGGTTGTTAGAAATGGACAACTATTTTGACTGGTTCGAGATGAGCAATGAGAAGCGAGTAAAGTTTGCCAAGATGAAATTACTTGGGCAGGCCAAAGTTTACTGGACGAGTTTGAAGCGCTCCCTAGATAGAGAGGGCCTTGACCTCATCACCCGATGGGCCGATATGAAGCAGAAACTTAGAGAAAAATACCTCCCCGCTTCGTATCGTAGCCAGCTCTTAGAGCAGCTCCTGACCCTACGACAAGGCACCCTATCCGTACCTGAGTACATGACTCGATTTGATGAGCTTGTCGTGAGGAGTGATGTCACAGAGGAGCATATCATGACGGCCTCCCGCTTTAGGACCGAACTGAGGGCAGACATTCGTAGGGAGCTCATTCCTCATCGCTTAGAGACAGTCGAACAGATCTACCAGCTCGCATTAGAGTATGAGCAGTACTTACGTGCTACAGGCCCGAGGTGACCTACCTCACAGTCTGATGGTCCTGCCCCTAGGAGGCCCCCACAGTAGGGATCCACCCCTTACATGCCTCCCCGTACTCCCACAGATGCGAGGGCCACCTCCACTGCCACCGGGCCCCCGAAGCCCGAGATCCAGTGTTATAGATGTCAGGGTAGAGGCCATGTGGCGGCACAGTGCCCCACACAAAATCTGCTTATTAAGGAGGAGTCTGACCTTATATCTGATCCCGCAGAACCACCTGAGGAGGAGATCTTCGTGGCCATAGAATAAGGTTGGGAGGACGAGGCCGACCGAGCACTTGAGTTGGGCGTCATCCGCCGCTTACTGCACACCCCCCGTGCGGATGAGGATTGGAAGTGGACCACTATCTTTTACACTTATTTCCCGAGTGCAGGTGGGCCCTGCAAACTCGCCATCGATAGTGGTACTTGTGTGAATATTATAGCCCAAAAGGGGCTTGAGCGTATGAAACTTAAGGCGGAGCCTCATCCACATCCGTACCGTGTTGTTTGGGTAGATAAAACAACGATCCAGGTCACCCAGAGATGTCAGGTTCCGATTCAGCTCGCCTCCTTCGAGGATAGAGTTTGGTGCGACGTCATTCCCATGAACGTTGCACATGTTTTGCTGGGCAGACCCTGGCTTTATGATAGAGATGTGACTTGTTATGGACGGTCCAACACTTGTGTCTTCTTTGACAAGGGCCACAAGATCACATTGTCTCCAACCCAACCCAAAGATCTCTCAAAGGGGAGGGTCGAGCCTTCAGTTACTACAGATGCCCCTAGACCTGTACATATCCTGCGTCGTAGTGAGTTCACCAGGGAGAGTCTAGACACCGGCCTCATTTACGTCGTTGCTGCTTCTCAGACTATGGAAGGCATTGTGGACTTAGAGTCCGTCCATCCTGATGTTCGACGCCTCCTAGATGAGTAAAATGACATTATGCCTGAGGAGCTCCCAGATGAGCTACCCCCACAACGAGATATACAACACGCGATCGATCTTGTTCTGGGTTCATCTCTACCGAATCTTCCTCATTATCGTATGAACCCCGATGAGCACGAAGAGCACCAGACTCAGATCGCTGATCTACTGCGAAAGCATTTTATTAGAGAGAGCTTGAGTCCATGCGCCGTACCTGCCCTTCTTACCCCTAAGAAGGATGGTGCCCGACGTATGTATGTAGATATCCATGCTATCAATAAAATCACAATTAAGTATCGATTCCCCATTCCTCGACTCGATGATCTCCTTGACACCATGTCAGGTGCCCAGATCTTTTCAAAGCTTGATCTTCGGAGCGGGTACCACCAGATCTGAGTCCGAGAGGGTGACGAATGGAAGACAACATTTAAGACGAAGGATGGGTTGTAAGAGTGGTTGGTTATGTCTTTTGGGCTCTCCAACACCCCTAGCACTTTCATGCGTGTGATGACTCAGATCTTGCGTCCATACATGGGCAAGTTTCTCGTAGTTTATTTTGATGATATCCTAGTTTACAGTCAGACTCAGGGAGAGCACCTCACGCACCTTCGATTACTCTTCGATATCCTCCGAAAGGAGCACTTCTATATCCATCTGAAGAAGCGCACCTTCTTATCTGAGTCTGTACACTTTCTAGGGTTTATCATTTCTGCCTCAGGCGTGTCCGTAGATCCTGACAAAGTTAGGTCCATCAGAGATTGGCCAATCCCCACGAATATCCACGAGGCTCGAAGCTTCCATGGGTTGACCATATTTTATAGACGTTTTGTCATAGGATTCAACACCATCATAGCCCCTATACGAGTTGCCTTCGTAAGGGAGATTTTCTGTGGACACCTGTCGCCACTCGGGCATTTGAGGACATCAAGGAGAAGTTGACCACGGCTCCGGTACTTCGATTACCTGATTTTGGTCGAGCCTTCGAGGTTGCTTGCGACGCCTCTGCCGTAGGCATAGGAGGAGTACTCAGTCAGGAGGGTCATCTAGTTTCTTACTTCAGTGAGAAGCTGAATGATGCCTGACAGAGGTACTCCAACTACGACCGGGAGTTCTATGCGATGGTGCAGTCATTGAGGTACTGGAGACACTATCTCCTCCCACGAGAGTTCGTATTATATTCAGACCACCAGGCCTTACGTTATTCGGACTCCCAGAAAAAATTGAGTCACCGACACGCCAAGTGGATAGAGTACATGCATGACTTTCACTATGTTCTCAAACACCGAGCGGGCGTTGAGAACAAACTCGCGGACGCACTTAGCCGTCAGGTGGGCCTACTTCACACCCTTACCACTGAGGTCACGAGATTTAAGCATCTGATCACTGAGTATGCGTCATGCCTAGACTTTGCAGAGATATACTCCGCTCTATCCCAGGACCCACCTGAGGTCATTCTTGATTATTCGATTACCGACCGGTATTCATTTTGCGGCACACTTTTATGCATTCCCAGGACATCCCTCCGAGATCTTCTTGTTTGGGAGATGCATGCCGGTGGTGCGACATGCCACTTTGGTAGGGATAAGGCCATCACACTGGTGGAAGATCGTTTTTATTGGCCCTCCCTAAAGAGGGATGTTGCGCGAGTTGTCCGACATTGCTACATCTGCCAGACGGCTAAGGAATCACGTCAAAATACGGGACTGTATACACCACTGCCAATACCACACCAGCCTTGGGTGGATATCAGTATGGACTTTGTGCTAGGACTACCACGCACCCTACGCAAGCACCATTCCATACTCGCTGCAGTTGACCGGTTCTCCAAAATGGCTCACTTTATTGCATGCAACAAGACAACCGACGCGTCTCACGTTGCTTCACTATTCATTCGGGCCATCTTTCGACTTCACGGTCTCCCCAAGACCATCGTCTCCGATCGAGATGTCCGATTCATGAGCTATTTTTGGAAGACTCTCTGGAAAAAGATTGGCACGACATTGCTATTTTCATCTGCCTACCACCCGCAGACGGATGACCAGACAGAAGTCGTAAACAGGAGTTTAGGAAATCTTTTGCGATGCCTCGTTGGAGACCACACCACCTCTCGGGACTCGGTGTTACCCATGACGGAGTTTGCATTTAATAGTTCGGTGAATAGAACCACATGATTGAGTCCATTTCAGGTAGTCTTGGGTTATGAGCCTAGGAAGCCGATAGATCTTATTCCTCTACCTATAGAGTCTCGTCCTAGTGAGTCGTCTGAGTCATTCATTAGGCATATACATGACATGCATGAGTCGGTCCGGCGAAAGATTTCTTGCAATAATGATATTTATAAATCGTATGCTGATAGTCACAGGAGAATGAAAAGCTTTAAAGAAGGAGAACAATTGATAGTTCGTATACGCGCTGAGAGGTTCCCGAAAGGAACTGCTCGAAAATTGAATGCTAAGCTAATGAGTCCTTACACGGTGTTGAAACGAATTGGAACAAATGCTTATGAACTGGATATCCCGCCAAGTATGGGGATTTCACCTGTATTCAATGTTGAAGATTTGACTTCATACTTTGAGCCGCATGATTATATGCACCCTTCGCCCTCTACCACTATATCCTCTCAGCCTCCGTCTACATCCACCGCTCCACTACAGCCCCAGTCACCACCACTATCTCCTTCCACCTCACCGCTTCAGCATCAGTCTTCACCTACCACCCAGCTTCCATTCCCACCCGAGTCCTCGGCACCGACAGATCATTCGGCTTCTCCAGTTCCCGCACCTCGTTCATTGACAGCAGCTCCACCACCGTCAGCAGTTCCATTGTCCGCAACAACCCCGTTATCATCAGCAGTCCCGTCGTCATCATCAGTTCCATTGTCTGCAGCAGCCCCAGCGTCATCAGCAGTTCCATCGCCTTCAGCAGTTCCTTCTTCTTCGACAACCAGCGCGTTTGACATCATTACGGAGATCGTGACCCATGAGCTTGTACCCGCACCAGACAAAGTTTGCTACTTGGTCCATTGGCAGGGCCGCCACTTCACCGATGATACTTGGATTTCTGCAGCAGAGCTCGAGAGACTCGCCCCCGCCCTACAACGACATTATGATCATCTTCATTCTACGGAGATGGATGACTCTGAGATGTGGGGAGTTGATGGGGAGCAGCCCGCCCGACCCGTTCGGGTCTACTCGCGACGACCACAGGCGCAGTGATGATCGGGACCGCTCATTTCGAGCGCCTTGACAAACTTTGTATTTTTGTGCGGCTCAGTTGGTGATGAGAGCTTGCCTGAGAGTTCTTTATCAAGGAGGTCGGGGGATCAAGCCCCGACCTCAACAACCTATCGGCCCTGTGGTGAGGCCGGGGATGGGTTAGGGTGTACGGGCCGCGGACCTGATTAAAAACACCTTGGTGCGACGCCAAGGTGGGCCCCCTGGGCTGGTGCGACGCCAGGCTACAGGGTGGCAGGCAGGTGTGACGCTTGTCCTGCATCATAAAAGTGCACTTTTATGATGCAGGACTGGCATCGCACCAGCTCCTGCCACCCTATTGCCCGTCTTCGCACCAACCCAGGGGTCCCACCGAGAATCCACCCGATGGGCTTTCATCCGGTCCGCGGACCGTACACCCCAACCCATCCTTGGACCCACCACAGGGCCGATAGGTTGTTGATGCCGGGAGCTCTTTATCCAGGACAACCTATCGGCCCTGTGGTGGGTCCGAGGATGGGTTGGGGTGTACGGTCCGCGGACCTGATGAAAGCCCATCGGGTGGATTCTCGGTGGGACCCCTGGGTTGGTGCGAAGCAGGGCAACAGGGTGGCAGGAGCTGGTGCGATGCCAGTCCTGCATCACACCCCCCCACACACAATGGAATAAACCAAGGCTTTGAAGCCAAAACCTACGGTTGCATCTCAAAATCCTGAGGTGAAAGGAGGAGTGGCCTGAGGGATATAAGCATAAGCGGGTGAACGCGGGTAGGCAATGCAGGACTAAGGCGACGAACAAGCACTGCTAGGGATAATCCAACACTTGTGGCCCACTCGACATGTGAGACACCGCTGCATAACCTCACCAATATTCCCCCACAATGGAACAAACCAAACTCTGATACTAAGTCAGAATCCGTGTCTTCCATCCCAAAACTCCGAGATGAAAGGAGGGGCCTGAGACCTATAAGTACAGGCGGGTGAATGTGGGTAGGCAATGTGGAATACCACATAGACGAGTCACACCTGGGATAATCCAAACAACAATCGGTGAGACACGACATGGTCGAGTCGCTGAGGACCAGCATGTCAACAGTTTTCAATGTGCTTTCAAACCAGATGACTATTTACACATCTAACTTGCAGAAATGCAAAGAGGTAAGGGATGCATTAGTAACATGTGAGGTACCAACAGGTACGACATGCATCACTAAATATGGTGCATGACTAGAAATGGATCCTATGAAGCTGGAATAATATTGTATATTAAACAGGCTCACTGATACAGAGCGAGAAAGCAAATTAGAGGAAGGGATCAATCTCTGCCGCTATATTCGACCCTGATGAGGATCACATAGAATCTGTAAGTGAATGTGCACCAGCTCTCGAGGACTCCGAAGACATAGTAGAAGAATCACTAAGAAAATATACAAATTTAAAAATTTAGTATTCTCTAGTAAAAAAAGTTTCATTTCCTTGCTATCTGATAGTCGATAACTCGATAAGCTATGAAAGGATAAATGTTAATCACAATTTTAAGAAGATTTTCTCCCTTCAAAGAACCATTAATAAGCTGAAAAAAGAAAACGAAACATCAAAAATAAAAAATGTAAATTTATAGGAAAAGATTACGCACTAAGCTTGAAAAAGGAAACATCATTTTGAAAGCTAGGCCTAATTATATCTAGCAGACGCATACACTAATACAGATACTATTACTCCAATGATTGTGTTGTTGCTAAGAGCCAAATTTAATTTTCATTCAATTTCAAACGTTGGGTTACAAGAGGACAAATGCTTATTTATTGATACAATCTGATTTGAGGAACAAGTTAGTAAAAGGCCTGGTAAACTATGAATAAATGTAGATCTACACAACCAACTATGGTTTATAAAAAATGGGTATAAATAAATCCTAGTTGTTTGGAAAAAATCTATGATATGAAATCCCACTGCTCAATCACGAGTAGAGAATGCACGAATATAATGCTCGCATTAAGATGCGCAACACTAGACACCAACACAGTAACACACACCAACACAATTGGAAAATTATATGTTATGGCCTCATAGTATCTGTTAATTTGTATGTTGTTAATTGAAGTGTCATGTATGTGTCATAGACATGTCCGTGTCTTTTATTTTATGTTTGGGCGTTTTTGTAAAGTACTCTAAGTATGTGGATTTATTTTCAAATGTATCATGCATCTTTTATTTAAATTCTAAATACCGCCTTGGGTCATGAGAAGCAAGCACGGATTAATCTCCTTTTCCTCTTCTTAGTTATATTCTCCTATTTCTCTCCCCCTAACCCTAAATGACCCCCACTCTAAAGAATCATGAGGCCTCCCTCGTCACATTTTATAGGTTGAGCTTGGATCCCTTCAGACGACTCCCATGTATCTACAACATCTCCACCACCCCGTCACCATTTCAGTAAGCTTCCGACCACGTTACAGGAGGCCCGTAGCATATTGGTATATGAGCTTCGAACCTCCGTCACGTTCAGTTGTCCACCAAAATCTTTCCCCCGGTTGATTTCGAAACCTCAGTCCCGAGACATCTGCTTCCGCAAGGCCCTGGGTTGCTTCTGTCAAAAGGATCAGCTACCCTTCGCCACAAGAATTGCTTCCCTTTCGCTCTCAACAACCTGCTACAAGCATTCCGGCTACGCCAAGAATAGCCTCCTCTTTGATCAACCAAGAGGGAGAAACCCCTGAGCATCTCCGTCCACAAGGACTATCGACGCCACATCCGCACGCCTTCCACCTCATATTTAGTGGCACCGTTACACATTGAACATCCAGTGAGCAGAAGCATAATGTGTCGTCGTCCGAGTCTCGCCGACGTGCTCAGACCCGCACGCTGGCCTCGCCTCCCCTCATCATCAAGAAACGTATCCATAACTATGATTCTCCGGAGCTTGCTTTAGTTAGATATCTTTCTCAAGCACCCTGCCTTCTCCAACACCACACTGCCTTTTACGTTTTTCTATTATTTCGATCCCTGTACCCTACTTCACATCCTACTCAATTAAACCACAACAACTGCTGCTCTCAGGTCCCAGCCTGTCTAGGGCAGAATGCAATAATTAATTAATTTGACATAGAGTAAATAAATTTTCAAATTTAATTAATTACAATTAATTAATTGTTATTTTTTAATTAAAAATTAATACTTAAATTTAAAACAACTTATGGAAGGGGTGTGTTACGGGCCTCAGGCTAATTTATTATCGTCTTTTATTATTGTCATTTAGGAGGTTGTTAGTTGTCGATTAGGTGTCATTAAAAGTCTTGTCTTGTCAAAAGCCCATTTAAATGCATATGATCTTGTAATGAAAGACATGCATGAATTGAGTTTCTCTTCTTGACCCTTGAACAGCCCATTTAAATGCATATGATCTTGTAATGAAAGACATGCATGAATTGAGTTTCTCTTCTCTCTCTCTCTCTCTCCATACTTAGACAACCACAGTTCCATATCCATAGTATTGTCATCCCCACCTCCGGTCACTCCTCCGACAACTCTACAATGTTCTATGGGTTTGCCCATAACAATTTGGTATCAGAGCCCACAAGTCTGAGGTTAGTCTGACGGCTACAACCATCAATCCTTCTCCACGGTCTTGGCAAAACTCCAGAACGCCGACTACAATCGTTTGACTGTCACCTTGCTTGCTGCGTAACAGAAGAAATAGAGCCATTCACTGTTGATCCTTTGCCTCTCTCGTCTTTCCGTCCAGAGCCAAATCACACACACCACTAGAGCATCTTCATCCCGATCCAAGACCTTTCAAGTTCTCAGTCGGCCACTTTTATCGCCGCGTTCCTACTGCAGAAGAAGACCAACGTAGACAAAATGGATGCTTGGGCCTGCCCTCTCTGATGTCTTTGGCTTTGATTTGAGGGCATGATTCCGCAGCAAACGCGACGGTATATGGGGCCACTATTTCAGTGGTACTCTGTGAGCAACCACTTTGTGCATTTATTGTCAAAGGTTAGGTCTTTCTCCTTTGAGAGAAACCACTTTGTGCATAGTGCCAAAGGTTAGGTTTGTTTCCAATCTTCCCCCGCCCATACCCCCAATGATTGGGGACTATATGGGTTCTGCTGTTGTTGTTGTTATATGGAAGCGTCGTAGGTCTCGTGTCAACCCGAGTACCCCGTAAATGTCCATTTCTGAGAAGTTGAGCTGGTTTATAACCCGCTCATCCTCTCCGACCGCATCACTTCTGGCACTTACGAGCAACATGAGGGACTCTTCCAACAAAATGAGTAAACTGATGGACATGATGCAAACTTTCATGACAACACTCGCCGCACTTGAAGTGCAACATCAAGAAACCGAAGCCCGACACCAGGTAGACATTGCCGCACTATCCAACAGGCTAGCAAGTCTCACACCAGTTGTTCAAGCCTTCACAATTCCAGCACATGATCAAGTCAGTAGCAGTCATGAGCCACACCCACCGCTTATACATGCAGATCCCCCGACTTACCTTCGACTCGAAGCTCATATCATTCCCTGCTACACCAAGTTGGAATTCCCAACCTATGATGGAAGGCCGATCCATTAGGATGGCTCATTAGATGCGGGTAATTTTTTTAACCATCAACAGACACCGATAGAAGAATGGATCAGCCTGACATCCTCCCACCTTCTTGGTTCAACTCAACTTTGGTTCTACTGTGTGCAAATTGACAAACCGGGAATGATTTGGGACGAATTTAAACGACTCTGCAACACGCGATTTGATCCCCCACTCTGAAGCAATCCTCTTAGCGCACTAACCACATTACGACAAAGTGATTCTATGGACGCTTATCTGAAATAGTTTTAGGTTATTCTGGCACAAGTTACGAAAAACCTAAAGACGCAGGTCGCAATCTTTATGGCGGGCCTGCAGGAACAACTATAATTAAACGTTGAGTTTGAAGACCCCCGAGATTAGTTACTGTAATGAGTTTGGCCAGACTTTGTGCGCGCCGCCTGCATAGACTAGTGGCCCCCAAACACCCCAGTAGCCCCCCTCAAATCCTCTGTTTATCTCATGCCGCAATGTTTAAACGATGCCCAAAAGAGTGTTATAACTGCGACGAGCTCTACACTCACAACATCGCTGCAAAAAGCTGCTTTATATGGAAGTAGAGGACTCTGACAATGAAGGCATTAGGTAAAGCTGGTCGGGCGAATCCGATCTCGTTCGGATCTTGAATACAAGCTCAATTCGAAAGGCGAGAGTAATGTTTTGGGCCTCAGGCCTCATTATTATTGTTACAAGCCTCGGGCCTAGTTATTATTGTCTTTCATTAGAGTTATATATTATTGTCATTTAAGAGGTTATTAGTTATCGATTAGGTGTCATTAAGAGTCTTGTCTTCTACAACCTATTTAAAGGCATATGATGCTAGAATGAAAGACATGCATGAATTAGAGTCTCTCTTCTTACCCTTTATAAAGAGATTGTGGTAGCTCTCTCCGAGCACACTTCGCTTAGGCAGGCGCAGTTCCGGCTCCATAGTATCGTCATCCCCGCCTCCGGCCATTCCTCCAAGTCTCCAACTCTTCGACATTCTACGGGTTTGCCCATAATAGGGTGCACAATCAGTGACATGGGATCTCTGCACCAGAGAGCAACTTCACCTCCATTTGTGAGCATCTGTTGTCGCTACTAAAGAAAAACATGGAGCAACTCGAAGCCGTCAAGGCACACGACCTAGCAGATGAAAAGCAGTAAATGCCGCCCAAGGCAGCTAAATCGACCTACAACAAACTAGACACATCAAAAACTCTTGCACACCCTACTGTTGCTCCACTCATTCCTTCGGCCACTTTCCAACCATTAATTATGGAGATCTCTCCTCAACAAGCACTTCCACTACAAATCCATGTGGTTACCATTCCATAACCAGTCAGCCACCTAACTGCCAAGCCAATGAGGGTTCATTGATTCCACCTCTACGCAAGCAATGGCCCCATGACAACAACACCATAATTCAGGCCATGTGTGATCACGGTAGATGACGCCTTAGCTCCGGCAACACGTTACAATGAGCTGTTTTGGTTAGAAATCAAAGAACCGGATAAACATGTATCAAAGAACTAGATAAACACATCACAAAGTGAAAGAGGGGTGGGATGTTATGGCTGTAACTGTTATTTTGTAAGTTGTTTAATTAAAATGTCATGTGGGTAAGTGTCATATACATGTCATGTCTCTTATTTATGTTTGGGTATTTTTGCAAATTAGTCCAAGTATGTGGACTTACTTGCAAAGGTGTCATCCTCTATTTAAAGACCTCCTTGAATCATGAGAAGTAAGCACAAAATAAGCACCTTTTCATCTTCTTAGTTCTCTTCTCTTTCCTCTCTCCCTTCCTAACCCTAAACGATCCCTACTGTAGGACATCGCGAGGTTGAGTCAGGCTCCCTTGCCGCATCTCTCAGGTTGAGCTTGGCTTCATTCGAACGACCCCCCCTTGCATCCCTGACATCTCCGGTACCCTCGCAACCTCTGACCTCCTCTCTAGAGAGCTTCCAACCACATTACTGGAGGCACATACATATTGTTACACAAGTGCAATTGTAATTTGCACACACATGCTAATATGAACAGATCCAACTTAGTGTGGGTACTAGAAATCAAGATCTGATTTTTTGTAGGTGTATCTTCATACACGTGTAATGGAGGCATATGGTAGTTGAACAACAATTGCTCTAATCACAAGACTGGAGAAACATTGAAAGACACAATGATGGAATACAAAAAATTGGGAAAAGAATCCTTGGAGAACAAGACAAAGATGTGGCCCTTGGGAAATCAACATCGACAATGTTAATTAAAATTCTAGCTTTATTAATGATTGTAGATATTGGCCGAAATGTCGACAAACATGGCGTTTTTTGGGGGAAAATGCAACACACATCGTGATATATCAGGCACAACTATTTACATTTTTTAATCTGATTTGATTTTACTTAACTTTCATGTGTTTCTTTTAACGCCTCGCTCCAGCCGGCCCTAATCACGCAAACACTCTCTCTCTCTTTCGATGTTCTAGATTCTGATTCACACAGAATCAATTAGCAATAAAATGTAGGTTGGATACAATCACGAGGTATGATGGCACCAAGCTCTCGAGGGCCGTTTATCTTTAAGAGTCCTCACCAAGAGGGTTCCCAAGACAAGACTTCCAAGATCTTCATTTATTTGCCCTACTCCCCATTATATAATAGGGGTACAAGATACCTTGTGCCACATGCACGACTTAACTAAATGTAGACCAACGTACTAATCGGTTACTAGTGCATATATGTATCAACACTCCGCTCTTCAAAATTGACCTTGTCCTCAAGGTCGAGTAGTGGTGATGACATTATTGAGCTCCAGGGCTTAGAAGTTTGCAACTGTAATGTCATCATCTTCAGCCGTGAGCACCACACAGGTTCTTTATGGAGACATTTGTGAAGGGTGTTTATTGAATATAATAATGAAAATTTATTATTCGACGATAGAGTTGACAATGTTTATTTATTGGATATCAATAAACTTAAAATACAAATATTAAGTACCTTAACACAATTATGAATAATTCTTGGTTATCGCATAGTAGACTATGCCATGCAAGTATGAGCACACTTCAAAAGATCAAAAAGCACGGCCTAGTTAGAAGATTACCTGAGGAAGATTTTTACCAGGATCCTCATAGTGATGCATGAAAAACAAGCTAGCTAACTAAGTCAACATTGTTTAGACACAAGACAATAAACCAAACAGAAAAAAAACATTACAACAAGACTCTTCAAGCAATTTAGACTGAAAAACATAGTTTGTTTCACAAGACATTTTCTTCATTCAAATCTAACAGTTAAGACAATGACCTCCATATCCATATTCCTCCACTTCTGATTCAACATTAAGTACCCAAGTCCTAGTTGATTCAAATATCAATAGTTGAATTAGATATCCTTTTTCTCTAATAAATCAAACCAGGCTCCATAAGAAATAAATCAATAACTGGACCATAGAATAAACTCAACTCACTCGAGGTTTAAGAAAATAGGATATAGAACTAGTAACCCAGATTAGACAATATCAAACTTGACAAAACATGCTTCTATCTAGTATAGAACACAAACATATCGCTAAATTAGTCACATCATACAAAATACACCGCTAGTATTCCATATAACAAAAAAAGAAAAATCAAATGTGGAAGTAAATAAAATGTTCAAAAAAACATAAGATATAAACAAGAATTAAAGTCTCATCCACTGTCAACATTGATTTCAAGGCTGCCTACTTGCAAGAAAATCAATTTATGGGAATACATGAGATTACCGAAATAAACCGTGCTCCTAAAACGAAAGGAGAATCAATATACATAGATTAAATAATATTGGGAAGAATGGAGTCATTTAAAAAACAAAAAAATGAAACTCATTAGAAACTCACTTCCACATTCATTAAACTGCTTTAACAGTCTAGGTGCCTAGTATAATAACGTTAATAAAAAGAAGAAATAAACCTAAAATGGAAACAGAAAAGGAATGAATGTTGACTGGTACTATGTAATACATAATTCAAAGGTTGATCCATACTTCATACCTGAAGCATCTGCATTAATTTTGGATGCTGCTCCAGCAATTGACAGAGTTTATCTCGATCACTCAACAAAGACTGCCACCCAAAAATAACATCATAAAGATTTATCATAATCTTAGGTAATTAGGTGAGGATTATCCTTGTAAATCATCTACAAAAAGGAATATCAGTTCCTTAATGCATTTGAGATGAAAGAGTTGTTTCTTACACCCACTTTAGCTCACATCAAACACTATTTTGAGCCCAACATGCATTTAAGGAAAGACTTTGATTGTGTTGACTGTGAACTTAAAATGAGCTTGAAATGTTTTCAAATATTATGACAGGTCAATAAAAAATATAGCTACCTGAATGGCTTCTGGGGAAGAGAAGAATTGTTGTAATGTCATCCCTGAATCCTTCTGCGTCTGGTTTGTATTTTCAACATCTTGAGTTGAATTTCTTACTTGTGTTTCAAAAGGAAGGTGAGTATGATGTGACATCTGATCTTGTTGAGGTGATGGATAAAAAACTTGCAACTGAGGTAGATGAAGCTGTTGTTGAATTTGGAGGGGTTGCATTTGAAGTTGAATAGAACCCTGAGGCAGTGATATCATTTGCTCAAAATGCGGCTGTGGAACTTGAATTGGAATCCCAAGGTTCTGAGAAGGATGAGGAGCCCGTGGCTGAGGAGGAAGAGGTGGTGGTGGCTGTACTGATGTAGATTGAAGAGAAAGCTGAGGATTAGGGACTGCCATTGGGGAGATGCTACTAGAATTCTGGCCATGATGCTGCGGAGACGAGCCAAAAAGTGTTCCAGTAACAGCTGGTCTATTGATTAGCATTGTTGGTGCAAATGGAGGTAATGGATAAGAAAGAGTAGATCCTGAAGCAGAAAAGATTCCTAAATCAGTAACAGGAGCAGAAAGTTGAGGGACCTGGCCTGCATGCGGGGATTGTAAATATAACGAAGATTGGGAGGCGAAATTTGACATTGATTTAGTTAGTGGTGTGGAGAATGGAGGTGGTGTAGGAGGGAGTGGCGGTGTAGGACGTATAGAAGTATTACTACTGCTAGGAGAATCTGTATTCCACAAAAGTTTGTTGTCAGTAAGAGGTTGAGAATTTAGTGACATTAAAGAGCTCATTGATGATGCATTCTCTGACTGAACCTGCAAAATTGAAAGGATTCAGCTGCAACAGAAGAAATAAAAGCACGGAGGTAATGGATAATAGACAGGAATGTAATGTCAGATGAATTGTCCTTCTTACATGGAGATTTGTTGATCCATTAACATTAAACGGCAGTACTGGATACCCAGGAAAAAAGGGTGGCTGCATTTCTCTTACATTTGGATGAGGCATAGGGGGAAGAGGTGGTTGATTGATGGGGTGCTTATGCTCATAATATCCAAAAGGTAAAGAGCCCAATGTAGTTTTTTGTGTGTTATCCCTCTGAAGAAAAGGTCCAGGCAATGGCTGCATTGTAGCAGCAGAGTTGGGATTTAACGAACTTGATGGGATAGAAGCAATGTTCCCACTTGGGGGAACATCAAAACCTCTAGAACTCATTTTATGAGATATATTTCTCGGTTCTTCAGAATTCTTTCTAAAGGGCCTTTTGTCTGCATTAATCAAAGCAGAAGTTCTCTCTGAAGATTCTAGAGTAACTGATATTTCAGGCTGCATAAATCTCTTCAAGCTAGTCTCTGAACGTGACTCAATGTCTTCAGACGGTAGTGAGCTACCAACATGAGAAATCTGAGTACCATCATTTGTCTCACCTTCTGTCTCCTCAACAACAGAACCTGGAGAACTTCCCTCCACAATTAGAGGGGTAGACTGCAGATTGTCATCGGGTTGAGGGAACGGCAGTCTATCTTCAGATCCCGATTCCTCATCAAACACAATATCAATCCCCTGAAGATCATCATCAAAATCAGCCTTTAACTGCTGTGACTTGTCCAGTTTACTACTGTCATTATGATTCTCATGTGCTGTTTGCCTAACAAGGGTCATCTCCCCAACAGTGGGGAATGCAGGACTTTGTCGCTCCCTCTGCCTAGCAATAAATTCATCTACATGAATAGATGGAGGCCTCCCACTTGACCCACCCCGTTGGGAAGAACCCAGATGAGAGCTATTGTTTAAACCATCGATATTTCTCTCTCTAGCAACATAATCATCCACATGCATAGATGGTGGTCTGCTTGTATTAGGTTTGCGTTGTCGAAATGTATCCCTCCGACTAGGGCCAGATGGAATGGCCGGTGCGGAAACAATCCGAGAAAATGCATTTGAGCCACTAGCCTCTGGTGCTGAACTATCTCGGGAGCGCTTAGCAGAAACTTCTGATGATGCTATTTTTCTCTTTCCAGAAGTTGCAAGTATCCTTTCCGATGAAGAATCGGGACATTCCCACATGAATTTTTCTGTAAGGAATTCTAGGGAATACGGGTCATTCTCTCTTTCAATGTTATCATTTGAGTTCCAGATATGAGAAAATGCAGCTTCATCATCATTAGCAATCATGTCTGACAATGAAATCAACATGGACTGAACGTTCGTAAATTCATTTACAACATTTGATGAATAGAAACCTTCACTTGAAACATCCTCTAGTTTAATTGGTGTAACTAAAGGAATCTGCAACAGAAGCATCATGAATTTTATTAAATCCCTAACCTGCAAGAATAGAAAGTGTGTTGATATGTTAAAATATATAATATCTAGAGCTAGACTAAGTTTGAAAACAATTTACATAAAATACCTGATGCAAATTGATATTCATAGACGAAGATGCAAAATTTTCCTTGCCAACTTTCTGGTCAAACTGACTTATCAACTTAAGGACATCTTGTAACTTTTCCTCAGAAGCAATAGTAGCACTATGTTGAGCATTAGGGAGACCAAAGAGACACCTCAACATTGAACTACCTGCAAAACTATAAAAGAATGAAAGTATTAATGAATAAGAGAAAAGAAGAACAAACTAGTTGCAACAATAAATATTAGACTATCTGAACTTTAAATAGGATGTACTTTATACTTTAAACAAGTATCTTGCCCGTTGTGAATTTTAGATAATAAATTGCTAACACCATCTCCATATTATAATCTAAAATTTTATTATAAAGTGATGCCAAGTGTGAAAGGAAAGCTGAAAGAAGTTGGATGAGTACAAGCACAACACTTCAAAGTGATGCCTCTCAATGCCATTGACACTATCGTCCCAATGCCCCGGGAAAAATCTTCTAACATGAAAAATGCAGATCACAAGCCAACAAAATTGCATAAGAAAAGTGATCTACAGCCTCAAGGGATGTTCCGACTAGTCAGTAGTCACCAAACCAATTGATACTATCGAAAAGAAAATTGCATACAAAAGAAAAGCAACCGCATTAATCTTCAAGAAACATGCTCTCGCCAAGTTACAATCAAGGGCCAATTAATTCTATTGTCCAGCAGTAGGCCGACCCCAAAAGACTAGAACATGAGATCCTTCCAACTACACACAAGCTTCATTGTATAGAAGGCAATACACACATAATAATATCATACAAGCTCAACTAATGAAGACCACTGTCCTATTTAAAGATGAAGTGAAATTGGTGCCTCCGAACTCTTCTGTCAACGTGGGGTATCCGAGGAAGCATATACGCAGCACCAACCTTCAACTACAATGATATACATTGGAACCTGAATTGTCCGTAAGGAATGTAGGCTTATATATTACAAATCAAAATGGTGAAAAGTTTTGTGAAGATCTTCCTTTATTTCGAGAATGTGTTATCCCACACCCCTCTTTTTGCCTCTCCTCTATTTATAGGCCCGAGAAATATATATGAAGTTGGTGACGGTGCATGAAGAGGTAGCGTCCACACTTTGCTGGAGTGAGCTTGACGCAGGACAAATCTATAGGCGGCGAGAGAATCGGCGACCTAACCCTACATGCTATGCAAAGCCCGACAGTGTGAATCCAAATTAGATAATAAATAATTAAATCTCACACAAATATTTCAAAGCAAGACAAAATAATTTATTAAGCGAACAAGCTTTGGTTTTCCTCCGCGTGGAGGGCCAAAGCACGAGCGCGCGGCAAATAAATCCTGCAAATCACAATAATAATCTAACAAACAACCACCATGCAAGATATTCAAACAAGTACAAGATCCAATCCAATAAAAATATGCTGAAAATAATAATCCAATACAACGAGAACTCACCAAGTAGTGGGCTGACCATGACACTGAAGAATTCGGAGCCGGAGATGCGTGGACGACGATCCGAGGTGTAACCAAAGGCGTGGAAATGATGGCGGTGGCTGTCCTCGGCGATGGGAGACGAAAACGGACCGGAAATGGATGGATCCGGCCACGTGGGTAGAGATCCGGATGGGGGTGGATAAATCCGATGATTTGATAACGGATCCGGGTTAGGGAATGGTGGATGGATGGGGAGAAAGCCGGATCCGGGCTGGATTTGCCTAGATCTGGGCTGCTAGGGTGCGGGAGGGGCTGCGCGGGTGGATCCACGGGAAGGGGTGGACTGGCGGCTTGGGAGGGAGGCCATAGAGGGAGGTGGGGCTGTAGACCTGGAGGAAGTGACGGGAGGGGAATCGGGCTGAGGGGGGAGGCTGAGGGCAGGAGGGGAAGAAGTAGGCGGCGGAGGTTCTCCGGGAGATTTTCAGGCCGCCAGTTTACTTGGGGAAAAAAACTATAGTAATGAATAGTAAATTTCATTTTTGAATAGTAACAGTGAATGGAAAATAAGAGTTTTGGACAGCCAACCGTGGCTGGATTTTTGGGGCTGGGAGGTGGCGGCAAGGGGGAATCGGAGGGGGAAAAGTGTCCTAGGGTTAGGGGA
Source organism: Dactylorhiza incarnata (assembly GCA_033032865.1). Classification (NCBI taxonomy): domain Eukaryota; kingdom Viridiplantae; phylum Streptophyta; class Magnoliopsida; order Asparagales; family Orchidaceae; genus Dactylorhiza; species Dactylorhiza incarnata. Next base: position 5,126,505 of record JAWHQI010000066.1, read on the forward strand.
TACCTTGGGAAGGGAGATACAAACCTAGGAGTCGTCACCTAGGATTCCACGGAGTCGGCACCGTGGCGGGATCGTGGGAATAAATTTCACCAAATTCTGCAATGCCAATAATCAGCCCCTATGTGATCTATTCATAATAAAAAGGAGGTTAGGGCATCCCACCATCGACGACTATGATTGGCCGGAGGTGGGGCCACCCAAATACATCAAAACAAATGCAAAAATGATAAACTAATATGTCAAATTGATTCGCAACGCGAATCCTAACACATCTGCGGAGTCCGATCATCGATCTGGGCACGCCATATATGGAAAGTCGCCAAATCAGCCCCAGATGGGCCGAAAACTCATCATCCACTATCAATCCTCGTCTATGCTCCGCATCAGAGCTTTGCCACCAATCCAAATTGATGTGGCACTTTCTTCACTTGTTGTAAGGGTAATGCCCAAATAACTGTTTTTTGTCTTGTAGCTTGTAATTGTAGAGATTTGTGTGGCAATGCCAGATTTTGTTATTGTAGCCTTGATTAGTGTGATAATTGATACTTAGAGCTTTCTCTTGGGAAGATGTATCACATTTTGACGTGATTAGTGCTAAAACCTTGGAAAATAACTCTCTTATTTTTGAATCTTTCAAAAAAGACTAGAAAAATGTCAAATTATACAATTTGAACTCATCAGTTCCCCTTCATAAATAGCCTTTAGGGCATAGATGATCACAATTCATCTTCCTCATTTCTTTATTTTTCTTCTTCTTCTTCTTCAATAATGAATCTCTTAAACAACATGCAACGCTTCCCAAGGTTTTGATAGCATCAACAAAACTGTTGTCGTCAGAGCAAGTTGGATATTAGGAGCTCAAAGAGTCAAAGGATGGAGTCATTTCCAAAATCATCTTTCAAACCTCTGGCGAAGGACACAGGTAAGGAACATTTTGATTTGCTATTGTAAATTAAAAATGAAATTTACCTTAATGTAGTTGTGTAGGGTCTCCGAAAAAAGAGGTGGAAGAGATCTCTTCGAAAGAAGTTCTTTCAAAGGAGAAACTTGAAGGCGAAGTTGTATCGAAAGTACCGGTAACGGTTCTAGAAACTGCGGAGAAATAATCACATTCTAAGGATAGAGAGGGACCACCACAACCATTTTAATTAGTAATATACAAATCTGCATTCTCCACATGTGTGATGGAACAAAAAGTGGTTAGAATTTCTCCTCACCATGCCAAATTGTAGAAATGCGGAGCTGAATTTACTAAAAGGTGGATCATTTATCTATGATAGGACTGTCCATACAAAATACTAGATGCATGAATTGATGACCTGGAGACGTAATTTTTTTCATATATATATGATATATGATAACTTCCCTCTGCCCATTTAAAATAAATCCACCATGCTATTGAGTGGTAAAATGCCCAATTAAATGGTCCAAGCCACACTAATGTAACTTGTTATCATTAAAACAAGTTATACACATGAAGTTCCATCCTATAGAATACACATGAAGTTCCATCCTATAGAATACACATGAAGTTTCATCCTATAGTCACTATGATAGCAATAGATGTACTCATGCACAAGCAAGAAAAAACCATGGAGACAGGACCCAGGAATACCTACAAGGGCTTTCTCCAAAAAGAAGAAAACAAAGAAGAATAAAAATACGCAGAGGATTGCCAGCTAATTAAATAAAACAATAAAAAGGGCAGCCCGGTGCACAAAGCATCCCTGTGCAGCGAGGGTTTGGGGAAGGGTCCCATGACAAGGGTGAAATGTAGGCAAACCTTACCCTACATTTTTGCAAGAGGCTGCTTCCAGGACTCGAACCCGTGACCTCAAGGTCAATTAAATAAAACAATGTTGCAATAAAAATTTGTGATTAGTGCAAAATTGTTGGTCATCAGAAATAAAAGTAATAGTAGATCCATCCAAAACTCTTCACATAGGAACAAAAGGATGGAAGAAACTAGACCAATGTTGCCAATGTGGACAACACTGTGTTACGACCAATGTCCATGGGAAACCATTTCACATATCTGATGGCAATGCTAAAGGATATACAATTAAGGGTGATTGGCTAAAAGAGATCTGGGAGAGGAGTTGTTCACATTGAAGATTAAAGTGAAGCATGAAGTGATAGTGACGATCATATATACAATACTCAGCAAATACAATTGATATAATGCTTATCAGCTGGAGCAGGGAACCCAATCAGATATTTCAACCAATTGATAATTTGTTGATGTAAAGAGAGGTGTGTAGGATGTGGATCTCCTATTGTAAAAATTTACAAGAACCTAACAAATTCAAAAGAAAACTATTTATACTGGGAGAAAAGGTTTACCAAGTGCAATTAGATGAATCATGGGAGGCTAGGAAGCTCTTAATCCTGCATATAATTTGAATTTCTGATGAGAAACAAGGTGGGGGTGTAGTTTTTGAAAGATAATAAAATGCGATCTTTTAAAATAAATGTGGCGCGAAGGTTTCCGCGGGCTATTTTAAACCGATAAAACGACCTAAGCGTCGCTCGCGAACGCAAGGCTACCACACGACCGTATTAGCGTTGTAAATCTCAATTCCACGGGCTTAGCGAGTAGGAGGAAATTCCAGATAAGAAAATAACGGTACTTAGGAGATGACGACTAGTAGGGCAACTCTAAATAATTAACCATTCATTTATATAATCTGAGCACAATATTTAACTTCAGGATGGAACTAGGAGAGGTCGAGGTATACCAGCAGGGCTCGGGTTCGGGCACGATTTCACCAAACAGAGATTGGAGGGAAGAGAAGGTGGCTAGAAGCTCGATGGTTTGCTGGAGGAAGCTGAATCCGCCGGAGGAAGGCAGAGGAGACCTCATCGGTGGCTGGCGAAGCTCCAGGCAGCGGAAATGGCGGCCGGCGGGGCTGACCGGAACGAGAGATGATGTCACCGAGGACAGGAAGTAGCAGATCTGGACGGGTGACTACCGGGAGCTCTGGACGGAAGATGGCGCTGGCCGTTCGGGACGGAAAACGGTGTCGGGATCGACGCCTAACAGTGGAGGAGGGGGCAATCAACTTGAAGATGGGGAAGAAGTGTTCGACGGTCCCTGAATGAAGCTCCAGAGGCGGCGCCGGAATCGGATGGGGCGAAGAACGGGGCTTGCGGCGCTGGGGAAGGAGCCGAACCAAGACAATTCTGTCTAGTTCAATTCTATTCCCCACCGACTCTAACAGGGGAAATGGGGGAGGTTTTAAAGCAAGGCTTAGGGCAAAATTGCTATTAGCAACCCTACTCACACATTTTTTTAAAAACAAGGCAGATTTGTAAAATGAAAGTGAAGTGAATTTCCGGGCGGGGCCGACTATAGGCAAATGGGACATTTTAACAAGATAATTAATTATTACAAGCTTGCCCTAAGCTAATCTATCCCCTAAAATACCGGACCTATGCATTTAAGGTCTCGTTGGCCGGTCACACCAACAAGCTAAAAAGAAATGCGCGAGCAACATGCGCGATACAAAATAACACCCAAGCGCTTATAACACGTGCAATACAACTAGACGCTACACAATAAGCCAAAAATACGCGAAGGCATGCGCTAAAAAAATAAACGACAAGTGCAATAAAAATAATGAAAAGGAAGTGATGCAGGTTGCAGCAATTTCATAGGAAGTGAGAACCTCCATAAAAAGGAAACTCATTATCTAAGGAAAATACCATGATAATAAGACAGTTTGATGACCAAGTCATGTTGTTAAAGGCGCGCCTAAGGCTCCAGGCTCAACAGGCTTGCGCTTTTTTTGCGCCTTAGGAGCATAAAAGCCGTGTCTGGGTGCGATTTCTGTTGCAAACTTTTTTTTCCAAAAGAAAGAAAGGAATAATGTAAGAACTCAATAATTTTTTAATGATTTAGTGTATATGAAACATAATCGAGTGTTAAGACTTAGATATGATGCAAGTGTTAATTCTATTTTTTAAGAGATATAAATGATAGTAATGAGTAATTAATGAGTAGAATAGATGGAAAATCTGATCAAGAAGATGAACTGATGTTTGATGCTTATTTTTTTAAAATGAATGTGGTTGCGCCTTGCCTTCGTCAGGCGCGCGCCTGCGCCTTGAGCCTCGCGCCTTGGCTCCAAGACCCTTTGCGCCTTGGTGCGCCTTACACCTCTAATAGCTAAGTGACCAAGAGGAGATAACCACTCAGGATATGCTGCATTTTGACTTTATATATCAGTAATTTCCGGTTTTACTACAAATGAACTTGAATTTTCCTAAGAACTATTAAATGTTGCTGGAAATTCTTCCGTGTCGTGAGAAGGGGTTAGCCAATCCTAATGGCGAGAATCTCTCCAACATTTATGAATACCTAATTGTCTATGTAAAGAGCTTGAACAAGAATGAAATTTAAATTGAATTCTTTTCTTAAAAAACTCTCATTCTCCCTCTCTACGTTCTCCTCTGTCGCAATCTTTCTTCTATTTTGAGATTCTATTCTAAAAAAAAAGTGAGGAGCGCTTTGTCAATGACTTTTCCACTGATCAAACTCTGTCACCTAAATCCAATCCACGATTATTGCTCCTTATGGGGTTCTAGAGTTAGGGTCATTATCATCTCCTGGGAAGTATCGAGAGATCGAACTAGAGGCATTGATTGTCTGCTGGAATCAATGGGCAACCATTGGAGGTGTTGTGAATTGCTTGTCCATGTGTGAAAAAATGTCAGACTGCAACGAATTATTGTATCCCAACAATACTAGCCTCCTAAAAGCCCATCAAAACTGAGAAAGTACTGGCGTTCGTTAACAAATCCAATCATTCAAGGAGTATTGACGACAAATACGACACTCTCCCTTAACCTAAGATATTGAAGGCGCAAGGCGCACCAAGGAGCCAAGGGGTCCTGGAGCCTAGGCGTAAAGCGTATGCCCGAGGTATGTGAAGCGCAAAAATGAAAAAAAAGACACATTTTTTATGAATAAATGTACATTTGTAAGGTCATAATGATTCATTTACAGTTTGTGCTCTTAAGTCCATGGCCAATTTGATTTGTTTTTATTATCTTATGAGTAACCAAATAACAATTCAGTGAACTGGGCACCAAATTCACTGAAAATCAGTGAACTGCGTACCAAATTCAGTGAAATTCAGTGAACTGGGAACCCTATTCACTGAAACTCAGTGAACTGGGCACCCATTTCACTGGATTTCAGTGAACTAAGCACAATTTGAAGACTTCAATATGGACTGATGGAAAAATATTTGATACAACAGACGCCATCCTTGCTAGTCTAGGACAAGTAAATAAGATTTGATCCAGAGAACACATCAAAAAAATGATAGAAAGGGCCTTGAAACCTCAAGGCGCGCCTTGAGGTTCAGCAAGGCGTGCGCATAGGCGCGCCTGGAGCACCTCGCCCGCCTCTGCCTTGTAGAGGCAAGGCCCTGTGCGCCTGGCGCCTCAGGAATGCCTTTCATAACACAACTCTTAACACAAGGAGTGGTGAATGAAACTGCATCCTCAACTTGCCTTTAAAAGTCATAAAATGTAAGTGCTCACATAAACTAAGTGACATCAAATTTAACTAGAGGGAGTAAATAATTTATATCCTCTTTTAACTTTTTGACCCCAATAATAATACGTCCATGGACTAAAGAACCTATTCCCAGTCAATTAATTGCCCGAGCAATGTCAAACACATGGTTACAGCTATTGAGGTTGAATAAAGCAAGTTTTCCCTTTTCATGTTCCATAAATGCAGACCAAATCCATACTAGACACAAAGTGGTTCAATGAACTGGCTTTAATACTTGACTTGGGAGACATCAGAATCCAATCAAAATTTCGGGTCTAGAGGAGAAAGTTCAAAGAGGACAAATAACAATGGTTAGAGAAGTTTGACGATGGATTGTCCAAAATGGTGGGAACTTCACTGGATTTAAAGAATGAAGGATAGTAGCGGGAGAGGAAAAGAAACACATTAAGGAGAGTTCTCATTGACTTGTCAACAAACAATTAAGAAAACATCCCAACAAAGAAAGAACTCAATGATGGATTGTCCTTGATAAAGAGAAGAAGACCCTCACTAGGTAGTAGTCATTGTAAAGGAAAAAATAATAATGCATGAAATGCTGTTGTCGAACGTCAACTTGACAGCCACACGAGTGAAGAGGAAATATTGAGAGAGTGAGGCCAGAACACCTTACAAAGGGAATCAATGATTGCTTTGATACCTTGAAGAATGAGTGATATCTTCCTTCTTGAGCTCATCTCTCTCGACTATAATTGCTTTTCTAAGGATGTTTTTGGCACGTGTCTTATGTATGAGTCACGTGCGTTACATTGGGTTGTCTTTAAGTGACTATTTCGAGTTTTAATCCAAGACATATTAATTGAATCTTTCTTATAAGTCATATGAGTCTTTAATGTCTTTTAGTATTTCTCTTTCTATTGGACTTATTTACGCATATGATATTATTGTAAGTTATTTAAGAACCCATAAGATCATGAATGAAACGACATGCAAGAAAAAAGTCATTCTAGTTTTAACTTGTCTGCTCTAATTACTCTTCTTCTTATATTTTAGGTCAAAGGGTCTTGGAGCTCCGCCTTGTCTCCGGTAGTCACGTCAAAACTTCGTTTTATTTACCTTCTGCCTTCGAAAGTCGCGAGAGAGTCAAGGTGCGCTCTACTCTATGGTCAACCCCCCAAGTCCACCGGCTGCTCAACCCCGCCTTAACAGTTTTCTAGATAGTTGAGGTGAAGGATATTAAAGAAAATGTGAATTAAGCTTAGATGAATTATCGAATTATCTAAAGTCCACTCCGTATTGACATTTGGATTTGATCTAGTGACTTATTTAAATATTACTATATTTCTAACAATAATATTACTTTTGACCTACATCTTATACCCAATCCTTTCACATTTATTCTAGTTATTAACCCTATTCATGCATGTAAAGGCAAAACTAGGATTTTAGTCCGTCCCGGGCACCAAATAAAAAAACAACGATCAACAAAATATTATATTATAATCAACAATAACATAAATTAGAGCATCTTAACAATAAAAAAGGTTACATATATAGAACAAAAAATAGAATTTTTTCTCACATCAAACAACTAAAAGCACAGAAATGTGAAAGAGAGGGAAACAAAATTACCAATTAGAGTCTTTTTCATTTGCGTGAATCCCAGTGTGAAGTCTAAACATTAAACCATAAAATATGGAAAGCATAAACAACACGAGATTATCTAAAATAGCAAAAGAAAGAAAAACAATCAATGAAATAAAATAATCAATCAATGAAGCCGGAATACCTCTTTCTGCATTTACTCTTTTGTCGAAGAGAAAAACAGGGTATGACCTTCCAAAGAGGCGTCATAAGTGATCAACCTTCCATCAAATAATCTCTAATAAAAAACTCAGTCTATCTAATCTTAAACATTGTGAATCGATTCAACCAAGTTTACCAATATCTTGAACTATTCCAGCTCTAATCACATCTCAGAAAGAGATAAGCCAGAGCAGGTGTCAAGAGACACCACAGGTCAACTGGGTAATATTGAGACACATTCCAAATCGGATCAACCTATCAAACTTACATTATCTGAGAACTTACTTCTATGGTATCACCATCAATAATATCAAGAAGATAAAAACAACAAATCTAAAATGCTACGTGACTGACTTGTAAATTAAAGGGTAAAAGAAAACACAGAACGCTCATCAGTCATTATTTTATCAACAATACTACTAAAATGGAGGAGTGAGAACAGGGAAACTGCTCGAAACTAAGCTTACTTCTATGGTATCACCATCAATAATATCAAGAAGATAAAAACAACAAATCTAAAATGCTACGTGACTGACTTGTAAATTAAAGGGTAAAAGAAAACACAGAACGCTCATCAGTCATTATTTTATCAACAATACTACTAAAATGGAGGAGTGAGAACAGGGAAACTGCTCGAAACTTACCTAGAATGAGCAAGGCATCAGGAAGGGTGCCGAAGATGGGTAAATAAATTCGCAGATTATCCCAATGCCAAGGATCTCCAACAAAAGCTCACTTCCGCAAAACAAGAATGTTGTCACTTTGAACCTGAGGAAGCAACACGGCCCGTACATCAAAACAAAGAATAGGTTCCCCACATCGATGTTGTGCACGAAAGGAATCCATATGTTTGCTCGTAACCTTCCGCCACAGAAAACCTTGAGGATCTAGCAATTCTCCTTACAAGAATGAAAGGCGAGTAGCCGGAGGAACTGCTGGTTGGACACCAACGGAGATGAGATTTTAGCCAGGGTTCAATGACATTTTGCGGAAAACACACCCGGGCACGTGCCCGAGTGTGTCCCTACGTAGGTCCGCCCATGCATGTACTGATACCGCTGGGGTATCGGGTAACCGGTAAGGGGGGACGGCAGCGAGGGAGAGCGAGGGGCTTCCGTCGGAGCTGTCGGCGGACAGTCAGCGACAGCGAGCTCGAGCGAGAGAGAGAGAGAGAAACGGGAAGGAGGAAGGTAGAGAGGGAAACTTAGGGTTGGAGAGAAGAAGGGGAGCAACCTCAATTAACTTAAGTGATCCAAAGATAACAAAACAACATAAGGTGATCCCCTTTATAGGGAGGGATCCACCACACTCAACATTAAAAGAAATACATCATTAAAATAAAGATACAAGAGGGCATGCCGCCGGCCCCTATTCCGCATTATCCGAACCGCCCGGTTCGGTCCGCCCGGTGCCCTGCGGCCCGGTTTGTAATCCCGCGTCGCGCGTTCCCGTCCCGTCGCGCGTCCTCCTTGAATAAACTTGCCAAGGCGGGTCCTCCGCGTGCATATCGGTAACAATACCGCCGTTTGAAAAATTAGCATTGTCCTCAAGGCAATAATCCGGAAATTGGCGCCGAAAGTCATCCTGCAGTAGCCACATCGCGCCGGAGATAGGGGGTTGCGCCAAGCTACCCGAATCTCCTCCGGAATGGGATCCCCCAGCGTATGGTGGCGCCGATCGATGATGGTTTCCGGGTAGAGGGGTTCGGAACCGGAGTAGTCGGGATCGTCCGGTATATGGTCGGTGACGGGGTGGTCGCCGATAACGCGCCAGAGTTGAGAAACATGAAAGACTGGGTGGATGCGGCTACTGCCCAGTAGGCGGAGCCGGTATGCCACGGCTCCGATGCGACTGACGATCTCAAAAGGCCTGTAGAAACGAGGTGCCAATTTGGGGCAAGGGCGGCGGGCGACCGTAAGCTGGCGGTATGGATGAAGTTTGAGAAAAAAGCGCTCGCCCACTTGGAAGGAAAGATCCCTGCGCTTCCGTTTAGCAAAGGATAGCATCTTGGTTTGTGCACGCCGAAGGTGATGCTTCAAACTGTCCAAGATAATGTCCCGATCGTACAGATGGTCGGCCAGGCTAGCGACGGGGCATTCCCCTGGATGATAGCGGAGCACTGAAGGAGGAGGTCGGCCATACACAGTCTTGAACGGAGAGGTATTTGCGGCGTGGTGGTATGCCGTATTATAGGAGTATTCCGCCCAACATAACCATTTTGCCCATGATCCGGGCCGCTCGCCAATGAAACACCGCAAATACGTTCCAGGCACCGATTAAGCAACTCGGATTGCCCATCCGACTGCGGATGATAGGCCGTACTCATCCGAAGACGCGTGCTCTGGAGACGAAACAGAGACGTCCAAAAACTACTGAGGAAGAGCGGGTCGCGGTCGCTCACTATGGAGCGGGGAAAATCATGTAGTAGCATGATCTCGGTGATGAAGCTGTCTGTCACGGTTGCCGCCGTGTATGGATGACGGAGAGGAACGAAGTGGGCGTACTTCGTGAGACGGTCGACGACCACCAGGATGCAATCAAACCCATTCGAACGAGATAGTTGGGTGATAAAATTCATCGCTATGTCCTCCCAGACGCGCTCGGGAATCGGCAAGGGCTGCAGGAGGCCGCTGGGGAACAACGTCTCATATTTCGCCTTCTGACAAGGCAAACAGGCAGCCATGTAGGCCTTCACCTGGCGGAGCATGTGCGGCCAATACAGCGACGCGGCTAACCGCCGATACGTACGGAAAGTCCCTGTTTTCCCCCCCGAAGGGGTGGATTGGAATTCGGCTAGCAGTTGTGGGATCCGGGCGGAGGTTGCCGAGAGGACTAGGCGGCCCCGATGGAAGAGCCGGCCCCCAATGAGAGAATAGGGTGGCCGCACCGTTGGGTCCGCCAGTAAGGCCGCCCGAATGTTCGTCAAGTGGGGGTCGTGGTCTACTTCTTGCTGGAGGGCGGTGGCGTCTTCCCAAACCGAGCGCGAAATGGCGGCCAATTCCGGGGCGTGCGGATGGCGAGAGAGAGCATCGCCCGCTCGGTTGGTCTTGCCCGGACGGAACTCGATCGTGAAGTGGTAACCAAGAAGCTTGGCCACCCAAAGTTGTTGCGTTGGCGTGGCGATTTTCTGTTGGAGTAAGTAGCGGAGACTATGATGATCGGTGCGGATCACAAAGGGGCGGCCCAATAGGTATGGCCGCCAATGCTGCACTGCCAACACAAGCGCCATGAGCTCGTTCTCGTAAGCCGAGCGGCTGCGCACCGCGGACGAAAACGCCCGACTGTAATAAGCGATAGGCCGGCCGGCCTGCATCAAAACCGCGCCTACGCCGGAAACCGACGCATCACACTCCACGAGGAACGGTTGCCGGAAATCTGGCATGGCCAGGACCGGCCCTTGCACCAAAGCCGCCTGTAGGGCGGCGAACGCCGCCATTGCAGCCGGTGGCCACACAAAAGGGCCTTCCTCCGAGGCTTTCAGTAGGTGAGTGAGGGGGCGGGCCAACCCGCCATAGTTCTTGATGAAGCGCCGATAGTATCCGGTGAGGCCGAGGAACGCCCTAACATCTCGAATAGAGGAGGGGGTCGGCCATCGGAGGACCGCCTGAATTTTATCCTCGTCCATCGCCACGCCGTTGGCGGAGATGGTATGCCCCAAGTAGCTCACCGTGGTGGCACCAAAAGTGCATTTCTTCCGGTTGATGGTGAGGTGGTGGCGCCGAAGAGTGGTAAAAGTCTCACGCAAGTGGCGGAGGTGGTCCTGCCAAGATCCACTAAACACGAGAATGTCATAAAAAAACAAGGACATGCTTACAGAGGACTGGCCGGAAGATGTCGTTCATGGTCGCTTGGAATGTGGCGGGGGCGTTGGTAAGCCCAAACGACATCACCAAGAATTCGAAATGGCCGTCATGTGTGCGGAAAGCCGTCTTCGGCACGTCCTCCGGTCGGACCCGGATTTGGTGATATCCGGCGCGAAGGTCTAACTTTGTGAAGAAGGCAGCGCCATGGAGCTCATCCAAGAGTTCCTGAATGACTGGGATCAGATACTTGTCGGCCACCGTGGCTTTGTTGAGTTCCCGGTAATCCATACAACCGCCAACTCCTGTCTTTCTTGCGGACCAAGAGGGCCGGGCTAGAGAACGGGCTAGCGCTAGGCCGGATGAGACCCCCCAACAACATCTTCCGTACGAGCCGCTCTATCTCGTCCTTTTGGGCATGTCCATAGCGGTAGGGCCGAACGGAGACCGCCGCCGTTCCCGGTTGGAGCACAATCACATGGTCGGTCGGCCGGGTAGGCGGAAGGCCCGGTGGGGTGGCAAAGGTATCCGAGAACTCCTCGAGCACGTAATGCAACTCGTCCGCGAGAGGGCCGGCCATATCCGTCTGGACCGTCTCGAGAGGTCATAGCCAGGCCGAGAAGTCGACGTCGGTGACGCGGGACATAGCTCGGAACGAGATCGGCGAACGGAAGAGAGTAGAGTCGCCCACTAAGCGGCATAGTTGGCCCTGATGCTGGAATGACATGGTCATGGAGGCCCAGTTCACCCAAACGTCCCCCAAGGTTTGCAGCCACGCCACGCCCAAAATGGCGTCGAGGCCGCCCAGCTCGAACAGATAGAAATCCGCCGTGACCGTGCAGGGTCCAACGGAGAGGGTGACATCCAAACATTGCCCCAAGGGGGAGGACGGCCAACCCCCATTGGAGGCGGCCGAGGGCCACTATCGCGCGGCGGCGGGTGGCGGAAAGTGGGGGGTCCGCCAGCGCGGGGCCCGATGTCTGCTTCCACCGCACAGGCAAGGTCAAGGGCTTCCGACACGATGCGGGGGTGGTGGATCCTGATGCGGGAGCGGATGTTGGGGAGAACTTGCAGAAAAAATCCCAGGTAGTGGTCGGGCGGAAGGCCCAACACTTGCGTGACGAGCGCGACAAATTCATCGATATAAGCGTCCACAGTTGTGGACTGGCGGGCCGAACAGAGCAACTCTATGATGGAACCGGTGTAGCGAGAATCATAGTGACTGATTATCTCCTGTTTGAACTCGTGCCATGGGATGAAGGGTTGGACCTGGCGTAGCCAACGCGCCCAATGGAGGGCCAAACCGTCAAGGCCGACCACGACCGTGCCCACTTTGTCCGCCTGGGGTGTGTTATTGAGGTCAAAAAATTATTCCGCCCGAGCGATCCAGCCCAGCGGATCCACGCCCAAAAATGCAGGAACCTCCAAGGCAAGGTGCGTGCGGTCGGCTGGAGGCGCGGGAACCGCGATGATGGGGGTAGATAGAGGCGGTGGCATCCCCAAGATGGATGCGGTTTCGTTGGAGGAGGTGGATCCTGTCGGTAGGGAGGGGGGTGGTGGCGCCGGGAGGCCGTCGAGGCGGCTCAGGATGCGAGCTTGTCCGGCGAGAAGGGCGTCGACGGTGGATTTCAACCCCTCCAAGGTATCCTCACAGCGTTCGGCGCGCAGGCGGGTGGCTTCCGCGTCGTCCAGGCCCTCGTGGGCATTCGACAGAGTGTTGGGCGCCATTGAGGCGGGATGAACGATCGGGGGAACCGGCGACGCTAGGGCAGGCGGAGCGGCAGGCCGGACCAATGATACCGCTGGGGTATCGGGTAGCCGGCAAGGGGGGACGGCAGCGAGGGAGAGCGAGGGGCTTCCGTCGGAGCTGTCGGAGGACGGTCAGCGACAACGAGCTCGAGCGAGAGAGAGAGAGGGAGAGAGAGAAACGGAAAGGAGGAAGGTAGAGAGGGAAAGTTAGGGTTGGAGAGAAGAAGGGGAGCAGCCCCAATTAACTTAAGTGATCCAAAGATAACAAAACAACATAAGGTGATCCCATTTATAGGGAGGGATCCACCACACTCAACATTAAAAGAAATACATCATTAAAATAAAGATACAAGAGGGCATGCCGTCTGCCCCTATTCCGCATTATCCGAACCGCCCGGTTCGATCCGCCCGGGGCCCTGCGGCCTGGTTTGTAATCCCGCGTCGCGCGTTCCCGTCCCGTCGCGCGTTCTCCTCGAATAAACTTGCCAAGGCGGGTCCTCCGCGTGCATATCGGTAACATGTACCCTCAGTTGCAGACGACCAAACCAAGCCAGTTTTATATTACTTATATCCCATAATTATTTACCCATCATCCCATTGGTTTCATCGTTTCTCATTTAATCCTTCCTTATTTGCCATAGATCAACATTATGATTCTTACTCTTGCTACTCTCAAGGACTTCATTTTTTGACTTAACATTCAACATATAACATACATCATTCTTCGATGATACTATTGCTATATTGTACCCTTGAGACACTTCTCTATTTTAACCATCATGCTTTTAAGTTTAAAAATTAAATCTTCAATTGTATCCATTTTTTTGTAATAATGGATCCAATATGCTTAAACTTGTCATGATGTTACCGACAAGGTATTATCTAGTACTACATAGATAAATAGAGTGACATTGCTCAAGTACAACATTGCATTAAATGATAAAACAAACAAGATAATAGGATGAGAGCGGAGGAAAACTGACCTTGTCCCCAAGGTCAAGTCCTACTGTTGGCGACACCTTTAATGAGGGCAAAGGGAGCAGGTTAGCATCGGGCCTAAATACCTTGGGTGTTAGATGAATCACAAGTGAAAAATAAAGGCCAGAGCGGAGGGGACGAGCTGATGTTGAAAGAGTGCAGTAGGTAGCGGCGTGGAGAATTTGTGTCGAGGCCGTAATATCTATGCTAGGGTCTTTTGAAATTTAGGGAGCAAAACTTAATAAGGTAAACAAAGCGAAATTGGTAACGACGGGTCGAATTTGAGTGGCAAGTTGAATGGGTGAATATGTGGGTGTGGGTTTGATTAAGTATCATTGAGGTGATGTGATGTAGGCGTGCGTTGGGCATGAGATCGGGTGTGTGTAGAGTGAAGGACTATGAAAACAAATTAGATAAAAAGTGGCACAGAAACGTGGGATGAGGGCAGCACTAGTGGGTCCTGAGAGGAGATAAGTGTGAAGGGAAAAAATGGTACGAACAGCCGATGTGTGTGGGGGGGGGGGGGGGGGGGGCAAGCTACTTACATTTTCCCATAATAAGCCTATGGGGGTGGTGGACTCCGCGACAGCTAGGTAAACATAGATTTGAGAAAGGGGGAAATTTGTGGGGAAAAGGCAGTGGGGCCCAATGCATTAAAACTTGATGTAGGCACCATTAATAGGCCGATGGATGTCATGAGGCCTGTGGAGGGATAGCATAAATTTGAAAAAAATGGAAGATTGTTGTGTGGGAAATGTAATAAGGCGTTTGACGAGGAGGGGGAGGGGGTAAGGTTTGAACAGAGAAGAAGGGCGAGATGTTGTGGTTGCGAGGAAAAAAAGTGGTGGAACTGGAGTTTGCTGGCTGAGAGGTGGAGATCGATTGCAGGTTGGGAGAGGATCAAGGGAAAAAAGAAGCCGGTGCCGGGGAAGAGAGGGCTTGACAGACGCAAGTTGAAAGTGGAGGAGCCATGGGTGACTCTAATAGTGGTTTCATTGTGTAAATAGGGCCCAGAGTCCTAAGGGCTAGTTCGGGGAGGGAGAGACTTGTACGAATCATCTAGCATGGTGTGGTGGGGCACGTGATTCAAAGCATGGATAACAATCTCGTGACCATTGGCGACAACATTCTACGTGACATGGAGCTCGTGGGGAACAAGAGGTTCCTAGAACATTGATTGTAGTTGTTATGGTGCTTTCTTGTGGGCAATGACAATTAGAGGTAGTGGAGCAGGAGGAAAACTTGGGTTGAGGTTGTTTGTAATGGAGATCTACGCCGTCAGAGGAGTTGGGAACTCAGGAGAACCAAGAGGGGGCACCTGAGCCGAGGTGGTGATGGCTAATGCATGGAGCAGCGAATGGAAAGGAGGTACCCTTGCAACGATTTGGTTAACACGTCAAGTCGGCCGTGCATGATAGTGAGACAGTCGAGGGTCGCCTTGATTTGGCAAAGGAGGAAGGTGTTGATTGGAGTGGTGGTTATCAGCGACTGAGAGAGCAGCGTCTGAAGAGCGGCTTATCGAACCATTGTTACTGACGAGGTATTTGCTAGTGTTCCGGAGAGAAACTGAGCGACATTGCTCAGTACGACATTGCATTAAACGATAAAACGAACAATATACAATCAGAAGATAAGCTTCCACCAACTCTCAATGGTTGGTCCTATAAGGAGCTCCTCTCTTGAACTAGTGATCCAAAGATATCCAGCATAGACTTAGTTCTCCCTTTATATAGATGGGACGACACACTTAGTAAGATAGCTTCTAATCAAAATTAATTAATATTATTAATTAATATCACTAATTAACTAATAGTAATTTATTAATAATATATAAAAGCTCCATTGCTCCGAAATGGTAGTTCCATGCTCTTATAGTTGTTAGGAGAATCCACTCGGTGTATGCGTTTAACATGATGAGTGACAATCATAAATTTCATAACACCAAAAGATACATTATGCGTACAAAGATTATTTTTAAAAGTTTTGATATAAAGTTTTATCTTAAAATGAAAAATTAGGAAAACGAGAATTTTTTTAGTTTGGAAATGGAGTAAGTCAAGTGAAAACTAAGAACAAAAAATTTCGTAAGTTGAAAATAGAGCAAGCCAATCCAAAAAACCCAGGAAACTTGGATGACATTGTTCCTCACAACTAATGATCAAGATGCATTTAGATATATATATATATATATATATATATTTCCTCAAATTATATGATTTAAAATTAAGGTAACAAAAAAAGTAGACCAAATTTGTTTAGCATCAACTCACTTTTGTTCTCCCATGCAAAGATATAAAGCACATGACGACAATGCATAAGCAGTTTCAATAGCTAAGGTTAGGGCATCATCCTCAGTATCCAAGTGACTCAATAACTTCTTCCAGCAGTGTAAAAAAGGACAGCTACATTCAGTTTTATGAGAAGCACTATCTTCAGCATCAATTTCATCCTCCCTGAACTCGTCAATTGAGGCTTGAAAATGGCATAAGATGGATTCAAGCGATCTTCTACCCACTCCTGAAAAAATGAATTCTTTGAAGGCAACCATACATCCTAACAGTTCCCTCCCAACTGGAAGAACCTAGCAAAGGAAAGAGCAAAAATATCAAATACATATGGTAATTAACCTAAAAAAGTAAAGCAGAATGTAAATTAGCCTATTAAATCAAATATGAAGTTAAGAAAGAAGTAGATTAGACAAATTCACAAAAATCCGATCAAAAATTCTAGAAAGAATTATGAAGTAGGTTGATTTAAGTGGTGGTATGTTTATTTGAACATAAATCTGGTGAATGGAACACTTTTCATCACAAAGTTAATACGGAAGACCAATCTTGAGGAAATCTCCCCAAAGAGCTCAGCTGCTACACATATAATCCTTAGGAGCAAGCACAGAAGACTAACAATATATGCAAGTTAAACTTCAACATTATCTTAAAAAATCATATTGTTACCATATTGGTTGTGAAAACCATGGGAAAACAAAGCTTGCTAGAACCTTATTCAAGGGATCTTCTCTTGTTACACTAATAGTTGAATGCTCTACTATTATAGAATATAAAATATGATATTATCCACTTATTTAAACATGGATAAATGCATTTTATCATTAGTTCCTCTCTTACTGATTGTATAGTACTCTCTCAAAATAGAACACTTTTCATCACAAAGTTAATACGGAAGACCAATCTTGAGGAAATCTCCCCAAAGAGCTCAGCTGCTACGCATATAATCCTTAGGAGCAAGCACAGAAGACTAACAATATATCCAAGTTAAACTTCAACATTATCTTAAAAAGTCATATTGTTACCATATTATAGAATATAAAATATGATATTATCCACTTATTTAAACATGGATAAATGCATTTTATCAATAGTTCCTCTCTTACTGATTGTATAGTACTCTCTCAAAATAGAAGTTTACCTCATTTGTTTTCTCACCATTTATTTTACATGCATGTAAACAAACCACTTTTATTGACAATAACAGATAAAAGGAGGTTAGAAGGGAAACGATTCTTTAAGATGGTTTTTTTCTTCTAGAGAAAAACAATTTTCCTAGTTTTTAAATTTTGGATCTCAAATTTAAGCAATGTGCAAGTAAGGTTGAAAAACATGGTAAGGTAAAATTATTGTTGTGGAGCAATCTACAATAACAGAACATCTGCAATTACAAAATCGAGTATGTTGTGATTATCCAGTGTAGATGTGTTATGTGCTTGCCGGAGGAGTGGCTGGAGGTTGACCGGAGACGAGGATGATGGCGGAGGATACAACGGAGCCGGAACCACGGTTGCCTAAGCGGGGCTTGCTCGGGTGAAGAGAGCTACCAAAATCTCTTTAGGGTTTGAGGAATTAAAATTTCTTTCATTGATTCTTTCTTACATGACTCTAAGGGTCTATTTATTGGACCACAATAACAACATTGTAAATTCACATGACTCTAAGGGTCGAGGAATCGGAAAATTGTACTTCACAGTAATTTTATTTATGGCGCGACTGTCAATGCACATATGCAAACTCTTGTCCATCTTAGGAGCAAGAAGGGTTGCGACAGCACAAGGACTTGAGCTCTCACGTGTGAAATTTTTCTGGAGCTCATTGACTTCTCGTTTCAGCTCGGCATGCTCGATAGGGTTCATACGGTAATGTGGTAAATTGGGCAAGGATGCCCTGCGTACTAACTCAATGCCATGCTGAATGTCTCTCAAGGGAGGTAACTCATCCAAAAGTTCATCTGGTATAATATCAGAGAATTCATCTAGAATGCAACGAACATATGGTTGGACCTCTAAGTCTCAGTAGGTTGGGGTGCAAGCGGTTCGATTTGGGTCGGTTTGGACCCAAACCGAGACCAAACCGGAAAGGGTCAGTTATTTATTCCTCAAACCGAACCAAACCTACACCGATCGGTGCGGTTCAATAATTGGTACAGTTTGAGGCGGTTTTTCGGGGCGGTTTTCGTTTTATTAGAATAATTTTTAAAGAACAAATTTGATATTATTAATTTTATATTATATGATGTATAAGTATAATTGAAAATTGTGATAAATTTATCTTCATTTTAAATTTACTATATGCAAGTTTGTTTCAATCAACTTGTGAGTCGAGAATATTATCTTTGACAATATTTCTAAGATAGAAAATCATACCATTAGTAAGAAAATATTAGGAAATTTTGAATATTTACAAAAATAGTGAAACTACATAATGTATTTAAGACAAATATTAGTATTAATTTTGAATAGTCTTGAAAATAAAATGCAAAAATTTTATGATATCAATATTGCTTCTCAATCACCATTCTACAACTTATCATGCACCAAATCAACATATAAATTCAATGCGACAAATTTACTAACATACACATATAAGTAAAGTTGACATAATTGGATCATGAGGGTTTGAGTAAAAGACTAAAGAGGCGTGAAAAAAACTTAATTCGACTTTTGTGAAGGCTGACTCTATGATTAGAATATAGACTATAATT
The DNA here is from genome assembly GCA_033032865.1 of Dactylorhiza incarnata. Lineage (NCBI taxonomy): Eukaryota > Viridiplantae > Streptophyta > Magnoliopsida > Asparagales > Orchidaceae > Dactylorhiza > Dactylorhiza incarnata. The sequence continues at coordinate 5,145,354 of JAWHQI010000066.1, forward strand.
TATTTATGTATTATTAATTTATTTCGGTTTGGTGCGGTTTTATCGGTTTTTGAAAATCGAAAACTGCACCGAACCGAAATAAGGGCGGTTATCCTAAATGAAAAACCACCCCTACACTGAACCGAGCGGTTCAGTGTGGATATCAGTTCGGTTTGGGCGGTTTGGGTGGTTTTCAATTTTTCATGCACACCCCTATCAATAAGGTTCTCAGATGCTTGTGTGGTGTCCACTACTAAATACTAATATGATGCCAGACTCATGACTCTCTCTCTCTCGTAGGAAATCACCCTTCCTCATGATATGTAAAGGCTTCGTGGATCCTGTACCGACTGAAGAGTCAACTATACAAGTGGAAGGCTCCTTTGGTTGAGTTGGTGATAGGATGATCTTGCGTTCCTTATCATTAAATACACATGTGTTCGTCCTACCGTAACACGTGACATCTCGATCATAAAGCCAAGGCCTACCCAAAAGTATGTGCGACGCCCATGTGTATGACACCACAAAAACTCGATCCTCAAACGAGGGTAGGGTAATAGGTACGAGGCATCGCTGAGGGACCTAAATAGCAGTCCAATACACCAAAATAACTCAGAAAGGGTGCGGGTGGGATTCAGGTTTCACTCTCATACGCTCTAGCCCCATCTGGGCAACTATATTTACACAACTCCCGCTATCAATAACAAACTTCCAGACACCACCAGTGCCAGGGAAATAGGTATAGAAAATGGAGGTGCGTCTCCAATCACTATCAGTGCGTAGGGTATGTAGCAAGCAACGGATAATGCCCATCTCAAGAGCACGATCTGCCTCGTCCTCCCAATCCTCTTCTATAGCCACGACAATATCTTCTTCACGTGGCCTTACTTACTCAGTACTAGGGTCGGTTCTCCCTCAAAAGTAGATTCTGCGTGGGACACTGTGCCGCCACATGACATCTACCCTAACATCGATAGCACTAGATTCCTCTGGGCTTTAGGGGCCCAGTGGCAGTGCATTTGCCTTTCGTGTCAACGAGAGCACGTGTAGACATGAATGAACTGGGACCTTGCTGGGGAGGCCTCCTATGCATAGAACTGTCAGATTGTGGGTTAGGTTGCCTTGGACCAAAAGTGCGTAGGTATTGCTCAAATTCTAAAGCGAGATGGAAAATCTGCTCGACCAACTCCAGGTGGTGGGTTATAAGTTCCATACAAATGTTAGCCCTTAACCCAACTCAAAACCGGGAGGCTGTCACCATGGATTCCTCGATGATATCACTCCTAACGACAAGCTCGTTAAAGCCATATACTCAGCTATAGAAAGGGTACCATGTCGTAAAGCTTGAAGCTGGTTTCGATATGAAGCAGGTGGATATTTTTCCTGTGAGCTTTTACTTCATGTCGTCTCATCGGGGGAACGGATAATAACCCTCTCTGTTTAAGGAATGCTAAAGACTCGTCCAATAAATGTTAGCTTGCCCGTGTAATTTCATATTGGTAAACTGAACTCGTCTCTCACCAATCATCTCGTACCAATCAAAAAAATTGTCCACGTCTAAAAGCCAATCACTAAAGGTTTTGAGATATAGTTGACCATTGTAGGTTGGGGCATCGATACAAATGCGGAGCGTGATATCATCCTCCCAAATATGATCTCTCCGGGGATCTTAATAATCCATGTAATCATCATCTCTACCATGGTCGAACCGTGCGTGGGGAACAACACGATCTCTATGAAAGGGATACCAGGGTTGAGTTCGTGCTTCTTGAAGAGGATGGCATCGACCAACTGTTGGATCTCTTTAACACTCATAGGCTGGCTTAGGTCCCCCTTAGAAGGGTGGAGGCTTAGTTATAAAAGGCCAAAGGCGCACCAAGGCGCAAAAGAGTCTTGAAGCATAGGTGCAAGGCTCAAGGCGTAGGCGCGCGCCTGACGAAGGCAAGACGCAACCAAATCCATTTTAAATAATCAACATCAAATATTAGTTCATCATCTTGATCAGATTCTTCATCTATTTTACCCAATAATCATTCATTACTCTTTCTTAAAAAATTAGAATCAATGCGGTCACTTGCATCATAGCTAAATCTCAACGCTCGATAATATTTTCACAAACACTAAGTCCTGCAAAAATAGTTCTTACATTATTTCTTTCTTTATTTTGAAAAAAAGTTTACAACAAAAATCTCACCCAGACCGACTTTTGTGCTCCAAAAGTGCAGACCTCTGAGCCTGGTGAGTCTTGAGCCTTAGGCGCACCATTAACAACATAGGGTGGAGAAGGAAACTGGGTAATATGAATTGTGAACATATGATCAGGATGACCCTCTATGTCACGATGTCCCTAATGATGAATAACTTGCGGCCAAAAGGCTTCCTGAGGACGAGAGTTCCTACGCATTGTTCTCCAACATGTGTGCCGACATGTCATTTTTGAGGGTAAAATGACATTTTTCTTCTTGAAAAACCGATTATGCCCTTTTGTAAAATATAGGTCTATATCGGCCGACACGACTTTTGAACATATCACCCGCTATTTTATTTTATGTTAGAAGTCTAGCGGTATATTTCTAAATCACATATACATTATCTATGTTTAAATAAATTAAATTTATTGTTTCGTTCTTTTAATGTATCATTGTTATAATTTTGTAAAATTATTTTACACTATTTTTCTTATTTCATATTACAAAAATAATGAAAAAGTTCAACACATTTATTAGTTGTTATTTATATGATTTTAACATAAATTTAGTAAACATGAAAAGACTTATAATCAATCAAAGATATTTAACATTTAAATTTTCTTTATTTACTATAAAACTTAGCACAAACAAAAATTTTTTCTTATATAATATTAAATATATTTTACATTGTACTGATTTGTACTTGCTATACTATTTTACTTTGGATATTTTTCGAATTTATTTTGGGATATACATGACTCATTGTTCGTTAACTTGTAATGCAAATTTTTTCCCTTTTAGAACATATAATTATACTTAATATACTTAAAAATAAATTTTTTTATTTAAAAGATATGAAAATCCAATATTTTAAAGTATCTCGCATGTCTTCGACATCCGACATTAAAAACTCAATCCGACATGTCGCCAATGTCCGATATTTACAACCTTGTTCCTAAGAGGATCTAGAACATCCACTCCAGTAGTAGGGATTCCAAAATTGTCCTCTAAGGTCATCAAATTGTGCAACCATTTTGACGTAGACATGTTGGTGTTTAAGCTGGTAGTAGCTTCGTTATCTAAGGGAAGAGATCATATCACCACTACGAAACATGCAAATGACCCTAACCTTGTTATGATACCAAATCAGACGCAGGATAAGGTGAAGAACGATGGCGTGAGTATGCACTAACATAACTCTAATGAATGTATGCACGTGTAGTGAATACCGGGACTCCTAAAATGATGTAATACTCATGCGAGTGTCCAACAATTAAATTAACAACGAACGTTGAATTTAATAAGCGAAATACAAACATTCACAGTAAAAAACAGCGGGTTAGATAGAAAACACGTATTAGCTGAATAAAAACGGAAAGTGTTTCTAAGAAATCTTCGGCGAATATGAGTTTCAAATAAAACGGAAACTGGGCAAATTAGTACGAATTAAGATCCCTAATAATATGTATATTCCGCCAAATAATAAGCAGAGACAATAATAACTTCAAATTAAGAACTTATAAAAGCAATTAAGACCAAATGTGGGATTTAACTGCACTTTCAGACCTTGGACAACGATTTTGAGGCCAATGAGTTGTTTTTTCAGAGTTTCTGCATTGATTAAGAACTCCTAGACATCGGGGAGTGTTTGGGGGTGGATGTCGGCTGAAGACGCTACTGAATGAAGTTTTGGATGGATGGAATGCGGTGGGGGAGGAGGCATAGAAGTATCGTTTTTACAATCCGTGAAGGAAGGGAGTTGCTTGTAGCAATCAACGGCCAGAGATGATCGAAAAGACTGAAGCCCCTCAAGGAGTGGTCGTCTAGGGCCGGGGAAGAGCCATCTTGCACTGGATGCTATATAAAAGGCCGGAAATAGCGGCGAGATGCTTTAAAGTTGATCAACGGCTGGGAGGTAATTCCGCCAAGTCGAATGCTAGAGAGGCTGGAAAACAGAGCATGAGTTGTCGTTCTTGTCCAGGGACGAGCCGATGGTTGTCAACGTGACTTGCGATCAACAATAGAATCCTCATTCTCGTATAAGGAGGAGCGGACAATCTTGATTAGGCCAGGAGTTGCAGTTTTCTGGCGATTGCAAGGAGTTACCAGCAGTTGTCGTGAACAAAGGAGACATAGGAGAAGGCTGAAAAGGGGTGAGCAAGTAGAAAATAAATAAGTAATAGACTTCAACACCTAAAACTCCATGAAATCGGCACCGTGATGATCACAAAACCTGAAATCTTTCAATGTTCTGCAATCCCCCATAATGAACTCCACAACAAGTATTTATGAACTCACACACACACACATGGCATGAGTGTGATTGGCTGATACGACAATATACAAACGGAAAAAGAATAATGCGTAAAAAATATGAAAATACATAGATAATATCTCATTGACACTCCGAACGCGAGCTCGGATCATCCATAGGATAATCCTAACCCCTCCTATGACAAGTGTAAGCCCGAACGGGCTTTGATATGGGTCAACCCTTCCAGACTATAGTTCACATCACTTTTCATATACTGTATTAGATTTGATAAGCCTTAGGATCTTAAATTCAAGGGTGGAAAAAAAATAAAGAGAATAGTATTTCTCCACTTAAGAGTGCATCAATCTATCTCTATCTTCTCTCTCTCTCTCTCTCTGTGTGTGTGTGTGTGTGTGTGCGTGTGTCTGTTGGAATTATTAATATTTAAGTATTATTAATATTTATGTGTTTAGTCCCACACCGCCTATCGGTTATGCGTCCTGTTGTAACTCCTATATAATGCCCCTAAGTGGATGTATAAAGGTATCAAGTATTTTCCCTCGTTACTTTCCAACATGGTATCAGAGCGGGAAACGATTCTGGGAACTTTTTCTGATGCAGGCCAAAATTAGGATTTGAAAATTACGATATTTTTATTGCGGCCAAAATATAATTTAAAAAAAACGAAAGGAGGCCGAGCGGGCCAAATCAACGTTCGTGTGCGAAAATTAAATTCGTCATTATGGACAAGAAATTCGTTAACCCCGTTCGGATGGGCTCTAATTTAAATTTATGTTTGATACTTGCCATTACCGCCCTAATTACTAAAATTACCAGACCTTTTATTCATGGTCTCACCGGACGGTCAACCCGATGAGCCTCAAAATAAAGATGGATGCGTGGGAAAGAAATACACGGCATGAAATAAAATAAAAGCATAATAAAAGAGATTATGATGCGTGCTTTAGTGCGATGACGGATGCATCAATTCTCCAGGGGTTTAGAGAGCTCGACTCCGGTGAGGATTCACAGAAGGTAGCAACAGAGAGATCTGGGCGGTAATGTCTCATCCTTGCCAAGAAATCAGATAGCGTTGATATGTCCCGTGGCGAGTATGGAACTCTCGTACATCTAAAACCTGATCTACCTCCTCAGTGATGGGTGTCTGCACTGGTGCTAAGTCCGGTGGTATCTCTGGAGCTGCTGTAGGTGGACTGGGGCAGGAACTAGGTAGATCTCCATAAAAGAGCGTCAGATCGGCCACGTTAAATATCGGTGAAGTACCGAACTCAGTGGGCAAATCTAGGAGGTATGCATTCTCCCCGATGCGTTTCCGGATTTGGAAGGGACCAAACTTCCTCTATTGTAGCTTATGATATGTACCAGGAGTGAATCTATGCTTCCTGAAATAAGCAAACACTCAATCTCCTTCTGAAAAATATAACTCCCGGCGATGGCGATGGCGATTGCCCACAGATTTATACTTTTCAGAAGTCGCTCGCAATTTATTAGCAATGTTCTTATGCAGTTCCTTTAAATAATCAATATGAGCTTGCACATAAAAGGAAATACGTTCATGAGATGAAAGTGAATGACGCTCAAGTAGATGGGGTATGGAGAACCCGTAAACAATCTCGAAAGAAGATTTATTAGTGGAGCGATTAGTAGAATTATTAAATGCAAATTCAGCTTGTGGCAATATAAGATCTCATTGCTTCAGATTCTCCCAAGTCAAACACTTAAGAAGATCTCCAAAACTCCTATTAACGACCTTAGTTTGTCCATCGATCTGAGGATGATATGCGCTACTAAACTCGAGTTTGGTTCCCAATCGGTCCCACAGTGTTTTCCAAAAATATCTCATAAAATGCGTATCTCTATCAGAGGTGATCGATCTAGGAATGTCATGTAATTTAACGATTTCTTTAAAGAAAAGTTCAGCGACGTGTACGACATTAGAGGTTTTCCTATATGGAATAAAATGCGCCATTTTCGAGAATCTATCCATGACTACAAAAATAGAATCGACTTTCCTCTAAGTGACATTAGATCCAAATGAAAAGTGAACTATTAAATCCAAATGTTTCAATGCCTATATGGATCAGTCCCATTATGTTGACATTAGATCCAAATGTCGCAAAAAAAAAGGATCGGTGACATACAAGTCACGCTGTGAATCTAAGTCCGTAATGCAAGGCTGCAATGTGACTAGTAAGTGGGAGGAGACGACTAAGTGCGTCGGCCAATCGATTCGTGACAACGAGTTTGTGCTTCAAATGAAAAGTGAACTCCTGCAGGTAAGCAACCCACTTGGCATGCCGTCTGATCTCCTTCTGGGAGTTCAGATGCTTCAATGCCTCGTGATCGGTATTCAGCACAAACTCACACTGAATCGGGTAGTGTCTCCAATGGCGGAGAGCCTGAACGATAGCGTAAAACTCTATGTCATAGGTGAAATATCTAGTTTTCGCATCATTCAGCTTCTCGCTAAAGAATGTTATGGGTCGAACCTCCTGACTCAATACTGCGTCAATGCCTATAATAGAGGCGTCACAATCAACCTCAAAAATCTTGTTAAAATCAGGCAGCGCTAACACAGGTGCACTAGTGAGTTTCTCAACTAATAAAAATGCGCGTTCGGCTTCCCCAGTCCAAACAAATAATCCCTTTTTTAGACAACCAGTAACATAAGCAATATGAGTGCTAAAATTCCGAATAAAACACCGATAAAAGGATGCTAGCCCATGAAATCCACGAGCCTCAGCAATCGTCCTAGGGCTAGGCTATGATTCTATCGTCTTGACCTTCTCTCTATCAACTCTAATGCCTTCAGAAGAAACGATATATCCTAGGAAGGTCAGACTATCAGTCATAAAAGTGCACTTCTTCAAATTTATATATAATTTATTCGTGCGCAAGATTTCTAATACTTATCTCAGATGAGTCAGGTGCTGATCAGGATCAAGACTATAAATCAATATATCGTCAAAATATACCACTACGCAGACTCCTATGAGTGGTCTAAGCACCAGATTCATCACTCGCATAAAGGTGTTGGGAGCATTGGAGAGACCAAAAGGCATCACCAGCCAATCGTATAAACCCTCTTTAGTTTTAAATGCAGTCTTCCATTCATCCCCTGGTCGAATCATAATCTGGTGGTAACCGCTCTTCAAGTCAATCTTCGAGAACACGCGGGATCCACTAAGCATATCAAACATATCATCCCATCGGGGAATCAGAAAGCGATATTTGATGATCATCTTATTAATCGCTCGACTGGCTACACACATACGCTGTTAGACTAGGGTTTCCAGAAGAGGGGGGAGGGGAAGGAGGGAGAGAGGAAGGGGAGAGAGGCAAGAGGAGAAACTCCAAATCAGAATAATACTTAGCATAAACCAATACAAGGGTTCCCCCGGGTTTATATACTACCCGGTGCCAAAATAAGAAAAGACATAATGCGATGCAAAATACAAAGATAAATGCGACGCCGCTCTCATGCTTCGGCGCGCGTGTCGCGTTCCCTCCTTCGATAGACGCGCCACACCGGTGGGCGCCCTTCCCCTTCGCTGCCCTTGTCGCCATCCGTAACAATGTCGCCCGCTGGGAAATTTGCCTTGTCCCCAAGGCAAAGGTCCGGAAACTGCTGCTGCAGCTCGGTATGGTCGACCCACGTGGCCTCTGAGTCCGGGAGATCGCGCCACAAAACCAAAACCTGCTCCACTGCTTGGTCTCCTAACTGTAACGTGCGAGTATCGATGACGCGCTGGGGGTGGGCTGCTGGCGGAATAGTGCCTGGGTCCGGTGGTGGAAGTGCCCCCTCAACAGGATGATCGCCAATCACCCGCTTTAGCTGCGATACGTGGAATACCGGGTGGATCCGACTCTCAGGAGGTAGGCAGAGGCGGTAGGCCTGAGTGCCAACTCGGGCGAGGATCTCGAAGGGGCCATAGAATTTGGCCGCCAACTTGGAGTGGGACCGCGAAGAAGCCGAGACCTGGCGGTGAGGTCGTAACTTGAGGAAGACGGAGTCCCCCTCGCTGAACTGAACGTCCCGTCGTCGGCGGTTGGCCGCGGCTGTCATCCGGTCCTGGGCGCGCTGAAGGTGCTGGCGTAGCTGCTGGAGTATGGAATCTCGGTCTCGGAGCAGAATGTCGACCGCGGCCACCGCGCACTCCCCCGGAAGGGTGCGGCTCAAGACCGGAGGGGGCCGCCCGTAAACGGCCTCGAAAGGGGTAGTGCCGGTGCCGGAGTGGAAAGAGGTGTTGAAAGAGTACTCCGCCCAGGATAGCCACTCCGCCCATGCTCGCGGGTGGTCGCACACGAAGCACCGCAGGTAGGTTTCGAGGCACCGATTCATGACCTCCGATTGGCCATCTGTCTGCGGATGGTACGCTGTGCTCATGCGTAACTGAGTCCCCTGCATCCTGAAGAGGGCCTGCCAGAAGGCGCTAAGGAATAGCGGATCGCGGTCGCTGACGATCGAACGCGGAATCCCATGCAGGCGGACGACGCCATCAACGAAAGCTGTGGCGACGAGGGGAGCTGTGAACGGATGGCAAAGCGGAATGAAGTGCGCGCACTTGGATAAACGGTCCACTACCACCAAAATGCAGTCTCAAGTCTTGGAGCGGGGCAGGCGGGAGATGAAGTCCATGGAGATGTCCTCCCATATCAGAGAGGGGGTGGGGAGTGGCTGGAGGAGACCCCCAGGAAAAGTGGACTCATACTTGGCCCGTTGGCACGGGAGACAGGCTGCGACGAAGGCCTTGACCTGCTGAAACATGCAGGACCAGTATAGTGAGGCCGCGATGCGGCGGTACGTCCGAAAAGCGCCTGCGTGCCCCCCTTCCAGAGTGGCATGATACTCAACGAGTAGGCGTGGAATCAGCTGGGACGATGCGGAAATCACGAGGCGCTGCCGGTAGTAGAGACGGTCCCCCACGAGGTGGTATGGTTGGCGGGACGTCGGGTCGGCCCGGAGGGTTTGCACGATCGTCTGGAGGGTGGGGTCAACGTCCACCTCCCGCTGCACTGTATCGGCCTCCTCCCAATACGGACGTGAAATGGACGCCAAGAGGGCCGTCTGCGGGTGACGAGACAGAGCGTCGCTGCACGGTTGGCCGCGCCGGCCCGAAATTCAATGTCAAAGTCGTATCCCAGGAGCTTGGCCACCCAGACCTGCTGTGCTGGAGTAGCGATCTTCTGGTGGAGCAAGTAGCGAAGACTATGGTGGTCCGTCCGGACGGTGAAGCGGCGGCCCAGCAGGTATGGTCGCCAATGCTGGACAGCGAGGACCAGGGCCATTAACTCTGACTCGTAGGCGGAGCGGGGGCGAACGGTGGGGGCAAATGTCCGGCTGAAATAGGCTACCGGCTGCCCGGTCTGCATCAAAACCGCACCGACTCCGGAGCCGGATGCGTCGCAGTCCACCACAAATGGCTGCGAAAAATCTGGCATGGCGAGGACGGGGGCGGTACTCAAAGCCCGCTGAAGGGCCCGAAAAGCGCTGTCGGCTCGGGGGGTCCACTGGAATCTCCCAACCTCCTCCTTCTTCAACAGCTCGGAGAGCGGCTTTGCCATCTTGTCGTAGTCCCGGATGAACCGACGATAATAGCCGGTGAGGCCCAAGAATCCGCGGACGTCGCGGATGGAGCGAGGAGTGGGCCACTGAAGTACGGCCTGTACCTTCTCCTGATCCATGGCCACTCCGTTGGCCGAGATAGTATGTCCCAGATAACTGATCTCCGTCTGGCCAAACACGCACTTCTTGGGATTCACGCAGAAGGCGTTCTCCCGGAGGGTGGTGAGGGTGGAGCGGAGGTGGTCCAGATGAGCCTGCCAGGATGAGCTGTATACAAGAATATCATCGAAGAAAACCAAGATGTACCTGCGCAGAAACGGACGGAACAGATCGTTCATGGTGGCCTGGAAGGTGGCAGGGGCGTTCGTTAGGCCAAACGGCATAACGAGGAACTCATAATGGCCGTCGTGGGCGCGAAACGCCGTCTTCAGCACATCCTCCTCGCGGACCCGTATCTGGTGGTAGTCGGACCTCAGGTCCAGCTTGGAGAAGAAGACCGCTCCCCGCAGCTCCTGAATAACAGGAATCGGGTACTTATCGGGAACCGTGGCCTTGTTGAGCTCACGGTAATCCACACAGAAACGCCAACTCCGGTCTTTTTTGCGGACCAGTAGAACGGGGCTCGAGAATGGGCTGGCGCTGGGACGGATGATGCCTGCGGAGAGCATGTCGCGGACAAGCGCCTCGATCTCGCCCTTTTGGTCGTGGCCGTAGCGATACGGGCGGACGAAAATGGCGGTCACTCCCGCCCGTAACGGAATGTGATGATCAGTAGGCCGCGGCGGGGGCAGACGGGTCCCATCGGCGAAAACATCGGAGAAGCTGTCCAGGATAGCCCGAACGGCCGGGGCCGGAGGAGGTGGTAGGTCGGCCGTGTCCGCTATGTGCCACAAGGCGGCCGCCCACTCCACCTCAGAGGATTTCTGCAATGACTGGAGAGAGACGGCACGACGGAGAAGGGAAGCCTCGCCTTGAAGGATACATGGTGTGCCCCGCAGAGGAAGCGCATCGTCATGCGGTTCCAGTTGACGTTGACGTCTCCGAGCGTCCGGAGCCACGCCACGCCCAAGATGATATCCACCCCGCCAAGTGGGAAGGCGTAAAAATCGGCCTGGAAAGGGATCTGACCCAGCGTGAGCGTCAGACCTGCACAAAGGCCCCCGTAGCCCGGCGGTGGCCATCCCCCAGGCAGACCGAGAAGCGGTCGGCGGCGTGCACAGGAAGGGCCAAACGATCCACGAGAAGCTGAGAAATAAAATTGTGGCTGGCGCCACTGTCGATCATCACGACCACGGAGGTCCCAAGAAGAGTGCCCCGCAGTTTCATCGTCTGAGGGCCGGAAATCCCGCCGACCGCAAAGAAGGGAAGGTCCAGACGGTGAAAGGTGGCCGCCGGCGGATCCTCGGTGGTGTTGTCGACCTCCAGAGCCTCGAAATCAGCCAATGTGACCTCCGGTTCTTCCTCGCCAATGAGGACCCGAAGGGTCTTGAGCGGGCAGTCATGTGTGGGAGTGTAGGGCTGCTTGCACCGGAAGCAGAGACCCTTATTGCGCAGGTCAGTACTGCTGGTTGGAGAGCCATGGATGGGTTTGGGGACGATTAGGACGTGGCGGCGGTGCTGCCCGGCCCTGTCCGGGTGGAGGCTCCAACGGTGGAGGGCGAGGTGCCGGCCGCGGCGCGGCGGCGGGAGGAGGCCGGCCCGGCTCAGGTGGCTGAGTATGGAATTCCGCTTCAACCAAGCGGGCAAGGTCCATGGCCTCCGTCAAGGTGGGAGGATTGTGTGTGCGGACCCGTGCCCGGATGTGCGGCCGCAACCCATGCAGAAAGAAACTGAGGTAGTGATCCGGCGGGAGGCCGGGAACGTGGGTGGCGAGGGCGATGAACTCATCGGAGTAGTCGTCGAGGGAGCCCATCTGATGGATGTCGCAAAGCCGCTCCACGGCGGAGCCGGAGTAGCGAGGGTCATACCGACTGATGAGATTTTGTTGGAGGGTAGACCATTGCAAGGTTGGCGTGGTTTGGCGGAGCCATCGGACCCAATGGAGGGCGGAACCTTCCATGCCAATCATGACGGTGCTAACTTTGAGGTGGTCGGGCGTTTGTTGGAGTTCGAAGAATTGCTCCGCACGGGCGATCCACCCCAACGGGTCGGTACCATTGAAAGGGGGCACCTCGAGGGCTCGGGGGCTCCCGGGAATGGTGGGGGCCGGACTAAGGGTGGTCGTAGCGATGTCCGGGGGGTGCCCAAGATGGAGGGGGCCTCGACGTTGGAGGTGGCGGAAGGAGAGGGCTGTCCGACAAGAATGGTGTCGAGTTTGGAGTCCATGCGGAGGACGAGGGCTTGGAGGGAGGCGATGGATGCATCATGATCGGCCAGCCGGCGAAGGATTGCCGGGTCGGAGGCCGGAAGAGAAGGCGTGGAGTCCAGGTTGCCCATTAGACGGAGGGAACGGCGGGACATGCACACCCGAGGCTGAAAGGGGCAAGGAAGACGGCCGGGCGGGGCGATCGGCGCTGGGGAAGCGGACAGGGCGAGCGATCGGGCGGGGCGGGCGTCGCTGGGAGCGGGGCTGGAGAACCGGGCGAGCGATCGTCGCTAGGACAGGGCGAGCGATCGGCGCTGGGGAACCGATTTCGCGAATGGCGGTGGGCGGGGCGGGCGTCGCTGGGAGCGCAGGAACGCCGCGATCGGGCGGAAGGACGAGGGCGGCTGGGCGAAAACTCGGCAGCGGGGCTGGATCGACTTCGGGCGGCGGAAACCGCGGTAGGAAGAGGGCAGGTCGGACCACTTGTTAGACTAGGGTTTCCAGAAGAGGGGGGGGGGGGGGGGGGGGGGGGGGAGGAGGGAGAGAGGAAGGGGAGAGAGGCAAGAGGAGAAACTCCAAATCAGAATAATACTTAGCATAAACCAATACAAGAGTTCCCCCGAGTTTATATACTACCCGGTGCCAAAATAAGAAAAGACATAATGCGATGCAAAATACAAAGATAAATGCGACGCCGCTCTCATGCTTCGGCGCGCGTGTCGCGTTCCCTCCTTCGATAGACGCGCCACACCGGTGGGCGCCCTTCACCTTCGCTGCCCTCGTCGCCATCCGTAACATACGCCAAGTTCCATCTTTCTTGGGAACTAGAAGTGCAGGAACGGCGCACAGACTCATGCTCTCTAACGTGACCCTTCGAAATCAGCTCGGTCACCTACCTATGTAGCTCCTCATGCTCTTTCGGACTCATACGATAGTGGGGTAAATACGGTAAGCTAACTCCTGGCATAAGGTCAATGCAGTGTTGAACATCTCTCATTGGGGGAAGCTGGTCGGGCAACTCCTCCGGTATAATCTCAGAGATGCCTACCATAGAGGGGGTGGTGTCAATATCAAATAACATATAAACGACGTCACTATCCTTCATCTCCCTTTGGAATTGAGATCCAGCCAGTAACATGGTGGCAGAGGGGAAGGATATCACAGATACAGTGGAAGGTGGGTGTGAAGGCCTCTCTGGTGCTTTAGTAACAAGGCTATTCTTCCGGGGAAGAAGAACAATCTTGCGCTCATTGCGCTTGAAGGAATGAGAGTTCTTCACACCATCGTGAATAACGTGTCTATCGTACTGCCAAGGTCATCCTAGCAGGATATGACAAACCTCGATAGTAGCAACGTGACACCAGACTGCATCTTGATACGTACTACCTATGAAAAACTCAACGAGACACTGGTGTGTGATGGGAGTGGTCGTGCGACTAGTAACCCATGACAGACTGTAGGGTTTTCCTAAGGGTTGTGACCTCAACTTCAACTTATCCACCATGCGTTGAGAAACAAAGTTGTATTATAAGAATAAAATTCTAGTTATAAGAATAAAATTGTATTATAAGAACAAAACTTGATTTGGAATTTCAGGTTATAAGAATAAAATTCTAAATGAACTCTTATAACATGATCAAGTTAAGGATACAATTCTAAATGAACACATAGAACATGATAAAGTTAAAGATAAAATTCAAAATGAACGCCTACAACATGATCAAGTTAAAGAAAAAATTCAAAATGAACTCCTACAACATGATCAAGTTAAAGAAAAAATTCAAAATGAACTCCTACAACATGATCAAGGATAAAATTCAAAATGATTTCCTATAACATGATCAAGTTAAGGATAAAATTCTAGATGAACTCCCATAACATGATCAAGTTAAGGATATATATATATATATCAATGTGCTTTTATTCAAAATTTATCCCTTTATTATTCTAAATATCTTACTTTATTTCATTCTATGTAATATTGCATCTCCATACTTTGCTATTCTACAACCTAATTAGTCTAAAAATATTGTGAACGAATATAAAAATCATAGTAGCAGATTTTCATTAAAGGGCATTTAAATGCAAGGAACAAGTTACTCGTTTGCTTAAATTCCGTTAAAATTATGTTTCTTTTTGGGTGTTGTTATTAGCAAACCCCATTTCGCTTCTAGAAAACCAAAAAGTACCATTTTTTTTTTATTATTTTACGTTATTTTAAAACTCTTCTTTTCTTTTAGCAAACTAGCGTGTGGAGTAGTCTTTCGAAACCCTTCTCATTCTCGACATCTAGGGCGCCGATGCTTCTTTCCTGCTTCCCTTCCCATCCGCCTTTCGAAACCCTCCTCCAAAACCCTTCTCATTCGCAAAGTTTCGCACGTCTGCTCGGTTTCCCATTGCGACGCCTGCGAAGCTTCATCCCTTCTGACCGAAAGGGCGCCGACGGCGATGCAATTCGTTGGCTAGGTTTCCAAACTTGGCTGTCACCCGAGACCTTTTTCTTCGCCGGAGACTTCTTCCAGATTCTTTCGTCGCCGGTAGATTCTTCTGTTTTTACCCCCTTTCCGAAATCTGATTATTAGATAGGCAATAGATTAGAATGTTCTTTGATGGGTTTATATGTTGATTTAGGTAACAAAGTATTTTCATAACTGTTAAGCTTCATCTCATTCTTGCAGATAACTGTGAAGCTTCATCTCATTATTTGAATCCTAACATGTTTGAGAATTCTTTACAGATTATCGAAACATAAAGTCCTCCCGGAATTAATTGCCTTCATGGAGATTGCTCTTCAAATTTCAGTCTCCCAAAGGTATCAATGCGTGTAATGCTTTAATTTAAGAATGAATGTCATTACGTGTAGGATTTATTATGTTGACTTATTTCTATTTTAATTTTATTGTGAAAAAAATGTAAATGTCAACTACCATCTTATATTTCGGATCACTTGGTTGATGTTTTTGATGTGCCCACGGATGGCCATTATGGATTCCGTGTGATTAGTGAATCACTAAACATGGGTGACAAGATTTAATTAATGAATTGGGGAAAAGAGATATATTGTATGATGCTTTACTGGAAATGCGAGAAGGGAATTAATCAACAATCTAGATTGCAAAAGCTCACCCGCACCATTTGAAAAGTGGATGTATATGCCTGATATGGGTTTAGTTATTTCATCTTGCTACAATATTGGCGTGGCTCAGATTTCAAAAAATCAAAGTATGATGTTTCTACCATTGAATTCACCGCTTCCTCACATTCCAAAAGTTATTTTCACTGGCTTTATTAATGGTAATCATTTTGTGGGACTATGCATGAGAGAAGGAAGCCCACTACCACAACTCTACACCCTTTGGAGAAGATATCACACACAAATGACAAGTTCATGAAAATTCATACTCAACTACAAATAATGAAATGTAAGATTTTGTTTTCAATTTCCATAATTTATTCATTCATATTGTTGGAAAAGCCCATGTAAAGGGGCCCGTATTTGGGCCCATTTAGTCTTCTCTTCTTTAGTCCCACATCTTGTATAGGATTTCTTCTCTCTTTCTCCCTCCTATATATATGTACTCTCTCTTTGTATTTGATTATTGAAGAAATATATACAAGCTTCGCTTTTCTCTACATAGTATCAAAGCCAGGTTCCAAAATTGTGGTCCCCGAAATTTTTTCTGACCGCAATTTTTTTTTAACCGCGCCCAAGAGGTCTGTTTTTTTCTAACTGCCAACTGCGAGTCCCCTTCCTGCAAGCTCTCCAGCCTCCGTGCTCCTCCAGCTCTTATAGCCCTCCTCTGGCAGGTGGTCCCGCTCGCGTCTTCTATCCGTAGCCCTGCTCAGCGGTCTCCCCGCGCGCCTCTCCCGTGCGGACTGTCTCCCCGCGCGCCTCCTGCGATCTCGTCTTCTGTTCGTCGATCAGCGATCTCCTGCGGTCTCGCCTTCTGCTCGTCGATCAGCGACTTCCTGCGGTCTCGTCGATCAGCGACTGCTCCTGCGCGCCTTCCCAGAGGCCTTCCCTGCGGTCTCTATCGCTTCCCAGCGGTCTGTCAGCGACTGCTCCTGCGATCTGCGCCTTCTGCCGAGCTTCCTGCAGTCTCGTCGATCAGCGACTGCTCCTACTTGCTTCTGCCGAGCTTCCCTCTGCCGAGCTCCCTTCTAGCCGCACCCCTGCCGATCTGCAAGCTCCCTCCTGCTAGCCGCAACCCATCATCAGCTAGTCGCACCCTTGCCGGTCTTCTCAGCTAGCCGTACCCCTTCAGCGGCCTCTCCTCTAGTCGCAAACAGCCCCTGCCGATCTCACCTCTAGCCGCAGCTCATCGAGATCGCGCGGTCCGCTTCTCAGCCCGTTTATTTCGTTTCTTCTTCAATGGGATCGTCTGTGGACTCCACCACGGTGCATGCTCCTCCTCAACCAGACCACCTGGGTCAGCCTCCCGAACCTCGTGATGAGTTGCGGATCACCACAATCTCCCTCTCAGGAAAAGTCAACTTCATGCAATGGGTACACTCGGTCCGGCGAGTGCTTCAATCTAAGGGACTTCTGGGTCATCTCACCCAAGTACCTCCAGTCCCTCCTACAGAGACTTGGCTTCAGAATGACGGCCGAGTTCAGACTTGGCTTCTCAACTCTATGGATGGAGAGTCATATCAAATGGTAATGTATCACGAGATTGCTAAAGCTATGTGGGATGAGCTTCACTCACTATACTCGGGCAAGGACAGTCTTCAACATCTCTACGACATCATCACAGATCTCCAGGCATTAGATACGGCCGGGGCTGATAACATGATCTCCTTTGTTGCTCGCACCAAGACTCTGGCCGAAGCATGGATCCAGCATCAACCCTCCACCAATGATCATGCTGCTCAACGGGCTCAGAAGGAAGCTGTCATCATTGCTATGATCATGGCTCGTGTTCCACCACACCTGCAAAGCATCCGAAATCAGGTTTTGGCCTCGGCCATTACTCCTTCCCTCTCAGATGTGTGTTCCATGCTCCTCAAAACCTCAGCACCTCTGGCCGCTCCTGCTCCTCCCTCACCGGCCCTGCTTCAGAATACTCCTGCTCCGTTACTTCCTTTTCCTCCACCGGCTCGTGGTGGACGTTCGGCCTCTCGGGGAAGGGGGCCTCGACCAAAATGTTCATTCTGCGGGCGAGATGGCCAATTTGAGGCGACCTGCTATCGAAAGCCTGGTAATCCTCCTCGTCCGACTGCCGCTGTTGTTGATGACAGCCCCTCGGCCTCCCGCGCCGATCTCGACGCACTTCGCCTACAGTTCCAACAGCTTCAAGGGATGATGTCCCCACTTGCCTCCGTCGCCTCCGTCTCCAATCCAGGTATAACCTGTCTCTCAACGAGTCCACGCTGGATAGTGGACTCTGGTGCTACTCATCATATCACCTCACTACAGCCACCAAAAAGTATTTGAATGCTCCTCATCCGAAGTGTATAACCGTGGCCAATGGAGCGACTGTTCCAGTCTCCGGCTCGGCTGACCTCTCTCTTAGCCCCTCCATCTCTCTCCGCTCGGCTCTTCATTTCCGGGATCCCCGTTCAACTTGCTTTATGTTAGCCGTCTTACTACCGACCTAGATTGCTCCCTAACATTTACATCATCTTCTTTTCTGATATAGGATTGGCGAACGCGGACTACCATTGGTAAGGGGCAACTGCGTAACGGGCTCTACCTTCTTGAAGACTCTCCCACTATCCTCGCATCTGTCTCCTCTGCTGAGTGGCATTAGCGTCTCGGACATGCTCCCCTCCCAGTCCTCCAGAAGGCACTTCCCAATGTATCTTTTCCAGCTTTCAAGTGTGATTCCTGTATTTTGGGTAAACAGCCCCGTTCTTCTTTTCCCGCACGTTGTACTTGGAGCTCTGCTCCTTTTGAACTATTACATTCTGATGTATGAGGACCTTATAAAATTACTAGTATTTCTGGTTTTCGTTACTTTCTCACGTTTATTGATGACTACTCACGAGTCACTTGGTTATACTTACTTCGCGATCGCTCGGAGCTTCCTCGTGTCTTTCGAGCATTTGTCCTTGAAACCAAAACGCTCCACAACCATCAAAACTCTACGCACCGATAATGCTCGTGAATACACAAGCAACGAGTTTGCAAGTTTATGTTCGGAGTTCGGGATTATTCACCAAACTTCGTGTCCCTACACCCCACAACAAAACGGTGTGGCTGAACGAAAGAACCGACACTTACTTGATGTTGCCCACTCTCTCATGCTTCACATGAACGTCCCCAAAATTTATTGGAACTTTGCGGTCTCCACGGCCTGTTATCTTATTAACCGTCTTCCATCCTCCGTCCTCAACAATGTCACTCCTTTCAACCTCCTCTTTCCTTCTACTTCGGCCATTCCCCTCACACCTCGAATCTTCGGGTGTACGTGCTGCGTTCATATCCTAGGACCGTCCATGAACAAGCTGGATCCCAGGGCGGCCAAGCACATCTTCGTTGGCTATTCACGTACACAGAAGGGCTACGTTTGTTATTCCCCTACAACCCGCAAAGTCTCTATGTCGCCTGATGTTACCTTCCGAGAGGATCCGTCATTCTTCTCTACTCATGTACCCACATTTACACCAATACCTATCCCACAGCCTGTCCTACGACCTATCATTCCCGCTGACACACAGGCTCTTCCTTCCTCACATTCTACTCCTGAACCCTACAAGCCACCCATTATCCTGTCTACTCTCGCCGCATTCCTACTCCCGATGCTCCTACGCAGTCGGCCTCGACCTCGGGTACTCAGTGTCAGACTGATCCGGTAATAGAATCCACCGCTCATCTTATGGCGAACTATGTTTCCCTACATCGCCTCTCTCCTCAACTTCAGACACTTGCTACCTCTTTGTCCACAATTGCTATTCCTAACTCTGTGCAGGAGGCCCTGGAACATCCAGGCTGGCGCGCAGTCATGGAGGAAGAAATGACATCGAAGATCTCACCTTCAGGCCGTCGAAAGGATTCTTCGATATCTCAAAACAGCTCCTGGTCAGGGACTGGTTTATAAAACATCATCTTCAACTCCAAAATTGGTGGCATACTCTGATGCTGATTATGTTGGGTCCCTGGACGATCGACGGTCAACCAGTGGTTTTTGCACGTATTTTGGAGGACACCTGATTACCTGGCGGAGTAAGAAACAAGCTGTTGTTGCGCGATCCTCAGATGAAGCAGAATATCGGGCAATGGCATCTGTGGTCTCTGAACTCACATGGCTTGAGAGCCTCCTGACTGACCTTGGTGTAAAACTTCCCTCACCGGCTCTCCTTTTGTGTGATAGTCAAGCTGCTATACACATTGCCAAGAACCCGGTCTTCCACGAAAGAACAAAGCACATTGAAGTAGATTGTCATTTCGTCCGGGAGAAAGTTCAAATGAAGAAACTAGAGTTAAAGCATGTTCCGGGTACCGAACAAGTGACGGATGTCCTCACAAAGGCCCTATCCAGTACTCTCTTCTCTCTTTCTCCCTCCTATATATATGTACTCTCTCTTGTATTTGATTATTGAAAAAATATATACAAGCTTTGCTTTTCTTTACATATATAATATAGTTTACCAATAAATTTTATTTGTCTACCAGGAATACTTCAATATGGAGGCACTGGAAGATATTTTGGGGAGCTTTTGAAGACTCAAACATTTTATCTTTATGTGACACAAAATTATGACAACTACTTGTACCCTTTTGTAATGCTAAAAAATTTAGTATAATAAAAACACTTAGTTGGAATGAATGAATGTAACTCATTACATGATTGAGATTTTTTTTTTTAATTTTGTGGTGGTTTGCTAATAGCAAAATGGTTTTAAAATAGCGATTTTCAAATTTGATTGTTTGCTAGTAGTAATGGTTTGCTAAAAGACAAATAGGATTTGCTAACAACAATACTTTTTTTTCAAGCTTTTCACAACTTACATAACTTCTCAACAGGTTAGAAGATCTAAATTTATTTTCAGATGAAACAAAATATAAGAAGAGAGTACAACAACAACAACAACAGAACCCATATAGTCCCCAATCATTGGGGGTATGGGCGGGGGAAGATTGGAAACATACCTAACCTTTGGCACTATGCACAAAGTGGCTTCTCTCAGAGGAGAAAGACCTAACCTTTGACAATAAATGCACAAAGTGACTGCTCACAGAGTACCACTAAAATAGTGGCCCCCTATACCGTCGCGTTTGCTGCGGAATCATGCCCTCAAATCAAAGCCAAAGACATCAGAGAGGGCAGACCCAAGAATCCATTTTGATTTATGTGCACATAACCATGCTTCCTTCATTCAGCATCTAGAGCATTGGTGAAGCACAATTAAGAAGAGAGTACATTTATTAAAATTTCATTTAATGCGTCTTTCTTTCTTTCTTTTTTTATGAATTTTAAACTAAAAAATAGTCATCATAAGTTATTTTCAAAACAAGGACCAAAAAACTGGTTCATTTTTTTTTACATTGTTAAAAGAAATATTTGAAAATTTGAGTTAACTAGTTTGTTGATTGACAGATTATAATTTTCAGAAACTATGAACAACTTTCACATGGTCCTGATTAGGTGGTGTTAAACCCTGACACAAGGCATGTTAAGTACTTTCAGCTTAAATTAAAAAAAAACCATCATATTATCCGTGAGGAGAAGAATACCATTAGCTATAATGGTTGCCTAAGAACTAATTCCTAAAAAGGAAAAGAGAATACTTGAAAACGACTTGACAAAATAGGAAATTTTTTATTAAAAAAACTATTTGAAGTCTATAAAATAGTAAAAACAAAATCATTATCGTCACTAGAGATTAAAAATGTGAAACTGTTTGGTTCGGGATTAATCTTCCTCCCTCATAAACCCTACATAAAGAAATGAAGGAAACTTAACTGCAAGCACTGGAGAGCTTTCATTGATCAGAGAAAAAGAACTAGTTGACTAATGCCAGGATTTAGGAATTGAACAAGGAAAAAATGAGTAAAGGTGACTAACAAGAGCAAGCAAGATATTCCATATTAATCCAAAATAAAGTCAAACGTATCGTCAGTATTTTAAACCACCAGTTACCTGGCATAGCCTGATGAGTTGACGACCAATCAAAGAACTATCTTCAACGCCAATATCTCCCAAGAGGTATCTATTTATTTGAAGAAAAAAACCTATTAAAACATCAAAGATGAAGATCAGTAAAAAGTTGTTTACTAAGACTCACGTCTCATGCATCTTAGCAATTTGTACTGATGTCCGAGTTTCAAATAATAGAGCCAAAGATTTCAAGAGAGGCATGCACCAGCAAGAAAAAGATGCTGCATTCTTGTTGATTTTGCTTTCAAGATAAAATTTCCCATCAACAATGCATTCATCGCCACATCGTTTGAGGGCATTCACAAGAACCCTGATAGAATTTCTCTTCAATAACAGTACCTGACCAAATAAAAATACCAAAAAAGAAAAAAAAACATCTGATAAGTAAATAACTGAACATTGGTACTCCTCAAATCTATGATAAAAGGGCTATCATTTTAAGTAACCTTTGCCCGTGGATGCTCCAACAAACTGGCTATAAAGTTAAGTGATCCATACATCTACAAAAATATTATAAAATTAGGTATTTATTCAAATTGTTGAAGAGGGATGTAACCCAAAGAGAAATAACCTTGAAAATATCTGCTTCTAAGATAGTTGCTTCATTAGCAATCTGGTCTATCCAAGAAAGTAAAGGCCGCAAGAGGACATCTGCACATTCAGCCCTCTGGCATGCAATTCGAACTATGAAGACACGAAGCATGTCTTTTATGACCACTAATGTCTGATAAGATAGAAATGTAATAAAAATAAATTTTCCAAATAGATAAGAAAGGAACAAGTAAAAATCTGGAACTGAGTTTCCTATGTACAAAAAGGTTAGAAGTCATACAGTGAAAGAAAAATGCAGGACAATCTGTGCAATCCTTTCCAGCAAAGGAGTCAACCGAATAAGCAGCACAGCAAGATGCTCAGGCTGTAAATACCAGTGAATATGCTTTTCTACTTCAAGCCCGAGAACTGTATCTATAGTCAGAATGCTAACAGCGCTCAAAGGCGGTATTCCATAATTCCAAAGCCAAACTCCTTCCTCTGGAAAGAGATCACCCTTTGCAAATAAAGGATAAGAGTGAGATAAGACCATGTCTAATAGAATCAGATGAGGAAATGAAATCACACTTTGAAGCTAAAATCTGTTCAGATTCCACATTTCCACATGCATTTAAATGACATAATTTGGTTAACAGATAAGAAAGGAAAGTGGAGAGCACATACCAACAGACACATCATGCTACATGCATCCTTTGGCCCCAAAGGTAATGATGATGTAGCTTGAATACTATCAAGAAGACAATGGAATAGGCCAGGAATCCAACCAAATACTGGCCAAAAGGCAAGCACAGAGGCAACCAGATGACAAACAGCGCCGAAACCAAGCCCAAGCTGGGGATAGTGCGAGGAGAAATGTGCTGAATATGCTGCTAACTTTGGACTGCAGAAACCGTGTTCCAAGTTAAATCATGTCGAAAGGAGAGAAAAAAGAGTAGGGTAGGTGCCGCATCAGAAATTTATAGTTTTTTTTTATATTTTTAATTTTAGGGCCCTAGCATGATTAGTTTTGTCAGTGTTGTCTTGCGAACGATGTATTTATCCTCGCTATCCATAATTTTGCACTTCAAGTAATAATTTAAGTATTCCATTCGTACCGAATTTAACTAGAATTACTTCGGCACAATTTAGGGTTTCGCGACAACATTTCCTTGTTTTTTTCCTTTTACCATTGAATGCTAAGATTTCATAGTAGAGTGGATTTTTTGGATACCTAGACCAATCACTTAGGCTATTTGAGGAGTTACGACCATTCAACAACCGCTCTTGGTTATTTCCTCGAATGAGTCGAGCGCCGCAGGTTAGGAGAAACGGTACCACGACAAAGAGAACACCAACGTCTCGTTATTCCTGCAAGGTCTTGTGTCACTGCCGATCCCGATCGAGTCTCAGTTCCCTTGCCTTGTTCACATCATCGGCGACTGCAGGCTGCTGGATCCTCATCTCCCTTGCCCTAGCAGCTGGTCGGGCTCTCCATTCACTTGATTGACCTCCCAAGTCTGAGATCGACGTCTCCTTTGCAGCCTTCGGATCTAGGCGACGCCAACAGATCATTTTAGTAAGTATTCAATGCCCGTCAGATTAGGGTCTTGTGGATTGCAAACTCCTTTTGATTTTCTTTTCGATTTCAACTTTTAGTTGGCCTCTTTTCACCAAAACCAATAGGTAGAACATGATTCTCCTTTCTTTTCTTTTCTAGACCAGTTGTTTCCACTTACTTCGTTAAGACGTGTTTTCCCCTTGTGTTTTAGATAAACCCTAGAAGAGAGGAAGAGCTTTATTTTGTGGATTTTAGAATAATCTGGCGAATCATGCCGCTGCGTCATGTCGCAATGTAGATGTAAGAAATCCTTTTCCTTTTGGTTAGACATATCACCAAATCCATAACATTGATTTAGAAATTTGTGCCCCTATGTGTAGATACAAACGTTAAGTAAGATTTGCAATGTTTAATGCATGGTCTTTTAAGGCATAAAGATTGTGCATGCTACGCCTTTGTATCATTGTAACAAGTAATTCTTTCATTGACTAGTGGGTTTATGCGGTTGTTGTTGTTAGTTGAGGATACCGACCACAAGGAATTTAGACGCCAGGGGGCAAGGGAGGTGCTTTACCCCATGATTGATAGATACACGTCGTCACACTCATAGCATAGAATACTTTATGAGCCTTATACAGTGGTCGACGACCCATTCATCCGTGTATGGAAATGGTTAGATACGAGTCCGTGTTCCATGCTAGGAATGCACCAAAGCACCTCAATTTTCACTAGAGACACAAAACACAGAATGTGTCTAGTAAGTTATGAAACCTAAAACTAAGAAGAACATGAACGTCAATCACCCCAGGTTTAAGTAGGAACTAAGGAATCCTTATGCTTAAATAATTATAAAAATGTTGATTAGAACCTAGAATAATAGAATATGATAAATCACATAAAATATGATTTATGTTAATATGTCTTGTTTCATGCTTAATCATGCATTAGTTACCATATTTAGAAATCATATTTCCCGCTTTCAGATTTTGCATATTTAGACCTTCAAGCGTGTTATTATATTGTTGTTTGAATGTCACTGGGATGAAGAGTTTTTCTTACTCGCCAATTGGTTGATGTTGTCTGCAGATTATCCTTCTCAGGGAACACACGTCAGGAGATCTGCCTAGGATGAACTTCCAAGTGATTTTACACAGTTTTTCGTTTATGCTTTTCCTTTAAAACTGTTGAAGGATTATGTATAAAGGCCGGGCGGTTACCTATGTGAAACCGCCCGGTGTTGCAGTTGCACTGCAAAGGCCGCGCGGTTACATATGGGTAACCGCCCGGGGTTGTTCTCTGTAAAGGACCGGGCGGTTACACATTGGTAACCACCCGGGATTGTTCTAGGTGAAGGGTCGGGCGGTTACACATTGGTAACCGCACGGTGTTGATCCCTGAGTATAGTCTGGGCGGTTACCTGTTGTGTAACCGCCCAATTTTTTTAGTCCCATATTGTTGTTTCTACTTTCCCTCTCCTCTCCTTCACAATATAAAGATGTGTGCACCCTTGTAATAATCAGATTTTAGGAGAATAATGATTCTTATTTTATTTATTTTTCGGGTTTCTACATGGTATCAGAGCTGCGGACTGCTCTTTGAAACCGCCCAAACTACTCTGCGCGGACATCTCCTCTGAGACCGCTCAGGCTCCTGATCTCTTCTCTCGACTAATCTCTGTGCGAACATCTCTTCTGAGACAACCCAGTCTCCTACTTCTCGGCGGGAACATCTCTTCTGAGACCGCTTTGTCTCCTGCTTCTCGACGCGGACATCAATTTTGAGACCGCCCAATCTCCTGCTTCTCGACACGAACATCTCTTCTGAGAACGCCCAATCTCCTGCTTCTCGGTGCAGACATCTCTTCTGAGACCGCCCAGTCTCATGTTGTGCCTTGTCTGTGCGGTCTCTCTAGTGCAACCGTCCGGCCTCCACGATGTGTCTATTTTGCGCGGCCTCTATATTGAAACCACCAAGACTGCTCTCTCTTCTTACCTTGGCCGGTCATGAGCAACTCTACCTCACAATCCACACTTGCGGCCTCTTCTGCTCCAGCTTATCCCTCCAAAGTGCGGGATGAACTCCTGATTACTTCTATCTTCCTCAATGAGAAAACAATTGTGGAATGGGAGCACCCGGTGCGAAGGGTTCTTCAAACCAAAGGGATGCTTCATCATGTTATCTGTACCCCCTTACAAAACCTAATGAACAGTGGCTCCATGACGATGGTCAGGTTCAGTCGTGGCTTCTCAATTCTATGGAGACTGAACCATAACGGATGGCCATGTACCACGAGACTACTAAAGCCATGCGGGATGAGCTTCAATTACTTTACTCTGTCCAGTATAGTCTACAACATCTCTTTGATATCTTTACTCAATTTCAGGCGGTTGACCCAGGTGTGACTGGTGACATGACCTCCTTCGTCGCCACGTCCAAGACTCTCGTTGAGGCATGGCTTTGACACCAGCCCCCTTCTTGGACTTCGATGTTCAGCGCGCACAGAAGGAGTCTGTGGGCATTGCCGTCATGATGGCTCTGCTACCTCCCCAGCTTCACAGTATCCGGGCGACCATCCTCTCCTCTCTCATTGTTCCGTCTCTTTCCGATGTATGCTCCATGACCCTGAAAGTCACTCCGCCTCCTGAAGTCGTGATGCCTCCTTCTCCCGCTCTTTTGGGCCACTCCCCGGTTATGCGCCCTCCTCCTGGGTCTCGGGGTGGTCAAAATGGTTCTAGTGGTGGCAACCGTGATGATCGCAATCGATCCTCACGGTCGAACACTCGTCTGTGTACTTATTGCGGCCGCCCACATCATACTGAGGTCACCTGCTCCAAGAAACATGGTTTTCCCCTGCCAAAAACCAATACACGGCCTCATGCTTCTCCAGTAGTAGATGTTCCCTCCTCCCTCTTCGATGTTGACATCTTGCGCAAGGAACTTCAACAACATCGGGGGTTGCTTACTTGGGCTTCTGACTCCGTCGCCTCCACTTCCAATGAAGATATAGCATGCTCTTACCACAGTTTCGTGTGGATATTGGACTATGGGGATACCCACCATATTACCCCCCACCAAACTTCTCGGTACTCCGATACCTCTTCTCCGAAGTTTATTACGGTGGCCAATGGCGATACCACCCCGGTTTGCGGTTCTGGAGATGTGCCTCTTACTCCATCTCTTCTTCTCTGCTCCGTCTTTCATGTTCCTGGCTCTCAGTTTAATCTTCTCTTTGTCAGTCGTTTAACTCAGGACCATGATTGTGTTACGGGCTCCGTGCCCGCGTATCTAGTATAATTATTTTAGTAAGTTCATGTTATAATTATGTAGGCGGCCTCGAGCTTAGATATTAGGAGTTATCATTATCTTTTGTCATGTGTTGTCTTTATGAAAGGTCTCGAGCTCCGTGTCTAGTATTAGGTGTCATTATTATTGTCTTGTCTTTTTATATGTGTTGTAGCCTATATAAAGGCATTGGAAGTGTTGTATGAATCAAGCAAGAAGAAATCTATTTTCCCGTCTTTGAGTGTGAGGTCTTGGAAGCTCTCTCCTCCAACGAGCAAGCCCCGCTTAGGCAGCCGCGGTCATGGCTCCATAGTATCTCCGCCACCATCATCACCCCACCTCCGGCCACCTCCGACCAAGGATCATAACAACTTGGTAGCAGAGCCTCTCGGTCCTCTTACGCCGACGCACGCCAACATCGCGTCGACGCACGCCAACATCACACCGGCGCCGCTCCAAATCAGAGCCTCCCCGACCCGTCAAATTCCAGCCCGGTGCTTCAAATCAGCCCCATCACGCAGTCAAATTCTCCAGTCGTAGGCGACGACATCGACATTAACGGCCAGTCGACATCCACCTCCCGTTTCCGCTCGACATCCACCTCCCGCTTCCGCTCGACATCCATCGACGTCGACCTCTGCCATCGAGACCAGCAAACGCCACAGTCGAGGCCCTCAGTCGAGGTCTGGCCGTCGAGACCAGCAAACGCCTCAGCCGAGCCCTGCCGTCGAGAACAGTGGCACCATCGTTGAGTTCGTGTCTCCTGTTCGACGCCGACTCGCCTTCCAGTCGCCTCCTCCTGCGCGATCAGCCCTTCTGACGCAGCCCACACCGTCTGTCGTGTCCCATCGAGCCCCTCGCCAAGCATTTCTCCTCATCGAGCCCCTCGCCTGCTGCTTTCTGCATCTTTTGTTTTTTTTTCCAGCTGGTCCCTCTTTTTTTTTCCATCTTTTGTTCTTTTTTTTTAAAAATGGCATTAAGGTTGAGTGTCGCGGATAAGGCCGCACTGGATTCAATGCGTTCCAAGTTACAAGATCTCATGGCCTCCACGGACGCCCGACTTCGGGACACCGACGCACTCCTTTACCACATTCAGAATCCGACACCGCTCCGCCAACCGCCGCCTCTTCTGGTGCACTCGCCATCGCCGTTGGCCGCGGATGTGCCACCACTCTTAGCGGTGATTGACCTTTCGCCATCACCTTCCATGGTAATACCGCCCCTCCTTGGGCCACCTTCGTCAAACGTCGTGGCCGCCCTTCCGCCAGCACTTACGTGGCCGGCCCTCGCTCCGCCGACCCCGCCTTCAGATCCGTTCCTTCTACCGGTCGTCGCTTCCCCAACTTACGTGCTGCTGCTAGTGCTCATCACCGCTCCGCCGACCTTGCCAAAGACATTTCTTTTGTCGCTCGTCTGTTTACCGTCACCGCCGCTACTCACCGATGTCACCGTCGTCGCTACGCGATCGCATGCTTTGTTTTGGCGGGAGATCAAGCTGCCAGATGATCCGGTCACCGCATGGAGTTCGAGCTTGTGGACAAGCTCTTTTTGGAGGAAGAGTGAGATGTTACGGGCTCCGTGCC
The DNA here is from genome assembly GCA_033032865.1 of Dactylorhiza incarnata. NCBI lineage: Eukaryota > Viridiplantae > Streptophyta > Magnoliopsida > Asparagales > Orchidaceae > Dactylorhiza > Dactylorhiza incarnata. The sequence goes on from JAWHQI010000066.1 coordinate 5,173,726, forward strand.
CGCGTATCTAGTATAATTATTTTAGTAAGTTCATGTTATAATTATGTAGGCGGCCTCGAGCTTAGATATTAGGAGTTATCATTGTCTTTTGTCATGTGTTGTCTTTATGAAAGGTCTCGAGCTCCGTGTCTAGTATTAGGTATCATTATTATTGTCTTGTCCTTTTATGTGTTGTAGCCTATATAAAGGCATTGGAAGTGTTGTATGAATCAAGCAAGAAGAAATCTATTTTCCCGTCTTTGAGTGTGAGGTCTTGGAAGCTCTCTCCTCCAACGAGCAAGCCCCGCTTAGGCAGCCGCGGTCATGGCTCCATAGTATCTCCGCCACCATCATCACCCCACCTCCGGCCACCTCCCTCTGATACCAAGTTGTTATGATCCTTGGTCGGAGGTGGTCGTAGGTGGGGTGATGATGGTGTCGGAGATACTATGGAGCCATGACCGCGGCTGCCTAAGCGGGGCTTGCTCGTTGGAGGAGAGAGCTTCCAAGACCTCACACTCAAAGACGGGAAAATAGATTTCTTCTTGCTTGATTCATACAACACTTCCAATGCCTTTATATAGGCTACAACACATATAAAAAGACAAGACAATAATAATGACACCTAATACTAGACACGGAGCTCGAGACCTTTCATAAGACAACACATGACAAAAGATATGATAACTCCTAATATCTAAGCTCGAGGCCGCCTACATAATTATAACATGAACTTACTAAAATAATTATACTAGATACGCAGGCACGGAGCCCGTAACAGATTGCTTGCTCATATTTTCTCTGTCTTCTTTTGTGATGCAGGATCAGAGGACGCGGAATATCATTGGTAGGGGGAGACTCCCTCATGGGCTACACACTCTATATCTTCCACCCTCTGTTCTCTCTTCCGCTACCTCCACTGACTAGCACTGACGTCTTGGACATGCTCCTCTACCCATTCTCAAGCGCGCTATTCCGGATTTTTCTCTCGGATTTTCAATGTGAATCCTGTATTTAAGGAAAACAACAGATCTATTTTTCTCCTCATTATACTCGGAGCACTGCTACTTTTGATTTAGTGTATTCAGATATTTGTGGCCCCTACAAAGTGGCTAGTGTCTCTGGCTATCGTTATTTTGTTATTTTTGTTGATGATTATTCTCGAATAACGTGGTTGTATAAGATTTTCAGAATTTTTCAATCTTTTCTCGCAGAGACTAAAACCCAGTTCTCGCGCTTTCTTAAAATTCTTCGACCTGATAATGCTTGTGAATATACCGGTCAGAATTTTCAGGACATGTATAATAGCTTGAGCATAATCCACCAAACCTCCTGTCCCTACATGCTGCAACAAAACGTTGTGGTTGAGCTAAGAATCGTCACCTCCTCGAGGTTGCCCGGTCTCTTATGTTCCAAATGCAGATTCCTACTACATATTGGCATTTCGCCATGTCCACTGCCTGTTACCTCATTAATCGTCTGCCCTCGTCTGTTTTGGATTTTGTCACACCTTTTTCCATCCTATTTCCCAGCACTCCCCCCTTCAACCTAACACCTTGTGTCTGGCTGTGCCTGCTTTGTTCATCATCTTGGTCATGTTGTGGATAAGTTAGCTCCATGTGCGATCAAGTATATGTTGTTGGCTACTCCCGTACCGAGAAGGGCTACATATGTTACTCTCCACCTCTTCGGAAACTTGTCACCTCCGCTAATGTCACCTTCCTTAAAAATCAACCATTTCATCACTCTAACCCTCCTAACACCTCCTCTTTAGGCATTCTGCGCCCTCATGCACTGACCTACACCGATTCGCCTCCCCTACTTCCCACTCCTCCGAATGTACCCACCATGTCGCTACCTCCTCCTCTTCGTGTTTACACCCACCGATGTCCTAGATCTGATGCCCTCCGGGAGTCACCCTTGCCCACTGATGCTTCGCGGGCCATTTATCCTGCTCTGGCCTCTACCAGGCACCCTCTTTCCAATTATGTCTCTTTGCATCGCTTATCGCTGACACTCCACGAGTTTGCGGCCTCTCTATCTTGTATTTCCACCCCTTCTTCTCTACAAGAGGCTCTTTAGCATCTGGGGTGGCGAGCCGCCATGGATGAAGAAATGGTTACCCTCTAGGCTAATCACACTTGGGACCTTGTCCCTCTCCCTTCTCGCCAGACGTGTGTTGGACGCAAATGGGCATTTACTGTGAAGCATGGTCCTGATGGGGCAGCTGAACGTCTGAAAGTTCAGCTTGTGGCTCGTGGTTTTACTCAGCAACACGACCTAAATTACGAAGAAACCTTCTCACCCGTCACAAAGTTGAACACTGTCCGGGTCCTGATCTCCTTGGCTGTTCATCGGCATTGGCCGTTACATCAACTCGACATGGAGAATGCTTTCTTGAATGACGACCTCGTTAAGATAGTCTACATGTGGCAACCGCTTGGTCATGAGACCACGAGGGAGTCCACTGTATGCTACCTCAAGAAATCTCTCTATGGTCTCAAACAGTCTCCTCGGGCCTGGTTTGATAAGTTCAATCGGGTTGTTCGCAATGTTGGCTTCATTCGAAACTCAGATGATTTTTCCCTATTCACTCGTCATCGTCTGACATGCACCATGATTCTCTTAGTATATGTTGATGATATTCTCATCACAGGAGATGACCTTAATGGTGTAACTATGATCAAGAAACACATGACGTCCACATTTCAAACTAAAGATTTGGGGTTTCTTCGATATTTCCTTGGCATCGAGCTGACTCGTCGTCCTAATAGTCTCGTTCTGTCTCAACGGAAGTATTGCCTTGACCTACTTCATGAGGTCGACTACTCTGGATGTAAGCTCACTGATACTCCTATGGATGTTAATCATAAGCTCCGCGCTCATACATCTGATTATGATCTACTCCTCCCTAACCCGGAGTACTATCATTTTCTTGTAGACAAACTTATTTACCTTACAATCACGAGACCTGATATAATCTTTGTTCACGGATCTCCCATCTCCAGCGGTTGAGCACATCATCCAGTATTTGAAGACTTCTCCGGGACAAGGACTTGTGTATAAACCATCCTCTTCTTTACCTCTTGTTGCCTACTCTGATGCTGACGATGCTTGTTCTCTTGATGATCGTCGCTCCACAAGTGGGTACTGCACATACTTTGGTGGACATCTTATCACTTGGCGGAGCAAGAAGCAAATTGTGGTTGTTCGATCATTTGCGGAAGCTGAATATCGATCTATGACTTATGTCGTTTCAGAACTCATATGGTTGGAGAGTCTTTTGAGCGATCTGGGTGTCAAACTCCCCTCTCCGGCCACTCTCTTCTGTGATAGCCAACCCGTTATTCATATCGCCAAGAATCTTGTATTCCATGAATGCGCCAAGCACATCGAAGTCGATTGCCACTTTATTCAGGAGAAGGTTCAACTCATAAAATTAGACCTGAGACGTGTATCTGTTGATGGGCAAGTTGTTAATATTCTCACTAAGGCCTTACCTTGACCATTATATCATCAGTTTCTGTTCAAGCTTAGCTCCTACGATTTGTATGCTCCAACTTGCGGGGGAGTGTTGAAGGATTCTGTATAAATGCCGGGAGGTTACCTATATGTAACCGCCCGGTGTTGTTGCTGCACTGTAAAGGGCCGGACAGTTACATATGGGTAATCGCCCAGGGTTGTTCTCTGTAACGGTTACACATTGGTAACCAACCGGGGTTGTTCTGGGTGAAGGGACGGGTGGTTATACATTGGTAACCGCCCGGTGTTGATCCCTGAGTATAGTCCAGGCGGTTACCTCTTGTGTAACCGCCCAATGATTTTTAGTCCCACATTGTTGTTTGTACTTTCTCTCTCCTCTCCTTCTCTATATAAGGAGGAGTGCACCTCTTGTAATAATCAAATTTTAGGAGAATAAAGATTCTTATTTATTTGTTTTTCGGGTTTCTACAAAAACATTGCCTTTTTGGGTTTGACTCTTTGTTTTGTATTTAGATTTGTTCACATTTACTTTTCTGTTTGGCTCTGTAATACAAACTCCATTTTATTTCTATTGCATAGTTTACTTCAAATCATGAGTGTCGGCCGGACTTTTAAATTGTTGTTAGACTAGGTATGAGTGTTTTAGTAGGAAGTTACCTCACTTCACGATGCAGCCTTAATAGAACATTAAGTAACTTTTTATTCCTGTATTGCTCCTTTGTTTCCTATGAACGCCAAAAAAAAACAAAAGCAAAAAAACAAAATTATAGCAACGGCAGAAAAATTACTCAGATGTGAAAAAAGTTGTGCATAGCATGGAACAGATAAATAGAGTAAACAAACTAAAAATCATTCTTAAAGTAGAATTACTACAACCACAAAGCATCCACATACCGTATTTATGATCTCTTGAACGCTTATACGACTGTCTCAATTTAAAAAAATGTACTTTGATTGAACATAAGTAGTGAAACTATGAAAGTTCACAAAAAACTTGAAATTGTAACTCTCGGTACTGAAGTAAATGCTTATTATATCTAAATACATGTATCAATACATGTATGAAAAGTTTACGTAAACTAAAATAAATTGACTATATCATGATTTTTAAAGAGGTCCAATTCGATATTGCATAAGCACTTTATTTTTGTAGTAATATGAGGCACTTAAAATGAATACTGCTATAATGTGGTCTAGGGCTTCCAAATTAAAAAAAAATCCAGCAGCTTTCTTCTATCAAACGTGATTTGAGCTTACAATTACACCATGCATGCTTCTCTTCTTTTACTTTTCTAGCTGTATGGACCAAGGGGCTTAAAGCTGACCCTTGATGTAAGCCAACAGTGATAGAGAATTCATGTGTTAATCCTTCGGATGTCCTCACCCTCGTCACTGAATTTGTATACATATCTTTGATTATGTTACGGAGCTGCACGGCGCCGAGCCTCCATGGCGAGTCTACACGCGCCGAGCGCGTATACCGGACGGCCCCACTGAGCCCGCGGAGCAGATTGCGGCTTAGCCGCTATCGTATCTTTTATTTTCAGCATTTACATTATTCCAGCTTTTATTTGGGGGTGGTTTATTCACACCGCTATTCGCACCCCTCTACTATAAGGGGCTTCACTTGTACTCATTTTGGACACGTTGGATGAATGTAATTTTCCTCTTCTTTTTCCCTAACCCTAATCCTCTCTCTCTCCCTCTTTCCCTCTCTCTCTCAACCCCCCTCCCGTAATTGGTCGATCCCCCTCCTACACCGCCGGGTTCGCATCAACTGGTCCGACCTGCCATTTCCGCCGGCCGCCGGAGAACCACTGTCGCGCTGCACAACACCCACCCCGCGCGCGTCTTCCGCGAGTCCCCGTGCGCCTTCCGCGCATCGTCCGCGCGTCATCCCGTGCGCCGACCTGCCGCTGCTGCACCGTCGAGCTGATCCGTCGCTGTTGTTGCTTCCCGGTCGACCCAGCCGCACCGCCGCTGCTGCTTCCCATTCCCGATCGTTGTTGCATCCATACCTGCAGCTGCCTCCAACACCTCTCCTCCGTAGCATCCAGCCCGCCAACGCCGCGGCCCTTCTCTCCATCATCCATGGCTCCGACGACTCGCTTGCACCCCGATGTGTCCGGCGCCGATAGCTCCGACGACGCCGTCCAACGTCGCCTCGACGCCCAAGAGTCCCTCGTGGCCTCCATGCATGCCTCCCTTGTCGCCCTTCATGCTAAGATCGATGCCCTCCAAACCACCGTCGCTTCCCCCGCCACCGGATCCGCGGGCCAGTCCACTGGCGCGTCCATCCTCGGCGCGGCACCCCTCCCGCACAACGGAGAGTCCGTGGCTCCGTTTCCTCCGGGCCGTCCAACCCTCGCCCTGGACCTTCCCACCTTCGCCGGTGTGGACTCGATGGGGTGGATTGCCAAGGCAGAGTAGTACTTCGACCTCCACCATACTCCCGAGCAGGACAAGGTTTCTACCGCTGTCATGGGACTCGACGACTCTGCCCTTCATTGGGCCCGGTGGCTTCGACAGTCCAACCCGACGATCTCTTGGCAGGAAATCAAACAGGAGATGATCCGCCGCTATGACAGCCGTTATTTCGGATCCGCCATCGAACGACTGTGTGGGGTACGCCAAACCAGAGCTTTGGACGATTACATCGATGAGTTCGTGGCCCTCGTCATCCACGTTTCGGGCCTACCACCGGACCATTATCTCGGCTTCTTCATGCAGGGCCTAAAGCCCAACATCCGGTCCCGGCTCCGCACCCATCACCCCCGGATGGTTTCTGAGGCCCTCGACATGGGACGCCTCGTGGAGGCGGATCTGTCTCCTCGCCCCCCCCCCCCCCCCCCCCCCCCGCCAACTTTAGGCGGGCCTCTGCCGGGGGGTCGGCCATGGAGGCCCGCTACTCCGGAACCACATGCCCCTCGGCCCCCTCCCGGCGGCCGTCCAGGCCCGCCGCAGCGCTTCTCCAACCGCGAGTTCGACGACCTCCGCCGCAAAGGACTACGTTTCCGATGCCGACAGCCCTACTACCCTACCCACGTCTGCGCGGTCAAAGAATTCCACACCATCATCGGCGACTTCGAACCGGAGGTTACTTGGCGGATTTTGAGGACCTCAAAATCACCGCGGACACCACCGAGGCCGCCGCCGGCCTTCACCGTTTGGAGCTCCCCTATTTTTCAGTGGGAGGCATTTCAGGGCCCTAAACCATGAAGTTGGCAGGCAAGTTAGGCGACCGCCACATCGTCATCATGGTAGACAGCGGGGCAAGCCATAACCTCCTCTCCTCTCAACTGGCCCAGCAACTCCACCTTTTGATGGAACCTTCTCCAGACTTCACGGTCAGTTTGGGCGATGGTCGTCGCTGCTCGATCCAGGGCCGTTGGCTGGCCGTCGCGCTTTTAGTGGACCCTTACTCGGTGACGACGGACTTCTACGTCTTCGACCTTGGCAGGATCGACGTCATCTTGGGCGTTGCGTGGCTATGCACGCTGGGCGACGTGCGAGTCAACTTGGGGAATACGACGATGCGTTTCCTCCAGGACGGTCAGGAGTGCTGCCTGGTGGGGGATGGCACACTACTTCGCTCCTTCGTCCCCTTCCGCACGATTCAGAGGACTTCAGACGTCGATTTTTCGGCTTGGTTCTGGGCCATCTCAGACACTGCGCCGCCGGCTTCATCACCACCTCAGGCCCCTCAGGCACTCCTATCTGAGTTTGCGGACCTCTTTACTGCACCATCCGGGCTACCGCCGGCTCAGCCGCACGATCATGCCATTCCTCTTCAGCCCGGCGTGCCCGCAGTCTAGGTTCGACCATACAGCTACGGGCACGTGCAAAAGGACGAAATTGAGAGGCTTGTACGAGATATGTTGATGGGGGGCCTCATCCGCCCCAGTGCAAGCCCATTTTCCAGCCCGGTCCTCTTGGTCAGGAAAAAAGACGGCAGATGGCGCTTCTGCGTGGACTATCGGGAGCTCAACAAAGCCACTGTCCCAGACAAGTACCCGATTCCAGTGATCCAGGAGCCTTTTGGATGAGTTCCACGACGCGACCGTTTTCACCAAACTAGACCTCCGTGTTGGCTACCACCAGATTCGCGTTCGGACGGCCTACGTCGCCAAGACGGTCTTTCGGACCCATGATGGACACTATGAGTTCCTGGTTATGCCTTTCGGCCTGACCAACACACCAGACACCTTTCAGGCCACGATGAACGACATTTTCGCCCGGTACTCCGTCAACACGCACTTGTTTTTTTATGACATATTGGTCTACAGTTCTTCTTGGCAGGAGCACCTCCAGCACGTTCACCAGACGTTGGCCACTCTGCGGCGTCACCACCTTAAGCTCCACCCAACAAAGTGTTCCTTTGGGGTTCCAGAGGTGTGCTATCTGGGACACCATCTCCGCCGCGGGGTCGCGATGGACAGCGACAAGATCAAGACGGTCCTCCAGTGGCCAACACCTTCATCTCTCCGCGATATCCGCGGGTTCTTGGGACTGACAGGGTACTACCGTCGGTTCATTCAGGGTACGACACATTGGCCCGACCCCTCACCCAGCTCCTGAAGAAGTCTGCCGAAGGTCCCTTCGAGTGGTCGGCGGCGGCCTCCGCCGCGTTTACCGCTCCGCAACAAGCCTTGGTTCGCGCCCCGGTGTTAGCCATGCCGGATTTCTCCCAGCCCTTCCTCGTGGAGTGCGAAGCGTTGGGCGTAAACGTGGGAGCCGTACTTATGCAGGCCGGCCGCCCTGTGGCCTATTTCCGCAGCCGCTCCGCTTACGAGAACGAGCTCATGGGCCTTGTCCTCGCAGTTCAGCACTGGCGACCATACCTCCTGGGCCGACGGTTCATGGTCCGCACCGACCATCACAGCCTCTGCTACCTCCTACAGCAGAAGATTGCTACGCCCGCTCAACAAGTGTGGGTGGCCAAGCGACTAGGCTACGACTTCAACAACGAGTTCCGACCAGGGAAGGCGAATCGCGCGGCCGACGCACTCTCTCGCAACCCCATACTTGCAACCATCTCCCGCCCGGTCTGGGAGGATGCGGATACCCTCCAACGGGAAGTAGAAGCAGACCCGGCGCTCAACGGGATTCGGATAGCACTCCTCGCGGACGTCGCAACCCGCCCACCTTACTCCTTGGTTGACGGACGCCTCCTTTTCAAGGGTCGCCTCGTACTCTCCACATCCTCCCCGAGCATTCCTCGGTTGTTGGTCGAGTTCCATGCTTCCCCGACGGGGGGACACGCCGGTGCTTACCGGACGTACCGACGGCTAGCATCCTCCCTCTATTGGCCTCACATGTTCCGACAGGTCAAGGCCTTCGTAGCCGCCTGTCTCATCTGCCAGAAGGCCAAGTACGAAGCCATGTTTCCGGGTGGCTTCCTTCAACCTCTCCCGATTCCCGACCGCGTTTGGGACGACGTCGCCATGGATTTCATCACACGACTGCCCTGATCACAGGGACACGACAGCATTCTGGTCGTGGTGGACCGGCTCTCGAAGTATGCTCATTTCATTCCCCTCCACCACCCATACACTGCAGCCACAGTTGCCGACAACTTCATCCAGGGGGTCGTGCGCCTCCACGGGTTCCACGACCCGCTCTTCCTGAGTACCTTTTGGACTACACTGTTCCGCTTATAGAGCACCCGTCTCCGCATGAGCACGGCGTACCACCCGCAGATCGACGGCCAGTCGGAGGTCCTCAACCGGTGTCTGGAGACGTACCTCTGCTGCTTTGTGGGGGAGCAGCCCCGCAGCTGGGCCAAGTGGCTCGTGTGGGCCGCTGCTTCCTGAGTACTCTTACAATACCGCCTACCACCAGGCGGCCGACACTACCCATTCGAGGTCGTTTATGGCCGCCCCCTCCGTCTATTGTCCGCCACCTCCCAGGGGAATGGCAGGAGGAGAGTCTGGTCACCGCTCTCCGCGACAGGGACACCATTCTAGATCATTTGAAGCACCACCTACGACGGGCCCAACAGAAGATGGTTTCCTTCGCCAACAAGAAACGACGGGACCTCACCGTTGAGGTAGGAGAGAAGGTTTTCATCAAACTCCACCCCTACCAACAGCTTTGGGTGGCCCGCCGACCATGTCCGAAACTAGCGCCTCGATTCTTCGAGCCCTTCGAGATCCTCGCCCGCATAGGGGAGGTCGCCTACCATGACCTCGCAGCTTCGACGCGTGGTGCGCGAGCACACCACCACGGATCACATTCCAACCGACCTCGACCTCGCAGGAGAGGCACCCTACTATCCCGCCTCGATCCTCGATCATAGACGGCGCACCCCGGGCGACCATACATCGGAGGAGGTCCTTGTAGCTTGGGTCAGCCGACCCAACTCGGACACGACATGGCTGCCCCGGGATGACTTCTGCCACCAGTTCGCTGACTACTGCCTTGAGGACAAGGCACATTTCCCAGACAGAGGCATTGTTACGGAGCTGCACGTCGTCGAGCCTCCATGGCGAGTCTACATGCGCCGGGCGCGTATACCGGACGGCCCCACCGAGCCCGCGGAGCTGATTGCGGCTTAGCCGTTATCGTATCTTTTATTTTCAGCATTTACGTTATTCCAGCTTTTATTTTGGGGCGGTTTATTCGCATCGCTATTCGCACCCCTCTACTATAAGGGGCTTCGCTTGTACTCATTTTGGACATGTTGGATGAATGTAATTTTCCTCTTCTTTTTCCCTAATACTAATCCTCTCTCTCCCTCTCCCTGTTTCCCTCTCTCTCTCTCTCAACCCCCCTCGTGTCTGGTCGATCCCCCTCCTCCTACACCGCCTGGTTCACATCAGATTACGTCAATGTATGATACATTTACACTTTTCTTTTCTAAGACTCTCCATAAGACCTCTCTTGGAACTCTATCATAAGCAAAGTTGTAGATGACGGATGTCAGATTCATGTCGGTTTGAGTTTGAAATGTCGGATGTCTAATTGCGGGGGATATATCATGGATATTTTACAATGTCGGATTTTAATATTTAAATAAATTAATTCATATATATATATACAATTTTTATAAATATGTATAATTATATACATAATTTATGAATAAACTACAAAATAAACATATATACACATAATGTGTGTTTATAAATTACATAACAAAGAGATGTCGACTGCAATAAACGACATAAAGATCACGAAATGAGAGCGAGATGAGAAAGTCGTCGACGATGGACTTAGAGAAACACGAAACAAAATATTACTGTTTGGTCTCTTCAAAGAAATGAAATATATATTTTAATACTCGACGATATATCGGTCGCGAAATATCGACAGATATATCGGGTTAAACCGATATATCGGGCGATATTTTCAAAAACGATATTTTTGCTTAAAATATCAATGTCGTTGCGTTTTATCCCCAAAACCGTTATGTCGGCTGACATGACGGAGATGTCGGCCGACATCTACAACACTGATCATGAGCCTTCTCAATCGATAAACAACATATGCAAATCTTGTTTTTTCACGATAGTTGTCAATAAGTCTCCTCAATAAGTGTATAGCTTCCATGGTCGACCGCCCTAACATGAATCCAAATTAATTCTCCGAGATGCTAGTCTCTCATCTTACTTTTTTCTCTATTACTCGTTGTTATAGTTTCGTGGCATAAATCATTAATTCAATTCCTCTGTAACTGACACACTTTTGTATATCTCCTTTGTTCTTATACAAAGGTACCAAATACTTTCTCTCCATTGATCCGACATCCTTTTTGTCTTCAGTATCTTATTGAAGAAACAAGTAAGCTACCAAATTCCTTCCTTCCCTAGGTATTTCCATATTTCGATTTGGTATATTATCTGACCCAACTGCCTTTCCATTTTTTATCTTCTTCAGAATATCATTTATTTCCGATGCTTGAATTTTACAATAAAAAATTATGTTCTTATACCTCCTCCGATTTACTCAACTCTTCCAAACTCAGTTCATTATCTTTTTTTTTTCATTATAGAGCTGATCAACATATTTTTTTCCTCAGACTATACAAGATAAAAAAGTATTTTAACTACTTTACCTCTTTATGATGGTCTATTTAACAAAATATTGTGAGTTTGGACAATTAACAGTTTTGTTAGTTAATGTCATGATCATCACTTCAAACCCATAAAAACATTCACCATGTTAAAAAAAAAATTACAAGTGGCATAATGTTACGGATGTCGATGAGGGGGAGGGACGCATCCTGACGTGGCAAGTATATAAGCGTCGAGAAAGGCACGTCGAGGACACATCGGCGGAGTAAGGCCATTAGGGCGGGCGCATCTATTTCGACTATATGCATTTTCTTTATGTTGGTGGTCGTTTGGGTATTTACCATTAGCCCTTTTATTACGACCCGGAGGGTATTATATAAACCCTCCTTGTCTTGTATGAGAGTTAGCTTGGAAGAACTATGAAATTGGAACCCTAGGGTTTTTTCTCTCTATCTCCTCTTCATCCCCTCTTCTTCTCTCTTGGAATCCTCCCATTACTTAATAATTTGGTCCGACCTGCACGCTTTCGGCCGCAGTTTCGGCCACCCAAATAAGATCCAATGATCCCGCTCATGACCCTGCGCTCAAGCACCCTTGCTCGTTTCTCACTCGAGGCACCCACACTCCAACGTCGACGACACGATCTAAACTCGACAACACAATATACACTCAACACTCAAGCACGTGCTTCTTCCGCTCGTCGCGATCTCCATGGTCGTCAAAGCCACCCCAATCATCAGCATCTCCAACGGGTTTCTCGCGTGTTCTCTACCTCCTGCGGCCGACTGTTCTTGTTCAGGTTATTTCCCTTGCGTGCATGCCCCTTAGACTACGCTCTATTGTGAATTTAGAAATGCATATGCCTCAACCCCCTATGGATTCAGCCATCTCCCTCCGCCTCGATGCTCACAAGGCGTCCATCGCTTCCCTACGAGCCCTAATGCAACAGATGGATGCTAAGTTCGATGCCCTCCTAGTAAGTCGCATGGGTACTTCAGCTTCTAACACAGAGTCCCCATCGGTTCTTTGTGCGCCTCCAGAAACCCCTAACACCCCATTCCACCATCGGCGAGCTTCCTTCAACCACACCACTCTCTCAACATCCCCTGCTTCAACGACAAAGACTCCATGGGATTGATTGCCCATGCGGAACAGCTCTTCGATATTCATCAGACTCTGGAACCGTACAAGGTCGTCACGACTCCAATCAGCATGGAGGGGTCAGCCCTTCACTAGGTCTGTTGGCTCTGGCGATCCAAGCCATCCCTTCGCATGGTCGGATCTTCAACAAGATCTTATCAGTCGTTAAGCTGTCTGCTACCCGGGAACCGCGGTGGAGGGACCTTGTGGCGTCCGCCAAACGAGTTCCCTTGATGACTGCATCGATGAGTTTATTGTCTTATTCATGCATGTATTGGGTCTACCTACAGACCACTACCTAAGCTATTTCATGCATAGCTTGTTATCGCATATCTGTGCACACCACCCACCATCCATTGTCGAAGCCATGGACCGCGCCCGTTTGGTCGAAGCTGACTTCAACATCAGGCCAATGGATACCAGATGTACATCTTCGGTAGCCCCTACTCGCTCAGGTCCTAGACCTACAGTGACTTTCCGCGCACCATCGATGGAGGCCCTTGTTCCCCTCACCCGCCTTAGACCCCCATCGCGCCCTCCAAGTGCTCCACAAACCAACATTTGTCCAATCAAAAGTACAATGATCTTCGTACGAAGGGCATTTGCTTCCGCTGCAAGCAGCCTTACCGACTCATGATTGTCCCCTGAAGGAACTGCTTGTCCTCATTGGCGAGGAGGAACCCGAGGTTACCCTCACCGACTTGAGGTCTTGGAGGGCGAGATCGATGACGACGACCCTCCGTTTGCGACACTACACTAACTTGACCTGCCGCTCTTTGTCGTTGGTGGGATCTCTGACCCCCAGAAGATGAAGCTTCTCGGATCAGTACAGGGGCCCCCGGTGATCATCATGATTGATAGTGGTGTTAGCCAAAATTTCATCTCGCAGTGCATAGTCGACTGCTTGACGCTATCAGTGACCCCGGCCACACGTTTCTCTATATGTTTGGGAAACGATAACCATCGGGTGATTGGAGGCCTTCGCTCAGGGCTAGCCCTCACGGTGGGCTAGCGATCTCCCCGGGCTAACTTCTACGCATTTGAGTTGGGCGGGGTGGATATTATTCTCAGAGTGGCGTAGCTCCGCACCTTGGGCGACGTCAACTGGGACAGTATGACCATGTGGATTACTCAGGCTGGGGCACATCTCTTGGTGGGCGACACTATCCTCTTGAGTCGGGTCGTCTCATTATTATTTTTAGAAAATGGCCGACGTTGATTTCGTCGCATGCTTATGGCACGTGGTCGAGCATGCAGCCCCTTGCTAACCGACACCTCCAACCCTGCATGTAAGGTTTTTTTGCGGAAATTGTCGCCTTCCGCTACCTCGATCGATGAACCACCACATCGCTCTACAAGCAGGTGTGTCTATGGGGTGCAAGTTAAGTTGAGACAGATCGAAAAAAACTAAACTCGAGTTCGAGCTTTAATTCGAGCCGAGCTCGAGCCTGGGCAGCCTTGTTCATGAACTCGCGAGCCGGTTCGCGAGTTTTTTTATTTTTAAATAATATTTTTTTATTTATAATCTATACTATACTAATTTAAAAATAATCTCATTCGTTAAACCAGATCCACGATCCTTCTCAGCTCCAATCAACATTGGCTCGAACCCTATTTTCTCCCACTACTCGGCGTAGTCGCTGCTCTTCCTCTTCACGCACGACCCTTACACGTCGCTTTCTCCGCCGTCCGAAGACCACCTCCAACGCAATCGACGACCACCTCCGGCGGATCTCCACCGCGAAGACGACACAACTTTGATTCCCTCTGCTGCGCCCAACCAACAACCGCTGCATCTCCAAACGCTGGTACGAAATCCCTCTCTTCCCCACTACAAATTGAGTACTCCTTTCTATTACCTCCATTTTCTTCGGTAAATATGGACTCTGTAGGTGAAGAGGAACACTGGCAGCACATCTTAATTCCCTGGTCACCATATTACTACTAATATTACTCCTAAGCCCTAATCCCGCACTCTCTCCTACAACGCCCCGCATCCTTCGCACAAGACTTCTCCGACAGATCAGAAATCACACTTCTACCTCGACTCAGGTAAACCATTTATATTCTTCTTCCTCTTACACATTTGTGCAACCCATGCAGCATTTCGATTACTCAATTTCTTCCTGCGATTCAGGATCTCAACTCCTTCAGCATTTCGATTTCTTCCGGCGATGCAGGCTCTCAACTCCTGCAGCACTTTACATTCTTCTTCCTCCAGTCCGGTAAGCCATTTACATTCTTCTTCCTCTGAATCACATGTCGCTCGACTCAGTCGAAAATGATTTCTGCCTGCGATTCTTCTTCCTCAGCTTAAATTGGTTCATTTCAGAGTGGTTGATTTTTTTGTTAGTTTTTTGCAGAGTTTCTCTTCATTTTAACAACTCAAAGCGAGATCATGAAGAGAAGTTTTAATTAATTCCTGTTATTGTTTGAAATTTTTGTAGATATGGACTCTGTAGGTGGTTCTACTAGACCGATTATTCAGAGTAACGAGGAAACAATCGAACGAGTCATTGGTGATATGGATTCAATTGTGAATGAAGTGGGAAACAAAGCTAGTAATAATACTCTTGGAACTAGTTCTGAAATAAAGGACGACAATGAGGACCTACAAAAGGCAAAAAGGTTGAAGAAGTCATCCATTTGGTTAGAATTTACAGAAGACAAGGATAAAGAGGGCTTATTGAGGTTTTCCTGCAATCATTGTATAAAGAGTTTTGCCAAATCTAAAACCACTCCAACAACTTAGTTTCACAGGCAACTACAAAATTGTGATGCACATCATAAAGCAAAGGCTGAGAAGGAGAGATCTACACAAACGCAAACACAAGTTGGCTTTGTGTCATCTACTGTATATCCATCTTCTTTCCCTGCGTTACATGATGGGAAATTTGACATGAAAATCATGAAGGAGTTGATAGCTAATTAGATTTTGATGCATGAACACCCATTCTCTATCGTGGAGGAAGAAGGATTCTATTTGATGCAAAGACGAGGAATACCATAGTGGAAGAGCATTTCAAAGACAACGGCGATGAATTATTGTGTGAACGTGTGTGAGATGGAGAGAAAGAAATTGAATCAATTATTGAAGAATGTTACTAAAATCAGACTCACTACGGATTGTTGAAAAAAAAAATCAAAGGATCGAATACATGGTAATAACTGGTCATTGGATTGGTTGAGAAAACGTTTTGGTGTTAAAAAGAAGACCAAGGTAACTTTACTCAACTATGGTATTGTTTTAAAAAAATGCACTTATGAGTTATGACTTATCTCCTTATGATTTTTAAAATTTTATATCTTCAATTGCAGAGCGAGAAGAAAACAGTGCAATTACTTCTTCCGTTTGACGATGCCGCGTTGAAAGAATAGTGGATCTGCAGCTAATGATCTAATTTTAATAGTACTATGCTTTTATGTGCTATTTATTTTCATAACATGTGTAACCTTATTCTGATTGGGTACAGATTGAGAAAGTTTCCTCGGTGATGGAGGTTTTTTGGACTGCCACACATATTATCTCTGAAAGCGAATATCCAACATCAAATTTATTTCTTAATGAGGTGAGCAAAGTTAAAGTTCTGTTGGATAATAAATCACTAGACAATGATTTCTTTATTCATGTTATGGTTGCAAAAATGAAGCTCAAGTTTAATAAATACTTGGGGGGCTTTTAATTTGTTAATGTCTGTTGCGGTCGTTTTGGATCCAAGGTGTAAAATGCGAGCGCTTGAGTTCATTTTTACCAAAATATATTATGCACAAACAACCGAGATAGAAATTAACTTCGTTAAGGTCACCTTGCATAAACTATATGCAGAATGTGTGGAAAATCATATGGTTGAAAGTCAGGTGAGTGGTGAAATTGAAGGGAGTACTCTTTCAAGTCATTCTAGTAGACATGTTCAAACCCACTCTGATTGGTTCGAGTATTTTGATTATGTAAAGTCAGTTGAATCTGTTCAACCACAAAAATCAGAACTTGACTTATACCTTGAAGAAAATTGCTACATGATTGATAAAGATCAAATTAGAGGTGAAAGAAATATTGAGGTTTTGGAATGGTGGAGAGTTCATGCTCTAAAGTAGATCTTATCAACATTGGCAAGAGATATCTTAGCAATACCTATTACCACAATTGCTTCAGAAGGTACTTTTAGTGCAGGTAATAGAGTCATCGATAAATATCGTGACGGAGACAGTTCAAGTTCTGATGTGTGGAGGGGATTGGTTGAGAAAACGTTTTGGTGTTAAAAAGAAGACCAAGGTAACTTTACTCAACTATGGTATTGTTTTAAAAAAATGCACTTATGAGTTATGACTTATCTCCTTATGATTTTTAAAATTTTATATCTTCAATTGCAGAGCGAGAAGAAAGCAGTGCAAGTACTTCTTCCGTTTGACGATGCCGCGTTGAAAGAATAGTGGATCTGCAGCTAATGATCTAATTTTAATAGTACTATGCTTTTATGTGCTATTTATTTTCATAACATGTGTAACCTTATTCTGATACTGCATTTGTGGTTTCCACTGAGGTTTCCACCTTATCCTGATACTCAGTATTTTGTAGTTTCAAATCAATTCGGATACTGCATTTATTTTAAGTTTGTAATGGTTTGCTTTTGTTACCTTATCCTGATCCATTATTCCATTGTCTTAGCTGGATTAGACCAGTGACTTGCAGGTCTTAGCCTTCGGTGTTCCGTGCTGAACGACTACAGCCTTCAGGCCTGCCTGCATATAATCCTGAACTATTAATTGGAAAACAAAATGCTGTTTAAATTCCTGCATTTAGAATTTAAATTCAACATGTTATTTTATTTATACTTCTGCCCTTAGGTGTTTAAGCTTAAGTAATGAATGGTAGCTTGAACAATGTATGCTTGATGATATTGGAAAGAGTTCGGGCTGGTCTTGGAGAGTTCTCCTTGGTAAGTTATTATTATGGTGATAATTCATGCGTGCTCACCGTGAAGTGTTCTACTTGTATGGTTTATTAACCTAAGATTTAATTGAATCACTATAAATCTTAATTTAAAATGAAATTATTGGTTTACTTACTGCTCTAATCTCTGTAGTGAATGGTTGTGATAATTCATTTAGAAGGATGATGTTGACTGAATAATATTCAAACTCAACCCAGTAATCTTGTGAGCATCCCAGTACATAAAGGTGGAAGCATTAATAAAAAGTAAGGCCCAAAAGAAAAAATTACGAAAATTGATAGAACAATGGTGAATGCAAAATCAAATTAAGCAAACAATTGTAGAACTTACTCGTAACTTCTTCAAAAGGTTAATTAGTGTAATAAGTGAAGGAATCATAAGATCAACAAGGCTCTGCTCATAACTTCTTTCCAAAAGCAGCTCAGATGTAGAATTGCATTCTGCTCCATCGACAAGGTAATCTGATTCACAAATAGAAGGAAAGGAAGTTAAAAAAAAGGATATATATATATATATCTAGCAGGACGCCTGGTTAAATGGGAACAAAGCAAAATTCCTGGGAAAATGAAGAAAAATATAACATCTACACAAATTCACAAACGTAATAGTACCATTTAGAACCTGAAGTCTAATGAGCCTAATAGAAGATATTTCTGCACCATATGGTTTATTTATCAACTTCTTTAGCAGTACATATAATCACAATTCCCAATTTAATCCTACCTAAAAAAATAAATTAGCATCAAATTTCTTCTACACCACGGACATTACATTCCATGGAGGGAAAAAAATTCTTTCGCTCTCGTCAGGGGGAGATGGGTAATGATGACGAAGCTCTCAATCAAGCATGTAGATGTCGGCCGACATGTGGGCCGGCAATGTCGGTTTTGGGGAGCAAACGACACGTTTTCAATATTTTGAAGCAAAATAGAGTTTCTCACTGTATTGGGTGAGATATCGGATTGGCCCGAAATATCGGCCAGAGATAGCGTGCGAGATAAGATATGGAATTTAACGTTTTTTATAACTAAAATGAAATTCAGTTTAAACTGAGACCCCATATTAATTCATTTACCCTAATATTCACGGTCATGGTTATTGGCTCTCCTGCTCTTCTCTACCACTTTTATCGTACTCTCTGGTTCTATGATTCTGAGGCTTCTCTGGTTTTTTAGTTACACGCCTTCTCTGATTTTGCGCCTTCCCTTCTTTATCTAGTTATCGACTTTCTTCCTCTCTCAGACAGCTTCTATTCTTGGTACTATGAGTTAATTTACGATTTATATAAATACTATTGGATGCCCCAATTTTATTTCATTTGCTCTAATCTTCTCAGTAGTGGCTCGCGACTCTATTTCTCTCTTCTCATCTTCCTCTCTTCATCTCTGGTTTTGAGGCTTATGCGGCTTCTCTGGTTCTTTGCTTCTGCGACTCCTCTGGTTCTTTGGATCTGCAACTCCTCTGATTCTTTGGTTCTGCGACTCCTCTAGTTCTTTGGATCTACAACTCCTCTATTTCTTTGGATCTACAACTCCTCTGATTCTTTGGTTTTGCGGCTCCTCTAGTTCTTTTGTACTTTGGTTCTTACTTTTGCAACACTCCCAAGTAATTTTATCATTTATATTGTTGACTTCTTTGGACGGCTAGATTGGATATTCTCATTGGTTGTGGTTCTCATCTAATCTTCTCTGTTGCGGTTCTCTTCAACTCAAGTTATCTGACTCAAAGTGCTTCTCTGGTTTATGGCTCCACTATTGCTTTAATTCAAGACAACATTATGTATTTCTATCTTAGTGTTTTTATTTTCATTGGCACAAATTATAAATATTTCATAATTTGGCAACATGTGATGAAATTCGAAGTATTAGTCCAAGTTTCAAACATAAGTTTGCACTAAATGATGTGTTTCATTTTGTGATTTTTGTTGAACCTAGTGCTCTCTCTTTGTTCACTCACATAAAAGCTAGACTAATAATCGATGAATGGTGATATTGAGTTGCTCTCGACAATCGACATTTCATCTAGTTGAATAGAGAATACAAATTATGGATCCGGAACCGAACAGAGACTCGTGAGAACCGACCCAAACAACTCAGTTCGGTTTGATTTTGATCCGGTCCTCGGTTCTTTGGTTATTTTTGCATACCCCTAAATATAGGAATTAATTGAATAATTGATGCATGTTGATTGTCTGACGGGAGCTATATCGTTGTTCATTTTTTCACGTGATGCATTAAAAATATTACTGATGTTGCAAAATTAATGATGTGACTTCGATAATGACATGACTATACCGATGTTGTGAGACAAATATATTACATGGTATCATGGTGATGGGAAGACACCTACAATGGGATGAACAAAAGATTGCAAAGCTGCTACTCTAGAGTTTAAAAGATTGGAGAATAAGATTGGGATAAACAAAAGATATTGGATGATTTTACCGTAATATGACGAAAGCTATAGAAGAGGTTGTTGTTACTCTAGAGTTTAAAGAGAATAAATATCTTCCTATATGGAAGTTGATGGACAAAAGATTGAAGAGCAAGATGAGAAACCATCTGCACTTAACAAGCTATTTTAAATCCCTTTTTCTACTACTAAAATAAAGAAGAGATAGATGGAAACCATGGGTGGATTTCTTGAGTGCCTCACAAGATTGTACACTGACGATCTTTCTATGCAAGATTTTATTTCTGCTGAGGTTGAAGTTTATCGGCTAGAGCAAAGATTATTTACAGAGGAAATGACAGAGGCAAACAGTCACCTCTTCCTTCAATCCAGGTATATTTTTAAAATTACATTGTTTTAGTATTTTTACCAAACAACTACTGAAGTAATTTGGTTAGTAAGTAATTTGTTATTCTTCTTTTAGCTCATTGGTGGAAGATCCTTGGAATTGATACTCCAAATTTGAGCACTACGGCAATGAGAATATTGAAATTGACAACTAGTTCCTCCGGTTGCGAAAGGAATTGAAGCACTTTTGAGATGATAAATAATTTGTAAAATATATATATTTTCAATTACTCTTCTTAACAAGAGAAGATACTATTTTTTATTATTTCTATAATTACTAGATTCATTTTAAAATGAGGAATAGACTAAAAAACAAATGATTGAATGATCTTGTATTTGTTAAGTTCAATTCTAACCTGAAGTTTAAATATTTTGATCCATCTCGAAAACTGATATCTGTAAAAAGTGCGGGGCGGTCACAGTAATTAACCATATATATATGTGTGTGTGTGTGTGTTACAACATTTTGAAATGTCCCCGATAATATCCCCCGCAATCCGACATACGATTTTTTCAAACCCAAACCAACATCAACCCGATACCCGACATCTATAACCTTGCTCCACATGTATTCCCCTTTCAATTGTGGCCTCTTATACTCCTCCAACTACCACTTCTACTCCAGAATGATGTCTATTCTTGTCACCACTTCTATTCCTGATACATGGAATCTAGTACGTATTTGCATTGGGGAAATATGTCTCACGCATACGCTTCAGATTTTTTCAAACCCAAACCGACATCAACCCGATACCTGACATCTATAACCTTGCTCCACATGTATTCCACTTTCAATTGTGGCCTCTTATATTCCTCCAACTACCACTTCTACTCCAGTATGATGTCTATTCTTGTCACCACTTCTATTTCTGATACATGGAATCTGGTACGTATTTGCATTGGGGAAATATGTCTCACGCATACGCTTCGGACAATCGACCCCACCTCGCGGGAGTCGCTCAATGGCTTGTTTCTTTATTGTATTAATTAGGTATTACTTATCCTTTAAGTATTTGTCATGTAGTGTGGGGCTCCATCTATATAAGGAGCCATAGGGGTTGGCGTCTTGTTTATCTTTGGAGTCATAGAGTTTTGGGCTCTCTTGGAGAGTGGAGTGTCAAGGAGGACTCAGCCTCCGTATGCTCGACATGAGTTATCTCCTGACTGTATCTGTGTTTTCTTTATTGCAATCTAAGTTCTCGTCCGTGTTTGTTCTTGATATGACCAAGGCGTATCAATTGGTCCGACTTGCCGCTCTCCGTCCGCCACATTTGGGCCGCCGGGAACAAGCTGCTTATCCTTCCTTGTGATGGATCTCCCTCGCCGCCAAATTCCACCTCACGAGATGGTCGACATCCACGCGGACATTCCCCAAATCTGTGCGGCTTTATTCCGCACAGCAGTTGCGCTACCGCTGAAACCCAACGGGGATCTCCTTCACTTCGCCGACCAACCGATCGCAATGGCCCTCCGTCCAATCTCCTTGCATGATCGCCTCGACTGGATCAAGACCAAGACGACCGATCTCCTGTCCATGGCGCAGGAGATGCGTTGCTAACTCCTTCAGGTGTTGTTCAAGCAGCTGCCCACTGTCGCAGTGGAGCATAAGGCGCTCTCCGCCCGCCACTTTTGGGCCGCCGAGAACCATCTGTGCGGCTTGAACAACACCTGAAGGAGTAGGCGATGTATCTCCTATGCCATAAACAGGAGATCGGTTGTCTTGGTCTCGATCCAGTCGAGGTGATCATGCAAGGAGGTTGGACGGAGGGCCATGGCGGTCGGTTGGTCGATGAAGGGAAGGAGATCCCCGTTGGGTTTCGGAGGTAGCGCGACGGTTGTGCGACATAAAGCCGCACAGATTTGGCGAATGTCCGCGTAGATGTCGGCCATCTCATGAGGTGGAATTTGGCGGCGAGGGAGATCCATCACAAGGAAGGAGAAGCAGATGGTCCCCGACGGCCCAAAACTGGCGGGCGGAGAGCGGCAGGTCGGACCAATTGATATGCTTTAGTTGTATCAAGAACAAACACGAATGAGAACTTAGATTGCAATAAAGAAAACACAGATACAATTAGGAGATAACTCAGTCAAGCATCCGGAGGCTGGGTCCTCCTTGACACTCCACTCTCCAAGAGAGCCCAAAACTCTAAGACTCCAAAGATGAACAAGATACCAACCCTAGGGCTCCTTATATAGATGGAGCTCCACACTACATGACAAAATACTTAAAAGATAAAGTAATACTTAATTAATACAATAAAGAAACAAGCCATTGAGCGACTCCCGCGAGATGAGGCCGATCATTCGAAGCGTATGCGTGAGACATATTTCCCCAATGAGAATACGTATCAGAATCTTAGTTATTAAAGGTTCAAGGCGCACCAAGGCGCAAAGGAGTCTTGGAGCCTAGGCGCAAGGCATAAGCGCGCGCCTGACGAGGGCAAGGCGTGACCACATCCATTTTAAATAATCAGCATCAAACATCAGTTCGTCTTCTTCATCAGATTCTTCATCTATTCTACTCATTAATCATTCATTACTATCATTTATCTCTTAAAAAATAAAATCAATGTGGTCACTTAAATTATAGCTAAATCTCAAAGCTCGATAATATTTCACAAACACTAAGTCATGCAAAAATTATTGAGTTCTTACATTATTTCTTTCTTTTTTTTGAAAAAAAAATTGCAACTGAAATTCACCCAGGTGCGACTTTTATACTCCAAAGGCGCAAACCTCTGAGCCTGGTGAGCCTTGATTCGTAGGCGCACCTTTAACAACATAGCACGGAATCTCATTCCTCCTCTTCCTCAAGTACATCAACGGAGGAATATTATTGTTGGGATTGTACAACTCTCTGTAGTTCTGACACTACAGATACCGCTTCTGAGACAGACCCGGATGAAAACCTCCACCAACCCCTCATATGTCTTAAAAGTAAGATCAATTTCATAAAGCATCTCATTGCCAACTATATCTCACATCATAATCAAACACCGACACAAATCCTTCATTTTCTCTCTCTCTTTTCTGTGTGTATTCATAAAACATGGCAGGAAAATATTAATATACCGGAATGGGGAAGACAATGGAGGAATAGATGCTTGCATTGGAGAAGAACAAAACTTGAAAATTGTATCCTTTTCCCAGGCAAAACAAAAGATTTCACGAGGACGACAAGCAACGAGTGTAGTATCAATGACGGACACATGGAAACCCCACGCATGACTGCTTGTTTATATAAATTGCAATCATTTGGAGATGATGGAGATCGTTCACGCAACAATGAAGATGATGTTTGGATCGACATTTTTGGATTGTCGGATGGACGATCGAAGACCATGATAACGTCAGGATCATTTTTCTGCATTTTTCTTGTATATTTTTTTAATTTTTCGTACGCATATTTTGGGAATCAGGTCAAGTAATGTGTTTGGCCAATTTGGGCCATCAAATTATTTAACCTAACCCTTACCCATAAATACTACAAGTAGATAACCGAATAGGGCATCAAAGATTTAGATCTCCAAAGAAGGACCGTTTGATCTTTGCTCTTGGTGCGACGCCGAGAACCACCTGCGGTGTGATGCCGCATGTTTCCGCCTCCGAGGGTACCGACGCCCCCATCCACCGCCTCCCATAGTCCGTACGGACTATGGGGAGCCTTCCCCAACCATTCTCATGCAGTTCCGAAGCTTGTGGAGTCGTGACGCATCCTCCAGTCCGCCGACAGCCCTCCTCCTTCATATACCATCCGCAAGCCCCGTAGCTGCTCCCACAGTCCCCAAAACACCTCTACAGCTGCCGGTTCCTCTCCCAAAGCTCTCCACCACACCAAAAAGCTCCGACCAGACCCCCCCCCCTCCATTCCCCCCTACACTCCCTGTTTGATCCCCCCCCCTCTCCTTACACAGTCGTCTGATTCACTTCAGTCCCTCTCCCGCTGAAATCCTCCCCCAAACATCCCCACCAGCCCCTACCTCCCTCCTACAACCCTTCCAGCCCCTCAAAAACATCCATCAACACGCTTCAGACACTCCAAACAGCCATTCACTCCTCCGACAACCACCATCCAGCAACTGTCATCTTCTCGGATAGCCTCGACTCCTCTAGCAATCACCGGATCTCAATTCTTATGCCAACGGCCCTTACATGGTGAGACTTGCTAGTATTATCACGCTTAATTAATTTGACTCTTTTATTTCTCGTAAGTGTGTGTTCTCATTGCCCCGCACTAATTCTTAGTACTTTCAATTAGTTGCAAAATTTACTTTTTAATCTAACTAGAACTTCTGCAATTAATTGTGATGAAATGCGCGAGATTTAAAATTGTCTTTTTAATTGACTATGAGTTGAAAATAATTGCATGATTGAAGAGTTGCATGGCAATTGGGTTTATGTTCCTCAATCATTAGTCCATTGATCTGCGTGGTTACATTCTCCCGCATCTTCATTTTAGGGTTGTCATTGTCCTTTGCATTTTGTGACTGTGTGCACTCATTTAGGGTTAGGGCATCACATGTACTCCACCTATAGATTCGTCTCAAGTCAATCGGTATCAGAGCCCCAGGTTCGGGCTTTATTTTGATACACAATCATTGAGTCTGTAGGTTCCTTCATGGCGTGTTATCGTTGCTACATATCTCCTTTATTTGAGAAATCCGAGTCCGTTTATACACAATCCTGTGGAGCTTCACCTGAGAGGCTTTCATATTATTACGATGATTATTCTCGTTCGCAGCACACCACTTCCATAGATGGTGTCGACCCTTCGACACGATTCTACTATGCTAGAGACAATCACTACGATGATTATCACCGTCCCCATCCCCGCGCATGTGCGTATCTTGTTCATCCTTAGGCACGACTCAATTATCTTAGGGATGATTACTACGAGGATCATTAATTCAAGAACGATCTCGAGTATATGTTTTCTAGTGTGGCCCCAACGTTTGGTGGTTCATCCATTCTGGACTCTTTTAGTTATTGGCTCGTGGACATGGAATATCATCTTTATTATTTTGAATTATTCGGTGAGCGTCGTATCAAATTTGCGAAACTTAAACTTCTAGATCAAGCGAGAGCATATTGTTCTAGCATTGAGAGGGCCCACAAGCGAGATTGTCTTCACGCGTCACTATTTGGGTAGAGATGAAGCGAAGGTTGTGTCAAAGGTATTTGCCAGTATCGTATTGGAGTCGCTCACTCGAACAATTATTTACCCTTCGGCAAGGATCTATGTTCGTCACTGAGTATAGGGATCGCTTTGATGAGTTAGTAGTGAGGGACGAAATTCGAGAGGAGACAACTATGATCACTGCCCGATTTCAGCACGACTTCGATCTGAGATACATACTGAATTGACATATCACTACTTAGTTTGACGAGCATACATACCGACTAAACCTTCATTATGAGCAGACCTTGAGATCCGCTAGAGTTAGTCGAGTGGATTCACACCTTAACATCTCCAATATGAGTCATTCCCATTCTGAGGCCACTATCACACCTACTCATGCGTCTTTAGATAAGGAATACATAACATCTGAAGTGGAGTTATCTCACCCAGTGAGGTACTTTGTCTAATGAGTAGTCCGCCATTTGATTTTGACTCATTTCTTGTGACCCCGACTGAGAGTGAGTACGAGTGACCCAGTGACCCAGTGATCCATTATTAACATTTCCTTCCTTATCCCATATGTTGATTTAGATGCTGCATTGACCATCGGCTAACCCTTGAATACTTGAATGTCAAAGGTTCACGATGAGGTGGTGTCGAGTCATGTTATGAGTAAGATTCATGAGTATAGTATTGATTTCATGGTAGTTGATTCTTCTGTTCTTGATGACTTTATCATTGTCGATGATTCTCATATGGAGAATCATCCAACTATTGTTGACCCACACAATGAGTCCTTCCTTGAGACCTCAGGAAATCCATTTGATGAACCTTCCACCGTGAGAAGCATTTGCCTTGGTATGGATGAATTGGGTACTCATTCGGGTGATCGTCGCATTCACATTGAATTCTATTATGTACCTCTAGGAGAGTCACATGACGGGTTTTTCCTTTTAGGAGAAATTTAACCCACCCGGTGCATCCTTGCGTCCATGTCTCACACGCCTCATCAGATGATCTTCACATTCACGATGGATTTACTTACTTATCGCCCGGTGAACCTCCTGAGTTATATTTGTATGTCATTGTCTCTGACATTCCTTTGAAAAATTGCATTCGTGACGAATTATTTTATTAAACACCTGGTGAGCCCCCTGATGTTTCACGTCTCTTAAGAGACATTTGACATTCTATGATATTGTATCTCACTGTTGACTTCTCAGTTTGTCATTTGGGTGTTCTACGTACACTCAACAAGTATTTCTACACCCCGCCCAATAAACATCCAGATAAACCACTCATCTTTAGGAACCTTTATCACCACATAGCGTCTTGTCAGTGTGTTAGGTAGATCATTGCCCATTTCCATCTATTGCATGTTTTGCATGACATACTTCAACGTATAATTATATTAAACAATGAGAACTTTAAAACTTACGCGGATAGTCACATAAGAGAGCAAATGTTCAATGAAGGTGATTGGGTGATAATTTGTAGATTGCTTAAGAGGTTCCCTGTGGGGAAAACTTTGAATGTGAGCGCTAAGCGAATGAGTCCATACACTGTTATGTGAGTCTGAGTCAAATTTCTTTAAGATTAATATACCTAGGAATATGGGTTGTCATCTTGTACTCAATGTAGAGGATTCGACAATAGATGTCGAGCCACCTAATTTTGGACCTTCAGTCTTCCCTTCTAATTCAATTTCCACCATCATTACAGCCTCGCTTGTACCACCAGCCTCCACTACAACCCTACTTGTCACCATTGTATCCCTACTCTTCACCCCTACGATGACTTGCTTGGCGCTTAGGACCCGCAGGGACTTCAGTGATACGAAGACCTTATGCGGAGATAGTTCTAATCAGGAGCGATAGAGAGTCTTGCCTGGATTGCTTCAAGACCATGTAATTTTCATTTCACCAAAAATGAATGCTTCTGAGTCGGGGAGATTGATGGAAATCATTCGCGCGACGTTGAATACGATAATTGGAGTAACAATTTTGGATCGTTAAATGGATGATCGGAGAGCGTGATCACGTCGGACTCTTTTTTTTGCATTTTTCATGTATATATATTTTATTTTATGGACGCATATTTTTGGAATTAGGTCAAGCAATGTGTTTAGCTAATTTGGGTCATTAGATTATTTAACATAACTCATATCCTTAAATACAACAAGCAGCCGACAGAATAGGGCATCTAGGACTTAGGTTTCCAAAGGAAGACCGCTCGATCTTTGCTCTCGGTGCGATGCTGAAAGCAACCTGCGGTGCGACGTCGCAGCTTCCCGCCTCTGGGGGTTTTGATGCACAGTCCACCGCCTCCCATCACTAGTATGGCCTCTGACGAGCATTCCCCGTCAATTCCCCTGCAGTTCCGGAGCTCGTGGAGCCGTGAATCCTCCAGTCCACCGACAACCCTCGTCCTTCATCCCCACAGTCAACCACCGCCCCTCCCAGCCACGGGAAGCTTCGTCGCCGCCTCCTACACTCTCCACCAGCACCATAGTTGCTCACACAAGTCCCCAAACACCCCTACAGCTTCATGTTCCTCTCCTCAAGCCCTCCACCACTCCAGTAAGCTCCGACCAGCCCTCCTCCCTCTTCCATTTCCCCCAACAACCCTTGTTTGATCCCTTACACCTCCTTACACCGCCGACTGATCCACTTCAGCCCCTCTCCCATTGAAATCTGACCCCAAACATCCCCACCAGCCTCTACCTCCCTCCTACAACCCTTCCAGTCCCACTAAAACAGCCGTCAACACCCTTCAGCGCCTCCAAATAGCCATTCACTCCTCCGACAACCACCAAATAACAACTGTTATCTTTGTGGATTCCCTCCACTACTCCAACAATCACTGTATCTCCAATCTTACGCCAACACCCCCTTACGTGGTGATACCGGCTTTTATTTCCATGCCTTTTACATGTGTACAGGTACACTTTTCTTGTTAATATAATCACGCTTAATTAATTTGACTCTTTTATTTCTCGCAAGTGTGTGTTCTAATTGCCCTGCACTAATTCTTAGTACTTTCAATTAGTTGCAATTGTTACTTTTTAATCTAACTAGAACTTCTGCGATTAATTGTGTGAAATGCGCGAGATTTAAAATATTCTTATTTAATTAACTATGTGTTGGAAATAATTGCATGATTGAAGAGTTGCAACCCATTTGGGTTTATGCTCCACAATCATTAGTCCATTGAACTGCGTGCTTGCATTCTCCCACATCTTCATTTTAGGGTTTTTCATTTGCATTTTGTGACGGTGTGCACTCATCTAGGGTTAGAGCATCGTCTGTCCTCCACCTATAGATTCATTCTGCGCCAATTTGCATTTATAGTTAATTTGTAACTCTACTACAAATAGAGCATTTATGACTTGTAAACGAATAATGATTGGTTAAATGAATTGGATGTCTGATTCCTCCCCATATTATGTTCTCTTTCACCCCTCCGATCTGCATCAATTATATTTTACATTATCACTTAATAAGCAAATCTTATACAAACATAACTAGCCAGCTTGATTAGTAAATACAAATTAGAAATAAATATGACGCAAATCAATCAATTTCAACTCTACTTGAGACATGGCCAAGTTCAAATCTAAATATTAAATTTTGAGCCACTTCAACTCGCTTGAATTTGAACTGATATTACTCCAACATTGGTGGTAAGGCAGTAAGCATCTTCCCAAACCCTATATCATCGAGAGCTTCGTCCACTAGATATTCCCTTTAGCATTTAATCAGAAGGAATATTAAGGGCGCTATCTATGTGCAGTCAATACTAGGCCAAACAAATTAATAAGTAACTTTCTTAAACAACAAAGATGAACCAAAAAAGGGAAAGCAAAAAAAAAATATTATCATAAAGTTTCACGTTTAATTATTCCCAGTAAAAATTATCCCATTAGTTTAAAGGAAAAATATAAGCAATAGCCAATAAGCAGAGTTTTCTAATACAACTTGAATAGAATGACAACTGATATGAAGCTCACCATATGTATTTGATGAATGTTCCAGCATACATTTACAATTCGCTAAGATCACGTATATTAATGTCACAGCACCTTCTTGAAAAAGAGCTGCAGCCACATCCTTAAACAGTAATGACAAAAAAAATTAGTAAAGATCAGCCAGTGACAATTAAAATTTTAAAAATTGACAATTACAAAATTACATTATCCACAAACATTAAAGTGGAAAATAAGAACTGTACCGGATTGTCTGAAATAAAAGAAAAAATCCGAATGGCTGTGGTCAGTTGCACAATGGAAGTATTCCGGAGAGTAATACCATCAAAAAATTTGTCATTGACAAGCTTCCCCAGAAGAATATCCAACACCTGAGAATCTGAAGCATCTGATGTGCCTTCAACAACATTCTCCACATCAATGGAATCTGAAACCAGTACAGTTGTAGAGCTCAGGTGAGCATCCCCGCCAGAAGCTAACACAGCAGCATATCTCAGAAGTCCAATAGCTCCATTTTTTTGATAGACCACGCCAGCATCAATCCATTCTAGCAATCTTGCAGGAGCATCCTTTCTATGGGACCCTGGGGAGGCCAAGTGCAATGCCTTGTGAAACTCCATGGCATGTCCAATCCAAGCTCTGAGTGATGATGATGTAGAATCAGAAACCAAGATTTCAAAAATTTCTGCCGCTGAATGGAAAGTGGCAAGGCCTAGCTGTGAAACTCCTGAAACACGAAGTTCAAGGTCACCCAAGCAAGGCCACAGAAAAAAAGAGAACAGGCAACAAGAATAACATAACTACAAGCACTTCATTTTTAAATAAACAAACAAACATCCAAATAAAATAAATAGAAGATTACCATTGCTACTAAATATTGACTCAGAATCCTTGAAAGAATGAAATGCATCCAACAGAAGTAATATTGCCTACACAGAAAAAGAAGTCAAAAGACACAAATGTTAAGGAAGTGGTATCGGAAATTCTACTAATTCCATTCTGAGCGCAAACGAAATTACAGAAGAGTTACGGAGAATCATGGACTTAGAATGAAACAAAGCTCCACTACCTCAGGAAAGTAACCAATAGATAAAATTGCTTGACGGCCACAATCAGACCTAGAAATTTAGGTGTATAAGAACAGTCCTTAAAATCAAAATAAAAAGCTTCACATAAAACATAATCCACCTGGCAATCGCACAGAGATCCCAAAGAATCCATAGAAATTCATCCGAACAGGGATTTGCAGCAAGTAACCGGTCAATAGCATTGCCCTGCGAAGCGGCACAATAAGTAGGAAAAATAAAAAAGTACATTTTACCACATAAAAAGTTGCCAAATGCATGAATTCTACAATAATCCATCAATTATTGTAAATTGAACCAACTAATCACTGATAATCATTGACGTAATCCAATTCAATTATCATTCTTAGCAAAGAACATTAAAAAGCTTGTTCATATCTAATTTAGAACGTGGGCGTAATGAGAAAGTTAAGATAGATGCATGACACAATTAGGAAAGGTAAAATAAGGAATAAATATATTAAAGAAACATTGGTGATTTCCATCAAGCATAGAAAAATAGATTTCAGTGATTTGGACATGCACAACAAAGGATAGAAAGTGGCACCAATTAGAGGAGGAAATAGAATCAATATCAGAATTAACAAAGAGAAGTGAGTAACTTAGATGAAAGTTGTGCATGATTTGCTAGATTAGATTGTAAATTTGTAACACAATAGGTAGCAATAGGAAGGAGCTGGTGAATATTGAGGTTAATAAAATCTATTATTAATTACTGTTCACAAATATTGAATCCTTGCATGGGCTCCACAGAGACTTCAATCAGATTACTGTTCAAATCTTTGGACGTGTGCCTATTTCCTCTCTTCCGGAGGTATACAGCCTACTGCAACAGGAATTTGACTGCGGACAACCCTAGAGATTGGATAATGTTCCTGAAGGTTCCGCATTAGCTGCCACACAACAGAGCTATAGCATCCAAATATCATGCAACTTCAGGCCATACTCCTCAGATAAATCACTTATCTTGTGAATATTGCAGGAATAATCATTACACTCAGGATAGTTGCTATAGGCAATAAGAGCTTCCTCACACCAAAGTAGGATCTGCACCATGAGAAGGCCGTGGTCATGGGAAATCTCAAGGGAGAAACACTCCTCATTTTCACCCTGTTCACTTGACTGAGGTCCGCGACGAGGGTTCACCTAGAATTCTGCCCTGGCTCTGCAAGTCATCCGACACTTTCTCTACTGAAGAGACACGAACTCTTAGACAGTTGAGGAATGGCCTTTCATCTAAGACTATCTCTAACACCTCATCTGTCTTTGTGCACACAAGTACTCCAGATGCCCGCTCCGTAACTACTCGTCCGGCCACCTACAAGATTGTTAACTCTGGAGCCACTGACCACATGACTATCTCACCTTCAAGTTTGGTATCTTATTTCCCTATATCTAGCATAAATAAAGTTTCGTTGGTGGCTCTTTTTCCTACATTGCAGAAAATGGATTCATCTCATGTTCTTCTCTTACTTTATCCTTTGTCCTTCATGTTCTCAATTTTACTCAGTTTACTTTCTGTGAGTCACTTGACTAACTCTTTATATTGCTTAGTTACCTTTTTTCCATCGAATTGTGTTTTCCAGGATCTGAAGATAGGGAAGGTGATTAGATCTTGGAGAATTCAAGATGGCATGTATGTGTTTGACTCCTCCAACGTCACTCTGTCTCCGAAGGCTCTCAAAAATACACGCGATTCTACTTTAATTTTTGATGCATCCGCTGTCGCATCTGAGGACGCGTGATACCATCACGCGTCATATATCTTTTATTATTTATTTTATGATGTGTATTTTTCTTTCCCGCCCATATGTTTGTATTTCAGTCTCATCGGTTTGACCACCTAGTGAGACCATGAATAAAAGATCCGGTAATTTTATGTAGTTAGGACGGAAAAGGTAAACTTTATTTAATTAAGGACGCATAAGGTAAAAATGGGGATTTACTCAAATTAAAAGATATCGAAATATATTCTTCATTAATAAAATTTAGGGAGAGAAGAGTTTTTGGAAGTATATATTTGGGGAAAAATTAATGGGGGCAAAATTTAGATCCTTATTAAAAACCCTTCTCTGAAAAGAAAGGATCAGCCCCAGAAAAATAGAGGAAATGATCTCAAATCATTTTCCTTTGTTAGCCGGAGGAAAGCGTTGTTCACGCGCATGCATCCTGATCTTCTTCAAACGGGTGGTTCCAGTTACCAACAAAGAATCGAGCTTCGTCTCAAGGGCCTCTGCTTTCGCTGCGAGCAACCCTTCTTGCCCACCCACGTCTGCCCTCTCCAAAATCTATGTGAGTTGATGGGATCTGAAGATGAGGATCCGGACTTCGGGGATTTGGATCCGCTGACGCTTTCTGATGACCCTTTAATCCCTCGACCTAGAGGACAAGATGGTTTTTCGGGTGGGGCATGTTGATACGATGCGGGCCGCCACACGCCGATATTAGTCTATGTAGCCCAAGGGCATTCTTGTATTTTGTATTTCCACACTCCCCTATATATAGGAGTGGTAGTGTCTTTAGATGGGCAACCTTTTGGAGTCTTAGGTTTTAGCTCTCTTGGAGAGTGGAGTGTCAAGGAGGACCCAGCCTCCGGATATTTGGCGAGAGCTTGTCTCTCGATTGTATTCTTGTTTGTTTAATGCAATTTCATGATTATTGATCTCGATACGACTGTAGCATATCAGTTTTGAATAGGTAACATATATCAGAAAGCGGTCTGGTGTCATGTTGTCGCTATCGAGGTCTGTCATATCCTACTAGGGCGACCTTGGCAGTACGATAAACACGTCTTGCATGACGGTGTAAAAAACTCTCATTTCTTCTAACACAATGGGCACAAGATTATTCTTCTCCCCCAGAAAAATAGCTTTGTTCCTAGAGCCCCAGAGAGGTCTTCGCACGCCTCTCGCACTGTTTTTGTTACTAACTGAACCACAATTTTAGGAGGGGTTGAAAGATAGTGACGTAATTCTATGTTATCTGGCATTGATTCCACTCCCACTACGATAGACATCTCTAATGGTGTACACCCTCTTATTGATGAATTCTCTGAGATTATGCCAGAGGAGTTGCAAGATCAACTCACTCCGATGAGATATCCAGCAATGTATTGACTCGATGCCAGGAGGTAGCCTACCTCATCTTCCTCATTATCGTATGAGTCTGAGAGAGCATGAGAAATTCCATTGGCAGGTGATCTATATGATGTTGAAAGGTAATATTAGAGAGAGCATGAGCTCTCGTGTCGTTCCCGTGTTACTAGTTCCCAAGGAAGATGGAACATGGCGCATGTATGTCGATAATCGAGCGATTAATAAAATCACTATCAAATATTGTTTTCAGATTCCCCGATTGGACGACATGCTTGATATGCTTAGTGGGTCGTCTAGTGTGTTTTCGAAGTTAGATCTGAAGAGTGGGTACCACCATATTTGGATCCGACCCGAAGATGAGTGGAAGACTACGTTTAAGATGAGAGAGGGTTTATATGAGTGGCTGGTGATGCCTTTTGGTCTCTCCAATGCACCCAGTAATATTGAACTTTCGAATTGCGGATTGAAGGCCACTATCCTTTTTCCAATCCCCATAGCCACGATAGCAATGAAGTAGGTGCCATGCCAAAGATTCTTGAATAGTCCTCCTCTGTTGATAAATTGAAGATGATGTGTCGTGGGTCGAGCAAAACCAAAAAATATTTGCTTGAGAGCTTCAGATCTTCGAAAAAATTCCGTATGGTGTCCAGTTTTGGCCAGTGCATGCCGAATTTCCCAACTAGGGCGTATTCATCATAAGGTTTTGCCATTAATAGAATTATGTCCACTGAGAAGATAAGGGCATGCATATTTCCAAAGTTTGAGGCTTCTCTTGTAGGGAGCAGATTTAATGTGTATGGTAACGAGTCAGTAAATGATAAAAGAAAAAGGCTCCTCATTGCTTGCGGCCCCGCATTTCTGATTTCTCCCAGGGTGATGTTTGCATAAGTTTTAAATTGCAGCTTGTCGTTGTTTAGATCCCTCGCATGCGAACTAGCACCTCTGTCATCTTTCGACGTGGAGGTAGTTTTGTTGAGTTGTCCTATTTTTGTTGTGGGGCTCAAAGAACCTTTTTTCGCCGTTCGGTGCGTCATTTTTTATTTCCAGGCGTGCAGTTATGGGAAACAGAAGGGAGTTGTTTCAAATTGTTGGAAATGATGGGGTCCAACTATACAGTGACGCGTGCCTCGATGTTGTGGTTTGTCCAGTAGCTTTTTGACAGATTGTTGCTTCTGCGTGCATGTGTAGCCTTAGGGACTGATGTAGCCCTGACAATCGACGACAGCGGCAACGACATTGTGAGGTCGTGGAGGAGACCGTCCAAGAGTAAAATACGGTGAGGGATTGCAGGGACTGCCAGTGAAGAGGCTGGAGCACCGACGTCGACACCAGTTTCTGAGTTTGAGGATGTCGTATGCTGACAGAAACGGGGCAACTCGCCGGTAGTCCCATGCGCTTCTACCCCATTGGATAACAAATCATGAGAAAGAGTGTGGCTGTCTTTCTGAATGCTTGGCGATCCCAGTCTAAGCAAGGATGATCAGTAATGGTAGGAAGCTTAGCGGCGTTTCTACCCCAAACTGCATCCATAATAATTAGTAGCAATTAAACCAAATAATATATGTGTTAGAAAAAAACTAACAGAGGTCGAGACCGGGCACCGGCTCTTGCCGGTGCCGGTATCGAAAGGCTGGAGAAAACTTTTAAAACCACGGTCGATTGTTGAAAAAACACCAAGGCAAACGAGCTCGGGAGGGAGAAGCTCTCAGGATCTAGTATTCTAGAGAGAGAAGCTCCGTCTTCTAGAGAGAGAGCTTACTTGCACATCAATCTATTAAAAGATTGTTTTCTAATGTTTGCTTACTAATCCATAAAAAAGCATCAATCTATTTAAAATGTTCTTTCTAGTAGTAAGTAGGTGGACTAGATTGCAATCAATACTCAAGTCCTTCGTAATACAGTCACACAAAACTGTTGAAAACACATGTTTTAGAGAATAGGAATTTCAATTCACTAATAGAAGATAATATGGCAGTACTTCCTCTCTTTATCGAGAAACAAAGGTGATGGGGATCCATCAGATGTTGCACCCGGAGGGGTTCGCCGCAAGGCGGGACCCACGTTTATCTATTCGCGCAGGAAGAAATGATCGGATCGCCGATCCGACTCCGCGGTTGCGTCCGGCGCGCCGTTGCGAGTCGAAATCATATATTAGTTTATTATTTTCGAGTTTGTTTTCATATATTTAGTGGCCGATCCCCACCGGCCAATCATAGTCGTTGATGGGGATGCCCTAGGCTTTTCTTATTTTATAAATAGAGGTTGTATGGGCTGAAAGAGGCAGTGTAGATTTTGGAGAAAAGCATTCCCGGAATCCTGCGATCAGCCCACGATGCCGACTCCGTGGAACCCTAGGTGACGACTCCTAGGCGTGTATCTTCTTCCCCAAGGTAAACCCTAACCCCTCCCCTCTTTCTCCACTGCTTTCCCTTGCTGCCGCCCCTCCCTAGCCCTGTTTTCCTGCTGCCGCCAGCCACCACAAGTCCACTCCTCCCTGCATACAGCCCACCCCCTCCCCTTCCCTGTTTTCCCCTGCTGTCGCCACCCCGTCTCCTCCCAGCAGCCCTTCCGCCGCCTCCCTCTCCTGCTGCCAGCCAAGCCGGCGCCAGCCCTCCCCTCCCCCGCCTTGATTTCCGTCCAGATCTGGTCGTCGCCCTTCTCCCTGTACATCCCCAAGCCGCCGGCCTTCCCCCCCTTCTCCCAAGCCCGCCCTTACGTGGAACCACCTCCCCCTCACCCTAAGACCTTAGATCAGTCCAGATCTAGGGTTTTCTTGGCCCGATCCGCTGTTTTTACCACCAAACATCATCTCGTTACCCGGATCCGCCTCTTAGTGGCCGGATCTATCCACCAACAACCCGATCTACCCAAACTCCACCAAAGACAGCCACCCCCAACCCGTCACACCTCCGGTTCCACCACCGTTCGCCGATCTATACATCCGGAAACCCAAATCTCCAGTGTCTTGGTTCAGTCCACTATTTTGTGAGTCCTTCGTTGTACTTTGGCATTTGATTCGGTATTATTATTTGGTATTTTCCTTGTGCTTGTTTGGAAATTATACTGGTGGATGTTTGTTTGCATACTACTGTAATTGCAGGTGGGACAAATTCGCCGCGCGCTCGCTTTTGGCCCTCCGATGCGGAGGAAATCCACGCTCACCCGCTAAATTAAATGTTGCTTTAATTCTTTGTGATTTTGTGTGGTGTTACAAAATTTTCATTGCTCTAATTATTAATCGTCGTAGCCAACTGTCGCATTGCATTTAGCATAGGTTTAGTATCCCGCACGCGCACTTTCACTAGAGTCCTTGGTTTTTGAGCACCCACAGCCTACCCTACACCAAAAGGACTCTACATTTCCCCATAAAATAGAAGTTACACCTTCCCAATCCCAAACAAAGGAAAATTAATTTCTCTTGACGCAAAAAAAAGATGAGTGTTTAAATTAGTGTTAGACATATTCTTTGTAAAGTACTTTGAACAACATGTATTCATGTCACATCAATTCTACCTACTCTACTTCATTATCCTGGAAGTGAAGAATGATACTTTGATAACAGCAATTTGAAGAATAAAGTTAAGTTTATTAAAAAAATGAAAGTTACAAACTTACCACTCTAAGATGGATCTCCAAAACTATTGCAATTTCTTGAGGGTGACAAAAAAATCCCTTTGAGATTAGAAGAGCTGCCTGTCGAAGAGTTGAGCATTCCAATTTTTTGTTATCTTCAA
This sequence comes from Dactylorhiza incarnata, assembly GCA_033032865.1. NCBI lineage: Eukaryota > Viridiplantae > Streptophyta > Magnoliopsida > Asparagales > Orchidaceae > Dactylorhiza > Dactylorhiza incarnata. The sequence continues at coordinate 5,211,109 of JAWHQI010000066.1, forward strand.
AACATCGAAGAGAAAGAATAATGGTAGAAGTTATTTCTGGATGAAGTATTAAGAATGTCAACCCTGATGAAAAAAAAAAGAAAATCAGGCGTATATGAGAATCCTGAGAAGTACTAAATTAAGATTCATGTCTGCTAAATAAACACTAGTAAGTTCAGACTGAAAAACCTGAGCGACAAAACAGAAGAGACAGAAGCAGTGACTGAAACGAAATAGCAATTTCCATAAAGATTTCAGCTACGATTCCAGTTGCTGAATGCAATGAAGGGAAGGACAATAATGCTGCTGTCAAAGGAAAAAATCCTCTTTCCTGTTTGGAAGGAACATCAATTAAATCCAGTATCTCATATTAGCAATTTATCAAGTTAAAAACAAAAAAAAACAGTAAATGGGATAAGTTTAAAACACTAGGCATATATTTTCTAACGTTCCATCACAAAGTAAGGGAGGTTAGCTAACAAAGAAAAAACATGATGAACGTTAATCTTTGATCAAGTAGAAGTAAAATATAGTACAATGGTCAATGGAAGTACGAAATACAATAAAATAAATGTTACCTTCAGAAGTGACAGCAAATTTATGTCACTATCCCACGTCAAGAAACTATATTTAGACAAGGCAATGCAGCTGGAGGTTGCTTTGTATGACAAATGGCCATCGGAATTACCAGTGCCTAAGGACCTTCTTGCAATGCCGGTAGGTGAAGGATCCTCAAATGGTCCACATAAATGTAACAAATTCTGGATCATTTTAACATGAGTTTAAAACTATAAAAAAACATATAAGACTAAGCAACAATTGAATTCTCAAACACTCAAGAAACACGGGATGAGGAAACTGACCATAATTTGTTTGATTTGAGAAGCGGCACTCACAAGTGAATTTATTGGGGCAGATTTAGATAAATAATCTGAAGAAGGATTTTCCACTACAGATAACACTGAAATCTGCAGCAAAAAAATGTATAAGCGTACAACCTAAAAATAATTTGTTACAGGCGAAAAGGCACAAGATCTGCATTAAGTGCACAAGGCTACACAATAGGGGACTAAATTCTGAACGCATCCTCTGATGTGTAAGATCTTCGGCCTCTAACACGTGGATTTTTTTTACTTTTTTTTATTAGTGACATGGGAGTGGGCCGGCCGTTGGGCCAAGCATTCACTCCAAACCAAGTGACTATAGGTGGAGGAGATAAAATCCATATTACATACAAAAGGATACATGAGTTTTTCAATGTGTGTGTGTGAACATATGCACAAACAAGAAAATATTTTGCATACATAAAAAAATTAGTTAATTGTGATTAATAAACACAAACCTCGTATCGTGATGCTACTTCATAGCTACGCAAACGGTGCAGAACATAGGAGGCTAGGTAAGCAACATCATGTCTCTGTCTCCTAAGAAGCAGTTTCAGTAAATTGCAGTAACCTTCACTTCTAGTAGCTGGTACATTATCATCATTACGTGGCCACCAGCCCAAGAATGCTTCACACCCAACAGAATGCCTAGTAGCATTCTCAATAACACCAAGTAAAAGTAGTGTAAAGGCAGTAGAACTTTGCTTCTCATCACCCAGTAAGGTAACAATTAGTTCCATCCCACCTCGATTAACAAAATGGAAACAGCTCTCACTTGCCGAGCAAACCAGAAGGGCCATGCTCAATCCAAGGGTTGAGTTTTTGCACTGCAAGTGAAAAAGAATATGCATTTAGTGATGCAAAAAGTTTAAGTAATAATACATAGAAGTCAATTTGTGAGAGTAGAATTGAGAGATCTAATGTTACCTGGCAGAGAAGTGAAACATCCAGAGATGGTTTTTTTTGTAAAAATGGGAATTGCTGGAACAGCATATCAACTATCAGTTCTGAAGTGATTAAATCAGAATCTAGCAATAGGCTCTCATTACCTGCTGAAGTTTGGAGGAACTTATAAAGTTCAAGAAGCTCATTTGTAGCCTCTAAAATAACTGAAAGGAAACTCTGTAGGTCTTTTCTGTCATATATGCCCTCACGGGGCCTAAATTCATCCACAGAGGCTACCATGCCATAATAACTATTACTATTAGTAACATGTGAATGGAGAACTGACACAAAGGTTCTCAATATCTTAAGAATGATGCTTTCGTCATCAGAGAGTTGACATATCTTTAGAGACAAATGTAGGAAATGAGTCATCTCAGGCAAAATATCTGAATCTGGAAATGGAAGTGAAAGAGAGAGTGTGGAAGATATTAATTCCTCAATATTCAACTTATCTGAAAGCAAAGCAGGTGGCAGATCCTCAAGCTTTCCATCCAAAGGAGAGGGAACTAAGCTAGCCAAAGAACTGTCCAGATCAAAATCTATATTGAATTGCCCCAGATCTTCAGCGGTATTACCGTATACAACAAGTGTGATGCTTCGATAACAGCCTCTCACTACTAAATGGCTTGTAACTACAGCCTGTGCAATGACAATTAACATGAATGTGCAGGACAGAAACATAGGCTTGTAAAGTAATTGAACTCCAGGAAGAATGCTAATAACTCAAGGTCTACTAAATTTTTATAATAGAAAATAGTATAGAAGAAATCCTCTGAAAAAATAAACAGGTTGTCTACAGGATTCATAAAACAACGGAAATAAGAAGATTTATGCGATTTGTATATATCTTAATGAACAACTGGCCATGAGATTAACGCCAAAAAAGAAAGGATTAAGATGGTAATATGACGGGCTTCCATAAACAGAATAAAATATCAAAGCATGTGAACCAGTTCCCCATATAATTATGCATATATATTTTAGAATAACCATGCATATACTCTTGGGAGTAACTAAGTTGAATTAAATCATTATTTGTAGCATATTGTAAAAGACCCATTTACTTTTCTTGTTTTGGGGTTTCACTCATTATGTATAAATAGAGGGCGTTGCCCTGAAATCAATAAGAAAAGCTCATTATTTCAGCCTGACTTGGTATCAGAGTTGCGGTCTTACGGTTCCTGCGGCCGTGTTCGCTCAATCTGACTGTGCGGCCTCCCTGGCATGACAGCCTCGCATGCTTCACTGCTTGTGCGGCTTCTTCTTCCTCGCGGTCTTCCTTCTGTGCACTCTCAACGGACCGTGCGAGCTCAGAGTCTCTTCTTTCAGTGCCCTATCTCTACGAACTGTGCGAGCTCAGCAGTCTCTTCTCTCGGCGGCTTCTCTCAGCGGTGTTCTCTCCTGTTGGCGGCTTTTCCCGGCGGTCTTCCTCGCCTTCTTCCCAGTGTCCTCTCTCTGCGGACTGTGCGGGTTGTTCGCGCTCCCCCACCCCTCTCAGCGGTCATCGACAGCAGGTCGTGCGGCCTATCTATCCGTCGTCTCTTTCTCAGCGACCACAGCCAGCAAAGTGCGGCCTCGTTTCCAGCTTGTATTGCCTCTCGAGGTTCGTGCAGCTCCTTCAACTAGTGAGACAGCTCGTGTGGCCATCCGCTAGTGTTGTTTGTGCGACCTCAGACAGCAGTCGTGTGGCCTCTTCCTCTGCTACTTCGGCCTCTTACTCTGCTACTCCGGCCTCTGTTGTGTGGCCGTCAACACTCTCTGTTCATGCCCTATCTAGCGTCGTGCAATCTCTTTCCTCATGGCTAACTCCTCAGACTCAAGCGTTCAGTCTCCTTCCTCGCGTATCCCTCCTTCGGGTAGTGATTTCTCACGTTCTCATGGTTCCTCTGGTTCCCTCTGTATTACAATTGCTCCGTTGGATAACACAAATTATCTCGAGTGGTCTCGCGTAGCAGAGCATGCTAGCCACAACCATTAGCTTTATGGGTACATCGACAGGGCGATTTTCAGCCTCCCAGTACTGATCCGGGTTGGGGAAAGTGGGACGCTGACAATTCCCTTATTGTCTCATGGTTGCTTCACTCCATGTCCCCCTTGGTCTATTAGCTACATGTTGATGGACTCGGCCTTCGACATTTGGACTCAAGTCGTGAGACTTATAAACAGCTTGGTAGTTCTACCTAGGTAGAAGAGCTCACTCGGCATCTCCTGGAGCTCAAACAAGGCACTTCTTTTGTAGCCGCTTACTTCTCCGAGTTTGGACGCCTCTACCAAGAGTTGGACTACTTTGAGGACTTCACTCCCGCTTGCACTGTTGATGCTTGGGCTTTAAAAACCCAAGGAAGACCATTATCGTCTCCATGTCTTCCCCACGGGCCTTAATATGGAGTTCGGCATGGTGCACATTCATGTTTTGAACCGGCAACCTCTTCCCTCTCTTCGGCAAGCCTTCAGTATGGTCTTAGATGATGAAGATCGTCGTCATTCTCTCAACTCCGATCGTGGTTCTGATCTCTTTGCCCTTGCTGGCCTTCTTCGCGGTCCTCCTTCCTCTTCATCTCTTAAGCAGTGCGATTACTGTGGCCAACAAGGCCATGCCCAAGACTCATGCTTCCGTCTCCATCTTCATCTTGCTCCATCGCATAAAAGCTCGCGTGGTCATGGTTGTGGTCCCTCTCGCTTACACAATACTTCTTCTGCGCTCACACTACTGAAGATGTACTTGGTCGGCTTCTCTTTAACAATCTTTCCTCGGAGCAACGGGATGTTTTGCGTCGTCTCATGCGCACTCAGGTTTCTTCCCATACTGCTGCATTCACCACCACTGGTCCGCCCAACACTCAGTCAGCCTCCACAACTTCCTCTGAGTGGATTATTAACTCTGAGGCGACAGATCATATGACAGGAACATCATCAGGTTTTACCTCTTACACCCCCCCCCCCCTCTCAGGACATGATAAGATTTTCATCGCCAATGGTTCACTCTCACCAATTGCTAGCAAGGGGGCCATCATTTGTTCCTCTGCCATGCCCCTCACCACAGTGTTGCATGTTCTTGTTTTTCCTCGCAATCTGTTATCTATTAGTCGTCTGACTACATCCTTAAATTGTTCTGTCACTTTCTCTCCTGATGGTTGTGTTTTTCAGGATCTTGCAACGAAGCAGCATATTGGCAGTGGTATGAATTGTGTGGGGTTGTACATCTTGGACCATCCTCCAGCTCAAACTCTTTCCAAGTACCACTCCAGCTCTTTCCAGTCCTCCCCATCCTTCACTTGTGAATGTGCGTCGATGGCATTAACGTCTTGGACATCCCTCCGCCAGCTATCTCCTCAAGTTATTTCTTATGTTTTCAAGCTCTCTGAGCCGTTTTGTCTGTAATGAATGCGCACTTTCTAAACACATACGACAGTCCGAATCCTTTTTTTTTACTCCGAGTATGGTTCCTTTTGATGTTATTCATACTGATGTTTGGGAACCATCCTCTGTTGTTTCTCTCTCTGGATACCGATGGTTTGCGACCTTTATTGATTGCTTCTCTCACTCTACTTGAGTGTATTATTAAAATGGAAAAGTGAGGTCTTTAATTGTTTTAGTATTTTTCACACAATGGAGGCCACTCAATTTGGTAGCACTATTCGTGTACTCCGTAGTGACAATGGGGATGAGTACGATGATCATGGTGCTTTTCGCACTTATCTTAGAGACCATGAGATTCTCTATCAAAAAACATGTGTCAACACCTCTACTCAGAATGGTTTGGATGAACGTAAGAACAAGTATCTCCTTGAGGTTACCAGATGTCTTCTTCTCACTATGAATTTTCTCAAGTCCTACTGGGGTGATGCGGTTCTCACCGTTGCTTACCTCATCAATCGTCTACTACCCTCCAACACTCTACAGTATGTCTCTCTTTTATCCCGTCTGTCTACTAAATTTATTGTCCACACCTCTCATCTACCTTTGCGTGTGTTTCAGTGTGTCTTCTTTGTTCATGTTTATCAGCAGCATCGTGATAAATTGGATGCGCACTCTCTATATTGCGTCTTTGTTGGTTACTCTGCTACTACAAAAGGGTATCACTGTTATCATCATCCCTCTCGGTGATTCTATTGCACCATGGACGTGACGTTTCGTGAGGAGGTATAGTATTTAAGTTCTCGTCTGGGGGAGGGCACTCTTGTCGACGATCCCAATCTTCCTCTCCCTATCGTGGCCTCGCAATCACCTCATATGCTTGCCTCTGACATACCTCCTTCCGCGAATCCATCTATTGTGGACTCACAATCACCTCATATGACTGCCTCTGACAAACCTACTCCTCCCGCAAATCCAACTCCCGGAAATCTCATTCCTCTTCTTCCTCTGGTCTATCACAGACGCAACCCTGGTGCTACGGTGTTACAACCCCCGGTCATTCCACCACCGCAGGTATGCTCTTCTGACTCAGGTTCTAATGACGAGCTTCATCGTCCTCTTATACATCTGAAGCAGAAGTCGACCTCTGCTAAATACCCACTTACCAATTATATCAGTTATCAAAATCTGACACAAACACATAAGACATTCATCTCCTCCTTGAATTATGTTCGCATTCTGACCAATCTTACAAACCTACTCCCAGTCTGACTCTATTTTTTAGCCCGAGTTAGAGAGCGAGTTAGAGGTGGAAAAAGAGCAACCTGACCAATCTTACTGACCCCTAGGGCCCCTACTGATGACGATTGGTTGAGGAATAATATTTTTCGTACAACCGCCCGCATACAAGGAAAGTTTTGTTTCATCATAATTGATAATGGCAGTATGAAGAACTTTGTTTTTCAACGCATGGTTGATAAATTAAAATTGAAAACACAGCCATTAGGAAAACCTAACAGTCTATCATGGGTCACTAGTAATACTACGATACACATCATGCACCATTGTCTCGTAGAGTTTTGCATGGGCAGAACAAATAAGAATGTGAATTGTTGTCATGCCGCCATTATCGAGGTTTTTCATATCCTATTAGGGCGACCGTGGCAGTATGACATACACGTCCTTCATGACGGTGTAAAGAACTCTCATTCCTTCGAGCGCAATGGGCGCAAAATTGTTCTTCTCCCCCAGAAAAATAATCTCGTTCCTAGAGCCCCAGAGAGGTCTTTACACCCCACTAGCACTATTTCTACCATACCATTCCCCTCCGCCACCATATTACTGACTGGGCCACAATTTCAGGAGGAGATGAAGGATAGTGGCGCAATTTATATGTTATATGACATTTATTCCACCCCCACCACGATAGACATCCCTAGTGTCATGCGGCCTCTTATTGACGAGTTCTCTGAGATTATGCCGGAGGAGTTGCCTAATCAGCTCCCTCTGATGAGAGATATCCAGCATTGTATTGACATGATGCTAGAAGTTAGCTTACCTCATCTTCCCCATTATCGTATGAGCCCGAAAAAGCATAGGGAACTCCATGGGTAGGTGACCGATCTGATATCGAAAGATCACATTACGGAGAGGCATGAGCCCATGCGTCGTTCTGCATTATTAGTTCCCAAGAAAGACGGAACATGGTGCATTGTGTGTCGATAGTCGAGCGATTAACAAAATCACTATCAAATATAGCTTTTCGATCCCCCGATTGGACGACATGCTTGATGTGCTTTGTGAGTCAAGTGTGTTTTCGAAGGTAGATCCGAAGAGTGGGTACCACCAAATCCGACCCGAAGATGAGTGGAAGACCGCGTTTAAGACGAGAGAGGGTTTATACGAGTGGTTGGTGATGCCTTTTGGTCTCTCCAATGCACCAAGTATATTTATGCATGATGAATCAAGTGCTTCGACCACTCATTGGAGTCTGCGTGGTGGTTTATTTTGATGACATTCTGATTTATAGTACTGATCTTGATCAGCGCTCGATTCATCTTAGCCAATATTAGAGATCCTGCGCACGAATAAATTATATGTCAATTTGAAGAAGTACACTTTTATGACTGATAGCTTGACCATCTTAGGATATATTATTTCATCTGATGGCATTAATGTTGATAGAGAGAACGTCAAGGCGATAGAATCATGGAGTAGCCTTAGGACGATTAATGAGGCTCGAGGATTTCATGGGCTTGCATCTTTTTATCAACATTTCATTCAAAATTTTAATACATTGATTGTGCATGTCACTGATTGTTTAAAAAAGGGTTTATTTATTTGGACAGAGGAAGCAGAGCGCGCATTTCTATTAGTTAAGAAGAGACTCACTAGTGCACATGTATTAGCGCTGCCTGATTTTGATAAAATTTTCGAAATCGACCGTGATGCATCCATTATAGGCATTGGCGTGGTATTGAGTCAGAGGGGTCGACCTGTAGCATTCTTTAGTGAGAAGTTGAACAAAGCAAAGACTAGATATTCAACGTACGATATAGAAATCTATGTTATCATTCAGGTCCTCCGCCACTTGAGACACTATCTGATCAAGTGTGAGAATGTGTTGAATATAGACCATGGAGCACTGAAACATTTGAACTCCCAGAGGGAGATTCGACGCCATGCCAAGCGGGCTGCCAACCTACAAGAATTTACCTTCCACTTAAAACACAAACCCGATGTCACGAATCGAGTAGTCGACACACTTAGTCGACGCTCAAATTTACTAGTCATCATGCATCCTTGCAGTACTGATTTAGATTCACAACGTGACTTGTACACCACTGACCCTTTCTTGCGTGACATTTGGACCTCGTGTCAACATAGTGGGATTGATCCTACTATACAGTATGTAGAAAGTGAGGGATATTTATTTAAGGGGACCCGTCTTTGCATCTGCGAAGAATCCCTTTGAGAGACGTTTGTTAGGGAGCTTCACACAGCCAGATTAAGGAGACATGTGGGGCAATCCAAACTATTAGATCTCGCTAGCACTAGATATTATTGGTTGAATATGAAACAAGATGTCATTGCACTTATTAGGCATTGCACGACATATCAATTGTATAAGGGGCATGCACAAAACACTGGATTATACACCCTCTACCGATTCCTAAGAGGCCATGGGATGATATTTCGAAGGATTTCGTAGTAGGACTTCCTCGCACTCAGAGGAAAGTAAATTTTATTTTTGTGGTAGTTGATCATTTTTCAAAATGACAAATTTTATACCGTGTAAGAAAACCTATAGTGTTGTACACGGCGCCGAACTTTTTTTTAAAGAAATAGTTAAGTTGCATAGCATTCTTAGGTCGATCACATCTGAAAGGGATGTGCATTTTATGTGATATTTTTGGAAAACATTGTGGGGGCGACTGGGAACCAAACTCGAGTTTAGTATCGCCTATCACTCTCAGACCGATGGACAGACTGAAGTAGTTAATAAGATTTGGGAGGGCCTTCTTAGGTGTTTAACAGGGGAACCACTGAGGACATAGATCAGGTTCTTGATGTACGAGGGTTTCGTACTCGCCACGGGACGTACCAACGCTACTTGGTCTTTTGGCAAGGACGAGACATTATTGATAGTTCTTGGATTAGCATTGTCGAGTTGCAACGACGACGCCCTGATCTCTTTGTTGCCAGTTTTTGCGAGTTATCACCAGGGTCGAGCTCTGTCAATCCCGGGGGAATTGGTGCAACCGTCGCCGCCTCCGAGGGCGTGTGATATCATCACGCGACAGTTATATTATTATTTGTTATTTTGTTTTTTATCATTTTATGTTTTCGCGCACCGATGTTACTTTGAGTTCCGGCTCATCGGTTTGACCACATGGTGAGACCATGAATAAATGGTTCGGCAATTTGAGTAGCTAGGACGGAAAAGCTAAATTTTAACTAATTAAGAAAGCATACGACTAAGGAGGCAATATCTCTAATTAGAAGATCTGATTTAATTTAGAGGAGATAATTAAGCAATCATATTTTGGAGTAAGTATTAAAAAGGCATATTATTATTGTTCTTTTGGAAACAAATTATAAAATCAAAAGCTTGGATCCACTGCATAAAAGGAGCCTCCTTTCAACGTAAGAGGCAGTCGGTCATTACAGAGACCTACTCTTGTACACGCGATCGTCTTCTCCAAGTCACGCGACGAATCTCTAAGCGCCTCCCGCTCGAGTTTCTACCCCCTTCCAACTGACGGAATCCCAACAACGGAGGTCAGTGCGTCAAAGTTCTTCAAGCCACCCGACCAAGCCTGCGTTTTGACGAGGGCTTCCGACCGTCCCTCAAGTCACCGTCGACATCAAAGGCCTACCTTGGCGACCCCCCCCCCCCCCCCCCGTCTTTGTTGTACTGACGACAACAGAGAACCGCAGTCGACATTAGTTGATGGACGACAATAGCAACCATGAGCCCGACAATAGCAACCATGAGCATCCTTATGCAACTGAGTTTGAGGTGGCCTCCTCGCTGCAGATTTGCGTATGCTCGGGTAAACTCTACCTTTTTTTAGCTCCCGTTTATTAACTTAGTCGTATGCGATTCAATTAATTAGCAAAAAGCTTGCCTCGAATGTTCAATTTATTTTTATTGTCGTTATTCACAAGTTATTGTTGTGAGTAAGCTTGTCGGAAGATGCAAATATCTCTCTTGAATCGAACTTTAAAACGCATGAGGATTTTTCTTCAAATAATGATTAAGTAACTTTCGAAGTTCAAACGTCGAGAGTGGTTTTGCACGAAAAATTCGACTTGACCCTCTCGGTCTACATTATGTGTGGATTGCTTCCCTTAGTTTTGTTAATAGTTTCTGTTATTTTGTATCTTTTATTAATGATTTCCCTCGATTTTGAAAAAATAATGTCGGCTAAAATTTTAAATTATTTTCAATTATGTGGAAACTCAGTTTGATGCCAGGATAAAAGTGTTGAGTGATAATGAGGGGGAATTCACATCTGGAGAACTTCAAGAATTTTAGGACAAAAGGGTATTGCATTTCAAACATCTTGTCTTGTCTCCCCTCAACAGAATGGAATTGAAAGGAATAACAGAAATATATTAAATACTATTAGGCATCTGCAACAAGAAATGCAGGTTCGTAAAGGATGTTGGATGATGAAGGAGTTCTCACAACGATTTTCATAATTATTCGCATGCCTCCCGACACCTTGAAAAAGGTACCAGTTACAAATCTTACTACCTAACTCCCCCTATGTAGACTCCCTCCTAAAGTTTTTGGGTGTGCTGCTTTTGTTCATATTGTGGGACCTAACAAGGAAAAACTTGGGTCATAAGCTATCAAATGTATTTTTGGGGATATGTGGTTGATTAAAATGGGTATAAATATTATTCTCCTCATATGCATAAAACATTTATACCCAGCGATGTTACCTTTTTTGAAAATATATGTATTATTTTGAACAAGGCAAACAATTTAATATCCATGGAGAAAGTTAAAACTCTTATGATCTAAATACTCCTCCAAAGGATGGGTCTGCTCCTCTCCTTATTCTTGTTGATATTCATCAAGAGAAGCCCGGTGTAAGTTTCCCTAGGGGAGAGGTTAAAAAAATTTTACCCCTTAGGAAAGGAAGAAGTGGTAAGGTATTAAAATTCAAACATATCATAGACGAAAAAAGTTTCAAGTCTATCAGAATAGGAAGTTCACACTAAGGAAATAAGCCCACAATGAAGCAAGCTCACGATGAGGCTGAGTCTATCATTATTGTGGCACCTGCATTTTTTATTATTAAAAATGGTGGACTAGGTGGGTATCACTTTATCTCCCACTCTGCAATTACATTTTGCATTTATTTCCTCCATATCATTCCTAATAAATTTTTTGAAGCAACAATGCCCCCTCTTTGGATGTCATGGTTGTTGAGATGCAAGCTTTACAGATGCAGAACACATGGGACAGTATTCCTGTGTCGAAGAACAGACACATTGTTGGATGCAGACGAGTATATACGATCAAATTTCAACAAGACGACACTCTAGATCGATAAAAGGCCATACTTGTCATTGAGTGGTTTACTCAGATTGATGGGGTGGATTGACATTTGCTCATGTTGCGAAACTTACCTTTGTAAGGATAAGCTTATCTATTGCCGCCAAGTCATGGACTCTTCATCAACTATATGGGATTATGTGAACAATATGTTTCATCATGTGGACCTTCATGTAGTGATTTATATGGTTTCCCCCATAATTAAATCATCCCCAAGGGCATGTCTATTGATTGAGGAAATTTATTTATGGTCTCAAACAGTCTCCTCGGGCTTGGTTCAACAAGTTAAGCTCTAACTTCTCGATGTGCAATTCTCCAAGAGCAATTATGATCACAAGCGACAACAAGAAAACATGTACAAGAAGATTTTTAAATTAACGACAAACAGACAAGTGATAATTTTGTCAAGCTCTGAATATTTAAAAGATCAATTAAACTTGAGCATAAAATCATAATAACCGTAGGTGAGCAATGAGAGTAAGCGGTATACCATAGACGCTTCACAAATAGTGGAGGATCCACGGAAATGAAGATCGTCACTCGTGGTAAAACGAGGGAAGGGTCGCCGGAGCTCACGAAGGCCGACGGTGGCGGCGGCGGGGGCGGGGCTGGGTCGAGATTGACATGGAGGGATCGTCGGGCGGATGGAAAGAGACGGGTGAAAGAGGAGTCGGGCTGGACCTTTTGGGAAATAAACAAAATAATTCTTTATTCCCAAATTTGTCCTAGCAACTTTTCACGTTAGGGCTTGCAGCATATTTATAAAGGGAAGGGGGTTTCACCTTTCAATAAGAAGAGTAGGTTTTAATTTGGATATTAAATAATATTAACTGCATGGAAAATTTATGAAAGCTGACTGGCTGGTGGAAGAGAAATGGTAGCGGCAGTTATCAAAAGATAAGAAATGTGGCTTTTAGATTTTTGTTTTAATAAATGGTATTTAATAGGGGGGGTTTCATAATTCCAGTGACCGGGTGTAGAAAATAAGGGGTGGTACGGTTTCAACTCTCCAGTGGCCGATTATAGGTTTATATTTTGATAAATGTTGGTTGAGGTTTAAATGGAGATAATTAAGGTGTTACTTTTGGCTCTTGGTATTCAAACTAAATGATGAAATTGTTTTACATATTCCCCGTCAAAATAATAATTTTGAAAATAAAATATAAATGAAAATAGAATTTCAGAATTATGATTTTTGAAAATAATACAAGCACTTAATTTACCTTTTCTTAATTAATTTTTCATAAGCTTGCCTTATTATTGCTTAGCCTAATTTGACGGACTTTTTCATTCATGGTCTTATTGGGTGGTGTTAGGGGTAAGGCTTCACCCGTACCCGTGGGCAATACCGTGGGCATTAGCGGCTCCGAGTTAACCATCCCCCCAATCGAGACCCCCTAACAGGGTCGCGGCCCCCACACCCCAACCCGTCTCCCCGATCAGTTTAATCGAGGCGGGTTGTTGAGACGGGGATTCGATGCCCCGCCACCTTGATAGGAAGCCTTCAACACGGCCCATATCACCAACTAAGTCGCGGCTCAGTTGGTGATAGGTGCCGTGTTGGGTGTGGGGGGCGCGGCCCTGTTAGGTGGTCCCGATTGGGGGCCGATTGGGGGGAGGGTTAACTCGGAGCCGCTAATGCCCACGGTATTGCCCACGGGTACTGGTGAATCCTTACCCCTAACAGGTGGTAACTCCAATAAGTCGAACAAACTTACGCGAGTAACGTGCGCGAAACAAAGATACAAACACTTTTAACGAGCGCAAAGACATAAGAAATTAACGTGCGCGAAGACATGCGCTACTGAATACATATAATAATGCACGACATAAAAATAAGATGCAGATGCGACTCAGGTTGCATCACTTCTCCAGGGGTTGAAAGAGCTCGACCCCGACGAGACTTTGATGTGACCTGCAAGTAGAATGTCCAAGCGTCGATCTGAAAAATACTGTGTCACTGCCCTGCTGCTGCTGAATAACCAAGATCTGTAGGCAATGTCTCGTTCCTGAAAGAGGCAGACAACCAATCTCCTTCGGAAAAATATGATTCCCGGTGAGAAAATCAACCATAGAATCATAGATTTCCGAAGATGCTTAGTCATAATTTTATGCAAAATTTTAAATGACCAATAAAAAATCAGAGCATCAAATAGGAGAGAATCATAAAGTGGAAGAGACGGCGGATTGAAAAAGCAAGATAAAAAAACAAGGTAGGGAGAAAGTATGATCGACCTGTGGAATCAGTAAATCATGTTGCATCATATACTCGTACGCTAGACACCCGTGAGCTTCAACTAAACCCAGATTAATTATCCCAAAAATATTACCCGTTAGAGTCTAACTAGCGCAATAAAAGTTTAATTTGATCCCAAATTACTATTTAAAACCATCCAGAGAAATCATTTAAAGCGCGTGTCTCTATGAGACATGAAAACTTTAGGGATCGTGACTATCCTACTAACACGACTAAGCAAAGTCTATATAGGGTGGTGACTCGGATACCACTGGCGGGAGGCCAGCAAGCGCAATGTCTGCGGGTTTAATGGTTTGCGGCTGCAGCGGGCTAGGAGAGTCGGGACATAAGGAGATCGAGTCTATGCCCTCTAAGATGAGTGACTCTACGCTAGCCAAATCCTTCTCCGGGAGAGGTGAGATCGAAATTGTGTCAACCAAGGTGAGTGGCATATCACTCGTAAATACTTCCCGGAGCAGGGTCTCGGGAATACACTCGACCTCTAAAAGTTGTGATACTGTGTGAGCAAGCGGATATTCCATTTCAGTCGGGATGTCGAGATGAGGAGGAAGTTCTTCTTCTCAGAGTTGGGGCTCATGAAGAACCTCCTCGACTGAAGGGTGTGCTTCAGTGTGAGCAAGTGGTAGCACCTTTTCAATCGTGTTGACAGAAATAGGAAAAAGAAACTCTTCTTCCTGGAGCTGAGGCTCAGGGAAAAACTCCTCGACTGAAGGTAGTGCCAAGGTGGGGATAGGTGGGGCCAAATTGCTCGTGGCGGAAACGTCGAGACTAGAGAGACGACTATTAAGATTTCGACTCCCTGAATACTGCCCATATTAGTGACTTCGTCGACCGACTTCATCAGCCCACGCATTAAAATGGCTATGTCGGCTAAGGTGGCTTCGATTTCATCTAAGCGGCTCGACATTTTTTAAAAGAAAATTAAATTTTAAAGGCATGTTTTTTTAACTCGGAAAATTTTTGAAAGGATTATTGTTGCTTTTTTTGTGACAGCGAAAACCTTAATTTTTTTTTAAAACAAAATTTTCTAAACAAAATGAGATCAAGATCGTCGATTCACGATATAAGTGAATCGAACGGCGCTCTAATACCAAACTGATGCATACTAAAATCTCCGGAAAAATAATTTAAAGGTTGAAATGCGATCTTTTAAATTTTGTGCTGCAAACACGAATTTCACGGATATTATCACGCAATAATCATTCTAGGATTCGCAAACGCTCATAAAGGCTATTTATTCGTGCGAAAATTGCAATACAACTAATACAATGAAGTTTTTTTTAAATTAACGGCAAACAGACAAGTAATAATTGAAGGCAAGCTCTGAAATTTAAGATCGTAAAAATATTAAGCATAAATAAAAATTAAACTAGCATGTTTGGAGCTCAAAGGAAATCAGTGGTATACCACGTAAGCATACATTCCCTTGATCGGTTGGTTGCAGGCGAAAGAAGAGATGAAAAGCTCCAGAGGTTGGAGTTTTCTGGTAGGGGAAACAGGAAATGGAGGATCACTGGAGTTGTCGGAGGGAGGCTCGGGAGGGGACGCCGGAGCCCTAGGATCCGTCATCCGGTAGTGGCGATGTTTGGCGAGGTCAACAAGGGCAGAGGGAGAGGACTGGACGCCGACGCCTTGAGAGGAAACCAGCGGTGGAGTCGATGGCAGCAGGCAGACGGTGGAGAACGACGTCGTTCAATCGGACCAAAGATCGTGTTGGGAGTTATGGAAAAGGACTGAGAACATTTATGTCTTTTCCATTTTTCTCCAGCTACATTGATAAGGGAGGCCAACTGTTTATATAAAGGGGAAAGACTTTTTTTTAACAGAGACCTACGTTATCAAGGCGCGCGCCTGAGGCGCCAGGCGCACAGGGCGCAAGCGGCTGCGCCTAGGGGAGGGCTAAGCGGGCGACGTGCGCTAGGCGCGCCCCGGGCGCGCCTAGGCGAGCGCCTAGCGTGCCTTAAGGCGCAAATTAGGCAAGCGCCTAGCGTGCAGGATCATTATTTAGGTTTTGGATTTCAGTCTGAGACCTGCATTTCCGCATTTCCGCATTTCCGCATTTCCGTTGCTCCTCCTCTCGGAATTTCCGTTGCTGCTCCTCTCTACGCAGCCAGTTATGTGCTCCGCTGCTGCTCCTCTCGCCGCCGCTGGGTAAGTGCTCAGTTGCTGCTCCTCTCGCCGCCGCCTGGTAGGTGCTCCGCTGCTGGTCCTCTCGCCCGACGGCTCCAGGCTCCACCTCTCAGAGTGCTGGACGACGATCTACACGAGCCGGATAACTCCTCGTTGCTGCGTGCTCGACGGCTCCATTGCTCCTCGTCGGCATAGTCATTACCTCACATTCACACCGCCGTTAGTGCTTGAAGGTGAATTATTTTCTCCCTTTTTGAGCGCATTATATGAAGTCCATCCATCAGTTTCCAATCAGTCATTAGCTTCAAAAGAATATTTCTACCAATTTGATCCATCTAGAAATAAAGAACGAAAAGTCCATGGATGTATCAGATCATTGCCACAACAAAAAATGCATAAAGTTGGCTTTTCAATTCCATGAGAACTTCTCACAGAAAGTGTACTATTTTTCTAGAAAGGAAGAAGATCTGATACTAGGGCATCTTCCTGTTCTAAAACATCTATTATAGATTCGTGTTACATTTCCTTTATGTGTTAATATGATAGTAGATGTTTTTATATGTATTTGGTATTTAAAAAATAATATTTGGTCATTTATTTCTTTTTTGCGCCTCATGTGCCTCAGGTGCGCGCCTGCGCCTTGCGCCTAGGCTCCAGGACCCCTTTGCGCCTTGGTGCGCCTTGCGCCTTTGATAAGCTTGACAGAGACATAATGAGGGGGGGGCAAAGGTTGGCAGAAATTTTTAAGGGGAAAGAAACGGATCATTTTAAAAGAGCATTTAAGTAAACATGGACTAGCTAAATGATAAAACGCCAGATTTTGTAGATGTTTCAATACATTGATTTATAGAATATTAATTTCAGAATGTGAAGTGATAGGTTCTGAAATTAATTAAAAGAGCATTAATTTTAAAATGTAAAGTACTTTAAATAATAAAAATATATTTTTCAAAGTTTGCCTTAATTACCACTTAGTCTAATTTGACGGACCATTTTATTCATGACCTTATTGGGCGGTCACTCCAATAAGTCGAACAAACATGAGCGAGTGACATGCGCGTAACAAGATGCATGCGCTAGTGACGTGCGCGACAATAACAAAAATAAATGTGCGCTAAAACATGTGTGACTCACAAAATAAAATGCGGGAAATAAAATACGATGTGACTCAGGATGCATAAATAACCCTAAAATCCATCATTACGAAGTTGTCTTGAGAATCCTTAAGCATCTTAAGAGGCTCTTGGGTAAGGATCTATAAGAATAATTGACATCTAGATGTGCAGGGCTTTTGAGATGCTCATTGGGTTAGATCTACTGCTGACAGAAGATATACTGGTGGTGATGCTATGTTCGTGGGAAGCAACCTTGTGTCTTGGAAAAGTAAGGCAGAACATGATTGACATATCCTCTACCAAGGATGAATATAAAGTTATGGTCTTGAAAACGTGTGAACTCATGTGGCTAAAAGCTATTCTTGGAGAATTGAAATTTACTGTCCAAGGATCTATACACATTTATTATCATGATCAGGTTGTTATTCACATATCATCTAATCCTATTTTCATGAGGGGACCAAACACATTTTAAATGATTGTCACTTCATCAAAGACAATATTCAAGCTAAAGTTATCCCCACACATTATGTTCCTTCAAATGCTCAATTGAATGAAACGCTTACTAAAGCTATGTTTGGACGCAATCTCCATAGATGATCTTTACACTTGGATGTTAGATATTAACGGTATTCAATTGAGGGAGAGTGCTAAAATTCAAGCTTATATTAATGAGGTGAGAATACTAGGGTGACCACAACACCCCAAATAATCCAATGGACTAGTTAACCGAAGCTAGGATTTGGTAAGGTGATATTCTACGCCCAGAAGATTAAGAAGGTCGGGTCTCTTGAAAAGAAGTTTACAGCACTCGGGCCTTGTAAGAGCAAATATTACATCATTCAAACGTTCAAAAAGCCCGTCAAGTTTAAAATGCACAATGTATTTTTCTAATGAACACAACAATCAATACTAACAATAAGCCCAATATTCCTTTATAATTTTTAAATTCAAGGTCCGGCCAGAGTTAGTCTCGATGTCGTCGTCGTGTGACGTAATCCTGTGTTTAAGGCCTTTGAAGTCAATTCTTTTTAATCAGATAAATCACTTTTAGTAAGGAACTTCACAGAACATTTTTAAGCGTGTTTTAGGGGTTCGCAGGATCATTCCTTGAGGAATTATTAAAAATTTAAAGGTCGGTGGCATTTTTGTAATTATAGCCTCCTCACTTGACTTGCGATTTCTATTTCTTAAGAAATCGTAGAGAGGCTGTAGTTTTAAGCACGTCGTGAACCTTCGGGTTTCTCCCTTCCCTGTTTTTAAAGCCGCAGCTGACAACCCGTCTCCTATTCACTTCCTGAAAGCTCGGCGGTCCCGTTTTCCCACTTCGGTAATCCTCCTTCGACGGTATCTCCTTCAAATCATAGAGGGTCGACACTACATCCTACACTGCCTTCGTGCATCTGCTAGCGGGAATCATGAATCCCGGCTCCTTCGATTCAGGATCTGTGAACCTTGCGGCATGCCACTGTCAGAGAACTGGTAAGCCTTCTTTTGCCGTAACTATAAACCTTGTGAATCATGCCCCCGCACCACAACTATGAACGTCGTAACGCCGATGTAAGAAATTTGATTTCATTCGGTTAGGCATACCACGTAACTCCTTTTATGCATTTCCCTTTTGTATGTATTTATTTATGTAGAAAATTTTATAAGAACACGAATACATGTATAACGCACTTTATGGATAGATAAAAGTGAAATAAGTATAATGCAATCGAGTCGTGTGATAATGGTGTATGCTAGATTGAAGGATCATCTAAAAAATACATAGAACGCAAAAATAATTGAATATTTAATCCAAGGCCAGTGGCTTTATATGGGTGATCCTTTTCGTTGACATGCAGACCAATATGCAAAAGTTAATAGGAGGCAATATAGAGTGTTTTTCCCTCATGATTGATAGCCGCACGCCATCATACAATGATTGAGTATAATTGACCATATGAGCCTCAAATGAGGGTCGATATCCCATGGAAAATTATTAGATGTGAATTTGTGCCCTGTGGCAAGGATACATCAGAGCCCGTACGTTTTCCATTAGAGACTCAAATGCCTAAATTGCGCCTAATAAATCATGAAACCAAGAATAATAAGAAAGTGAAAATGAGTCATCTCAACTTTAAATAAGAAATCAGAACATAGAAATCTCTATGATTTAGTGATTCCGATTTTTGAGAAAATTCTAGAAGATGATAAAACATTGAAAAGATGAGTTTACTGTATTGCAATTTTGTTATTGTTATTTAATTTACTTCATATCTTGAGTGTCGGCTGGGCTTTGAAAATATTATTGAACTAGGTAGGTTGTTATATTAAAAGATAGAATAGAGAAAATTCATGCTAATTTTGAAGACTATGGGAATTTTTTTTTTACTGTTAAAATTTATTGGCTTATTTTTCACTTCTTTCTATTGTTCTTTTATTCTCTTCTTTATCGAGTCTGAAAAGGTAAGCGTTTTTGCATACTATCAGCTCCCAATGATGTACATGAACTATTTCATATTTCCGTGAATTTTGAGTAAATTTTTTATTTACCATTTTTCCAACTTAAGAAGTCTATGTCAATATTTGCTAAACGTAATGATATTTATAAATAATACCCACCACTTAAACCTAAAAGAGAGATGGTAGACCAAACACACAGATGAAATTCATTTTTGTCGAATAGTTATTGGCTGAAACTTGTTATTTTTGTTATGCTTCTTCAAAAACGTGCATTAGTTAAGATAATCTTTTGCGGCTACTGTGTCTAAGAAAACAGATTTTATATTGATTTCTAATTTCACCTGTGCCCTTATTGGCCTCATGGGTTCTTCAAACTGATAGTTGTTTCGTTCAGATGCACAGAGTATCTGCTGGTATAAGAGAGTCGTAAATAATAAGGGAAAACTGCACAACTTCAGGTAAAATAAGGGTCATGTTCAGTGACACAGTCGTAAAGTCTTCTTTCTTAAGGCCAATAGAGATCAGTAGAAATTTAAAAATAATTAACAATATCATCAAGAACCACCAAACTGACCTTCCAAACTAGGCTTACTAAGTTTCTAAATTTTAAGAAGTGTAACAAGTACACAATTATAAGTAAAAGTTATCTATATGTATATATGATCTATAAGAAAAGATGAACATTTGGTGTAACATTCATCATTCCAAGTCTATCCCTCTTTATTAATTTATGTATCTGTAAGATCTAAAAAAGAATGAGCAGAGCCCGTTCACACACAACCCTGTGCATGACTGCTAGTGTAATAAATGTGCATTCTTGAAGCTGAATTTACATTCTCACAAATTCACGTCTTGAAGCTGAATTTATGTCTTGCACGGGTGAAGCCCTGTGCACGACTGCTGGTGTAATAAATGTGCATTCTTGAAGCTGAATTTATGTTCTCACAAATTTTGAACTTCAAAAAAAATGTCATCACCCACCTTAAATAATTTGAAATTACAAATATTTCAAAGAAGAGCATTTTATTAACAAAAGCATGTCACTGTCCTCAAACTGTGTAGTAAAGAAATGATGGACGATTAAAATTACATAGAAATGGATAAACATACCTCAACTTCCAAAACATTAGATGACGAATGTGTGTAAAGGAAAGGCTGGCAAAGTCTTCTAAATCGTGATTCCCCTTCACAATGAACAAACAATTCCATCGCAAACGATGGAGGAGAAGTTGCCCTGATCATAGAAGTCCAGCATAAGTAAAATAATAAGCAATTTCAAGTACATGTGGGGGAAAATAACTGGCAAACAAGCAGACCATTTACGGCATCACATACTCTTTCTAAGTTGGACCCGCACTCCAGCTATCACTAGATTTAGGTACATGAGAACATTCCCAAAATGACATTCTGAACTCATGAGGGCTGCGACAAGTTCATCGTGATGTTTTTGTACTGACGAACGCACCTACCACCTTCCATGCCATGATGAATAGTGTCTTTCAGTTAGTGTTTCGTAAGTATATCTTGGTATTTTTAAGATAGTTTGGTCCACAATTCATCTTGGTTGGACCACCTCCATTTAGAAGCATCATTCACGACATTGCAACACCATGGGCTTTTAGGCAACATGTAGAATTGTTCATTTCGACAGACTGAGATCAGCTATTTCGGCCACACCATCTCACGTGGAAAATGACAAGATTGAGGAGCCTTGCATCCCCCCCCCCCCCCCCCCCCCGCTCCTTGTTGTTGTGTTATTATGGCACGATTGCGCGACTCCTCACTACCTTCCTCAAGAAAACAAAAGACAGGAAATTCTCTTGGTCTGCAACAGCAGCCACGACCATCTCCACCATTTAAAGGGCATTGATAGAGGCGCCATTCCTGGCGATGCCCGACTTTACTCAATCATATTCGTCGTCAAGTGTGATGCAACGAGTATAAGCATTGTCATCGTGTTGATGCAGGATGGCTACCCACTGGCGTACTTTATTCGCTTTCTTTGCATTGATGTCCACTCTCGCTCCGCGTACAAGAACGAGTCGATGGACCCTGTTCTTGTGGATCAACATTGGCAATCATACCTCCCGAGATGTCCTTTGCAATCCGCACCGACCACAACAATTTGCGTCATATTCTCAACTAGAAATCGTCACACCAACACAACAAGTTAGGGTAGCCAAACTCTTGGGGTATTACTTTACAGTGGAGTTACGATCAGGGTGGTCCAACAAAGCAGGCACTATTTCAACAATTTGAGCCCACCTCATTTTTGGCAGTATACATTCCGATATGGGAAGACAATGTGAATGTGCAACAAGAAGTGTTAACAGATTCCACATTGTGCAAGGTTCTCGAACCGAAAAGGACCAACCACGCGGGTAACCCACCATTCTCCATTGTTGGAGTAGCAACTCCTTCACTGAGGGGAACTAGTCCTAGACGCCTCGAATTGCATTCCACAAATCCGCGTTGAGCTTAACGTTACATCTACCGCCATCCCATGTCGGCGCCTTCCATACTAACTGTGAATTTGTTGCATCCCTTTACTGGTTGGGTATGTTTCAACAAGTGAAGGCCTAAGTGACAGTATGACTTTAGCGTTAAAGGGCCAAATACGAGATCGCATTTCTAGGTGGGCTACTTCAGTCCTACCCATTCTAGAAAAGATTTGGAAGGATATAACCATAGACTTCACAACAAAGTTTCTGCACTCAATCCTAGTGGTGGTGGATCGCTTGTTGAGGTATGGTCATTTTTTGCCGCTCTACCACCTCTTCACCGCCTTGTTCGTCATTGAGGCTTTCATTGAGGGGATAGTGAGCGACCGTGACCCGCTATTCTTGAGCACATTCTAACGGGCTCCTTTCAAGATGCAAGGGGGACCGACAGGAAACCGGAAGTGCTTAATAGATGTTAGGAGATTTACCTCTGTTGTTTCATTTGTGATCAATAATCAATTGCGGGACTGAGCAAGCAGATGAGTTGGTCGGAGTATTCGTACAACGCATCATTTTATTATACAGCGGGCATGACACCATTTCAGGTAATGTACGAGCGCTCCCTCCATCCATCCTTCAGCATCTTCTGAGTGCCAAGTGGAAGTACTAGTTAAGGGATGCGGGGGCGGGATGAGATCTCGCAACAACTCAAACATCACATACAGAGGGCACATCAAAAGACTTCCAGGACAAATAAACGTCGTCGAGAGGTACAATTTGAGGTTGGAGACTCGACGTTTGCCAAACTCATGCCATACAGACAGACATCGATGGACAACAGGCCGCATCTGAACTTATCAACCCATTTCTATGAACCCGTCTGGATTGTAGCCCGCATGTGTCGAGTAATGTTGTCTACGGCTTCCGATGTCAAGCCGCATCGACCCGATATTCCATGTCTCTCAATTTAACAAGGCAATTAGCAACCATGTGGTGGACGGTACACTTCCACCACAGCTCGTCGATACTTGCACCATAAGGTGGAGTCCAAAGGCCAACCTTGACCGTCAGACTGCGTCATGGAGTAAGACTTTAGTCGATTACATTTCTTATGAGTTGGCAGCACCACCCTCCCTCTGATGCCAAATGGAGCAATCTGGACGAGTTCCGCCACCAGTTTTAGGAGTTCAGGCTTGAGGGCAAGGCACATTCCCTAGATATGGTATTGCTATAGACGACGAGGTCTCGACGACGCGTATCTAGCAAGTCTACACAAGCAGGACGAGCTGAGCGGCCTAGTGGGACATTCTGGGTGGACTACCCGAGAAGATCAAATTTTGTTGAATTTGAATAATTACATGTTTGACATTCTCATGGGATATATAAGTTTGTATGTGATATGTGAGAACTTATGCTTGGTTAAAATATTTGGAAAAATGTTGGCTCAAGAGGTTCTCGCTTGAGATTTCTCTCATCTCTTGCTCCTCCCTTCTCCTTCCTACAAATATCTTTTCCCCTTATGGGGTAATAGAATTGCACGTCCTAACTGGAGATGAAGAGGAAGACGTTAGTATGGCTGACTTTGACTCCTTGGAATTATAAGACAACTTCTGCCAAAGACTCTTTGGGCCCTCTACACCAGCTTGACCATCTACGCCAGCTTGACCACCCATTTTTTCAGTCAGACATTTCAGCACCTCACACTATGAAGCTGAGGGGCCATCTTCACACGAGTTTCATCTTAATGATCAATAATGGGGTGAGTAATAATTTCCTCTCCCAAGAATTAGTGACTTGATTGCATCTTTCCAAGAACCTGAATATGGGTTTTACTGACAATGTGCGTAGCATCCCCACAATCCAATTAGTAGTCTCTACCACAATATATCTTAGCAAGTGGGCCTTTGCAACATTACATCAAACTTCAACGCATTTGGCTTGGGCGGGATAACCGTTATTTATTGACAGCCTACTTAGAAACCTTGGGGGGCGTCGATGCATTATGCGAACATGACCATATCCTTTACATTTCATGGAAAACCATATGCACTACAAAGCGAGTCTCACTCATTCGAACCAGCTCTCTAGGCCAACCAAAAGACGCAACAAGTTAAATTTCATGCTCTCTTATGGCACATCGACACCACCAGTTTAAAGGAAACAGCCGATCTCTTGGTCCAGTCAATACCCCCACAACTACAGCATCTTCCCTTTCCATTCTCTCTGATGGCACATCAACTCCACTAATTTAAAGGAAATGGTTAATCTCTTAGTCCAGCATGTACCACATGTCTACAACATTCTCTTTCCTTCACGTAGGTATTCACTCAGCCAAAGGGCCTTCCTCAGCAAACAGTCAGAGAAACAAGAGTTAGCTACAGTTTTGTGCAGCTCTATCCATACACTCATATTCAAAATGATGAGATTGAGCAGCTCATCGTGGAGGTGCTCGCCGCAACAATCATCAACCCTTTCTCAAGTTTGTTCCTTCAGCTGCGAAAGAAGGGTGAATGCTACCGCTACTACATAGACTACCACGTATTGAACCAAGCCACATTGGCGGGTAATACCAATACTACTGATGTAGGAGTTAATGGAAGAATTGTGTGGCAGAGGACAACCGCAAGATGGTCTTTCGAAAGCTTGATGGACATCAAGTTTTTTGTTATGTTGTTCAGGTGATGCAACTTATGTTGCACCAATCGCATCAAACAGAACCTCACATCACTAGAAATTATTTCCATATTTTTGGCATTTTCTTGTTATTGCAGTCTAATTTTCGTGCATTGTGTTTACAATGATTGATTTGACCGGCTAATAAGAAAAAGGACATAAATCTCGGGATCTATTTCAAGTTTTTTTCTGGAATACAATCAATTTAAAGCAGGAAAATATTCAAAAGTGGGAGGCTGAAAATATGACTTGAAGAGAAGGAAATCTCTTTTACAAGCCCTAATCGGCCCTAGCATATAAGTCTTTGGAGTTGCGTCCTCCTTGTTGTCAACCTTTACTATTGTTGCGTCCTCCTTGTCCGGTCCAAACGTCTCATAGCCGCTTATTGAACCTCCCAAAGCCTATCCAGCCACCTACTGAGTCGCAGACCTTCTGTCCAATTTCCTGTTGAGCTTCCCAAGTCATATCTAGCCACATGCCAAGCCTCACGGATCCTGTCCAGCCATCTGTCAAGCTTCCCTAGTCCCTCTCCAACCCTTGGAACACCAACCACAGTCTAATTGTCAGAAATCCTTTAAGTGGCTGGCTAAAGCCCAACATCCCTCCAACACCCAAACAACATTCACCAACCCACCATAACCCTATCTAGCCAACCGCTTGTCTGATCTGCATGCAACGCCATACAAAAGTAACTTCACTGCAACCAAATACCCATACATGACCTACTTCTCTCTGACAGCTATCATACCACATGGGACCCAAGCTACTCGTTGCCGCAGGATGTCAGGGTAATCTCTACACTTAGGCTTTGTTTGGGGCGGTGGTGGCGGTGGGAAAAGCTCTATTCCCACCACCACCACTCTTTGTTGGTTGTTTGGATGAGGAGCTTTTTCAAAACAGCTTTTTCAAGAAAAGTGTTTGGGGGGCTTTTTGAGCAGCCGGTCCAACAAAGCTTTCTAAAAACCGCTTTCTTTGCTTTCAGTTTTTTCTCTTTTATTCGAAGGTTTACGAAAGTCACGCCCCGACCATTCGTGATCTGTCTTTCTTCTTTCTCGCCGCTACAAATGTTTTTTTCTCATTCGCGATTTTTCACTCATTCGTTGTCTTTGCTTCTCACCACTGACCTTTTGTGACAGCTTATTTAGTATTTATATAATATTCATTTATCTATGCGATAAATGATTAGCATAAAACATATTTTTTTATTAAAAAACTACACAGCTATTATTAAAAAGTTGTTCTTCTAAACAGAAAAACTTAAAACATTTTTTTGAAGAGCACTTTAATGGAGATTTTCCAAACAACTTTCTAGACAACTCTTAAGGGCTTGTTAGGGAAAGCGGCACAGCAATGGCATGCCGCTAATTTTTAAACAGCAAGACCAAACATTTCTTTACCATCGACAGTGGTTGCAGCTGCCGTTCATTTTATGATACAAGATCACAATCGCCAGTCACGCTAGGGCTCCCGATTCACCTGCAGTCCGCGATTTCCCTCGTCCATTCCAGTGCGAAGCGCGCGATAGACGACGTGGTTTTCTCGGTGATTTTCTCCGACGCCGCTCCTCCATATACGGTGAAGCCGCTCCTCCATATACTGCGACGCCTCTCCTCCCTCTTCTCCGACGACGTTGACGCCTCTCCTCTCTCTTCTCCGATGACGCTGACGCCTCTCCTCACTCTTCACCGGCAGGTATATAATTCTTTCGCCGTCTTGCCGCTCTCATCCAGTGCACAAGTCAATTTCTTCCCATTTTTGGTATTTTTTCCCCCGCAACGTGATTTATGGTGATATTTTTCTAGAATCTTGTTCTTTTGCTCCCGATTTCTGGGCTATTTCTGCTTCTATATATTTCCCCATTGCTGTTTTTCCAATTTCTGGGTTGGTTGTATGTTCTATCCTGATATTTTCCCAAGTTCTGGGTGAAAGCTAATGTTCTATCCTGATGTTGCTTCAACATTTCTTTGTTAATGTTATGTAGTTCTTGTAGTAGTAGGTTGTATGTTTAGAAATAGCTTGGATCTTTGAGTTGTTATTTGCATCATTAGTTATTTGCATCAATAGTTTTGTATGGTTGCATAATTATTATACATCAATGCAAATGTTTAGGTGAGTGATGGTAAATCAAAGGATGTTGTCTGAAAGTGCACAGTGGCTCCCATGAGTATTCCCTAAAAGGGGTGAATAGAGATTTAAAAATTTTCAACAATAAGTGCACAGAAAAACAGTCATAATTACTAGGCATACAAAATTCCAACCAGAATAAAGATAATCACAGAATAATGAAACTAAATAAGAGACAAGCACAAAAAATTCCACAACACAGAAGACACAAGAGCTATAGTGGTTCCCCAAAATCTGGGTACTCCACTCTTCTACCACTTTGGTAGGTATACACTATCACAGTGCCTAAGTCGTTTGATAAGAAGATTCTTAGAACCAAAAACTGAGTCTTTTGCTAAGAAGACTCTCAGAACCAAACTAGATCTTTTGATAAGAAAATCTTGAACCTAACCAGATCTTTTGATAAGGAGATCTTGAATCAGGCTTAATCCTTTGAAAAAGGATTCTTAGGACTCTTTACTCAATTTACAGAAAATAGGAAATAGAGTAAGAAGAAGAAGTAGAAGATAAAGATTCTTCTTCTGAATTAAATCCTCTTTCAGCAGTCACTGAGGATTGTAGGCACTAAGTGTTATGGATCCTTTTTCAGAGAATGAATCCTTGCTTAGAAGAAGATGCAAGGATTATGATAGCACTGATCCAGTCTTGATCTCTATATTCTTTTTATGTTTCTTTCAGAGATAGGGGAAGAAGAAGCCTTCTGTAGCTTGTAGAAGAATGTAGTACAGAGATCTGTCGTGTGAACTGTAAAAGAGAGAGAGAGATAAAGGAGAATGTTATGACCTTTTTGAATTATGTATGTATATTCTTCTGTTGATTGGAGATGAATGACTTTCTTTTTCTGATCCATCTCCAGTTGGAATGTCCAAGAAGAATTATCGCTCTCTTTCTATTTATGTTGACAGTCCGTCAATATCCTTTTGTATAACTTCCAATTTCATCACTTTTAAATCTCTGGAATTATTCTTTCTCTTCTTGTACATGTGCGAGCCGTTATAATTCAAATATCTTCCATATATATCTTTTAAATAAGCATCAGAATCTATTCCAGGAAGTTTTCCAAATCTGTGGTTGTATTCGACGTTGCGTCGAATAACTTCTGACTTCTAATCGGCACACCTTTGAATTCTACTAAAAGCAGCTTTGAAATCTTCCTCAGTTTTGAATTGAACTCTGATATCGACGTTGTGTCGATTCCTTATCGACGTATCCGTCGAGATGAAGAACGTAGACTTCAAACTCTGACTTTTGCGCCGAATACAATTCGATGTTGCGTCGACTGCCAGTCTGAGTTATCTTTACTTCTATTTGAAGTTACTTCGACTTTCAATCGAAGCTGCGTCGACTTATTTTCGACGCAGAATTAACTCAACTGAATTTTATCTCCTTTTGACTAGACGTTGACACTCTAATGTGAGTATGTCATCCTAGGACATCTAAAGACCATATTACCCTCACTATACAACATGGGTAATAAATCCTAGAGGATGAAATCCCTTTTACATAATTTGTAAGATAAATCAAGAGGATGTGTTTCCCAACAGTGTCATTTCTGCACAATGGGAGTCTGCACACGTGATGCTATTTTACGATCTCTGTATATGAGAGATTGAATTAGGTAATAGACCGACCACTCATTTTAGCAGGGATGGTTGGATTAACTTGATTAAAAACTTCAGAGAGCGCACAACATTTAATTATACTCGTGCACAATTGAAGAACAAATGAGATCAGTTGAAGAAGCATGAGTGGAAGCTATGGCGGGACCTTAAAAGAGGGGAGACAACAAAAAGAACGGTTGATGCTTCTGATGAATGGTGGGCAGAGCGAATTAAGGTTAGGATTTTGCCTTCGATGATTTTAGATCTCTACAATTATGTTTACCTGCTTCCAATAAATTTTGATACGCAGACATATCACCGGAGCTCGAAGAAAAACTTGATAAGATGTTTAGCTTGATCGTTGCTACGGGAGAAAAATCATGAATCTCATCCATGGGGGGAAAGCTAACATGGATCATGTTGTCGAGAATATTGCTACCCCAACTGATAATATGAACGAAAGTGTGCACGTAGAATGTGATGGTGGCACGAGTGGAAGTAAAGAACATGATGTTGGCTCGAGTTCAAAAATAATGTCAGGTATAAAAATATTTCGTAAAGGTAAGAAAAAGAAAATATGAGCAAAGAATGTGATTTCAATGTGTTTTGCATATGTTGTAACTGGATGAGAGGGTTCAGCTCATGATAGCCACATTTATCATTGTATTGTGCGAGATAGAAGGTATAAATTTCCATATGCGCCTCCAGGTAAATTTATCACTTATAATGCATAAATATTATTTAAATTTTTGTTATAATTAATCATTTAATTACATGACTATATTATCTAGTTGATGTCGGATATCCTTTAGAAACGGGTCTTTTGAATCCATTCCCAAAAACAAGATATCACTTGTCAGATTTTGCTCGAGGCGATCGCCCTGTTGAAGGCCGTTATGAAATCTTTAACCAAGTGCACTCCTCTCTTCGTAGTGTTATTGAACGAAGCTTTGGGGTGTGGAAAAATAAATGGTGCATCCTTAGGAAGATGTCACGATACTCGTTCTCAAAGCAATGCATAATTGTGGTGGCTACAATGGTCCTCCATAATTACATTAGAAGACATCCATCTAGGGTTGATCAAGAGTTTACAGCATGTGATGATGATGAGAACTTCGGGCATCCGGAAGCGTACAAACATAGGGCAAGAAATCGACGGACCGACAGGTCACAAGTCCGAGCGTAGAGCCAGTTACACATGAAGGGACATGTGCAGCAGAGTTGTCTGCTTTGAGAGAATTCATTGCAGACCAATTACAAAATGCTCACGAAAATAATTCAAACATATATAGTTTAGCATATTAATTACTTAATTTACATTATATTTATCTAATATATCATAATTCTCTTTTGCATGTGCTGTTTGTTTGTGATACAGACAAGGGAGCGTGATCTATTTAGATTATATTTCTCGCAAACTTCTATGTCGAGCAAACTATGTTTATTTATATCTGTTTGATGATTATTATCAATATTTAGGCTTCATAATTTACTATTATCAGTATATATATTATCTAGTGTCTTTTCTTTTTGTTTAACGGTTTAATTTTCATTACCTGCAAACAATTAATTCTGCACCACTATTTCACACAGCACTGCGAACCCAGTTTTTCAAACAGTTTCATGAATTTTTCCACCACTCTGCAAAACAGCAGATTCCCCCACCACTGTTTCCCACCACTGAATCTCTCAGCGCTGCAGCTTAGCCAAACATGCCTTAATGTCACCACTGGTTTCCCACCACTGCTTTTTCCACCGCCACCGCCGCCCCAAACAGAGCCTTAGTCTTGTTTTTGGGCTTTATTCAGATTTGCGCATTTCTATCTGATTTTATTATGAGATCGCATTAATTGAGCTTGTCCTAGGTATTTGTTCTTTGATTATAATTATTTTTCTCACCATTATTGTGCAAGTAAACAATATTGTGGAAAGTATGTTCACAATTTTCCAAACCATACAAGCACGGAGTTAAGTTTGTCAAAACTTTGATGAAATACTTCATTAAGATTATCATTCGAGCGAGAGTGCACTACTTGATCTCAATTGGAATTAAGAATCCTTAATGTTGAATTTTGTTCTGGGTTTATATCATCAGATAAACAAATGTGCCCACAACTTTTCAGGACATGATGAATGACATATTCAATGGTGCTCTAAGTATATCATCATTTTTATGACACTCGTTTATAGTCAACAATGACATGAGCATATGGAGCATCTTATGTTGACCTTAGCTACGTCCCAACGCCATTCCTTGTATGTCAACTAGAGATTTTCTTTTGGTCAACTGAAGATAAATTACTTGAGCCACACCATCTCCTCGAATAGAGTTTCCATTGAACTGGATAAAGTCTCGACAAACCTTCAATGGCCAATCATGCAATTGACTTCCATCATTTGGGGATTCAATGAGTCCTACGGATGGTTCATTCAAAATTATGGCAAATCAACTCAGCTCGCCCACTGACAACCTCCAAAATAAGTATTTTGGAATCGTGTTCCATTGAACAAATGAGATCGATGCAGCTTTTAAAGGCCTACAAAGGGCTATAATAACATCCCTTCTTCTAGCCATGCTGGATTTAAGCTCTTCATTGTAGAATGTTATGACTTATGCGTTCGGCTCAGGTGTTGGCGCAGCCTTGTGTAAGATCACAAGCTCATTGCATACTTTAGTTGCACCTTCTCAAGTCAAATTCAATGTTGCTTCGTGTATGAAAACAAGTTGATGACTCTTATTTGATGGTATAGGATTGGTGAAAATACCTTCAATGCCCCACTTCATGGTTCACACAGAACACCTTAGCTAACGATACATCTTGAGACAAAGATCTCCACAAGCGAAATAGATTTGGATGGCCAAACTCTTTGGCCAAGAGTAGACAATGAAATTCAAGGAAGGGAAGACCAACCGAGCAGTCGACGCCTTATCACGACAGTCAGAATCGATGTCAATCATAACCTCACAACCTATTTGGGAGGAGGTTGAATTGATGCAGCAGGAAATGTCCACAGCCCCCTATCTCAGGCAATCATAACAATCATTCATACCGACCCCCAATACTCATGCCACATTCTCCCTAATCGGCAAAAGGTCGCACCATTAAGATCATCCCTTCCTCATTCGACTTCCTCATGCATTCCCAAAATCCAGGCCAAAATGCTCTACTCCACTGGAGGGTCACGACACACATGGAGGCCCTTGAGGCATGTTGTTGACTAGTGACGACCTTCTACTAGGGCAATATACCCCGTTGCATAGAGCAATTTGTGGTCTTCTTCTTCACATGCCCAAGTGACTAGTATGAAACGGCATTCCCACGAGGGTTTCTTCAACATTGTCGGTTATAGAGTTGGTGTGAGATGACATTACCATGAATTTCATAACGAATCTACCAAAGTCTAATGGGTAAAATTACATTTTAGTGATGGTAGACTGTCTTTCCAAATATATGTGTTTTATTACCATGTGATACTCGTTCTTTCCTCTGTGAGATGGTTCGCATGCAAAGGTTTCCTCAATATATCTCGCCAACGACGAGTATCTGATCTTCATGTGTTCTTTTTGGCAGACCATTTTCAAGCTCCAAGGCACACAGTCACGCATGAGCACGACCTATCAACGCCGAAAAATGGAGGACCTCAACATATGCTTAGAGGCATATATTTGTTGCTTTGCCACCAAGAAACCCCACCAATAGACCAAGTGGTTAAGTTAGTAGAGTATTCTAACACCGCGTCCTTTCACGCAACGACCAATACCACGCCCTTACAGATTATGTACAGATGAGTACTTGCACAATGTCATGACACTTGAGGGATTGCCAAGCTGAAATATTAGCCATCGAACTTCAAGATCACGATGAGATGTTACGTCATTGAGCTCAACAACAAATGGCACATCACACAGATAAACATCATTGTGCGATCAAGTCCAAAGTAGTTGACATCAACTTTGCCAAGCTCTGGCAACACATCTACTCATTCGAATTTCTTATAAAAACACTACAATCGTAATATGTTATATTCCATTTAAAAATATTTTCCATTCATTCTATTTCTTTCAAAAGTAGGAATGATATAAAAGCATAAGCTGAAATGAATTCAAAGCTCAAAAAGGATATTTCAATAGTAATCTTGTGAATCTTACCCCATAAGTGAAAAAGGTGGAGTAGACAGTGGTGAATTCAACTCTAGAAATTCACAGGACGTTATAATAATAGGTTCTGCAAAGAGAACCTGCAACAAAAAAGTCTGTTTAAGATAATCTAATAAAATTGGTTAACTAAAAAATAAATCACTGCAATTCAGGATATCCTACAATGCAAGTTGGCATGCATATGTCACTTGACGAATAAAAGAAAAAAGTAAGTTCAATGATGTCGTCTTCTGGATTAAAAAAACAAGGAGAAAGATCAAATATGGAAAATTGTTCACACAAAAATTGCAAAAATAACCAAGAAAAATGCATACAACAATTTTCAAATCAGATCTATCCTTCAGATATATAATAAATAGAGAGATAAGTATCTTCAAAGGACCTGAGTTTCTCTTATGATGCTTCTCTGTAAAAATAGATTATTTACTAACCATGTTTAAACAAACATAACACAGATTCCTCCCCTTCTACGTATGAAACATCAAATAATTCATCAAGGTGTTAAAACTTTAAAAGGGTATAATAAATAGATAAATAAGATATTTAAGTGAGGTTCCTAAGAAAGTCAGGAGTCAAATATTGGAGAAATACAACATTAATTAATGAATCAACAAAGTGGACTGACCTCATCAACATACTCATCAAGTTGTGG
This sequence comes from Dactylorhiza incarnata, assembly GCA_033032865.1. NCBI lineage: Eukaryota > Viridiplantae > Streptophyta > Magnoliopsida > Asparagales > Orchidaceae > Dactylorhiza > Dactylorhiza incarnata. The sequence goes on from JAWHQI010000066.1 coordinate 5,244,448, forward strand.
ATGAGTAAAAGTCTGTGCAAACAACACACAAGGCTCTGGTCGGCCCATACCTGTAAAGCACAAATTGTGGATTAAAAGGAAGCCAAAATTAAAAGAATCTCTGGTTAAAAAAAGATGCCAAGGAATGAAGCAAAATATAATGTTTGGTAAGAAGGCTGCAGCAAAGAAACATGAGAAGTGGTGTGATTGCCTTCGTACAATAACAGTACATGGTCGAAGCAAGAAAGCCGGAATGAATTTGGGTAACTGGTTATTCACCTAACTGTCACAAAAAATATTCATCGTGCTAGCTAAAAGGATGACTTCTACAAATTTTACAATTTACACAAAATAGTATTCAAATTACGCTTATAACAATATCCACCAAAATACAACAGCAACTCAGACCCTCAAATTCTGCAGTTTTATGCAGCAAAATTATAATTATTATAGTCATTCAACGAACTATATATATATATACATTCTAAAAAGAAATACTTTTAGGACCACTGAGGCTGCTAAACATCCATCCAAGCAATCCTGGCCATTTATTTTAAGCGATGGAGAGAGAAAGAAAGAAAGAAAGAGAGAGAAAGTGGGCCCTTAATGAAGAAAGTGAGGGGAGAGAGAAAGGAGAGAGAGAGATGGCGGAAGGGAGAGGAAGAGGAGAGAGAGAGAGAAAGAGGGAGAGGGATAGGGGGAGAGAGGGAGAAAAATGAATTTTTTTATATTCAAGCGTACATTTTTTTTTAAAATAAAATTTTGATTTTGATTTATATTTTGTACGGTCGTTTTGAGTACTCATACGTATATGTTAAGGGCGCAACCCACCTTGATGTGAGCGCAACCCACCTTGATGTGAGCGCAACCCACCTTGATGTGGGCGCAGCCCGCCTAGATGCGGGCACAGCCCACAACAGCGCATCAATTTAACTGTTCCGCTTGAATGCGGGCGAAGCCCGCAGCGACGCATAGATCTGGGGAGGGCGAAGCCCGACGATCAGGGTCCGGGTACTGTCGCGCGGGGCACGGGGGCCCCGATGCTCTGTCACTCGTATATATATATATACACACTTAAGGAGCCACTGCTCTAAATCTCTAGTGTTGAGACAACGACGGTGGTATTTCTTGTAACTTGATACCATAGTGTCTACATTGTGCATCACCACTCTCACCTCTGATGCCATCCATGAGTTGCATTCATTCTTCCTCGACCACTGGTGGTACCCGTCAACGCCAAATGGATTTAACTTCACTTTTCTTGCTTGATCCCAAAGTAAATTTCATGAACTAGCGGTGAACCATTAGGAATAATTGGTTAGATACATTGATTTTCTATTTCAATGATATTCAAAAAATATTTGCTGATCATTTGAATTTCGTTAGTTCATTTATTAAGCTATAACCGCATATATAAGAATTAATGTGTATATTATGCATCCGCATACATAGCAACTCTTCCATTTGTTTTCGGAAAGGCCACAAATTTTATGTCCTACCATATTACATTGAAAAAAGTATACGTATGATGATCCGATGTTGGGACGAGATTGCCTCTTGAAAAAGGGGGTCGCAGTGACCAAGCCCGGCCGACTATTTACCAAAACACAGGTCTCCGCAAAGTCGTAAGACCATGTATGGAGGATGACGCCTGTCCAGTGCCGGAAGGTCAAGGAAGTTGGTGCTTGCGGTCCCCGATCTTTTTCTGGCTACATCTGACGCTCGACTGGAACGACTTCTTCGATGATCAATTAGCATCCATATGCTTTTGCATGCCTTAGATGGCAGCTTCCGAACATCCAGGATTGTTGTTTTCAGGACTCTGACAATTCATCCACATCAAAACCCCCCTTCGACGATCATTCCAACATTCATGAATTCGACGATCGCTTATGAAACCTTCAACAATCATTTCAACATTCTTAAGCTGCATATCTTCGGACTCTGACATTAGATCGACATCGATCCCCCCTTCGACGATCTAGGACCGCCTTCTTTCAGTTGGGCATTCCTTGTACCATTTCCGAACAAGAAGTTTTTGCCTTGAATTCCATCAACAATGCCAGGAAACTCGGAAACCTCTTCTAGCATGTTTATCGGGGAAATACTACCACAAATACATCTTGATTGGAACAACTTCCCAACCAAGTTACCATCACAACAGTTCCCTTAAATGACAAGAACTATCTTGCATGGTCTCGATCCATTTATTTAGCTCTTTATTAACATTGATTGTTGAACCAAATTGATGATACAATAGTTGAGTCTCTACGGGACGACCGTACGTGGGATAAATGGGACGCCAATGAGTCAATGGCTTTCTCGTGGCTTCTTAACTAAGTGGATAAATCGATCTACCAAATTATATACATGATATTACAATGGTCATTTGGGCTCAAGCCACAGCCGCTTACTTTCAGCAAGGGAACTATGCACAAGTGTCCTAACGTCACTCTTAGATCACTTGTCTAGTGCAAGGAGAGCTCTTTGTTACGCAATACCATTCAAATTTCAAGTTCATAGGGAACTCAATTACATTGGCCCCATTTAGCTAAAATGCACGGAGGATCTGAACATGATTCATGTACATGATGACTGGAAACATGTATACGCTTGTCTCCAAGGGTTGAACCCATATTTTGACCATATTAGAGTTCAGATGTTAGGAAGATAGTTTGTCTTCCCTTGTTGAGGCCTTCAACTTAGTCCAACAACAATTTGATCATCGTCGATCACTTACTCAAATTGTTCGTCAGGACCACGCTGCTCTTGCAGCCATCGATACTCGAGGTGCCCTCTCTCCACTCGCCCTCGTGAAAACTTTGTTTGTCGGTGACTACTGCCACAAACCTCAACATATGAAAGAAAACTTCTATAAATATATGGTCGCTCCAACACCACTCGTAATCGGGGACGTGAGCGAGGTCCACTACCCACAGGCCAACACTTGGCCTTTCCACTTGCAGCTCACTTAACTGATACTACATCTCACAGTGATATTCCTTCTAATTCATCCAATGGCAGCTTTTCGGCAGAAGAAGTTTAGGTTATGCAACATTTTTGCAATGGATGACTACGAAGACAGATACACCTCTCGGAGGCCAACCAACTGCCTTCTCTACTCATATCGCACAGCTTATCTTCAATACACAGATCTCTACCCAACAAAGTACAGAGTGGTTCATTGACTCCAAACCAACGGATCACATGATGGGTTCTTCTGATTGTTTTACCTCCCATGTTCCTCTTTCCGGGAAGAAGTTTGTCTTATTGATGGCACTCAGTCAATCATCTCTGATAAAGGGAGTATTGCTTGCATCCCCAACCTTTCGTTATTCTCTGTTTTTAATGTTTCTACTTTTCAAGGAATCTTCTCTCCAATAGTAACATCATTAATAGCTTAAATTGTATGGCTATTTTTCACCACCCTCATGTTGTTTCTCAGGATCTGAGTATGAAGGGGTTCTCCGCTCTAATAGGATGAGAAATGAACTTTATGTCATAGATTACAGTTCCCCTTGCGCACTGATATCCCCCGCCTCCATGACTCTCATGTATTGGCACCGCCATCTAGGACATCCATTCATTAAATGCATCATCTTCTTCCTTTTCTTTCCACAAAACTGTTTCAAAAATTTCACTGTGATGTTTGTGAATTGGCCAAACATAAGTGATTCTCATTTATTCATGTTTTTAACTCGTGTTAAACCTTTTGCTTTAATTCATTATAATGTCTAAGGATCTAGTATTATCCTTTATATGTTAATCATTGGTTTGTTACTTTTATCAATTTCCACTCAAAAGTTACTTAGATATATGTCATGGATACTAAGAATAAAGTCTTTTCTTACTTTAAATTGTCACATGCTATGGTTGTTACAGAGTTCAATGCAAAGGTTAAGATTTACGAAATAATAATGATACTAAATATATTGAGTATAGTTTCACCTCTTATTTAACCCTGTGTTATTGCTCATCAGACCACTAGTGTGATTACTCTTGCTCAGCATAGGGTTGCTGAGAGAAAATAAAGACATCTTTTTGAAGTTGTCGGAACCCTCATTTTTACCATACATTTCTTCATCACTATTGGGATGATGATGTCCTCACTACCACATATCTTATTAATCACATGCCTTCAAGTGTGTTTGGATTCCCATCCCCCACTACTATCCTAGGGATACCACCTACTCACCTTCAAGCCCAGGTGTTTGGGTGTGTATCCTTCATCCACATTCATAAATGACCCTAAGGCACTAAGATGTGTCTTTGTCGAATATAGACCTACTCAAAAAGGTTACAAATTCTATCAGTCTCCATCCAGAAAGACTCATGTCTCTATAGACATTACTTTCTGTGAGTCAGAGTCATACTTTCCTGCATCACTTCAGGGGAGAAATTTAGTGAAGTGAGTTCTTCTGTGGGAGCAAATAGTGAGTCGCATCGTCCTCTTCCCACCACTCACTCTCTTGCACTGAGACCTTTTCAAGTGAGTCTTTTAGGGAGGGGGGGGGGGGGGGGGGGGGGGAGGGGATATCAAGTTTCACTACCCTGTCCCTGATAGTGAGCCACATCACCTTGTCCCTGCTAGAGACTTTATGGTCAATACTCCGCGGCGCAAGAGCATGGATCATGTCCACCCATAACTTTAAAAGATGCTTCTGACTCAATTCTGGAAGACTGTCCAATCGCTCTAAAGATACTCATACTTGTAGTCAACATCCCATCTCTCACTTCACCCCTTACACTTCTCCATCCTCATCTCATCAAATGCTTATAGCATCTCTTGCATATATCTGTCCCTAATCATTGGCTGAAAAGTCTAAAAGATACAATTGGAGAGGCTATGATTGATGAAAATACTCATCTGGAAAAAAAATCATACTTAAGATATGGTCTCTCTCTAAGGGAAAAAGGTTATTGGGTGCAGATGGGTATTCACAATTAAACAAAATTCAAAAGGCATAATTGAGCGATTCAAGCATGGCTTCTTGCAAAAAGGTACCCTTAGACATAAGGGGTTGATTTTTCTGAAAAATTTTGCTCCAATAGTGAAGATGAACATTGCCAGAGTTTTCTGTATGCCCTAAAAATAAATCTAGCATATGCGAGGAAGAATGAAAATGAATTAATTCAAGGCATGCATCTAGATACCCATGAATAATCTATCTGCAACATTATCTTTTAAATAATTTTAGTAGAACTAACATAACACTATAATGATCAATATGTATAAGTGATAGCTATAATTAATCCGCATCAACGATACCACTGCAAATGCGCATGTGAAGAAGCCAATGCTACTGACATCATCACCTTGCAATTGTGCTCATTGATTCCGACAATAATGGTCAATACATCATGCTCATGAGGAATCAGAGAAGAACATATTAGCAAATCATGTTTATCAAGTTTATTATCAGGACTAATATACAATGAAGTTTAAAAATAACACTACCATATCAACAATATAGTTGCTCTCATTGGACCATATGAATGTGAATTGAATACCACCAATCATGCTCAATGATAGACGATAGATTTTTTTTAACAACATGTAGATAAAATGCATTGCTTATAAAATAAGAATAAACTACCTAACTGAATAACTTGAGTATGATCTTACTTGTAGCATTCAACGTTAAAGCGATCTAAATTCACCAATCATGAACAAATAGTCCAAGTCAACACTGGCATACACTTGAACAATATAGAAGTTTAATATGCTTAGTTGTCTAAAACTCCCAAATATGAACCACAACCTATTAAGCCTTTAATGTCATCAAGGGATCTATACCAACAGAACTTTTGGCAATTTGTGGATTCCACTCATGATGCGGACTAAATTGTTTTTAGAAAACTGCTTTGAGTTAAATTAGGTAACAAGACTGAAATTCAGTCCGCGCTATGATCCCGTGTGAGTGAGCTCCTCGATAGTAAACCTAGAGCCTATGTGATGTACCCAAACAATTAGCACGACGTAAAGTTGGCTAGCATGCCGCAAGCGTTTTTTGCACTATAATAGCTGCAAGGAGATCAAAAGATTTGAGAAATTACGGCAGCGGAAACGGAATGCATGCAAGTAAATGGAGTAATCACTTAAAACAAAATTGCATAAAATTTATTCTGATACGTAGGAACTAAGATTATACCTGCAAGGTTTCCCGGGTCTAAGTTGGGCTGGCTGGAGGTTACTTTCTGTTGGGAAATATCAGTGGGATGTGGCCTTGACTAGATCGGGAGTATTGGGGTTGGTGTTTGACGGGCTGGCTGGTTTGGTTGGAGGTTCGGGTAAGGGTCGTAGGTTCTGGAATCGGGTGGTAGCAGGGGCAGAACTCGACGGGATGGTGTTTTGGGAAAAGTTCAAGGACTACGGCTCGGGCAAATGGATAAGGAAGCTTTCGTGGTGGTAGATTAGGCGGTGGGAAGGAAGGAATTAGGAAGGCAGTGGGCTGAGGGAGTATACCTGGCCGTCGGGTAAGGAGTAAAGCAGATTAGGATGACGTGAGAAGCAGGCGCGGCGGACGTCGAAGGTGGAGAGGAAAGGATTCGACGGAGGGTTTCCTCCCTCCTATTGGAGTCGACGAAAGCCTTCCCTGTTGGAGACAACGGAGGCTCGCGACTAGTTAGGAACATGCGGGAGCAGAACTTCGGTGGGGGCTACTGGATTATTAAGAAGCAGGAACAGTCCATTATGCAGCTCGTTTTTCAGTCTACCAGTTCACAGAAGAAGGGGTCGATTTTATAAGCTGGGGCAGAGAAAACTGTAGCCTACTCGATTTAATGGGGGCTTTGAAAACCGTCAAGTGCAAATGGTGAAACTCCAAGGAAAAAATTAAATGAAAAGGCATTAATAGGTGAAATTGGAAATAAAGAAGTTTAGTGGCCTTTCTCCTCCCTAGGTGATAAATTTCACATTTTCTTTTGAAATTAATTGAGTAACAATTTTAATTTTATGTGATTTTTTTATTTGTCCATTTACTTACATTTCACCCTATTCAGCGTTGAAGGGCCGATTTATTTAACTTCTTATTGGTTGGTCGGGCCAATAAGTCGATAATAAAACTAGCATACAGGGTTTAAAAGATGAGCATATGAAGATGACGAACATGCAATAATGCGACAAACATGAAACACGAACAAATAACAAACAAACACGCAAAAAAACATAAATCCAAAAGGATTAAATGGATGTGCTCATCGGATGCATCGCCTCATGAAGGACGGAAATTTGGAGGAAACTACAATAGCAGGTTTGTTGTTGTTGGAGCGAACTAAGTAGAAAAAAACAGGGAGTTGATATATATAAACAGCTTTTGGCTATATACAAACCAATTTTTGTAAATTTTGGGGCCTTTAAAAATACTAAACACAAACTAAATACCTAATAACAAAGTTTATTTTGTCTACTCATGCCCTACCCGACCCCAGCGCCCTCTCGCGATTTAGGAATCCCTCCCTCTGTTAACCCTCGATGGCACCTCTTCCTCTTCTCCGCCCCTTGCACAGTGTTTGTCGGCGCGAAATGGAGTCGTTGTCGCCGCTTGCCATGCCCGAGGATCATGTGGCGGTGGGCGAGACGATTTCCATCCATTCGGCGAGGTGGAAGAAGAGCACACGGGAATCTAATCGTGCGCTCTCGTCGAAGGAGTACAATTGAACCAAATCCGATTTTCCGCCGGCGACGATAGCGGACTCAGCCTTCCTCTCCCGCAATCCTTGTCATAATGCTAGAGAGGAGAATCTCAATTATCGGCAAGTATGAGACCCTTAATCGCTTCTTCTCTTTGTACTTTATTCTCGGGCCTCGTATTTACGACTGAAATGAAGCATTTTTTATGAACATATTTGTTGTCATGATACTCATTTATAGACTTTGAGTTTGCCAACTATGCGTTTGCTACTACCTACAAAAACTGTGAGGTTATTTTCTTCATAGCCAGAGAGCATTAAGGGCCAGAAAGATCCAGCGCTGAAACTGAGAACAAGACGACATAGGAGCTAGCTATGATTCACAATTCATTAATTCTTACATTTAGTTCTTTGAAGTTAATCTCATGTTCTTTCTAGTTTTGAAATTATTAGGTGTTGCGAGTCAACGCTAAAATACCTTCTCTGAGTCCTCATTGAAAACTTTTTTTTGATCAGGTTTGTATATAACAATTATATCTACGTATAACAATTTTCTAAATGTACTGGTTTGTATATAGTAAGAGTTTGTAACAACGCCCTAAAAATAACAGAAGGCTTTGGAGAGAATTTAAAGAATGATGGAAATTTTGTATGCTTTAATTATTCGCGTGAAACCTACCATCCTTTTTTTTTTTTTTGTGAATGGCTTGAGGCTTAACACTTGCACCACTTGGACAACTTTGATAAGACCCGAACAGGTAAGTACTGGTAAATCAGGAACGTATGTGGAGCGGGCCTACAAAGAGAGACTCGTTGCGAAGGATCGAAATGTGTCTACTGTTGCAGAAAAAGATCGAAAGTGTAGTCGGTGGCAATAGCAGTCAGACAAAAGATCAGTAGAAAATAGAGATGATCAGTTATCTAATTGCTTGCTCGAGCTATCGCATGAATTAATGCAAAGAAAGTGTGGTTTCTGACAAAGTTGTGGTTGATGTGAGGCCTATCATAACACGGAATGCGCAAGAAAGGTGTGAGAAAAGGGCAGATGGTAGAGGTGTTATCAGCGAGATTGATAGCGTTCGTGGAAAGCAGCTCACGAGTAAAAATGGGGCAGGCGAAGTGGGAACTTTGGCAGACTAGTGAAAGGGCAATTGGACCAGCGATCTAAAATAAGATGGAGGTTACAGGACTGGAAGGTTTAAGGAGCAGCTCGGGCCCTGCCCTTATGACAATTCAAAATGAGGCATGTGGGAAGCTTGTGGTTGGAAACAATTTTGGGTAGTCGAGGATAACGTTTAGAATAACCATCAGCAAGTTAAGGGCTCGTAGGCTTAGATTGGTGGGAATGAAAAAAAGGGGGTGTGATAGTTGGTGAGAATGTTAATAGTGACCATCGAAATTGGAGTTATGCGACAAGAGGGCGGTTGTTGGTGTCTAGTGGTGATCGGGGAGTACTTGGGAGTCGGGTAATGCAAAGTGGTGTACGGCGGAGAGGTGAGGAGTGTTAGGAAGCGGTTGGGGGTCCTTTCTAAAGGTGTTGGGGAAAGAATGTCGCGTTTTTGAGAGTTGTAAGAGAGGAATGGAGGGAGTCAATGTTGGGGATTTTTTTGAAGGTTTTGAAAAGGAGGTATCTTGTACAGTAGCACTACGGATTTGTGTGGATATGGGAGTAGTGTGTTTCAGTGTCGTTACTGTTAGGTTATATGGTGAGTGGCAAGGTGATGGTGTGGTTCATGAAGGTTAGGTGTGTGCAGTGTGACGGAAGGAGATAGAACATGTTTTGGCATTGTAGCTATTGGTGATAGGGCATTCACTAGATGCACCAATGTAGTAGTTGGATGAAGGGTTGGTGTTGTGGCTTTACGTAATCAATGGAATGGGTGTGAGCATATGTCGCAGTCCTCCCAATCACCAAGTTGTTTCATCCAATGTTGTTGCACGGAGCTTCTTATCGGTGTGATGGTTGTTTGAAGATCGCTTATTGATTTGCAGAGGTTTGGATTTTTGGTGTGATCAGCAATGGTGGTGTCATTGGTGGCAAGAGGAAGCCCAGTTCTGAAACCAGTAATAGGATCCAAAACATGCGAGTATGTATAAAATAAGAATGTATGCACGAGAATGAAATAATCGATTTAAGCATATACAATTAGGGGTGCGCGTAAAAATCAAACCGATTTTAGCTGATGTGAACGGTTTGGCTCGGTTCTGGTTTTCCTAAAATTAGATGAATTTGATGATTTTCGGACCAAATTACCCATCTAAAAATAGCCTAGGGTACAAAATGTCCAACATACTAGATTTTGACGATGCAACGTGCCAAATTTAAATATTTGGAGTGCAATATGCCAAAATCTTGTAATTAGAGGGTGGAGGGCGTTAATTACCATTTTTGCAAGCCATTTAGTTATCCGCGCATCAAAAAAACTTGATGGCTATTTTCCCTGTGTTTTAAAATCGATTATTATTGCAGATGAGTTTCCAAACTAAAAGGATTATAAAAACATGATATATTTTAGGCCAATATCGCTTACAATTCTGTAAATAATAGTTCCGATAGCACGTTATAATACTAAACTCCATCTTAAGGTCGTTTAACAAAGTAACCGATAAACTATAAATATTAAATCCAAGCCAAAATAAACTACAAATAAAGTTGATGAAATTACAAAAATCACTAAGCCAACATCTCCAAAAGTGCAACCCTATGGTATCATAGCAACATGCACAAACATGAGTCGATTTTAATAGAGTATATATAAGATTACCAAAAAAATGAAAAGTGTATACTTGACTACGGAAATACGATGTTATCTGCACGAGAAATTGTTAAGAAAATCGTTCTAAACTCAAAAAAAATCAGAGATAGCAACATAGGATTTTAAAGACGTGAAAATATTCACAACGCATGATGTGAATTAAAATGGACTTGCATCTAAATTTTTGAGGTGAAAATATAAAGAGGATAAACACATGGATTATAATCGAAGGTTGACAATTTGAAGAAAAAAATCAGACCCTAAGTACCTGAAGAACAGGGGGCGGAATGGGCTTCGGCCTGTGAAATGGGAGAATGGCGGGAGGAAATGCAAATGGTATGCTGGCCGGCAAGTTGAGGATCGACCACGACTAAAACTCCCGGCCAGTGCTCCGCTCCGGCTCCGGCTTACGAGCAGGCTTCAGTTCCGGCTCCGGCTTCCGCTTCGGCTTCAGGCTCGGATTTTCCGGGAGAGCGAGTCAAACGTGAGAAGAGGAGGATCGATTAGGAGGGGAAATAATATATAGGGTTTTACGGTGAGCCTTTTATGGTGTTAATAATATTGTTCCACTATATATCTTTATTATATAAGTAAATATATCATTTTTCTTAATCTTATCGCGCTTCATTTTTTACGGAATCTTTCACATGTTTTATCCGAAATATCTTTAATATAAAAAATAAAAATAAACTTCTCAAGAGAGAGAGAGAGAGTGGGAGAGAGAGAGAAAGAGAGGAGAGATGGGAAGAGAGTGCGGCGGAGAGGGAAAGAGAGAGAGAACAATAATCTTTTTAAGTATATACGTATTCATTTTCTACTGTTGGATCTTTCACATGTTTTATTCAAAATATCTTTAATATAAAAAAATAAAAATAAACTTCTCAGGAGAGAGAGAGTGGGGGAGAGAGAGAAAGAGAGGAGAGAGGGGAGAGAGTGCGGCGGAGAGAGAAAGAGAGAGGGATCTTTTACGTATCATTTCGAGTACTCATATGTATATGTTACGGGCGCAGCCCGCAGACACATCGAGCATAGGCGAAGCCTGTGCTGAGGCGGCGAAGCCCGTGCTGAGGCAGCGAAGCCCACCTGGATGCGGCCGAAGGCCGCCCGAGAGCATTGCGTCGGGGATGGGCGAAGTCCGTCGTCGCCGGTCGGGTACTGTCGCGCTTGGCCGTAGGGGCAGAGCCCCGTGTCGGGCACTTGTGTGTATATATATGTGACAGGGCACGGGGGCCCCCGTGCAGGCGGCGATATTTGGCAGAGGTGGCGACATTTGGCAGAGGTGGCGACATTCGGCAGGGGCGGCGACATTCGGAGGGGGTGACATTCGGCAGGGGCGGAGACATTCGGCGGGGGTGACATTCGGCATGGGCGACGACTTTCTGCTGGGCGATCTATATTTATATCAGTATATATAAAACTTAATTTAATTTTGTTCAACAAAAACCATATGGTGTGATGGTTGTAATTTTTGTTTGACATGGTGGAGACCTGAGTTCAATTCTCACCATTGACAAATTTTGTGAGATTAAAAAACGGGTCATATGACACTCATTTTTCAATAAATTTAGGGGTAAAATCGTAATTTCATGTTGTATGGTACTCTACACCTCCATAGTTTTAGGTCACCGGCCCTGTGTCATGGTTGCGCAATATTTCATCAGCCGTCGGATCAAACCGCTTCCTCTCTCCACTTTTTCATAGGTCTCCTAAACCTATTAGGCGGTGACTTAAAACTATGGAGGTGTAGAGTACCCTACAACATGAAATTACGATTTTACCCCAAAATTTATTGAAAAAGGAGGGTGGCCTCACGGTCAGGGCCACCGCCGTTGGTGGCCCTGCCGGAGCGTCGTCGGACCAACCCCGCCGAGTTCGCCGGAGACCGGCGACCTCGCCGGCTGGCTCCGGTCAGGGCGGCGGCGGCTCCGGCGACGGCGGCGTACGTAGACGGGAGGGTGGAAGCCTGCTGTCGGCGGCGGAAGTAGTTTAAAAAAAAAACTTTAAAAAATTATTAAATATAATGTATATATATATATATATATATATATATTAATACAGATAATATTATATAATATATATATATATAAATAATATGTATATTAAGTTTTCTAAAACTTAATATACAGGGAAGGCCTTGTGCACTGTCACTCGAAGTTCGCAGAGTGCAAGTGAAAGCCGTCTGGTGCGGGCGAAGCCCGTTGAGTGCGCGAATACTATCGCACGGGGAACGGGGGGCCCCCCTTGCACGGTCACGACGGCGGTGACTCCGGCGGCGGTGGGAAAAGGTGGGGTGGCGGACGTCGTTTTAAAAAAATTATTAAATTTAATGTATATATATATATTAAATATAATATATATACATAATACAAATAATATTATATAATATATATATATAATATATATTTTGGGTTTTTTAAAACTTAAAATACAGAATTTCTTATTTTTTTTTATTTCTAAAAAAAGGAAAATAAATTATATATAACAGTGTGCGTGTCGGGGTGGGCGAAGCCTGCCGAGGGCGTGAAGTGTACTGTCGCGCGGGACACGGGGGCCCCTGTGCACTGTCACTCGAAGCCCGTCGAGTGCGGGCAAAAGTCGTCGGGTGCGGGCGAAAGTCACCGAGTGCGGACGAAGCCAGTCGGGTGCACGTGGAGTACTGTCGTGCGGGGCACGGGGGGCCCCCGTGCACTGTCACTCGTATATATGTATAAATACACACACACGAGTCGCACGGCTCTACGTGAGTGCCATCGGCAGACCCGCCCCGGAATGCTATTAATATATGTTATTTTTTATATATTATATATTATATTTAATTTTATATTAATTTTTTTTTCATTAAATTTTTTTGTAAGAAGAAAAAAATATTTTTTTTTAAACATCGACCGCCCTTTTGGGCTGTCGCCGCCGGTGTAACATCCTGCCAGTACAAACAATATAATAGTAGGTCTGGCCGGGACCCCATGTCATATCGAACAAACTAGTTAAACGTTAATAAGATGATAACAGAAAAGAACTACACGATAGTATCACAAGCGGAAGCGAAAGCATTAAATATATTATTTTTAAAATTGTTCACTATCTCATGAATGAAACAATAAGAGTTACGACTTTAAGGTCTTACATTCACAATGTCTTTAACTCAAACATACTTTGGCACGCATGCCAGCAATATAAGGAAAGCAGTAAACAGAGGTTGGCCTTCAAGGGTCAACTCAGCATATGGCTTCAATCCGCTACTTTTCGCTTGCGTCACCATCACCTGCGTCAAAATCCAATAAGAGGTAAACGAGGGTCAGCTATGAGCTGTCCACAAACCGTGTAACGATCCCAGCCCCGACCATCTAGCCGGCTTAGGGGCGTGTCACCACTAATCCTGCAAGCAAGCCGTACATGCAACATGTAATCAAATAAAGAAAGTGCAACAACACCGCGCAGTGTGAGGTTTCAAGCACAATCAATCTTCTAGGTTGAACAACAAATTAAGGGGAACCTAGGTATGCACATGATGTTGGTTGGGTTCACCCGGAGGATTCCCACAACCGCCTAAGCAACCGCATGAGGCTAACACATCATCAATCCACAATCAACTTCACCCTAAGCAATACAATCTTAGGTGGGAAAAAGAGCTTTTGGCCTTCTAGGTAAGCACCTTCCAAGGCATCTCTCATGATCACACGGCGTACAAGAGGTCGGCACCTCTCACCGATCTGCATGGAAACAGGTTCAGTTCAGCTTTGCCCGTGCTCTAGTCGTCGTGGTCTTACTGCACGACGCGGGTACAGCTTTGCCTCGGCCCGTAAATGTTTAACACATTCAAGTGCTACACAAACGATGGATACGCACCTAATCCTCCCAAGAGAACTTAGGCTTCATGTTAAATCATTTGGTTCGGATCCGTGATTTGGGTCCATATTTAGTGATATATATTTATATATATATCTATGAGAATATAAAGTTATATATATATATAGAAATTCTATATATATAATGTAACTGTTTGCTGGATAAAATCGCCACGGGAGAAAAATAGGAAATACTGTTTTGGAATTGCCGCCAGGAATACAAAAAAAAGCAACTGCATGCCTTTCTTGCGAGAACCGCTGGGAAGAGCATTGGAGACAAAGTAAAACCGCCTGTAGCCATTCCTTGGTAGACGTCGTCTGGGAGAACAGCAACAAACCGACCAACTTTCTCTCTCTCCCGTTTCGTTCTCTCTCTCTCTCTCTCGTGCGACAGGGAGGCCGCCGCCGGCCTTGGTGTTTCGCCGTTGGAGAGAGTAGTGTCGCTGGTCTTGGAGGTGAGCCGCCGACGTTGGAGAGGGAGTCGTCGTCGGGCTTGGCGGAGATCGCTGTGGACGTCGAAGGCTTGCGGTGCTGTAGTAGCCTTGAAGGCGTTTTGATCTCGGTGGTGGCGTTTGTCTCCGGTAGCGGCGTTGGTCTCCGGTGGTGGTTGCGGTTGAACGTCGGAGATTGACATTGAAGGTTCCGACGAACCTTGTGCGTCCGTTAGTCGGATTGCTGTTCAGATTTCTACACTCACGCGGATCGTGCGCGTCCGCCGCATCTGCGGTGTTCCACCGGACGGTCTATTTCTTCACTTGTTGTTTCCTCGTAATTGCTTTTATATAAATATATACTTGTGATTGTGCGCCGGCAGGTTTGCCGCGCGCAGTTTTTGCCTATATTGTATTCTTGTTTCCTGCAATTTTATAGCAGTGCACTGTGGTTTGCACCTGATTTCCCAACAAGTGGTATCAAAGCCAGGTTCGGTAGACGACCGTGATTGGACGTTCTAGGAAGGGTTTGACTGCGGTGGTGAACGACTAGGTCCTCTTCCCACTCTCTCAGATCCGACCTTTGAACAAATCAGGTCTTCTAGTTTGCTGAGGGAAGCTATGGCAGGGAAGAATTCAGTGTTGGCAAGGTATTCAGTGGAAAAGTTTGACGGCCGCGGGAATTTCCGCCTATGGCAGATTCAGGTCAAGGATATGTTGGTCGAGCAGGGCTTGATGCGAGTGTTGCGGGGGCGTGATGCTTTGCCCGCTCCGGTGGAGGATTCTGAGTGGACTGAGATGGATGAGCGCGCCACCAGCGCTATCAGGATGTGTGTAGACGACAAGGTGCTGTTCAACATTGGAATTGAGGAGTCTGCGGTCAAGCTGTGGGAAAAGCTTGAGGGACTTTACATGAGCAGGTCGTTGACCACGGGGCTGTTGCTGAAGCAGCGACTGTACAGCCTGAAGATGCAGGAGCAACGACTGTACAGCCTGAAGATGCAGGAGGGTGACAACCTGCAGGAGCACTTCAATGTGTTCAACGGACTTTTGAGCCAGCTGCATGTGGTTGGTGTGAAGGTGGAGGAAGAAGACAAGGCCCTCTTGCTTCTTGCCTCGCTCCAGGCGTCGTTCAGGCATATGAAGACTACGTTATTGTATGGGAAGGATACAGTAGACGTGGAGCAGATTACATATGCGTTACTGTCCAGTCAGATGTTGTCGGACCCCGCTCCTGGGGATGAGCATGTTTTGGCAGTAGATGGACGAGGGAGGCAGTTCGAGAAGGGATCTGGGAGTGCACTTGCCAGATCAGCCTCGAGGAAGGTTGTGAAGTGTTACCACTACGGGCAGAGAGGCCATATCAGGAGGCTTTGTCCACAGCGTGCACAGGGTTCTGGGGACGCCCAGAGATTGGACATAGCAGGGGTAGCCTTTGCAGATGATAGTGATGTTCTTGTCATCACTGAGAGTCGATGCGACTCTGATAGCTGGATTTTGGATTCGGGTGCATCGCAACATGTTTTGCCAGATGCAGGGATGTTTAGTTCTCTGGAGGTGATGACTGGGTCGGTCTATCTTGGTGATGGCTCAGTATGTGAGGTCACGGGGACAGGGACTGTGGACATTCGGACGCATGACGGAGCAGTGCGCAGGCTTGAGCGGGTACATCTGGTACCTAAGCTGCGCAGGAATCTGATTTCGTTGGGCAGATTGGATTCCAGTGGTTGCAGTATTGCAGCGAGAGATGGAGTTTTGACGGTGAGGCGAGGGCGCACCGTGCTCATGTGAGCTGAGCAGCGCGGTAGTCTGTACCGGCTGATGGGGACCACGATGCGGTGTGGTGTGCCCATGATTTCTGCGGCCGACATGGTGAATGGTCGAGGTGGTGCAGGGGATCGCCCTTCTGATAGTCTGACTAGGCGAGTCAGATTCAGCGATCCGGTTGCGTCGATATTCAGGGGTTGAGCCCGAGCAGGGATGAGTCGACTGGAGCAGGTCGGCTGACGCCTCAATTTTTTGGGGTGGTGCTTCACGCAGTGTTGCTTCGCATAGTCGGTGCTTTATGCAGTGTTGCCTTGTGCAGTTGGAGTGCTTCGTGCAGGTGGTGGATCCGGATCCCGAACAAAGGTGGTGGATTGTTAAATCATTTGGTTCGGATCCGTGATTTGGGTCCATATTTAGTGATATATATTTATATATATATATATATATGAGAATATAAAGTTATATATATATAGAAATTCTATATATAGAATGTAACTGTTTGCTGGATAAAACCGCCACAGGAGAAAAACAGGAAATGCTGTTTTGGAATTGCCGCCAGGAATACAAAAAAAAAAAGCAACTGCATGCCTTTCTTGCGAGAACCGCTGGGAAGAGCATTGGAGACAAAGTAAAAACGCCTGTAGCCATTCCTTGGTAGACGTCGCCTGGGAGAACAGCAGCAAACCGACCAACTTTCTCTCTCTCCCGTTTCGTTCTCTCTCTCTCTCTTGTGCCACGGGGAGGCCGCCGCCGGCCTTGGTGTTTCACCGTTGGAGAGAGTAGTGTCACCGGTTTTGGAGGTGAGCCGCCGGTGTTGGAGAGGGAGTCGTCGTCGGGCTTGGCGGAGATCGTCGTGGACGTCGAAGGCTTGCGGTGGTGTAGTAGCCTTGACGACGTTTTGATCTCGGTGGTGGCATTTGTCTCCGGTGGCGGCGTTGGTCTCTGGTGGTGGTTGCGGTTGAACGTCGGAGATTGACGTTGAAGGTTCCGACGAACCTTGTGCGTCCGTTAGTCGGATTGCAGTCCAGATTTCTACACTCACGCGGATCGTGCACGTCCGGCGCATCTGCGGTGTTCCACCGGACGGTCTATTTCTTCACTATTTATTTCCTTGTAATTTCTTTTATATAAATATATACTTGTGATTGTGCGCCGGCGGGTTTGTCGCGCGCAATTTTTGCTTATATTGTATTCTTGTTTCCTACAATTTTATAGCAGTGCACTGTGGTTTGCACCTGATTTCCCAACACTTCACACACATAATCCAATAAAGGGTGTACAAGACCGCTCCACTTCAAATCTCGTGGTGAAGGTTTGCATTCAACCAGAATCCAAGCATGGGGTTTCCATTAGGCTCTCTGAAAGACACCTAAATCTCAAGTCCCGCAATACGATGACATTTCTCACAGAGTCATTCTCTGGCACGCATTCTAGGCTTAACCTAAATACACGTCACAATCAAGCATCACCGATCCGGGCTAACGGCCACGGGTATGCTTCACACAAAATGCCTAAATCCGTTCATCTATCGATTTTCTACATGCAAATAATGTCGGGAACGGACACAATATACCCGGAGTTCCGAAGAACTATAAGAAGTCCTATACTTCACTAGTTAGTGAAAGAGACAACCTCAATATGCATAGAAAAAGAATGAAAGGATCAAACACGTCATAAGACCGGGAGGAAGGATCGTAACCCTTCCTGTTGAAACCTGCAACAGGTCTCTTAAGTTCGGACCCACTGGGGGTGCAGCCGATGCTTACTTCTCCCTCACTAGACTCTCTTGACGGTGGATGTGAGAATAAGAAAAGACACAAGGTTGAAGCGAGGAGGTCCTGCCACACACCCGGAAGATCTTAGAGAGCTTCCCCTCCCAAACCAGAGCTCAACCGGGCACCTCGGAGGGCACTAGCAGCCGACCAAAAACTAGCCTGGAGGAGAGGATTCTCTAAAATCGGATCCCCTCCAAGGTGCCCTTAAGGGTCTATTTATAGTTTTTCCTAGGTTGGTCTGCAAATAGCCTGAATCCGCCTTTTAACTTTACTAATCGCACCCCAAATTGGTCTGCTGATAGCCTAACTCCGCTGTTCTGAAGGGTTATTTGCAGCCCACCAGGGGTATTATGGTCTTTTTCCCCTCAAAACCTTTGGGGCGAGTGGTCCGTGAGGGCACCACTCGCCGATCTCCCGCTCAGCTGGGTGAGTGCCCATGCTACTGAGCGAGTGGTCCGTGAGGGCACCACTCGCCGAACTTCTTCTCCCTGCAGCGTACCCCCACTAATCCGGGGATCTCTCCACCTTCCTTAGCCTGGGCGAATGATCTGGCTGACCCAGGTCTCGCCAGTTGGCTTGAGGGACCCACTCGGCGAATACGGGTTGTACACAAACCCCGCTCTTTGCGAGCGGTTCCTACGCTCGGAAAGAATAGTCCAACCCTGTATTCGGTGAGTGCTTGCTGACTGGACCCATAAGACTCTGTGGGTCCCACCATCATCCTATATATACCTCATCATGTCAGACTTTTCTGGACCATTTTTATATCTCGGCCCGGAGTTTTCTCTCCCTGGACCTTTCGCCACTTCCAATGTCTTTCCACAAGCCTTCCACGCGACCCCTCTCGCAAGAAATAATCGAACGCCTGGCTGCGGCCCAGACTGCAACCGCCCCCAAAACTGCCAGATTTGCTCCCTGGCTTACATCCAAGCGAGACTCGAGCGCCCCATATGTCTCGTGGCGAGCCAAAGCGATTCGGATGAATCGCCAAAAAGGCGAGACCGCCTCGGACTCTCCGACGAATACTCCTCCAGACCCCGGGACTCAGGTATGAAGATTCCTCCTACCTTTCTTTTTAGTTTCTGCCTCCTTATTCTGCAATCGCTCCGACCATTCGCAGGGGATTTCGGTGCCTGAGGACGGCCACGGGGCCGTTTTGAACAGTGCCATGGTGCCACCTCTCGCGGACGAGACACCTCCTCCAGATCTGGACCTTGCTCCTCCACCCCCTCCGGGCGAGACCATACTTCAATCCAGTAAGTTGTGAACCCTCTCGATTTTCCTTTCATGTTGCTTGTTACTGACCATTACCTTTTCGCAGCCCTCAACCCTGACGTCCCGCCGCGGGACTCCATTCCTCCAAGTTCCCCTGCCCAGCAGAACCCCTCTGTTACCGCGAATGAACCGAGGGTCTCCCCTGAGCGGGAACTGGGTCAGCACCTCCGTGTTGATGACCGTGCGAATGCTCCAGCTCCTCCTCCTCCGCCTTTCCGCCCCGGGAAAGGGAAGGTTCTACCACCTTCCGCAGGCTTGTCTGGGGTCCTCCCCCATTCGTCTCGCCCTTCAGGTCATAGGGAACCCGTCCCAGGTCAGTTTACTCACCTGCCCCTATCGTACTCGCTTATTTTACCGCAACTGACCTAGTTGTGATTTCGCAGGCTATTGGGAAGCCTCCCCCCTTGAGTCCTACAACGAGGGGGAAGAGGGGATGCTCTCGCCTCTCCCCTCCCCTGGGGATCTCGCTGACTTCCTGGGCGACTCCTCAGATCACGCGACCCTGAAGGAGCGGATCACGGAGGTCTTGGGGAAGCTCATCCACATCCAGCGGAAACGTCGCCGGCCAGGTGGATGATGTGCGGCTGGGGGTCACGCGTGAGTTAAAGGACCTTCGGCGGGACTACTCGCGCCTTCTCGCGACGGTGGAGCGCCTGGGGGGTGAAGGAGGGGAGCTGTCTCCCGGAAGACACGCCGCGCGAGCCCGGGACCAACTCCAACTGGCTTCCCATGAGATCACCAATATGCTCGCGTACTACCGCCCGCGAATGCCCCTGGAAGCTAGGTCGCGAAGGCGGGGTCGGTGGGTCTGGGAGGAGTTCTGATCTAGTCGACATTCGCCCCTCCTGTTATTTCTTTCCTCGTTTTCTGTGTTGCGGATGCTGGACTTTTATATTTGTCTGTAATAATTTTATACTCTACGCTTTGCGAATGCTCTATTTCTCGTTTTTTGTTTTTCTCATAGCTTGCCTGGGTATTGCCGAATGATATGCTATTGCCGAATGATATGCTATTGCCGAATGTTTTCTTAGCTCTTTCACGTAACCGTCGAGCGAATAGCCACATGGCATTCGCCATTAATGGGCGAGAGGGATCGGCCCGGGTTTCGAGGCGTCGGGAAGGCGCGATTGCTATCCGCACACCCGTTACCTCGAAAGCCCAAACGCCGTTTAGTCCTTCTATAAATAGGCCTTTCAACCGCCGTATTAAATACCTTACCATCCGCTCCCCCTCTTTCCTCGCGCTAGCACTCGCGCTTCTCCCTTCTCTGCTGCTCCCTTCTCCTTCGGCATTCGCGAAATGGGTGGTGATGCGGAAGGTAGGGCCAGGTGCGCCAGCGCATTCGTCAACCACACTTTCGACTCCTGGGACCTCTCCGAAGAGGCTTACTTGACTGCTGTCGCGGATTACATTCCGCCGGGGTTCGAGGCGCGAAAGCCCAGGCCGGAAGAGCGCCTAAACTCCATCTCGCCCTGTGCTCTCGCGATCCCGCTAGAGCACTTCGAGGTGGGGTTTCGCCTTCCCATCTGGCCGGAACTCCGCCAGACCTTCAGTTACTACGGGGTCATGCCCGGCCAGCTCAACCCCAACTCCATCGCCATGCTGGTCGGGTACGCGAGCTATCTGCGAGAAGAGGGGATCGAGTTCTCGATGCCCGTCTTCCGCAAACTCTACACCTTCCGCTGCACCAACGGCATCTCCTTCTTCTCGGGTCTAAACCCACTCAAGCACTACGGGCTCCCGAACAAAAACCACGACTGGGTTCGCCGCTTCATCTTCGTCAGCGGGAGCCTGGGAAACACCCTTCTCGCCCCGGTGCAGGAGGAGGAGTCAACCTTCCGCCCCGACCCTAGGGGGCACGAGGCCAAACTCCACCAATATATTCTGGAGCACGGGATGGACCTCGTCTATCTCCGGCGAAACGTCAACTCGCTCCCGCTCATTCCGCAGGACGAGGGTAAGTTTTCGAGACTTCCTTCATTCGTTTTGGCTTTGTGATTCTTACACCATTCGCTAAAACCATTCGCAATATTATGTAGGCGTGCGTAGCCTCCCCCTTCATCCGCCGCAGCCTCCTGGGTTTTGCGCGCCTCTCGCGCAAGCTGCCGCGGATGCCTGCTGGGAGGGTCCTTCCTCCTCCAAGCTCAGCAGCCGAAAGAGAATACCCGCGGCGACTCCTTCCTCTCCCCCCAGCAAGTCGCGATGCCCTCCTTCCATCAAAGGGAAGGGGGTTGTGGGCGAGACCTCTGGAGCGAATGCTCCAACCCAAACCCTAGGGACGGGGGTCCCGGCCCAAACCCTGGGGACCGAAGTGCCGGCCCCAACCTTGGGGTCGGGTGTGCCAGATGGGATGGTGGTCTAGGCGAGATCGTCGCTGCCGCCGCCTCCGCTGCCCAGAGACCACCGCAACTTCCCGAACGGCGAGAGGTACATGGATCCCTCAGGGGCTCCCCTGGTCAAGTGGGACAGAAACACGAACAGGGTCTCGCTCTCCACCCTCCATCCAACCTGGATAGAGAGCAACGTCGCCAACGGCGAGGCGTACGCCATTGCGTATGCCCTCTATGGCCGTGAGGATGCCGAGGTCTTTGATGCCGAGAAGACGCAAGTTCTCGCCCACGAGGCCGCTCGAGCCATGCTGCGGGCCCTTGAGCTCTCGCACATGTCTTCTCGCCGGAGCATCAACTTGTCGCGGAATCTGGCTGGGGTCGAGGAGGCCAGGGCTCTCATCTCTAGGAGGCGACTGAGCTCAGGGTGAAGCTGGAAGCCGCGGAAGCGCTTCTCGCCAGCCGCCCGGTTGCAGAGGTATACTTTCTCTCACCCCTGCGGATGACCATTGCTGATTGCCACACTTTTGTCTCAGGTTTTATTTCATTTCTTCAGGATGCTACAAGCGCCGGGATGCTTCGCGCGCGGGTGGTTGACCTTGAAGGGGAAGTCCGCCTGGCCAAAGCCGAAGTCCAACGGTTGCGAGAAGCCGGCGCGTCGGCACTCGCCCCGGGAAGTGGGGGGCACTTTTACCCCCATCACGAGCTAGAGTAACTGATGCAGGAGAATGCGCAAAGCGCCGTTAAGCATGCGCTGCAGGTGCTGCGGCGGGCTGGATATCTGAAGGCGGAGGCCGAATGCCTTTCCGCTCGTCAAGTCGTTCCCGAGCTCTACATTCCGATCCCCTTCCCGGAGGACGATAACGGCGAGCCGCGGGGAGACGCCCTCATCCTGGATTCGGGCGAGAGCGAAGGATCTCCAGGCGAGAAGTCTGCCGACCCTTGAGAAGGGCCCTTTGTATTTTTTACTCTTTTTTGTACTTACCATTTTGAATGTAATCATGAACTGGGCGAGTGCCCTTAAAAGATATATATATTGACTACAATTTTTGTGATATCTCAATTTTCGTGCTATCTCAACTTTTCTATCATTCGCCGCTATATCTCGCTAGGCTCACTAGGACGATAGGTCATAGTGCGACTGTCCTGGCCACCCAGCGAATGCTCGAAGATGACTTAGGTGTGCTGCCCCTTTTCGACTTCCCGCTTCCTGCCCCACTCGTACCTCCTTACCATTCGCCCAGACCGGGGTTTCGCTTAGGTAGTCAGGAAGAGAGGTGAGATTACCTTACTGGCGCGTGGTCCCTGCGAGTGCTCTCAAGATCCACCCTTGAGAACTTAGAACCTGCCACCGAGTGAGCCTTCGGACCTGCCAGCTAGATGAGAGCCCGGACAGCAGGTCTGCTCGGGGCCATTTCCTTCATCACCTTAGAACCCGCCACCGAGTGAGCCTTCAGACCTGCCAGCTAGATGAGAGCCTGGACAGCGGGTCTGCTCGGGGCCATTTTTCAACACCTAGGAAACGGCCACCGAGTGAGCCTTCGGACCTGCCAGCTAGATGAGAGCCTGGACAGCGGGTCTGCTCGGGGCCATTTTCTTCATCACCTGCCACCGAGTGAGCCTTCGGACCTGCCAGCTAGATGAGAGCCTGGACAGCGGATCTGCTCGGGGCCATCTCTCAACACCTTGGAACCTGCCACCGAGTGAGCCTTCGGACCTGCCAGCTAGATGAGAGCCTGGACAGCGGGTCTGCTCGGGGCCATTTTCTTCATCACCTTAGAACCTGCCACCGAGTGAGCCTTCGGACCTGCCAGCTAGATGAGAGCCTAGACAGCGGGTCTGCTCGGGGCCATCTCTCAACACCTTGGAACCTGCCACCGAGTGAGCCTTCGGACATGCCAGCTAGATGAGAGCCTGGACAGCGGGTCTGCTCGGGGCCATTTTATTCATCACCTCAGAACCTGCCACCGAGTGAGCCTTCGAACCTGCCAGCTAGATGAGAGCCTGGACAGCGGGTCTGCTCGGGGCCATCTCTCAACACCTTGGAACCTGCCACCGAGTGAGCCTTCGGACCTGCCAGCTAGATGAGAGCCTGGACAGCGGGTCTGCTCGGGGCCATTTTTCAACACCTAGGAACCTGCCACCGAGTGAGCCTTCGGAGGCAGCGGGTCTGCTCGGGGCCATTTTCTTCATCACCTTAGAACCTGCCACCGAGTGAGCCTTCGGACCTGCCAGCTAGATGAGAGCCTGGACAGCGGGACTGCTCGGGGCCATTTTCTTCATCACCTCAGAACCTGCCACCGAGTGAGCCTTCGGACCTGCCAGCTAGATGAGAGCCTAGACAGCGGGTCTGCTCGGGGCCATCTCTCAACACCTTGGAACCTGCCACCGAGTGAGCCTTCGGACCTGCCAGCTAGATGAGAGCCTGGACAGCGGGTCTGCTCGGGGCCATTTTTCAACACCTAGGAACCTGCTACCGAGTGAGCCTTCGGACCTGCCAGCTAGATGAGAGCCTGGACAGCGGGTCTGCTCGGGGCCATTTTCTTCATCACCTTAGAACCTGCCACCGAGTGAGCCTTCGGACCTGCCAGCTAGATGAGAGCCTGGACAGCGGGTCTGCTCGGGGCCATTTTCTTCATCACCTTAGAACCTGCCACCGAGTGAGCCTTCAGACCTGCCAGCTAGATGAGAGCCTGGACAGCGGGTCTGCTCGGGGCCATCTCTCAACACTTTGGAACCTGCCACCGAGTGAGCCTTCGGACCTGCCAGCTAGATGAGAGCCTGGACAGCAGGTCTGCTCGGGGCCATTTTCTTCATCACCTTAGAACCTGCCACCGAGTGAGCCTTCAGACCTGCCAGCTAGATGAGAGCCTGGACAGTGGGTCTGCTCGGGGCCCTTTTCTTCATCACCTTAGAACCTGCCACCGAGTGAGCCTTCGGACCTGCCAGCTAGATGAGAGCCTGCACATCGGGTCTGCTCGGGGACATCTCTTCATCACCTTAGAACCTGCCACCGAGTGAGCCTTAGGACCTGCCAGCTAGATGAGAGCCTGGACAGCGGGTCTGCTCGGGGCCATTTTCTTCATCACCTTAGAACCTGCCACCGAGTGAGCCTTCGGACCTGCCAGCTAGATGAGAGCCTGGACAGCGGGTCTGCTCGGGGCCATCTCTCAACACCTTGGAACCTGCCACCGAGTGAGCCTTCGGACTTGCCAGCTAGATGAGAGCCTGGACAGCGGGTCTGCTCGGGACCATTTTCTTCATCACCTTAGAACCTGCCACCGAGTGAGCCTTCAGACCTGTCAGCTAGATGAGAGCCTGGACAGCGGGTCTGCTCGGGGCCATTTTCTTCATCACCTCAGAACCTGCCACCGAGTGAGCCTTCAGACCTGCCAGCTAGATGAGAGCCTGGACAGCGGGTCTGCTCGGGGCCATCTCTCAACACCTTGGAACCTGCCACCGAGTGAGCCTTCGGACCTGCCAGCTAGATGAGAGCCTGGACAGCGGGCCTGCTCGGGGCCATTTTTCAACACCTAGGAACCTGCCACCGAGTGAGCCTTCGGACCTGCCAGCTAGATGAGAGCCTGGACAACGAGTCTGCTCGGGGCCATTTTCTTCATCACCTTAGAACCTGCCACCGAGTGAGCCTTCGGACCTGCCAGCTAGATGAGAGCCTGGACAGCGGGTCTGCTCGGGGCCATTTTCTTCATCACCTTAGAACCTGCCACCGAGTGAGCCTTCGGACCTGCCAGCTAGATGAGAGCCTGGACAGCGGGTCTGCTCGGGGCCATCTCTCAACACCTTGGAACCTGCCACCGAGTGAGCCTTCGGACCTGCCAGCTAGATGAGAGCCTGGACAGCGGGTCTGCTCGGGGCCATTTTCTTCATCACCTTAGAACCTGCCACCGAGTGAGCCTTCGGACCTGCCAGCTAGATGAGAGCCTGGACAGCGGGTCTGCTCGGGGCCCTTTTCTTCATCACCTTAGAACCTGCCACCGAGTGAGCCTTCGGACCTGCCAGCTAGATGAGAGCCTGGACAACGGGTCTGCTCGGGGCCATCTCTTCATCATCTTAGAACCTGCCACCGAGTGAGCCTTCGGACCTGCCAGCTAGATGAGAGTCGGGACAGCGGGTCTGCTCGGGGCCATTTTCTTCATCACCTTAGAACCTGCCACCGAGTGAGCCTTCGGACCTGCCATCTAGATGAGAGCCTGGACAGCGGGTCTGCTCAGGGCCATCTCTCAACACCTTGGAACCTGCCACCGAGTGAGCCTTCGGACCTGCCAGCTAGATGAGAGCCTGGACAGCGGGTCTGCTCGATCTTCACTCCGTGGGGACTCTCCAGCACCACCCCTCCTCCGAGAGAATTCTTGCCTGAAGCCCCGTCCACCAGCAGCTTCCACGGAACATGACGAGGGGCTCCATCTTCCTCCATCTCGGCCACATAATCTGCCATGAAATCAGCCACCACCTGCGCCTTCATGGATAGTCGAGGGACGAAGGTAATGTTGAATTCACTTAGCTCTATCGACCACTTTGCGAGCCTTCCCGAGTGCTCCACTCCTTCGAAGATCTGACGGAGAGGGTGGTCCGTCACTACTTGAATTGAATGGGCCTGGAAGTATGGCCTGAGCTTCCTTGCTGCGACGACCAGAGCAAAGGCCAACTTCTCCAAAATCGGGTATCTGAGCTCCGCTTCCCTCAGGACCCTGCTCACGTAGTAGACGAACAACTGTTTCTTGCCTTCCTCCCGAACCAGGACGGAGCTTACGGCCTCTGCCCCGACCCCGAGATATAGATATAGATCCTCCCCCTCTTTGGGACCTTGGAGTAGCGGAGCCTTGGTGAGTTGGCTCTTCAAGGCCTGGAAGGCCTCCTCGCATTCTTTTGTCCACTCAAACTTCTGGTTACCTCGTAATGTTTTGAAGAAGGGGGAGCATTTCTCCCCGGCTCGGGAGAGAAACCTGCTCAGCCCTGCGAGTCTTCCGGTCAAGCGTTGAACTTCCTTGGCGTTCCGCGGTGACCCCAACTCCATTATGGCCTTAACCTTGTCCGGGTTAGGTTCTACCCCCCAAGGGGTGAGAAGGTGCCCCAGGAATTTCCCCTTACTGGCCCCGAACACACACTTCAGGGGGTTCAAGCGCATCTTGTACTTGCGTAGGGTGGCGAAGGTCTCCTCGAGGTCCTGGATGTGAGAGTTCACGCACTTGCTCTTCACCATAAGGTCATCCACGTAGACCTCCAGGTTCCTTCCCCTTTGCTCCCTAAATACCCGGTCCATCATCTTCTGGTAGGTTGCTCCTGCATTTTTCAGCCCGAAGGGCATCATCTTATAGCAGTAGCATCCCTCCCTGGTGATGAACGAGACGTCTTTGACGTCCGGGGGGTGCATCCTGATCTGGTGATAACCTGAAAAAGCATCCAAAAAACTCATCACAGAAAAACCGACGGCTGAGTCAACCAGCGCGTCGATCCGAGGCAGGGGATAACAATCCTTAGGGCAGACCTTGTTTAACAATGAAAAATCCCCACACATACGCCAGCGGCCATCAGTCTTTTTTACCATTACGACGTTGGAGACCCAGCCTGGGTACTGGATCTCCGATACAAAACCTGCTTCGAGGAGCTTGGCCACCTCCCCGCGGATTGGTTCTTCGAGCTTGCTGGCGAAGGTCCTTCTCTTCTGCCGGATGGGGCGGGCTCCTGGCTCGATGTTGAGACGATGGCAAGCCATGTCCGCCTCGATGCCTGGCATATCAGCTGCGCTCCATGCGAAGACATCCACGTTCTTCTGGATGCACTCCAGCATCTTCACCCTGTCCTCCGGGCCGAGACCCCCGTTGATCCGCACCTCTTTCACTCTTCCCTCTTGGGTGATGACCTCCATCTCTACCACCTCTTCTGCCGCCTCGAGCCGGGTTGGCTCTTCCCATTGGCCCTTTGCTTCTCGCTCCTCCTCCCGGGCCTCTTCCTCTGCGGTCCTTCCGCCTCCATCGGCTCGATCTCCTGCTCCTCCTGAGCGACCTCCATATTCTCCTCTCGGGCACCGCCCTCTTCCTCTACTCCTCTCTTCTCCACTTCTTCTCCTGGCCCCTCCGGCCTCGTCATCTCCTTATCCATCCTCTCAGCCTCCGCCATCCAAGAGATGGTGTTGACGGCAGTCACATAGCACTGCCTCGTCACCTTAGCATCTCCTCGGATCCGGACCTGGACTCCTCCACTATGGAACTTCAGGCACTGGTGGTGCGATGAGGGCACGCACCGGAAAGCACTAATGAGAGGGCGTCCGAAGATAGCATTGTAGCTGCTCGGAGCGTCAACGATGACGAACCGGCAGTTCCTTGGGACCCCTCCTAACGTCACTTGGAGACCCACGCCTCCCTTGACCTCCTTTCGCTCCCCTGAGAAACCAAACAGTGGTCCGTCGGAGGCCTGCACCCTCTTCTTCTCCACCTCCATCGCGTCGAAGGCCTTATTGAAGATCACATTCACTGAGCTCCCATTATCCACCAGGATCCAGGAGACTGTGAAATTTTCAATCGCCGTCTGGATCACCAGGGCGTCGCAGAATGGATCCTCATAGTCTGGCATGTCTTCCGAGGAGAAGGTGAGCTTCTCCGAGGGGGGTGGGGTTTGGGAAGTCGACGCGACGTCCCTTCGGAACATCGCCTGGAAGCTCCTCTTGCGAGAGGCCTCTATCCCAACCCCACCATGAATCACCCCGATTCCCCCCTTGTTCCTACATCAGCCCGGTCTTCACACCTATCCTCTTCCCCTTCCGGGAACACCTCCTCAATCCTGATCGGCTGCTGCCGTGGCTGCCCTCTCTCCCTCATCTCCAGGAACTCGGGGCAGGTGGCCGTTGCGTGACCCTCTTCCTGATGAAAGTCACAATAGGGCAACACCACCCTGCCTCCTCTTCCCGCTCTTCCTCTTCCTCCTCTAGCACCTCTTCCTCCTCTTCCTCGGCCTACCGCCATGGCTTGCTCCCGCGGAGGAGGAGGGGGTCGGGGGCCCTGCCTCCACCCCGAATTGACTCCCCCCATCTCCCTTCCTTGGTACCCTCCTTCTTGACCTCTCGCTGGTCCCTCCTGATTCCTCCACCCCAACCTGTTGTGGGGCTCCTGATACCTCCAATTCCGAGGTGGCCTCTCGAACCCCTGACCTCTAGGTTCCTCTCTCCTTCTTCCCTCTTGTTGCCTCACCTCAGGCTCGCTCATCTTTGCCAACCTTTTGTAGAACTCCGGGTTGGCCGCCTCCCCTTCTATCTCCTCCGCCGCTCGCTCCATCAACTCCTCAAAGGAGACCGGAGACCTCCTCTTCAGATCCATCTTGAAGAACCCGTCTCTCAATCCCACAATGAACGCCATTTTGAGGGCGAACCTTGGCACCTCCTGCACAAGGTGTATCTCTTCCTGGAACCTGTCCACGTAATGTGCCAGGGACTCCCCCTCCCTCTGCCTGATCTTGAAGAGAGCCTCCGCATCCTTCTTCCTCTTTTTTGACGTCGAGAATCGCAGCCGGAAGCCCCGACGCAGATCGTCGAACACGTAGATGGAACCTACGGGAAGCTGGTGGAACCAATCCCTTGCCTTCTCCTTCAGGGTGGTTGCGAAGAGCCGACATTGGAATGCATCCGACATGGGGAGAATTGAGGTCATGTCCTCAAACCACTGCAGGTGCACGACCGGGTCCTCCTTTCCGGTGTAGTAGGACATCTCCGGCCCCCGGAACCCCTCTGGCACTGGAGCCGAGAGGATCATCTCGCAAAAGGGGCTCCCTTCCCCTGCTCGGCGAATGGTCCTTTCGCGCGGAGCCAACTCGCACACCTCAGCACTCGCCGGACTGCTGAACAGCTGCCGCCCCGGGAGATCTCGCGCACTTCCTTCTGCTGGCACCTCCTTTCCCAGCCGCTGCCCCGGAGCGTTCTCGCCGACCTGCTGGGGTGGAATGATGGGAACAGCTGGCGTCTCGCATTCGCCCCTTGCCGCGAGAACTGTCTGCAGGACTTCTCGCTTGAATTTCTCGAACATCTCCAGCCACTCCCCTGTCGCTGGTGGCTGCGAGTGGCTTGAGTCAGAACCATTCTCTCCATCTCCTGTCATCGAGCCTAGCTTGGGATTTTCCTTCACTGGCTACGGTCCACGCTCACCGCACCAAAAATGTTGAAACCTGCAACAGGTCTCTTGAGTTCGGACCCACTGGGGGTGCAGCCGATGCTTACTTCTCCCTCACTAGACTCTCTTGACGGTGGATGTGAGAATAAGAAAAGACCCAAGGTTGAAGCGAGGAGGTCCCGCCACACACCCGGAAGATCTTAGAGAGCTTCCCCTCCCAAACCAGAGCTCAACCGGGCACCTTGGAGGGCACTAGCAGCCGACCAAAAACTAGCCTGGAGGAGAGGATTCTCTAAAATCGGATCCCCTCCAAGGTGCCCTTAAGGGTCTATTTATAGTTTTTCCTAGGATGGTCTGCAAATAGCATGAATCCGCCTTTTAACTTTACTAATCGCACCCCAAATTGGTCTGCTGATAGCCTAACTCTGCTGTTCTGAAGGGCTATTTGCAGCCCACCAGGGGTATTATGGTCTTTTTCCCCTCAAAACCTTTGGGGCGAGTGGTCCGTGAGGGCACCACTCGCCGATCTCCCGCTCAGCTGGGCGAGTGCCCATGCTACTGAGCGAGTGGTCCGTGAGGGCACCACTCGCCGAACTTCTTCTCCCTGCAGCGTACCCCCACTAATCCGGGGATCTCTCCACCTTCCTTAGCCTGGGCGAATGATCTGGCTGACCCAGGTCTCGCCAGTTGGCTTGAGGGACCCACTCGGCGAATACAGGTTGTACACTTCCCACTCTCTTCGGGGCCATGAATCCGAGATTTCAATCGGATGGAATGAACCGCACCGGGCTGCTCTCCGTAGATCTAAAAACGTCTCGTGATTCGGAGCTTCGGAACTCCGTCAATGACATAAGATGTCTTCTTCTTCTTCCTTGAGCTCTCAGTTTTCTTACGTTTGGAGAGAGAGTATAAAGGTAGAAATAAACCTAAAGTTATCTCCCAAACCTCTATAAAGGATTTCGAAATCATGACAGCCGTCGGATCGACATTTCAAGTGGATTTGAACAGCTGCGATGAAGGATCGACACTTACGTTCCCATCATAATTGAAACAGGTAAAGTCAATACTCTGTCTGCATTCGTCGAGTCCTTCCGATAATTCGTCGAGACAATAGCTTTCGTCGAGATGTTTCGACGAATTCATCGAGACACTTCGACAATTCGTCGAGACCACTCGAGACATTTCGACGATTCGTTGAAACCAAACCAGGACCAGTGTTCGTCGATACTCGCTGAAACCATTCGATGATTCGTCAAGATCATTTGACGATTCGTCGAGAGTACTCGGTAACATTCGTCGAATAAGTCCAATTCGTCGAGACCACTCGAGACATTTCGATGAATCCTGACAGTATTTCTCTTCAGCCCTTATTTGGGAAAAGCGGGGTGTTACAACTCCACCTCCCTTAAAAGAATTTCGTCCCGAAATTACGAAAGCAGTAAGGTACAAAAATTTAAATTTATACCGGAGGGAAATAGCTCGGGGTACTCCGCAAGCATTGTTTCCTCTCTTTCCCAAGAGAGTTCCTCTTTCCTGCAATTGTTCCGACGGACTTTTACCATTTGGATGGCTTTGTTCCGCAATTGCTTCACCTCGGTGTCTTCGATGCGTACGGGCTTGACTTTCGTCTCTAGCCCACCATCAATCGGCACTTCGTCAACCGCAACAATATGAGTAGACTCTTCCACGACCTTTCTCAACACGGAGATATGAAATACGTCGGGCAGACCGCTTAACTCTTCAGATTGAGCAAGCCGGTAGGTAGCTTCACCAATGTGTTCCAAGATCTCAAACAGTCCTACGCACCTTGGACTCAGCTTTTTCAAGCGTCGGATCCTTGATACTCCCTTGAAAGGTTTGATCTTTAGGTACACCCAATCACCAACGACAAACTCGACGTTCCAGTGATTTGCATTGTAGTATTTTGCCTGCCTATCCTGGGCAATGATCAATCGCTCTCGTATTGCCCGAATTGATGTATTCGCTTCATCCACATCTTTGCGCTTCAACAACTTCGTGTCGCCCGTTTCAGCACAAGCCAAAGTCAGTTAATATGTAAAAATATGAAAAAAATTCTTATAAAACTGGTTAGAGTTTTAGAAAATATCACTTTTAACTATTGTTGATCGGGACAAAATTTTTAGAAAATGTTTGACTAGTTTTCATGAGTCTCGTGATGATGATGATATTTGATCTAATTAACGAATTTTTGGCAATTACCTATAAAATTTCAATCTTGTAAAATTAATAGTTTTGCAAATCTCCATGAAAACATTAGAGTAAAGGATCTATCTTGTTTAATTTTTTTGATACGAGTCCAACACCGCTTTCAAATTTGAATTTCGTTGAGCGGTTGAGGATAAATCAACTATTAAAGTTTGCAAGTTCGCGTATAGGCCAAAAAACTTATATTTCTCTCCTCGAAAATTGAACCCGGGCACGCGCCCGAGTGTGTACGTGAATAGTTCCGCCCCTATTTTTTTTCTAAATGATAGGAGGTTATTACTTTTGTTAGAAAGATAAGGGGAGTTAGAACCCGTTTTCGGTACGTATACCTACCTAATCTGGGAGGTGCACGAGCAAATCCAACCGTAGGATCTCGCGATCAACGGTCGAGATGAAATACATCTGAAATACTCCTCCAAAACATCTAAAATACTCCCGCAATACATTCCGAATATTAATCTGCACCGTTGGATCTCGCGATCCTACGATTGGATCTGCTCGCGCACCTCCGGGAGGTGCGCATACCTACCCAAAAATTTTCGCAGGAGTTATACACTTATTTTTAAAGATAAAAGAAGGGTCATTGACTACAGTGAAAAAGATAAAGATGTTATCAACAATTTACTCGCAGTAGTACAAACTTTCAAAACATAATAGCAGGCTGTAAATTAGGAGAAACAAAAATATAGTTTACTCAGAATAATTCTATATATTAAAGAAGAAAATGTTCACAAAACCCGGGCATCCCGTTAGACTATATATAGGATCATTTACCGCGTAACCGCTTGACCGGTGAAAATAAGTCCCCCCAAACGGAGCCCTAGAGGGAGAGAGATCTGGGAGGTTCACCCAAACCGCTTGACCGGTGAAAATAAGTCCTCCCAAACAGAGCCTAGATCTCCCCTCTCTCTCTAGCCTCCAGCATGGCCGAGACCTCCTCCCCTCCCAGATCTCTCTCTCTAGTCTCTACCCGATCCCTCAATGTTATTTTCCAGATCTCAAACTGCCACCTCCATCTACGGAACAACGACAATCATCTCTTTAGATCCACGACCACGTTAAACCGCCGGGATCCGTTTCCTCCATTTGCAGTGGCTCGATCCGAGATCTTTATTGAATCGAAGTTTTTTTTAAAAAGAACGCCGCCTCACAGTAAATCGGGGTTGGCTCATGAGCCAGGGAGGAGGAATTTCCGAGAAAAGATATTCGCAGCCCATTTTTTTTATCCGACGGCTAAGATTGCATCGGTGGTTCTATTTTGGTCTCAAATTGGGCTTGAAAGTATTTCTTTATATAATACGAGTGACAGTGCACGGGGGCCCCCGTGCCCCGCGCGATATTATCATTCCCTCCCACGACGGGCTTCCCCCGTCACCTGGGGGCCCCCTTGCGGGCGACATTTTGCATAGGGACATCATTTGTCGTGGGAGCATCATTTATCGTGGGGGTGACATTTGTTGTTAGGGTGACATTTGTTGTGAGGGCGACATTTGTCTTGGGTGCGACAAATTTCGTGAGGGGCTTCATTTTGCATGGGCGACGACATATGTCGTGGTGGCTAATTTAATCATGTATATAAACTGATCATGAATGAGAGAATGTTATAAACTTTGTGAAAATACCGTGAACAAAGCTTCCTAAAAGTATATCTTTTTCAAGTGTGCCATTTTGGGTGACTTTTAAGTCCTAGGCTAATTAGTACAATTCTGTCATTTCACTTATCTTCTATTGGAGTAATACTGTCAAACAATTATCACATTTTCCTAAATTTTTTGAAAGTGCAAGTGCAGGATCTAATGCGATGATTCCAAGTGTTCCTTCAAGCATTTATATTCTCTCCTGAGAACTTTCATCAGGTTCATTTGGATTCAACCAAAAAATTTTGTGAGATCGGTGCAACATTCCAGCCCTTCAAACCTTGTGGAGTAAGGTTTGAATTTTTTTTTATAAAAAACCGTTTGCCATAGATGGGAAATATGAGAAACATATGCAACATCTGAAAAATCTGTGGAAAATAAATGTAAAAAATTTAGGATTAGTTGGGTATGCTTCAAACCCGCTCGAAATAGAGTTGATGCGGCTGATCTGGTAGGAGTGCAGTTGATCGCAAGGAATCCCTATGATCTGCTGAGATGGTACAACGGCAGCGACAGCAGCAGCGGAGGGGGCTTCAGCGATAGCGGAAGCAGTAGCGGCAGCGGCAGCAGAGGGGTCTTCAGCGGCAGCGGCAGCAGAGGGGGCTTCAGCGATAGCGGCAGTGGCAGCGGAGGGGGCTTCAGCGGCAGCGGAAGGGGTTTCAGCGGTAGGGGGATTCAACGGGAGGGAGCGGTAGGGGAGGGGCAGGCGGGGAGCTTCAGCGGGAGGAAGCTTCAGCGGGTTTAGAAGAGAGGGAGCAGCAGGGAGGGAGCTTCAGCGGGAGGGAGCTTCAGCGGGAGGGTTCTTCAGTGGGAGGGTTCTTCGGCGGGATTAGAGGCTGCAGAGGAGCGAAGGGTTGCGGGTACTGAAGGGCAAGAATGGCGATGAAGTTTTGCGGGCATTTAAGAGGAGCGTGTTAGGGTTATTTGATCGAACGGCTGGGGTGTGATACTTTTAAATGGAGGGCTGTAATTGAATTCTTGGACATAATTCAGCTTCATTTGGTCTCTTATGTATTTCTTTATATAATACGAGTCGAACGGCACGGCCGGCCGGCCGTTGCACCCGTCGCGACAGTACTATTGATGCAACAGTACGGCTCGGTATAACCGATATTTTTTAATTTAAAAAGAAAATTATTTTTAAAAAACGGAACTCTCTGGCCCGCGGGTTGGTTCGGGTCGGGCTCAAGCGGGCGAGCCAGGGTCGGGCTCAACCGCGCACAATAGCTCAATACTTAGCAGGGGACTCCGCTATATGAAGAGCGGAATCCCCTGCTGAGGAGCGATGTGGGACTAATCTCCCACATCGCGCCGCGCGTGGTGACGCGTGGCGATGTGGGAGATTAGTCCCACATCGCCAAGCATGGCTGGACTCCGCTCTTAATATAGCGGAGCCCGCTGTTAAAACCTGAGTTGTTTCACGCGGCGGAGCCCCACCCCGTCTCACCCGCGCGAGCCTTTTCCGGTCAGCCCGTGCTTGGACCCGATGTAGACCCTCCCCCCCTCTCCCGCGGACCCGATGTAGACCCTCCCCCCCCTCCCGCGGACCGGTGTTTCTCGCACCCGAACCCGACCCCACTCACCTATTTTTCAGCCCTTTAGGGGTAAAACCGGAACTTCATAGGTTTAAGGCTGCCCTCTCCTAGGTTTAGGAGGCCTATGAAAAATAATGGGCGATCCTGATTCGCTGTTGTGATCGACGGTCAAGATCAGATGTCTGGTACTCATTCAACGGCTAATATTGAAAGCTTGGCTGTTTATTGGCTTCAATATGGTCCTTTAAGTTTTCCTATATATATATATATATATATATATATATATATATATATATATCTTTAACTACTAAATGCAAGAAGTTGCCTTTGATGCAACATTCAAAATTGCCCAAATATAACCTCATTCTTTTACTCCAATGACTTAACGTATATGATAAAAAAAATGGAAATTTATAAAATATAAGGGTTATTTGTGTAATAACACTATATCTCAATAATAAAAAAAATTATACAAATTCAGAAAATCAAAAAGTTTTTACTAGACCTCCTAAACCTACTATGATAGCTTATCATTACCTACTAAAATCTACTTTAAAATAATTTTATGTTAAAAAATATATATTTTTTTGAATTTTTTTTATAAAATAGTAATTAAAAATTTTTTGCGGACATTTTGAGTACTCATATGTATATGTTCTGGGCCCAGCCGGCTGAGACGAAGTCTATCCGCACCCCAGCCTGCCAGTCCAACCGACGAAGCCGATCCGCACCCAGCCTGATCGTTCGTCGAATGCAGGCGTGTCGCCGTTCGTCGAACGGCGACACGCGTTCGTCGAACACAGGAGGCACCCCTGCGTTCGCCGAACGATTGGGTCTCAACGTTCGTCGAACGCAGGAGAGCCGCCGTTCGTCGAACGCAGGGGTCCCACCGTTCGACGAGCGGCGGCACACGTTCGTCGAACGCAGGCGTGACGCGTTCGTCGAACACAGGCGTGACGCGTTCGTCGAACGCAGGCGTGACGCGTTCGTCGAACGCAGGCGTGACGCGTTGTCGAACGCAGGCGTGTCGCCGTTCGTCGAACGGCGGCACGCGTTCGTCGAACACAGGAGGCGCCCCTGCGTTCGCCGAACGGTTGGGTCTCAGCGTTCGTCGAACGCAGGAGAGCCGCTGTTCGTCGAACGCAGGGGTCCCGTCGTTCGACGAGCGGCGACACGCGTTCGTCGAACGCAGGCGTGACGCGTTCGTCGAACGCAGGCGTGACGCGTTCGTCGAACGCAGGCGTGACGCGTTCGTCGAACGCAGGCTTGACACGTTCGTCGAACGCAGGCATGCCGCCGTTCGTCGAACGTTGGCACGCGATCGTCGAACGCAGGAGGCACTCCTGCGTTCGACGAACGGTTGGGTCTCAGCGTTCGTCGCGGCGGCCGAAGGCCGTCGTGGAGCAGCGAGCACGGGCGAAGCCCGTGCGGAGCTGCTAGTATATATATATATAGGTTTGCTGTAAATATGCGTTAAGTGTATATACCTTTTATACACGATTTTTTTAAATACGGCTTATACCTGCATTTTCATTAAAAGTGTTAAACATAAAAGTTGTAGATCTCGTTGAACGGGCGGGCGGACGGGCGGGCGGGTGCGTGTGCATGTGTGCGCACACACAACATACTACGCACAATATTTTCTCTGTCTTCGTTTTCCAGATGACATAAACATTTACCAACAACCCTCTCAACATTTATATCATGCACTAAAATTAACAATCAACAAAGCAAAGCATCCAACCATCTTATTTTCTTGAAGAAATTTCGCAAAAGGACCAGGTGCATGTCAATCCTCGGTACATCTATCATACTATTCATCACCACAATCTGATCACACAATCTCTATTTGTTTATCGCATTGTTTCTCCACTCCAGCCTTAAATTATTTAAAGTTGTCTAATGCTTCAGACTTATTATAAAGCATGCATAGTACATGAACGTGAGTAATCATTTATAAAAGTAATGAAATATTTTTGATCATACGAATCCAATTTGGGGCAAGCTGCTCGACTGCTCGAAACGACAACCCGTCAACTACCACAAAACACTGACACTAGCCCACCAGATACGATCCAAAATGGCAAGAAAATGCTGCTCTCGAGAATAAAAAATCATGGGAGCTTCAAACAAACCATATATTCTCAACCAATACATACATAGACATTCACACGCGCGCTCGCGCACAGAGTATCATCAAAATGCATCACACCACATGTTAGGAGCATCTAGCAGGAGGATCTACATAATGATTGTAGTACAAAATTTCAAAACACGGAAGAATTCTCGACGATGACCAGCAACATGAGCTCGAAGGCGGCGATTCTTCCTGTTCGACGATCTTCCTCGATGACGAGCAGCAACAGGAGCTTGCCCTGCGCGGCGATCTTCTCCGAGCTCGCATCCTCCTTCCGGTAAAAATCGCAGCTTCTGGTTTTATGCTCCACATAGATCTAGCAATTTCTTCCCCGCTCCACGCAGATCTAGCGGATTACAGAATTTCCAGCAATTTCATCCCCCTTCCCGCAGATATGCAGCTTCTGGTATGTTGATTCTTTTAGGTGTGTTGATGTTAGACATTGGTTGTGAAGCTTGTAGATTGAAATTTTTGTGTATTTCTGGTATGTCTTTGGTTCGGGTTTGTATTGTTAAAAAGGTTACAAGTTCAATTGCATTATAAGTTCAATTGCATTCCAAGTAACCAACTCTTTTTCATTTATTTTCTCATAGAGCTCAGGCAGAGCTTGAACATCACCCAGCTTTTAAAATCTAGTTTATATTCACAGTAAAGAGACAAGCATAAATAAGCATTGATCTATTCATAGTAATACATAAAATGAGCTAATTTGCCAAATTTTGCGAGGGGAAGTCGGCATGTGCATGGAAGGCGGGAAATATTCGCGGGAAATATTCAATCAGACTCATTCTTCACTTCGTAGCGTCATAGAACGAACATTTGGTATTTGAAAGAAGAAGTGAGCTATACTTAGGGATATGTCACAATATAATTTAGCAAAACAACGTGATATTGTGATAAAACAATGGTTTTGCATAACCATATCCGTAGGTAGGCATCCATCTTGCTCGGACATTGATTTCAAGGCTTGTGATGATGACCAGCATTTAATTTACCCAAAAACACATCAACGACGACGAGGCCAAACCACTACTAATGTCAGAGCAAATGAAGATTATGTTAGATGTGTGTGAGTTGGTGTTGATGAGATAAGTGTGATGCATGACTCCATTGTCGAACAACTCTACGGAGCTTCTACGTAGTATGCATGTTTTGAAATTGTTCTTGCTGATATATGTATGTTTTACTAAAAATGATGTAATGAGAAAATATTTTAAA
This sequence comes from Dactylorhiza incarnata, assembly GCA_033032865.1. Lineage (NCBI taxonomy): Eukaryota > Viridiplantae > Streptophyta > Magnoliopsida > Asparagales > Orchidaceae > Dactylorhiza > Dactylorhiza incarnata. The sequence continues at coordinate 5,283,105 of JAWHQI010000066.1, forward strand.
AAATGGTCCTGTGATTCATCAATTTTTTAAGCAATTTCTTTTAGCGTAGCAATCACACCATTGTTTTGCCAAAAAAAAAAAATCTCTGTTCAAAACAGCTCTGCAAACGGAGATCATCCAAACAGATTTTCATTTGCAACAACCAGATTCCTACAACTTCATTTGCAACCCTCCATTTACCACCATTCCTTTCGCACCCGTCACCGCTCTCCCAAACAGTCCCTTAACAGTGTCATGGTCAAAATGATGTTGAGGACAATTGATACAAATAGTAAAAGAAAATCAAGAGGAAACAATATATTATTGTGCAAATCATTCATAAATTTTTAAGCGGCAAATTAATATCTACATTGAATGATTAAGCTATCATCAAATAATAACTTGGTAAAAAAAAACTTTCATTTCCAATAAAAAGAAAGCAAAGCTGAAGCTTTTAATTCCTTCAAATTAAACAGAACACTAGCATCTAGCAGCAGGATCTACACAATGATAGCAGTACAAAATTTCAGAACATAACAGGTCACAAATTAGGAGAAACCAAAATATAGTTTACTGGGAATAATTCTATATATATATTACAGAAGAAAATGTTCACAAAACCTGGGCATCCCCTTAGTATATATATATATATATATATATAAAGATAAGATAAACATTTTTCCCAATGGCAACCCTCACAACATTTGTACCATACACTTAAAATCAGCCTCTCTGTAAGATAACAATCGACAATGTACAACATTCACAAAAACAAGACTGGGCTGCTCATAATATCCTTCAACTCGTGTGACATCGAAAAAGAACTTCAATTTCCGATCAACCAACTCGCTCACATCGAGGAAGCGGCCGGCTATTTAGCGGCATACCAGTTCTGGGCGCATTTGGCATCCACCACGAGATCAACTTTGAGAATGTTGGTTCCAGAGAAGGGCTTCGACATGCACTTGATAACTATTGCCTTGGCAATCTCCGAAGACTCGGTCGGGCCTTCAAGTATTACTTCGTCGTGGATCTGATTGCAAGTTAAAGATTAACCATTAAGAGAAATTTAACAGGAGTTGTTGAGTCTACTAGAGATTATCTTGGTGCAACAATTTCATTGATGTTCAAGAAGTGAGGTGGGATTTATCATCATCATATATTAGAAAGAGAAAATTTTTTAAACATTTTGATAGAGCTCATTTCCTAATATTGCATTGAAATGTAGTACGGTGGCCAGAGAACATAACGGGCTCTATCAGGTCACCAATACGAGAGAATTTTTTAAACATTTTGGTAAGCCCGTTATGTTCTCTGGAATTTTCTATCAGGTCAACCAATACCGGGTGTGGTGAGTACCGATGATTAAACATATTAATATATATTGAATTTTTCCCTGTCCCTGCATATCTAACAACGAAGCAACGTACAAACGTTTTCCAAGCGGAGACTAGATTTTGCGAACTAGCCCGGAAAAGAGAAGAGGAAGCCTTTAGACTGTCTAAAGGTTTAGGTCCAATCAGTCTCCCCATGTACTATCGGGCAACACCGTGGGGATTAGGACATCACTCCCGTTGTTTAAGGGTCAGAGGAGAATCTCGATTGCTCGCCCGACATCGGCCTCTTCACCCGCCGGGATGGAACGACTCTGAATTCTGTGTATGAGAGAGAGAAAGAGAGAAGATTTAAGGGAATGTTTGGGAGGACGGTGGCCGTTGGAGATAGAGATGGAACAATGTTCTTAACGTGATCTCCCCGTGGTTAGTATTAGGCATAAAATAGTATTTTGGGGGATCAGCGATTTCAAATGAAGGTGTTATGGATGTCGCGTCGTCAGTTATCTATTAGTGGTTATATTATTATGAATCTTTAGGTATTGGAGGCGAGTCATATCAAGTCGAGTCGTAGTTACGAGTTATTAGACTCTTAACGTTTTAGTGTTGTGCGCATCTCTTTCATATTGGGCTTATTTACGCCTCTGCCATTGTAGTCAATAAATAGACTCACTTGAGTCATGTATGAGGTTATCAATGAGTTAATCAAGTTTTTATCTCTCTCTAAGTTCTCCTCTCCCAAGCGTCTCCCTCTCTCTTAGCTCCTTCCTCCTCATTCCCTTGTAGGGTTAGGGTTAAGCAAGGCTCCCCTTCTTCCTCTTCCCCACATTCTCTGCGGGTTGAGCTCAACTCTCCTCGTATCCCCGCCTCCATCACCACCTCCGACGAGGTCCCATATAATTTCCTAACAACTTTGGTATCAGAGCGATCGCTGCACCTTCATGTTCAACATGCCCCGAAGCAAAGATTTACATTCACATACAGCGGATTCCTCGGCGAACAAAGAAATTATCTCTGTCGTAACCTTCATCCAACAGCAGCAGCTCTTGAGCCCGTCGCCTCTCTCCATTCCTATCTCTCAGATGCAGCCGCTCCGCGAAGTATCCCCCGACTCACGCTATCGTTCAACCACAAGCGAGCCTCGACACATCCATGTTCCTGACGCTCTAACGTCGCGCAGATCATGTCAATCCCACCCGCGCCTGCTTCCTCGATCTGGGATCCATTTTCCCAGCTGATCGACCCCATCCAGCGAGATCGACAGAACCTCCCCGCCTGTGCCAAGGGTCGAAACCTCCTCCGCGCATTCCTGTCGCACACAAATCCATTGCGCATTCCATCAACCTCTCTATCGGCCTCTGCGTCAATCTTTCCTCCATTCACGCACGGAACTGCCTAGACCGTCCCAATTGTGGCAACTCCTTCTCGACTCGTCAATCTCGTCGGCACCCAGAGTCGTCATCCTGAGAAATTAGGAGCAGCGCCACGGCGCAGTGTTCTTCTCTCATGCTCAGTTCTCATGCTACCAACTTTTTCCACTCGCGTAGCACAAACAACCCTTTCCTCGAGCAGGAGTCGTTAGCGTGGAACCCATCGTCATTTCTCTCCTCGAGACCACCAAACTGCAGCCGGTCAATCCGGTTCATGAGACCAGAGACGGGAGCCGAAGGCTCTCTAGGAGTTCTTCATCCGATTTGTTAATAAATTAATTAATTCCTAATTTACTGCGGTATGAAGACGAGCTCCGACGAGCAAATCATGCTTCGTTCGATGTACAAGCAACTATTGGAGATGTTGACATATGACGTCGCACTTGCGCGACTCACCGTCAGCATTGACATTCTACTTCGTAGGCTCGATCCCGCTAGCGTAGTCGTCATCCCAGCCAGCACTTTGACACCGCCCCGTAAAGAGGAAGAGGGCGGAACCTGAGCTACAAAAGAAGTCCTCTACCGATCCCGAATCTACGGCTCGATGCGACCTCTAGCTTAGGAGGTCCACCGCTTCGCCGATCCCTGAAGAGCCCCACGCTGACCTTCCTCTCCGAGAGAACGAGGGTGGGGTCGAAGTTACAACTGGTGGGATTGAGGACGCGAGAATGCCCCCGACCCATACGGGTGGCCCGCTGCTCCCGCCTGCTCCTACCGTCCTGACATTGGGTAAGGCGACTGTTACCTTCTGATTATGTTGAACAGGCCTTGACTCCCTGCTATGCGTAGCGCTCTCTACACGCCCCTCCTTGCAAGGGCAATCCGCCGCGGCATTCCCAACGGGTTTAGCGACCGCGTCGTCTTCAGTTTTGGGGCGAGCTGGCTCGACTACGACTCTTCCCTTGCAACACTCCCTGCCTCAGTCTGGGGTAGGCCAGCCTGTCCGCCCAACCTCTGGAGGGAAATCGCTGAGGATGGGCTCCTTGTCGGGGGGGACTGGTGTGATTCTTCGCCTATCCACCTCTGTCGGGGGGCTGCGGGCAGATCCGCCTCGGCTTCAAGAGGAGGACAACGCGCCGGAGGGTACTCGCCTCGCTTACCCCGTCTCTGTTTCTCTTTCCGTCTTTCACCATTCTTGCCTGACTTCTTGCTTCCAGGTAGCCACGGGTCCGCCCCGTCTAGCCATCCACCGTCTCCTAATTCGATACCGGGGTCGCCACCGCCTGCGGCGTCCACTCCCTTGAGGGAGTTTCTCGCGGGCCCCCCTTCCTTCAACGAGGAGTCGTGGGTTCGCCTGATGGCTGTCCTTCGGGCCTATGACTCCTTCTTGATGGCTATGCCGCCAGCCGAGGTGAATGCCCAATTGGTCAATCTTGGTGACCGCCACGCCGAGGTGGAGGGGTTCCATGACAACCTGCAGGGTGAAGAGGGCCTACTTGGCCGGATGACTGATGCGGAGGCGAGATTATACGAGGTGGAGGTTCGCCAAAAGGCCGCCGAGGATGACTTACACCGCTTTGCTCAGGTGGCGGGCACCGTGGGGGAGGCCTCCCTTGTGGAGGAGCATATTAGGCGAGGCGAGGACCACATCGGCCAAAGCGAAGGGATCCTAGAGAGGGCTCGCGAAGACTTGCGTGCGGCTCAAGGCATCGCCTAGAGAGCTCGCCACCCTCAATGTCCTCGCCGCCGAGGCCGCGGCCCGGTGCATCGTGGTTGAGATCCCCGGGGATAGTCCCTATTTTTGATTTTTTGAGAGCCTGTTTAGCCGTCTAACTCGCGACCTACGGGTCTTCGTAATCCTCAGGCGTCATTTTATGTTTCTTTGCTTGTACTCGCGCTTGGCGCCCCGAGAATTTCTGACAGGTTTACATATGTTCTTTTCGTGCTCGCATTGTGCGCTCTCTTTGTTCGTTGTTTCTCCTTTTCTGTGCGGACGTGCATTCTATTTTTATTTATTCGCTGCTTAGGACCTACTCGCTAAGTGATCTACTCGTGCGCGGTTAGGCCCGGGGGGGGGGGGGGGGGGGGGGGGGGGGGGGGCAGAATCTATAAATAGGGGGTCTTCTTGCGCTGGAGGATATGCTCCCCTACCCCTCCCAGGCACCCGTTCTCCGAACCTTCCCCGCCGAGTTCTCTTACTCCTACTCGCAGCCAGCCATGGTGAAAGAACCATCCGAGGAGGGGAGCGCCTTCTGCGTCCGCAATTTCAGGGCGCACAACTTTCCCACCTCGCATACCCTCGGCGAGGAGTTAGGGGATGTCGAGAAGCGGTACTTGCCTCCGGGCTATACCGCGAGGCGGCCAGGGCCGGGCGAGTTTCTCAACTCGCTCTACAGTGGAGAGATCGCCATCCCCTTGGCCCACTTCCAGGTGGGGTTGAAGCTGCCCCTGTGGCCTGAGGTTCGTCAAGTCTTCCGGTACTTCGGGAGGATCCCCGCACAGGTCAACCCCAACGCAATCAGCGTTCTGGTCGCTTACGCCTGCTACCTCCGCGGGGAGAAGATAGAGTTCAACCTCCCCACCTTCCGCAAAGTGATGACCCTGAAGGCGACCAGCGACGGTACCTTATTTTTCACCAGCGTGTGTGTCAAGGTCGCCGAGACCTTCAACAAGGTCCACCATTGGACTGACAAATTCGTCCTGGTGCGAGGCGACTACGGTAACATTCCCTTCGCCCCCATCCAGAAGACGGAGGCAGAGTACCGACTGCCTCGCCTGAGGGGGGACGCGCTCGAACTCTACCGTTCTCTGAAGGACAAGGTCTTGGATGTCGTTTTCCTGCGGCAGGGCGTGGATCAACTCGCCTTCGTTAATCCGGGAGCGGGTAAATCATACTTGCCTCGCGGTGTTGGTTATCTGTTCCTGGTGGGGGTGGTTACTAACTGCCTCGTGTTTAAATGCAAGAGAGCGCACCGTCCCCATCCTACCCCCTCATGATGCTTCTCGGCAACGGTCAAGTGAGCCTTCCAGGGAGGGGTCTTTTGCAGGGGTGGTGGTCACAGTGGACAGCGAGCCGGCCTCGCCGGTGGACAAGGACGAGGGTCGGGTAGATCCCGAAGTCGCCTCGGCAAGCGAGCCGAGGCCGAAAAAGCGGAGGACAGGGGGTTCCACCTCTCGCCTTCTGGCGAGTCCGCCTCCCGACCCTTCTACTCACCCGCATTATGGGCTGGGGATGCGGAGTAAGGATTCCCGGGGCGGCCCCTCATGATATGGGATCACGAGACGAACCGGATTTCAGTGAGCTCGCTCCTCCCCCCTGGGAGGATTTCGAGGAGGTCGGCGATCATGCGTTTAACCTGATCTTTGGGTTGTACGGGCGAGATGACGCCGAGGTACTCGCGGAGGTTCCTATCCGCGAGCTGGCCAACCTTAGTTGCCGCTCCGCCCTCCGGACAGCCGAGCTGATTCACCAGACAGCGCGGCGGGGGATTCAGTCGAACAGGCGGCTCCGCGACCTAGGCGCCGCCCACGCGGAGTTGGAGGAGAAGATGATTGAGAGAGATAGGGAGATAGCCGAGCTCCAGGCCAAGGAGGTTCCCCCTCCCGAGGTATTCAGCCCGGTTCGCCTCCGTCCCTCTTGCCTAACTTGGAGTTAGCTAATGTCTCATTTCTCAGGAGGCCGCGGTGGCGCTAGTGACGCGGATATCCGAACTGGAGGAGCAGCTCGTCGCCTCGCAGCGTCAGGTCGATTACCTCGGTAATCGCCTCGCCGAAGCCGAATCTGAAATAGAGGAACTTCGCCACCAAAGCCGGGGGGAGTCGTCGAACGCGCCAACCCTCCTCCAATTCACCCCCGCTCAAGTCGCTGAGACGCGCCGGAAGCTGGCGATCGCGACCGCGGTGTTCGTGCGGGAGCGTCTCCGGCGCCGCTTCATGCTCACTGCCGATGGGGCTCAGGTCGATCTCGCCACCCTTCTTCCAGAGCTATACCGCGAGGTGGTGAATCCTGCTCCTACCAAGGTCCAAGATGAGGACTCCTCCAGCGGGTCAGAAGAAGAGGGTCCGGATGTTTAAAGTTTTTTTGATCTGTAATAATAAACTTTTCTCTGCATGCTTATTTTGGGTGTACTCGCCCTTCTCCTTGTATTTGCATAGATATATTTCGCCTTACTTTATTCTTCGGTTATGCTGCTCATCACTTGGATTAGTTTTCATGCACACGCATTTTCTATACTCGCCCTTAGGGTGTACTCCCCCCTTACTGTGACTCGCGTAGGAGGGTTCTTTTTAGATCTAGCGCCCCGGCCCCCCTCTCTTGCTACTGACGCGAAGGGGTTGGCGTAAGACCCACGGTGCTGAGTGCTCACGTACTCGCACTGGGACTTCCTGCGAGGCGACGAGATAGCGACTGTGTCAGGCTCGCTTTGGAGGGATGTTGATGGCATTCGCCTCGCCCACCTTTTCATCTTCTCCTGAGGTCGTAACATGCTTTTAGTACACTATAGGGCACAAAACTCACTCGAGGGGGCGAGTAGTCAGCCTGCAGGGGAGGAGCCCAGTGCCACGGCCTGGTCTACGACAACACTCTGCTCGAGGACTTAGAACTCACTCGAGGGGGCAAGTAGCCATCCTGCAGGGGAGGAGCCCAGTGCCATGGCCTGGTCTACGACAACACTCTGCTCGAGGACTTAGAACTCACTCGAGGGGGCAAGTAGCCAGCCTGCAGGGGAGGAGCCCAGTGCCACGGCGTGGTCTACGACAACACTCTGCTCGAGGACTTAGAACTCACTCGAGGGGGCAAGTAGTCAGCCTGCAGGGGAGGAGCCCAGTGTCACGACCTGGTCTACGGCAACACTCTGCTCGAGGACTTAGAACTCACTCGAGAGGGCAAGTAGCCATCCTGCAGGGGAGGAGCCCAGTGCCACGGCCTGGTCTACGACAACACTCTGCTCGAGGACTTAGAACTCACTCGAGGGGGCAAGTAGCCAGCCTGCAGGGGAGGAGCCCAGTGCCACGGCCTGGTCTACGACAACACTCTGCTAGAGGACTTAGAACTCACTCGAGGGGGCAAGTAGCCAGCCTGCAGGGGAGGAGCCCAGTGCCACAGCCTGGTCTACGACAACACTCTGCTCGAGGACTTAGAACTCACTCGAGGGGGCAAGTAGCCAGCCTGCAGGGGAGGAGCCCAGTGCCACGGCCTGGTCTACGACAACACTCTGCTCGAGGACTTAGAACTCACTCGAGGGGGCAAGTAGCCAGCCTGCAGGGGAGGAGCCCAATGCCACGGCCTGGTCTACGGCAACACTCTGCTCGAGGACTTAGAGCTCACTCGAGGGGGCAAGTAGCCAGCCTGCAGGGGAGGAGCCCAGTGCCACGGCCTGGTCTACGACAACACTCTGCTCGAGGACTTAGTGGGGTTTCATAACTTGGTATTCATTGCCCGGATGGCGGAGCGCTACACATTTGCAACAAAAACATTATCTTTATTTCGATATACTAGTAAAGAGAAACATACAAGGTATCATATCGCTCATATGAATAGAAACGCTTCAAGTCGTCCCCGCTCCAGGTGTTTCCTAGGAGTTCCCCCCCGACGTTCTGTAGGCGGTACCCGTCTGTTTTCAACACCTCGAAAACTATGTAGAGACCTTCCCAATTGGGGTGGAGCTTTCCTACAGCGGCGGACCTTCCTGCTGCATCTACTTTCTTGAGGACCAGGTCGCCCTTGTTAAACTGCTTGATCCGAACATGTTTATCAAAGTGTCTCGCCATCCTCCGCTGGATCTCCTCCTGACGGATCGTGGCCTGGTCGCGGAGTTCCTCCACGAAATCTAGGGCGAGTAGTTGCCCCTCCTCGTTCTCGAGCCTCCACCCTTCATCTCCGTCTTCCGCTGCCACCACCCTGGGACTTTAGACCTCGAACTCCACCGGGATGAGGGCCTCTGAGCCATGAGATAGCTTGAAGGGAGTTTCGCCGGTCGCCGCGGTGGGAGTAGTCCTTAAAGACCAGAGAATTGAGGGAAGTTGTTCTACCCAGTTCCCCTTCTGGTTTTCTACTTTCTTCTTGAGCAGGTTGACGATGATTTTGTTAGCCGCCTCCACTTGACCGTTGCTCCTTGGATGATGGACCGAGGCGAAGCGGAGGTCGATGCCAAGCTGGCTGCAAAAGCTTGTGAGCTCGAGGCTGGCGAACTGCGGTCCGTTGTCGGTGACGATGGCGAGGGGTAGACCGTGTCTAGATATGATCTCCCCCCAAATGAAGTTCTTTACTATTAGGGAGGTCGTCTTGGCCAGGGCCTTAACTTCCATCTACTTCGAGAAGTAGTCGATCATTACCAGGAGGTATTTCCTTTGTCCACTTGCTGGAGGGAATGGTCCTACCAGGTCCATTCCCCAAATGGCGAAGGGCCAGGGAGCAGTGATTGATCGGAGGCGCTGAGCTGGTTGCAGCTGGAGCGGAGCATAGAGTTGGCATTTCGAGCATCTCTTCGCGAACTCGTCCGCATCCTTTCTTACGGTGGGCCAAAAGTATCCCGCACTCAGCACCCTTTTCTCCAAGGTTCGGCTCCCCGAATGGCTTCCGCATTCTCCAGCGTGAATGTCTTCCAGGACTTGGGAGGCCTCCTCCTCGGACAGACACCTTGCTAGGGGGCCCGACAGAGTTTTCCTGTAGAGTACCCCGTCATTTAATAAATACTAAGCTGACTTGTACCTGAACCGACGTTTGTTCTGGACCTCCGAGGGCAAGCACCCTATGGTCAAGAAGGTGACCAGGGGATCCATCCACGAAGCGGGCTGGTCGATGTCCATCACTTCTCCCTCCTCGATCGAGGGCCGAAACAATTCGGTGGTTGTTCCCCCGACCAGGGGGCCATACTTGGCCAGTCGGTCTGCTCGGGCGTTCTCCTCCCGGGGCACGTGTTGTATGGAGAAAGACTTGAAGGCGCCCACCAAGTCTTTGACTTTTATCAGGTAGCGTTGCAGTACCGGCTCTCTTGCTTCAAACTCTCCTCGGATCTGGGAGGTGACCACCAGTGAGTCGGAGTGGACTCTGATGTCATGGATTCTCAGGTCCTGGGCTAGGCGTAGTGCTGCGATTACGACCTCATATTCTGCCTGATTGTTGGTAACGGGGAAGTGAATGCTGACGGCCTGCTCAATTCTGGTGCCCTGAGGGCTGATCAGGATGATGCCTCCTCCACAGGAATTCTTCCCCGACGCTCCATCCACGAACACTTCCCAAGCTACCTGTTGGGGTGTCTCCTCCTCGCCTACTTCCACGGTGTAGTCGGCTAGAAAATCTGCCACCGCTTGGGCCTTCATGGCTAGTCGGGACACGTAGGTGACGTCGAACTCGCTAAGTTCTACTGACCATTTCGCCAATCTTCCAGAATGCTCTACTCCTTCTAGGACACTGCGGAGAGGGTGGTTGGTCACCACCTTGATCGGGTGGGCCTGAAAGTAGGGTCGGAGTCTCCGCGCCGAGACAATCAAGGAAAACGCCAATTTTTCCAGGATGGGGTATCGTAATTCTGCCTTCCGCAGGACCCGACTTACGTAGTAAATGGGGAGTTGGCGTTTCCCCTCCTCGCGGGCTAAGACCGAGCTTACCGATTCCGACCCCACCCCTACGTATAGGAAGAGGTCTTCCCCCTCTCTAGGCCCTTGCAACAGGGGTACCTGGGCCAACTGGAGCTTCAAGCTTTCGAAGGCCCCTTGACACTCTGCCGACCATTCGAACTTCTTATTGTCTCGGAGGGTTTTGAAGAAAGGTGAGCACTTCTCTCCTGCCCTAGAGAGGAACCTACTCAGCCATACTAGGCGACCTGTCAGGCGCTGAACTTCCTTGACGTTCCTGGGTGCTTCCATCTCCATGATCGCCTTTACCTTGTCCGGGTTTGGTTCTACTCCGGCCGGAGTCAAGAGGTGCCCCAAGAACTTTCCTTTTACAGCCCCGAACACGCACTTGGCCGGATTCAGTCTCATCTTATACTTTCGCAGCGTGGCGAAGGTCTCCTCCAAGTCATGGAGGTGCTCCTCGACGCTCTTGCTTTTCACCATAAGATCGTCGACGTAGACTTCCAAGTTTCGCCCCTTCTGCTCTTTGAACACCATGTCCATCATGCTCTGGTAGGTCGCTCCTGCGTTTTTAAGTCTGAATGGCATCATTTTATAACAATATCATCCGTCGTTTGTAATGAAGGATACGTGCTTTATGTCGAGTGGATGCATGCGGATTTGATGGTAACCAGAAAAAACATCTAAAAAACTCATGACAGGGAATCCGACGGCCGAGTCTACTAGCTCGTCGATTCTAGGCAAATGGTAACAATCCTTGGGCCAAGCTTTATTAAGGATAGAAAAGTCGATACACATGCGTCATTTCCCCTCCCCCTTCTTCACCATCACAACATTGGAGACCCAGCCTGGGTACTGGATCTCCGACACAAACCCCGCCTCCAGCAGCTTCCTGACCTCCTCTCTGATGGGCTCGGCCAGGGTGGTGGCGGTTGCCCTCTTCTTCTGTTGGATGGGGTGGACTCCCTTATCCAAGTTGAGATGGTGGCATGCGACGTCCGCGTCGACGCCTGACATATCGGCTACGCTCCATGCGAAGATGTCTGCATTCCTCTGGATGCATGGCATAATCTTCTCCTTATCTTCTTCTTCTAGCTCCCCGCTGATCTTCACTTTTCCCGGCCTCCCGCCTTCAGATAGGATCTCATTCTCCTCCACTCCCTCGGCAGCCTCTAGCCTTGCCACTTCTTCCATCACCAGGTCTACCGCCTCTGCCTCGTCCTTCCAGCTGATCACGTTGACACATTAAGATAACACTGCCTCGCCACCTTGGGATCGCTCCGGATCCGGATCTGCACACCTCCCTGGTTATACTTCAGGCACTGGTGGTAGGAGGAGGGCACACACTTGTAGGCACTGATGAGTGGCCTGCCAAAGATGACATTGTAACTGCTAGGGGCGTCTACAATGACAAACCTGCAGCACTTGGTGTTCCCTCCCAACGTCACCACCAACTCCACACCTCCCTCTACTTCCTTTCTTTCTCCCGCAAATCCAAAGAGCGGCCCTTCCGTCGAGATAACCCTCTTCTCTTCCACCTTCATGGCATCAAATGCTTTCTTGAACACGACATTGACGGAGCTCCCGTTATCCACCAGGATGCGAGAGACCATATAGTTCTCTACCGCGACTTTGATCACTACATCGTCGTGGAAAGGGTTTTCGTTGCCCAGCATATCCTCCTCAGAAAACGTGATCTCTCCCGTCGGTGGTGAAACCTGGGTGGTTGACGCCGCGCTCCTCCGGTACACGGCGTTGAGACTCCCCTTCCGGGTTGACTCCAACCCTGCTCCCCCGTGGATGACGCATATTCCTCCGTGAGTTCCCAAATCTCCCCGGTCCTCGCACCTCCTTGGGGCGGGGGCTCCTCCTCCTTCGATCCTCTACACTCCTCCCTCTCTCTTGCCGCCCCTCCTGGGCCTCCTCCGCTCCTCTTCTTAGCTCCTGGAACTCCGGACACGTAGCCGTGGCGTGGCCCTCTACCCGATGGAAATCGTAGTAAGGCATCGCCCGACGCTCTTCCTCACCCCGAGGCTGTTGGTGTCTTCACCCCCGGCCGCGTCCTCGTCCCCTCCTGATGGCATACGCCTCCCGGGGCGGTGCCTGGTTCTGCCTCCATTGTCCTTGCCTTCGGTCGGGGGAATGACAACGATCTCGACGCTCGGGGGAGAATCTTCTTCCATGCCTCTCCTGATATCCTCCTCCTGCAGGTCTCCAGGCCGGCCGATTTGGCGGGACCTGGAACCTCCTCTCCTGGTCTCGTTGACCCCTGTTCTCCCGGAACTCCCTTCCTTCTCGCTTCCTCGGCTCTTCTTTCCTCTTGACCTCCCTCCTGCTGCCCCCGACTTCTTCCTCTCCTCCTCCTTCCAGTCGGGCCAGCTTGGCCACGAACTCTAGGCTAGTAGCCTCCCCTTCGATCTGCCTCGCGGCCCGATTGATAAGCTCTTCAAATGACAGCGGGGGATCGCGAGTGATCTCCATCTTGAAGAAACCTGGCTGCAGCCCCAGTTTAAAGCCAAAATCAGGGTGTGCCCTGGGACTTCCTGGACTAGGAGGACCTCCTCTTGGAAGCGATCGAGGTACGAGCTCAGCAACTCCTGGGGTCTTTGCTTGATGAGAAAAAGGTCCTCCGAACCCTTCTCTCTTCTTCGACGTAGAGAAACGAAGCAGAAAACTTCTGCGCAGGTCTTCGAAGCAATAGATGCTTCCTGCCGGCATCTGGTGAAACCAGTCGCGGGCCTTCTCCTGGAAGGTTATGGCGAACAGCCGACACTTGAATGCGTCCGTCATCTGCTTGATGGAGACCATATCCTCGAACCACTGTAGATGCTTGATGGGGTCGTCGCTCCCGATATAGAAACTCATGGCAGGTTCGGTGAACCCTACGGGAACGGGAGCGGTTAGTACCAACTCGCAGAAAGGGCTAGCGGGTGCGAGTAGGCGGGCTGGGCGAGTTGGGTTGTACTCGCCCTCGGGATGGGGGGTCTCGGCCGGACTCGCGAAGAGTACCCGCGCGCGAAGCGGCTGGTCCCCATCCGCAGCGAACCCCTCCTTGTCAGGGCGCTGGCTCGGTCCGGCCTCGGTGGGCGAGGCGACCACCACCGGGGGAGGAGTTCCAGTCCCGATGTGGGACGCGAACAGCCCCCTGACGGTGTCCTCCATCGACTTCCTGAACTGCTCAAGGTCGCTTTTGGTGCTCGCCCAAAGGCAGCGAGTTCCCTTGACCGGACCCCGGCTCGCTATGTTCAGCCATGGGATCGTCAGATGAGATTTTCTTCTCTCGCTACAGTCCACGCTCACCGCACCAAAACTGTTGGAACTCGGATACCGGTCCAACTATGTTCGAGACTTGGGGAGTAGCTTGAGTTACTTCTCTCTTCGTCGGATCCCTAGTTCTAAGTATTTTTGAGCTGAGAATCGGCCCTCACTGAAGGGTGGTAGATGCTTTGAGAAAGGACCCAAGGCTGCAGCGAGGAGGTCCCGCCACTAACCCGGAAATCTAACTAGACTTCCCCTCCCAAAAACCAGAGGCTGAGCCTGTCTCAGATAGCACAAGGAAGAAAGCACAGGCTCTCTCTTGGGGGGTGGATCACTGCCAATCTGAGACTTAATGGGTCCTATTTATAGGCAAATTCTTCAAGGGGTAAAATGGTCCAAAAGGCCTGCGAATAGCTTCCTCCTCCTTAACCAAATTACTGCACGCAGACCAAAATGGTCTGCGAACAGCTCCTCGCGCCTTTTCACATCACTAGCCGCACCCCATGCTGGTCTGCGGGTAGTGGGGGAGGACCGAGGGATCGGGATGATCCTACTCGCCTCGCCCCTAACTTGAGACGGCGAGTAGGGCGACTAGGTTCCGTCCTACTCGCCAGTAGTAAGCTTTCCTGGAGCGAACTCGCCCCGGGGTCTAGTCCACTCGCCTCTCCCCGGCCGAGAAGGAATTTTATCGTCGGGACGAGGCCATGCCGATACGAGATCCTGGTCGGGTGAAGGCTACTCGCCGCGCTCTACTCTGGGCGAGTAGGACCGTCCTTGGGCCTACTCGCCTGAAGCCGCTCGCTGACTCGCAGGGGGACGTCTACCTACTCGCCGAATATGGGTTGTACAATTGGGCTTATTTATGTTCCTGTCATTGTAGTCTATAAATAGACCCCTTGGGTCATGTATGAGGTTATCAAAGAATTAATCAAGTTTCTATCTCTCTCTAAGTTCTATCTCTCAAATCTCTCCCTTTCTCTCTCTAGTTTCCTCCTAATTCCCTATTCTAGGGATAGGGTTGAGCAAGGCTCCACTTCTTCCTCTTCCACATATTCTCCGTGAGTTGAGCTCGACTCCCCTTGTATCTCCGCCTCTGCCACCACCTCCGACGAGATCCTAGATAAGCCCCTGACAAAAGGTTATCCGAATGAGAAAAAAAAATATCGTTGCATTTAAAAAAAATGAATTCCATAACATGCATTAGACTTTTAACTAATTCGTTAATTTCTACCATCATTAATTCTTTTTATGTATTTATTTCTCATGAACTAAACCAATTTTTCAATGGAATGGAGGAAGATTAAAGACTGAAGCTGTTGGTATCCCAAATGATGAATTCCATATTATTGCATTAGACTATTTTCACTACTTGGATTATAACTAGCATTTCTTTTTATGTATTTACTTTTCATCAAATATTCAAAAAAAATTCTTTCTTCAGAATTAATTAGTAGGACTTGTATTTTTTAAGTTAGACCTATAATTGATAAAAAAAATTCTTCCTAGATTCCCTTTCCACTCTAAGAACAATCTTCACCAAAACAACAATAACATTAAGTAACAGTTCATTCCTAATAAATCTGAACTTCAAACAAATAAATAAAGTCATGACCATCAAAATCATCCTCAATCAAATTTTAAACTGCACCATTAGCTCTCTGCGGATTCATAGTTCGTCATAAGAATATGAATCAATGAAGTGAAGCATCATAAATTCAAGAGTAAAAGAAAGTACTGGAAGTTTTTCAGGCGCCATGCTTAAAGATCATTGCCTACTATATGAGTTTCATTAAAAATGGGTTGAGAGAAAAGATTGAAGTCAATGACAAGAACCTGCAAAAGCAACCTCCACCCAAGTTTCTTCAACCGAGCATTCCTGTCTATCTCAAGCATAGCACACATAGCAACATCTGCTGCACTACCCTGCAGATATTGAGAAATAGAGAAATTACTGAACACATGGAAATAAAGAAAACAAAAGCTAAAAACAAAAGTAACTTGACTAAGGGTCCATTTGATGCCTAATGTGGCAGCCGTGAATGCAGTGGTCATAAATTGTGATTCGTGGACACCGGTGGAACCAAGTTCAGGTTGAAGTTCAAAATGAGGTTTCTTTTGTGGTGGCAGTTACTGTTGGGGGTGGTTCTCATTCGATGCAGAGAAAACCACCGGGCTCGCTCATCGAGCTCATGATTTCTTTTCGAGCATATTTATCATCATGACCGAATGATCGGATCTGACGAACGAGGAGAAGCCGATTCTTAAGTTTTAAATTATTTACAACCTATTGTTTTATAAGACAAGGATCGCGCTAAAACGAGTATATCACACAGTTATTATTTTAAGGAAAACTGCAGGAGGTTAGGTGAAGGGTGTTGAATAAGAAAACAAAAAGTTCGTTTTTCTTTCGCTCTATATAACAGAGGAAAAATCCATCAGATCCGGTGATAGCAGCCCTCAGCCAAACTGACCTCGCCGTTGATTTTCACCAGAATAGGAGAGTTCCTGCATCTCGCCGCTGGGAAGAAGAAGCAACTCCGACCACTGATCTCTCTATCTCCGTCCAGGCCAAGGAAGTCAGAAACTAGGGCCGTTTTTCACCGTTCACGCCTAGGAAGAGAAGCAAGGCTGCCTTGTCCTTGTCCAGGCCCACGTGAAGGAGGAGCCTGTGACGCCGACAAGTTTAACGGGTAATAATTTACGCGTTATCAAGTGTTAAATAAATTGCACGCTAAAATTCTTTGTATCGGCATCAAATATGGTGTGTATGTAATATGCAAATTATAATTTGTTTACGTGCGCGTCGACGTAAATGCAACGACGTAATAATTAGGAAGTATATGTAGGGCCGCAATGAAATTTAGGTTGAAAACAACGAAATATGCATGTAATTACGTTAAATTACTTACAAGTTTAAGCAATAAATTGAGGTTCAAAAAGAGGAAGGGTTGGCTGGATTTTCAAGTCAAAGAGGGGCTGTGTGGGCTGAACCTGCCAAGGAAAGCAGAGAATCGACCGGTGCACGAGCGTAACTCACGTTGGACCGCCTATGCGTGTCATGCAAAAGGGGGCTTGGGTATTGATAAGTAAGGAAAAACCAAGCTTTCCTCAGTCGTTCACGCACATGGTACCGCTCCCAACTCCAAACGGACGATTGCCGCTCGCCGAGCCTCGTCTGCTCCAGTTTGACGCTGGAAACTGCTCGGTTTCAAGGAATTTCCTCTCCAAACTCAAGGTAATTCCTTCCTCTCAACTCCTTTTCGTTCCTTGGTGGATTTAGGTCTTGGATTGGTAATTCCGAAAACCCTAGATGGATTAAAAAGCTTCTAATTTCTGTTTTTTTTTCTTATTTCCCTTTAATTTTATGAAGTTTATAAGGCGTATATGTTCACTTCCTCTTCTTTCTGTAGGATGGCAGGAAGCCCTAGCTTGTTTATGTTGTTAGTTCCTTCATGACTTGTGATTGAGATTAATGAAGTCTTGTTTACTCTTATTTGACTATTCATCTTCATATTAATTGAAGAATATTATGATGATTTTAACGGGGAAATTAGAGGACTGATTTTAGGGCATCGATATTTTTGGCGTTATAGCCCAGATTTGTGAAACTATATATAAATACTTTTATACAAAGGAAGTAAACCCTAGTTTTCCATGGCTTTATAATCGTGGTTTTTCCTCATTTTCATGTTTATAATGGATACTTCTCAAGAAGTGTTGTGGTAATTATTCCATACAAAAAGACCATGTTATTTTGTAAGGGCGGCTAACTTGAGGATTGTCGAGAGCTGATTTTGGAATGTTGGAGTTGTCGGCAGCAATATACAACAAAAATATTGAGGGGATTTATAGTGGATTTTGGTTTACTTTGTGGACAAATTCATATTAAATCATGGAGGATGTGTCGGTTTCACTTACATGGGAGCCTTACATGAATAAATTATCATATTATCAGTAATATATGGTAATTATATATGGTTGATTAGTAAGCTTCATATAGATGTCAACAAGCCTATAATAAATGTTGATAGGTTCATTAAGTCGGCAGAGGTTCTTGTCATATCAATGCGGATTTGACTAAGTGATACCCTCATTCCTTAGTGACATTAGGGCAATTTTCCCTCGTGAATGCAAACCACATCGATGCATAAACTAAATATGAATAAATAGTAATTAATATACGAAAGCTGATGAATGATAAACTGTATAGGAAATGATACAATAGAGAATGGACACGGATCCAAGGGAGAATCAAGGAAAAAGAAAGCTATAGTGAGTTCTTATTTCTTTAGTTTCTATGATTTCTTTTCATGCAACTTTATACAAAATTGCGTACTTTATGGATGATGATGTATATGCACCGGCGGATTCAATTTAGGGAGAGTGTGGGCAGTCGCCCACACTGGAAAAAAATGAAATAGCGATTAGGGTGCAATTCTCTCGCTCGGCGACGGAATCCCTTCTCTCACGCGACAGAAGCCCTCCTCCTCTCAGTCCGACCGACGGATGCCCCCCCCCTCCTCTCAGTCCAACCGACGGCAACTCTACTTCTTTTATATAGTCCAACCGATGGTAGCCCTCCTCTCAGTCTGACCGACAGAAACTCTTCTCCTCTCAGTCCGACTGACGGAAGCCCTCCTCTCAGTCCGACCGACAAAAGCTCTTCTCTCAGTCCGCCGACGAAATCCCTCCTCTCAGTCCAACGTCTTCAGAGGTTTGATTTTCTCTATTTTTTTTTAGATCTGGATTGTGTTATGTGTAGATCTGTTATATGTGTAGACTCGATGTGTAGATCTGGATATTTTCTGGATGCACTAACAAGTTGTATATATCGTTGTTATGATCTACGAAGAAGAGAGAAAGAGAGCTACGACTACAAGAGATTAGGGTTAGGAAGAAGATGAACCTGAATAATACTTCATGTGCTCCCTTCTCAAAAGAGGGTCCAGTATTATATAGCACCCGGACCCATGGGGGCCGGCCGGCCCCCATAGGGGCTGAACCGGTGCGGTTCAGCCCCACTGCTCCTTATTTAATATTGGCGGGCTGAACCGGATGGTTCAGCCCGGTCTTCCTCCGCCTTCTCCTTTGGTCGACGTGCACAGTAATCTTCGGAGAATCTGGTAATGACGCCAGGCGTAACATTCCCTCCCCCATCAAGGGCCAGCTTGTCCTCAAGCTGGAGGCGAAGAGCGTGCGGCTCTTGGAACAAGTCAGCTCTGGCTTGCATCTGAGACGAGACCTCTGTTGGAGCCGTAGGCTCTGCTCTACTCGCCGTAACGATGGTCATCGTACTATCCGGTGCCCTAGTCGTTCCACACTGCGGAGTGAGATCTCCTTTACCGGAGACGACTTGAGGCCTTCCAAGCAATACCCCTTCCCGTGCTGGCTGAACTCCATAGCCATCTGGTCTCAATCGAAAGTCACCCGCCGAAGTCGCCGCAGCCACGGTACGCCCAACACCATGTCAGAACCCCGGATTGGCAATAAGTAAACCTCAATATGTCCAGTGTAATCCTGTATCCGGAGCTCCACCCCTTTCATCACTCCCTCGCACTGCAGTGTATGTCCATCCGCTACCCTGACGTGGAAAGAAGCATGCGATCTATGTCATACCCCGTCTTCTGGGTCACAGCGGGTTGGATGAAGTTGTGAGTGCTCCCGCTGTCCATCAAGATCGTCACCGTCTCCCTGCCGACCCTCCCGGCTATGCGTAAGGTCGGAGATGGGGTTCCCCCCTCCAGGGCTTGGATGGATACTCCAAAGTCTTCAATAGGCAACTCTCCCTCCTCCTCAGTGCGAGGAACATCTTCCGCATCCTCCCGCAGCATGAATACCTGGACCTTCTGACATGTGTGCCCTCGGGTGTACTGCTCATCACAGTTGAAGCATAACCCCTTCTCCTTCCTGGTCTGTAGTTCCTGCCACGTCAGTTTCGTCACTGTCGGCCGGCCCTCGGCCGGGGAAGCCCCCCGAGGAGGGTGTACAACCGTAGGAGCTCTCACCGCTGTACGGGTCCTCTGCCGGGTGAATCTCTCCTCCTGTATCCTTGCTAAACTGATGACATGACTCAGACTTCGTGGCATATAGGCGTGGACCTCATCCCGCAACTCATCCCGCAACCCAGATATGAAGCAACTGAGGAGGGTCTTTTCCTCCCAACTGACCCGATTGGCCAGCTTCTCGAACTCTGTACGGTACTCCATCACGGTGCCTTTCTGACGAAGTTTTTGTAACGTCGCATCCACGTCCTCGTACTCCAAGGGCCCGAAACGGGCTGAAAACCCTTCCACAAAGTGAGTCCACGGCGCATATCCATTTCCCCGCAGAAACCACTGTGTCCACTGATACGCGTCGTCTTCCAGATGGAAGGCCGCCAGCTGCACCCACTGGTCTTCAGGAATTTCCTGATAAGTAAAAAACAGTTCCGCCTTCTGCACCCATTCCAAGGCATCTCCGCCCCGAAACTTTGGGAAATTCATGCGGGTCCTTTTAGGAGGCATGTAACCTCGCTGGTGTATGTCTACGTTCCTCCCCCGCTCTGGACCGTTCACCATCGGCCTCTGGTGGCCTACAACTTGGTTTGGCCGGCCTTGGAGGTCGTAGAAGTGCATTCCCCCGTGCCCGCCGCCCATTTGTTGTCCTCCGACTTGAAAACCATTCCTCGGAGGTCGCTCGTTCCATTGCTCACCGTTCCCCGCCCTCAATGGAGCCTGAAAAACTTGTGGCGTAGGTAGCAGTCCTGTTCGGCCCCCGAAAGGAACGTCAACAGCCCCGGTCGCCTGAAAATGGGCTGGTAGGGGGTCCCGGACCCTCCCTGCGGCCATTCCGGCGGCCTCGACGTCGGCGGCAGCCCCTCCTGGGTCGGCCCAGGCGGTAGCAAGCGGCTGGAGGTGCCCCGACCCGGTCGGGTGCGGCTGGTGGTAGCGGAACCCATCCGCGTATGCGGAGTTTCCCGCGTACCCGATCGGGGGGATCTGGCCTGGAGGCGGCTGTGCGGGCCATTGGTTGGCCGTGCGGCCCTGGTCCGGCCCTGGCCAGCCCTGGGGGGTCACGCCCGAGCCCCCCGACGCCCCGTTCTGCGTCGTATGAGATGCCTCCGCTTCAGATTCGACGTTTGACGCCGTTTTGCCCTTCAAGGACTGCGTTAACAGCGCCTTGATTTCTTACATTCGTCCCTCCAAACGTTCCTCTAAATTTTTCGTGGAGATCTTCAGTTGTTCACTTGTTCTTCAATGGACGCCACCGAATCCACCAATCCAACATAGTTTTCTTCGATGGTGGCCAAGCGCGCATTCTTGGCTTCAGTACGTGTCACCATGGTCGCAGGAAGGAGGCTCTGATACCAAATGTTATGATCTACGAAGAAGAAAAGAGAAAGAGAGCTACGGCTACAAGAGATTAGGGTTAGGAAGAAGATGAACCTGAATAATACTTCATGTGCTCCCTTCTCCAAAGAGGTTCCGGTATTATATAGCACCCGGACCCATGGGGGCCGGCCGGCCCCCATAGGGGCTGAACCGGTGCGGTTCAACCTCACTGCTCCTTATTTAATATTGGCGGGCTGAACCGGATGGTTCAGCCCGGTCTTCCTCCGCCTTCTCCTTTGGTCGACGTGCACAGTAATCTTCAGAAAATCTGATAATGACGCTAGGCGTAACAATCGCCTCCTGAAATCTCAAGCACGCTCGTCCTGAAGGATTGTGTTATGTGCAGAAATCTCAATAACAAGATATTTTCTGATGCAGGATGCCCCAATAAGGACATATACAGGATTGTACACATAACATGATATTTTCTGGATTGTGTTGTGTATATGTCGCACTAACAAGTTGTAGAATTTTTTGGATGAGTAGTGCTTGAGATTTTTGTAGATTTAATTTTGTAAGTTATTCATCATGGATTTTGGTAGACGGATACATAAAAGATGCTGCATTTTCTAGTGCTAAAACTGATACAGAATTTGTTGAAAGCATAGCTCATAGCTGTGTTGGAATTGCAATCTGTTACAATTTGTTGAATTTGTTGAAAGCATAGCTGGGTGTGAGGATAAATTGCTCAATTTTGTTAATGCTCACTAGCTTTTTGAAAACATATAAACTAATCTAAAAGCTTAATGCGCCTTCTCTAAAATTTATTCTAGAAGAAGATTCTAGAATGCAAGAGCACACTAGCTTTTGAAAGCACACTAGCTTTTGAGTTGCAATTTGTTACATACTCACATTCAAAAGACATACAAGATGTGTAGATCTGTATAGGCTGGATGTGTATATCTGGATAGACTGGATTGTGTATCCATCTACTTTGAATTGCAATCTGTTATATACTTACATTCAAAAGACATTCATCTAATTAATTTGATTTACTGTTGCATGTGATTCAGGCTTGATCACCACTTTGGTCTACAACTCTTCATTCACCCTCTATGTTCTGAACAATTGTGCTCGTACAGTTTAATTCAGCTTATGTTGGATTGCTCTATTCTGGTAAATTCTTCAATCATTCATCTTGTATGTCTTTTGATAATTGTTAGTTTGAATTTTTTTAAGGTTAGTTAAGATATAATTTATTTTAGGTCAATCATTCATCTGTCTTTTGGTAATCATGGAAAAATATTTGAAAAGAAAAGCAAGCGAAGAACCATTTAGTTCTTCTAGTAGAGCAATATGTTCTTCTACTGTGTGTCCGCGATTAGAACTCAATGTAGAAGATCTTCCTGCGGACCCAAGATTACGGAAGAGTATTTATGATTATGAGCATAATGATAGAGAGAAGATTCGAAGATGGTATCAGAAAAAATTATGATTGTCATATTTTTCAATTAATTTGTTTTGCAATTTTTAAATCCGCCCACACTGGAAAAAATTCATGCGTCCTCCACTGTGTATATCGATATATAATGTTGATAAAGAAATATGCTAAATGTTTACACATAATAGTCGTAGTATGCTTAAATATGCTTAAATGATGATGAAACCATATGCTTGTAAATCACGATTAACGAATAAATGTTACAAATAAATGTTTATAGTTACCAATGATAATGAATATGTATAAGGATAATGAAAAAACATTTGAAGTGAATGACTATAATGAGAATAAGTATAAATATGAATGAACGATGGAAAAATAAAACGATATGAATAATGCATCGATACAATGGGTTATGTTAAGGTTTGACCCAACTTGTGGATGTGGGGTGAATGTGTTACCGGCGTCCAAGCGGAGGAACCGGAATGACACGTGTATTCGAGGAGGACGCGAGGCGACGCGGGAGCAAGGGGCGGACCGAACCACACCGGCCCAAGCACTGAACCGTGCGGTTCGGTGGAAGCACTCTAGGGGCCGACCGGCCCCCTTATTTTAATTGCTGTCTGGTTTTATTTTAAGGGTATTGTAATATTTTAATGTCACATTGGAGAATTTTTGATGTGTGGTGGATCCCTCCTATATAAGGGATCACCTTAGGGTTGGTATGTATCTCTTGATCATTTATCTTAAGGGTAAGGGTTGCTCCCATCTTTCTTCTCCTTCTAACCCTGTTCTTCTCTCAATCTTCTCACCCCCCTTCCTCCATGCACCGGCCGGCCCTAACCAAGGACCGGAGCTCTCCCTCGTTACCCTAGGTGGTAACATTTGGTCCGACCTGCCGCTCCGCTCGCCTCCTCGCCGCCGGAGATCCTTCCGATGGGCCCAAAACCAGCCTCCCGCCCCGCCAGCACCGAAGAAACCCCTGACGACCTCGCCGACCGCATCGCCTCCCACGAGAGACAACTCTCCTCCATCCACGCCGTCATCGCGGGCCTCACCGCCGGCCAAGACGCCCTGCAGTCCGGCCAGGCCGCAATCACCGCCGGGCAGGCGGAGCTGCTGGCGCGACTCGCGGCTTGGGCGCCGGACCACGCCCCGGAGACCAGCCGCGCGGCCCCGCCGGCCCGCCTCACAGCGACCCCCAACCCGCCCGCGGCCAGCACGCTGTTTTCCACGGAGGCTGACTCCGTCCTCGGCACGCCTCCCCCGCCCGGATTCACCGTCGATCGCTCCGCCCTCGCCTTGGATATTCCATCTTTTTCCGGCACGGATCCGTTAGGATGGATAGCTCGTGCCGAACAATTCTTCGACCTCAACGGACCTCTCTGGCGAACAAAGTAAGCACGGCCGTGGTCGGCCTTGAAGGTTCGGCCCTCCATTGGGCCCGTTGGTTGCGTCAAATCCAACCCGCCATTTCTTGGACGGAATTTAAACAAGAAATGATGTGTCGCTATGGCTCCCGATACACCGGCTCCGCAATCGAGCGCCTTTGCACGACCCGCCAATCGACGACCGTAGACGCATACATCGACGACTTCGTCGCGCTCGTCACGCAAGTGTCGGGCCTCCCGCCCGACCATTATTTGGGTTTCTTTCTCCAAGGTCTCCGTTCTAATATCCGTTCTCGCCTCCGCACGCACCATCCTCACACGGTCTCTGAAGCTCTCGAACTTGCCTGGACCGTCGAGGCGGATCTCGGCCCCCGGCCGAACCCCCTCCCACCTTTCGGCACTTGCCGCCGCCGGCCCCCGGCCCTCGGTTGCCCCCTACGGGAACCGGCCGGCCACCCCGCACGGATGCTCCGCAACGCGTCGACTACAACGACCTTCGCCGCCGCGGCTTATGCTTCCGTTGCCGCCAACCCTACTCGCCGCAACACGTATGCTCGGTCAAGGAATTTCATGCCATTTTTGTGGATAGCGACGGTGACGATGCGCCCGACGATCCATCTCTGCTGGAGGACCCGCCCGATTATCCGCCTGGGGACGCGAACACGGCACCACTCAATGTCTTGGAGCTACCTTTTTATTCGGTGGGCGGCCTTACGGGTCCACGAACGATGAAGCTGGCCGGCACACTCCAGGACCGGCCCGTGGTTGTTATGATAGACAATGGCGCTAGCCACAACTTCATGTCAGCCCACCTCGCGCGGGACCTCGACTTGCGTTACAATCCCTCCCCCGACTTCTCCGTCTGCTTGGGGGATGGTCGTCGCCGACCCACAATGGGACAGTGTGCAGGGGTTACTCTGTCCTTGGGTCCGTGCACAGTCACGACCGACTTCTACTTATTCGAGTTGGGCAGTCTCGACGCCATTTTGGGTGTCGTCTGGTTGCAGACGTTGGGCGACGTTCGCGTCAACTGGGCCTCCATGACCATGTCTTTCCTGCACCAGGGCCACCCTTGCCGTTTAGTGGGGGACTCAGCACTCCTTCGCTCGCCGGTCTCCTTCCGGGCCATGACACGCATCACCGACATCGACTTCTCCGCCTGGTTATGGGTTGTCCAGCCGACTCCCCCGCCGGCCGACCGGCTCTCCGCAGATATGGACGTCGTTCTCCCAGATTTTCCGGACCTTTTTGCTACTCCGCCTGGCCTTCCACCCCCGCGACCGACCGATCACGCCATCGTCCTCCAACCGGGGGCGGCGGCAGTGTCCGTCCGTCCCTACCGCTACGGTCATGCGCAGAAGGACGAGATCGAGCGACTCGTGCGGGAGATGCTTTTGGGGGGCCTGATACGGCCCAGTGCTAGTCCTTTCTCCAATCCGGTGCTTTTGGTCCGCAAAAAGGACGGCAGTTGGCGTTTCTGTGTGGACTACCGGGAGCTCAACAAGGCTACGGTACCTGACAAATACCTCATTCCCGTCATTCAGGAGTTGTTGGACGAGCTTCATGGCACCGCCTTTTTCACCAAACTCGACCTCCGCGCCGGCTATCACCAAATCCGGGTCCGGCCGGAAGACGTGCCGAAGACGGCCTTCAGGACATATGACGGCCATTTTGAGTTCCAGGTGATGTCGTTTGGGCTCACCAACGCCCCGACCACCTTCCAAGCCACCATGAACGACATCTTCCGTCCGGTCCTCCGTAAGCACGCGCTCGTTTTCTTTGATGACATTCTTGTGTTTAGTACTTCTTGGCATGACCATCTCCGCCATGTGCGGGAGACCTTTACCACTCTTCGCCGCCACCACCTTACCGTCAACCAGAAGAAGTGTACTTTTGGCGCCACGACGGTCAGCTATCTGGGCCATACCATCTCCGCTTTTGGCGTGGCCATGGACGCGGACAAGATCGACGCAGTGACTCGGTGGCCGACTCCCACTTCCATCTGTGACGTCCGGGCTTTCCTTGGACTGGCCGGGTATTACCGGCGCTTCATTCGGGATTACGGCGGGTTGGCCCGCCTTCTCACCCAGCTGCTGAAGGCCACCGATGACGGCCCGTTCTCGTGGCCACCGGCCGCCATGGCGTCCTTCGCCGCACAACAATCAGCCCTGATCCAAGGGCCGGTCTTAGCCATGCCGGACTTCCGACAGCAGTTCATAGTTGAATGTGACGCCTCCGGCTCCGGCGTCGGCGCCGTTTTGATGCAGGCAGGTCGGCCAGTGGCTTATTTTAGCCGCGCTTTCTCGGCGATCGTGCGCAGCAGATCGGCTTACGAGAATGAGCTCATGGCTTTGGTTTTGGCAGTACAACATTGATGGCCGTACTTGCTCGGCCGGCCCTTCATTGTTCGCACCGATCATCACAGCCTCCGATACTTGCTTCAGCAGAAGATCGCTACGCCGATGCAGCAGCTCTGGGTAGCCAAGCTTCTCGGCTATGACTTCATTGAGTTTCGGTCTGGCAAGACCAACAGGGCGGCCGATGCCCTCTCCCGCCACCCCCCACGCTCTGGAGTTAGCCGCCATCTCGCGGCCTGTTTGGGAGGACGCTGCCATTCTCCAGCAGGAGGCGGATACCGACCCCCACCTGATAGCGATCCGCACGGCCTTACTCGCCGACCCAGCGGCCCGGCCGCCATATGCTCTCATCGGGGGCCGACTGTTCCATCGGGGCCGCCTCATCATCCCGCATTCCTCCCCTTCCCGCCGAGTTTCATTCTACCCCC
Source organism: Dactylorhiza incarnata (assembly GCA_033032865.1). Lineage (NCBI taxonomy): Eukaryota > Viridiplantae > Streptophyta > Magnoliopsida > Asparagales > Orchidaceae > Dactylorhiza > Dactylorhiza incarnata. Next base: position 5,309,551 of record JAWHQI010000066.1, read on the forward strand.
TCGGGGGGTCATGCCGGGGCTTTTCGGACGTATCGACGGATAGCCGCCTCCTTATATTGGCCCCACATGCTCCGCCAAGTGAAGGCATACGTGGCGGCCTGTTTGCCTTGTCAGAAGGCCAAGTACGAGACGTTGTTTCCGAGCGGCCTACTGCAACCCCTGCCGATTCCCGAGCGTGTCTGGGAGGACATAGCGATGGATTTCATCACCCGTCTGCCGCGTTCGAACGGGTTTGATTGCATATTGGTGGTGGTCGACCGTTTGACGAAGTACGCCCACTTCGTTCCACTCAGGCATCCTTATACAGTAACGACAGTGGCCGACTGTTTCATTTCCGAGATAGTGCGCCTCCATGGTTTTCCTCGCTCCATAGTGAGTGACAGAGATCCTCTCTTCCTCAGCAGTTTTTGGACCTCGCTGTTTCGTCTTCAGGGCACTCGACTCCAGATGAGTACCGCATATCACCCCCAGTAGGATGGGCAATCCGAAGTGCTGAACCGTTGTTTGGAGGCATATTTACGATGCTTCATTGGTGAGAGACCCGGGTCGTGGGCGAAGTGGCTATGTTGGGCGGAGTACTCGTACAACACCGCCTACCATCACTCTGCCAATACCTCGCCCTTCGAGACGTTCTATGGCCGACCCCCGCCTTCTGTTCTCCGACATCTTTCGGGCGAATGCCCCGTGGCCAGTTTGGCTGACCATCTGTACGACCGGGACGTGATTCTGGATAGCTTGAAACACCATCTTCGACGCGCACAGGCGAAAATGCTCTCGTTCGCTAACCGGAAGCGACGCGATCTCTCTTTTCAGGTGGGCGAGCGTGTATTCATCAAGCTTCACCCATACCGCCAGCTGACCGTGGCCCGCAGCACCTGCCCTAAGTTGGCCCCTCGCTTCTACGGGCCCTTCGAGATCCTCAGCCGCATTGGAGCCGTCGCCTACCGCCTGCGCCAACCGGACCATAGCCGCATCCACCCGGTGTTCCATGTTTCCCAGCTTCGTCGCGTTATCGGCGACCACCCAGTCACCGACCACATTCCAGCGGATATTGAGCACTCCGACTCCCCACCTATGTACCCGGCTTCTATCGTGGATCGACGCCACCATACCCCGGGAGATACGCTTCCGGAAGAGATTCGCGTCGTGTGGCGGGACCGACCTCTCACCACCGCTACATGGCTACTGCGGGACGACTTCCGTCGTCAATTTCCAAATTAATGCCTTGAGGACAAAGCTAATTTTCCAGACGGGGGTATTGTACCGACGTCCAAGCGGAGGAACCGGAATGACACGTGTATTCGAGGAGGACGCGAGGCGACGCGGGAGCAAGGGGCGGACCGAACCACACCGGCCCAAGCACCGGACCGGGCGGTTCGGTGGAAGCACTCTAGGGGACGACCGGACCCCTTATTTTAATTGCTTTCCTGTTTTATTTTAAGGGTATTGTAATATTTTAATGTCACTTTGGAGGCTTTTTGATGTGTGGTGGATCCCTCCTATATAAGGGATCAGCTTAGGGTTGGTATGTATCTCTTGATCATTTATCTTAAGGGTAAGGGTTGCTCCCTTCTTTCTTCTCCTTCTAACCCTCTTCTTCTCTCAATCTTCTCACCCCCCTTCCTCCTTGCACCGGACGGCCCTAACCAAGGACCGGAGAGAATGTCCTCCCATTATGAATGTTCTTAGATTTAGGAGTCCTGATTGGACACCAGTGCTAGATGATAATCCTGAATCTAAAAAATGGAGCAACATTGCCCCAAATAGAAATAAAAGGAATGATGAAAAGAACAATGAGAAAGAAATGAAGCAAAGAAATAAATGAGAAAGAAATTATGAAATAAAAGAAAACTACAAAGAAAAAAAGACTATAAGAAAAATTACGAGGAAACATATTTTAAATGTGTGTATTTCCTCTTTGCTAATGTTTTTACATGTTGGCTCATTGTTGATTATATGAATACCTCAGGTTTATTAATGATAATGTTTCCTTCATGTGCGAGGGCAGTTGAATATATGTATTTTATTTTGTTATTTTCCGTTGCGCTTTACACGTGATATGTCACGTGCCTTATCCTATTTATGTATGCCTACCCTTGTATTAGGACATCACAATATGATTTTTCCTATTCTCTACTTGGTATCAGAGCTCGGGGTCCCGATCCCGTCTGCTCCTCGTCATTTCGCTCCTCGTCGTTCCGCTCCGCTCGTCTCGTTCCGCCTCAGACCGATCTGGTATTGTCCGCTCGACCGCTCCAATCTTCTGTCCCGGCATCGTTCGCTCCCGCCTAGGGCGCTCGACCGCTCCAGCCTCGGTCTTTACCGGATCCGCCGTTCCTCCGGAGCCGTCGCTCCTCTTCCTCATCCGTCCATTCGCAGCAACCAGCTCCCCTCTCCGCCCTCTCTGCGGGCGGTCCTTTGTCTCCGGCCGTTTTGTCCTCCATGGATGCTATCGGAGACATCATGGGCACATCCTCTGGTGTCCTCTCCGGTGGAGAGATCTAAGGGACGCTAGTAGGATGTGGTTTCTTCCGTCTTGATTTCTTCATCTTGCTAGTTTTCTTCAGAAGGTCATCAATGGGTGATTCCTCCGATATCTCATCCTCTCCTCGGACTGTTCCTTTTGGTTATCCTCCTCGGAGCCACGACCAATCTAGCTCATTAAAGATTACTAAAGTTGCCTTGGATGACACGGATTATCTTGAGTGGTCCAGGGCAGTGCAACATGTTATTACTTCACTCTATGTCCCCTCAGGTGTACCGCAGCTACGTGCTTCTGGATTCAGCTCACGGAATTTGGAAAAGGGCCTGTGACACCTACTCTCAGGCGGGAAGTTCGACGCGGATTTATGAGCTCACTCGCCGTGTTTTGGAGCTGAAGCAGGGAACCCTGAATGTGTCAGCTTACTACTCTGAGTTCGAACGTCTTTATCAGGAACTGGATTACTTCAACACCTTTACTGATGCATGCACTGCAGATGTGCAGGCTCTTCAGGAGGATAAAGATCGCTTTCGTGTTCATGTCTTTCTTATGGGGCTCAATATGGAGTTTGATGTTGTTCTCCTGCATGTCCTCCACCGCGAGCCTCTTCCCACTCTTAGGGAGGCCTTCAGTATGCTCCTCAGTGATGAGAATTGCTCTCTTGGTTTTTATACGAATTTGTTGAAACCGATTTCTCGGTCTCTTGTGGAGCTCGGGGCCCTCACCGAGATGAGGGGCGGCTAGCCCTTACTGATCCTTCGGAGAAGGTAGACAGAAAACCAGGAAGATGACTAAGACCTTAGTCACAGCGAGGAGGTCCCTCCACTAACCCGGAAGATCGTTGAGCGCTTCCCCTCCCAAGCCAAAGCTGAGACTCAGGCACCTTGGAGAGCTCTAGAAATGCTAACCAAAGAAAGCCTAAGGAGAGAGAAGCTGGAGTGAACCTCTCTCCAAAGGTGCCCTTGAGGTCCTATTTATAGGTTTTCTGATCTGGCCTGCGAATAGCAGGATCCCGCCTTTTGATTTTACTATCCGCACCCCAAATGGGCCTGCTAACAGCCAAACTCCGTTGTTTGGAGAGGCTAAAAACAGACCACCAAGGGTAAAAGGGTAAGTTGGTCCTATCAATCTACGGGCAAGGAAGTGCGAGAACCTTACTGTCGAAGCTCTCGCGGGCCTTCTCGTGAACCCTGCTCGCGACGCCTCTCCTAGGCGATCACCTTGCGAGGACCTCGCTGGCCCATTTTGACGGTATCTGCCGAGGTCCGGTCCGTTGGGGGCCGATCTCGCCGAGGTCTGGATCTCGCGACTTCTTGTGCGAGACCATCCCTTTGGTTTCGCCGAACAGGGGCGTGGTTGACGAACACTGGAGAATTCGTCGAACATCCCTGCGAGTGCCTGCCTCGCCGATCTTTCTCGCTCGCCCTTCAGTGAGCCGCCGAGAGGAAAAACTCCCTTATTACCTCCATCTTACTGTCTTCCTCAAACCGCGTCCCCTCGCCTGGCGAATATCGGGGTTGTACACAATCCCCGCTCTTCGCGAGGATATTTAGGCTCGCGAAGAAACATCCAACCCCTGGTATTCGCCAGCCCCTTGATGACCTGTCAGGAATCTTTGGTGGGACCCACTCTGCGGGCTATAAATATCGTCCCGAGCCCCTGCGGCGTGCGCCGCTACTTCCTTTCCTTTCCCTTTGCCTGATACTGTAGCTGCATGGAGATGCCTCTTTCCGAAGAAGTCGAGGCTCGCCTGAGGTCGATGAGAGCCGGCGGGCTACCCTCCACGACCAGGGTCCCCGCCTGGATGAATCGCCCGCCACCTGCTCAGTCGCCGAAGGTTAAGAAGGCGAAGGCGGCTCGCCGGACCGGGGATGACTCCGTGCTGTTGGACTCCTCCCCGGACGATCGCCTCCACGAGAAGGTACGAGCTACTCTAGTTCACGTCAATAGATTTGCCCGTTATTCATTTCTGTCCGCAGGATGCTTTGCCGAACGAGAACGCTGGAGGACTAGTCGATGGATCTCGCACAAGTCCGCAGGCGGATACAAACCTCGCTGGGAAAAACGCCGCTGGTATGATCTTAATCTCGCATGCCAGAGTGTTTCTCGTCAATTCTGACCGTCGTTCCTTATTCCTTACAGTCTCGCCCCTGAAGTCCCCGGTCCGCCAAGTGTCGCGACCTCCGTCTCCACCTCCTCCCGTAAAAACTATAGACAAGCCTGGATTCAGACTCCTGACGAGCGAGGAGACCGACGGCTCCGTGCCGGCAAAGATCCCTCCCACTGACAGCGAAGCCCGTCCTCCTGGCCTGGGCAAATCTCTCTATCCTCACTACGGCAATGTGTTCGAGGGCCGTCCCTCGACTTCTCGCCCTCCGCTTGGTAGGCTTTCTTACCTCGCCGAAACCCTGCGCGAACTCAAGCGCGCCGTCTAACTCTTTCGCGATATTTCGCCGAGACTAATGAAATTCCTCCCACTGATTCCGAACTGGGCGACGACGAGATGTCCCCCCTTCCCGACCAAGTGGAAGACTTCTTAGGTGATCCGCGAGATCCGGAGATGATGAAGCAACGAGCCGCGGAGCTGCTGAGGAAACATGGTCGGATGTTGATGGACCTAAATATGCAGGCGAGACGGGACCGAGAAGCCGCCGAGGACAGGCATGCCGTTTTGATGGAAGAATGTGCGAGGCTTCGGCAGGCGAGACAACGCGATCGGGACGAGAGCGCCACGACGCCTGAGGTGCATATAGCTAGGATGAGAGACTACGCCTACCTCATGGACCGGGAGGGCCGCTTGGTCGAGGAATATTATAACTCTAGGGTGCCGCCGCGGTCCGGGTCGCGGGCAGGTGGAAATGGTTACCCCATGACTCTCGCTAACTGCTGTGTTGTCGCGAATTCTTATTATTTGTGATGGGCGCCGTTGTGTTAGACAATCTTGCTATGGCTCGCAACTCGTGTATTCGCCACTTATGCTGGCTTTTATTTCTGACAATAAGCATCTGGCTTTTTATTATTTCTCGCTCGCTGCTAATAAATCTTGTTTTATTTTTATGTTATATTGTGCTCGCGAGGACCCTCTGTTCTTGCTAAACATACCCCGCGAGAACGTTGTTTGCACTAACCCCGCAGGTCTCTCTCGCCCGCGTACATGATGTGATGTTATTGCTGATACCAGCGCTCGCCGGCGCTTGGATTTCTTCCCGCCCTTTTGCTTTGGCTATAAATAGGTGGCCATAACTGAGTCAACCACCGCATTTACTCTAGACCTTCTTCCTCCTCTGCTTCAGAGCTCTCGCTCCTTCCCGTTCTCGCTTTTCTTCCTTCCTCGCAGGTTATTAAAATGGGTGGCGACGCTAACGAGTCGGAGAGTCGGCGAAAGGTTGCTAAGGCTTTCGCCGAGCACAGCTTCTTCCACTGCAATCTGACCGATGAGGAGTACTTCAGTGCGGTCGCTGACTATGTCACCCCTCCCTTCGAGGCACGCCGTCCTAGCGAGAACGACGTGATCAACGCCCCGCTGGTCGACGAGTTTGCCATTCCCACCGCCCATTTCGCGGTCGGTCTGCGCCTTCCCCTGTGGCCGGAAGTTCGCCAGGTAATAATCGCTCTCGCTCGCTTCTTATTTTCTGCAGTTCAAGTCTCGCTCATCATGTGGACTAATCCTGTTCTTGTTGCTCGCCAGGTGCTCAAGCACTATGGCATTGTTCCAGGCCAGCTTACCCCCAACGCCATGGCGGTGGTTACAGCCTTCGCCTGCTACCTTCGCGAGGAGCGCATCGAGTTCAGTCTCCCGGTCTTCCGGAAGTTGTTCTCGTTCCGCGCCTACAAAGATGGGACGGCCTACTTCGTGGGCATGGGTCCTAAAGTTGTCGAGACCGTCAACAAGGTCCACTTCTGGGCCCAGAAGTTCCTCGTCGTCAAGGGGAACTTCGGCAACATCCCCCTCTCGCCAGTTCAACATAGCGAGACCACCTACCGGCCTACAGCCCTTGGCGGCCACGACGCCCTCCTCCATCAGTTCTTCTGCAAGAAGAACTTCGAGGTCGTTTATCTCCGCCGCAATCTCGATTCGTTGCCTCCGGTTCTCGCCGGGGAAGGTAAGGATCTCGCTTAGCACCTACAACTTCATTTCCTGCCATACCGTACTTATCAAAATTTAAATGTTTATTTGTAGGTGAGCGGGATCTTCCCCTCCATCCCCCCTACGCGAGCAACCGAAAAACCGACGCTACCCTGGCTCTCGCGACCATGGGGGCGGAAGCTTGCCGAGGCGCTGTCACTCCAGCTGAGCCCTCTTCTCGCAAGAGACAGGGGGCTTCTGGTAGTCATGCCGCTCCCTCGAAATCTCCGCCAAAGAAGAAGAGCAAGAAGAGCGGAGTCTCGCTCGCCTCCTCGAAGGGGAAGGAGCCCCGCGAGGTCGCCTTCGACGAGTTCGACCTCACCGGCCTCTCTGCAGGGGGTGAGGAAGACGAGCCCTGCCAGGAGGCTGCCAGAACCTCCGTCCTTCCCATCCCGGTAAACCATTACAACTTCGGCCTCGGCCAGAGGCGCCGGGATGAGACTGGCGAGCTCCTGGTCAACTGGAAACCGGAGACCAACAGGGTGGATATCTCCACCATCCTCCCCTCCTGGGTGGAGAAGGAGACCGTCAGCGGTTACGCTTTCGACCTCGCGTTCGCTCTTTATGGCCGTGAGGACGCGGGGTCTTATAAAGATGAGACTGCGAGAACCCTCGCTTTCGAGAGCGCGAGGTCGCAGTTGCGTTCTGCCGAGCTCGCCCATATGACGGGGAGGCGTTGCTTACAGCTGGAGCTTCAGAACGTGGAGCTCGCGAGGGCATATCAGGGGCTCCTTGCCGAGAACACGGAGCTGAAGGAGAAGCTGCTCGCCGCAGAGGGCAGCGTGGTGAGTTACTTAGACTTCCTCATCCTCCTTTCCTTTGACTGTTTCGCTTTTTTAATTGAACTTACTTGCAGGATGTCGAGGCCGCCAGGAGAGCCGACGCTTGCATCAGGGATTTGGAGGGCAAGGTGGCCGGGCTGAAGGCCCTAAACTGCGACCTTACCCGTGCCGTCGTGCCCCCCTCACCTCGGCGTTTGAAGGAAGAGCGGCGAGCGCGAGATGAAGAAGTCCGCTTGGAGTCCATGGATTCGGCTCGCTATATCTTCCAGATGATGAAGGCGGCCAGACTCCTAATCGCCGACGCGACCGACCTGACTTTGGAAGATATCGTCCCTGAGCTCTTCCTCCTGCTTCCGCCAGTGAAGAGTAGCGACGACGAGGAGGGGTTCGCGAGCGACTCCTGAAGCTTGTAGCTTGATTTTATTCTGTTTCGTTTCGGGCTGGCGAGATCGCTGCCTTATGTAAATCGAATTATGAAATGTATGGATACATATTTTTGGCCGTGTTGTGTTCACCCTTTTCGCTATATTGTTCTTTGTGTTGATGTCCCTCTCTCGCTTATCTCGATGTTTATTTGTATGTAGGCTATTCCCTCGATGACTGTTCTCGCATCCTACATTGTCGAATAGACGGTCATAGGATCTTTTTGGCTGCCCTGTCCTTTCGTTATTTGCCTTAGGATGATTACCCTTTAGGCGTGCGTTTTTCTCTGGGTTTCGCAGGGTACCTTTCTTCTCGGCCAGAGCTCGCCTCTTTTCCTGTGCTGGCGACCCTTCTGCCGAGCACCAGGAACCCTGGAGCGCCTAGGGTTGACTTTTGTCAGTCGCATACTGTCGTGCGAGATCTCTCTTTGTCGAGCGAGCCGGCCCGCCGGGCGAGAAGGATCGGGTCAGCTCAGAAGTCTCGCTAACCTGATGCATTTCATCCTGACTCTATAGGGAACCCATCTTCTTGCCCGGGAGCGGAATCGATCTGGGGCATTCCAGCATAAGAATTTGTCACCTTGCCAGCCTCTCCAGAGATCAACCAGAACCCCCCGTCTAGTGAGAGCCCGGGAGCGGAATCGATCTGGGGCATTCCAGCATAAAAACTTGTCACCTTGCCAGCCTCTCCAGAGATCAACCAGAACCCCCCGTCTAGTGAGAGCCCGGGAGCGGAATCGATCTGGGGCATTCCAACATAAGAACTTGTCACCTTGCCAGCCTCTCCAGAGATCAACCAGAACCCCCCGTCTAGTGAGAGCCCGGGAGCGGAATCGATCTGGGGCATTCCAGCATAAAAACTTGTCACCTTGCCAGCCTCTCCAGAGATCAACCAGAACCCCCCGTCTAGTGAGAGCCCGGGAGCGGAATCGATCTGGGGCATTCCAGCATAAAAACTTGTCACCTTGTCAGCCTCTCCAGAGATCAACCAGAACCCCCCGTCTAGTGAGAGCCCGGGAGCGGAATCGATCTGGGGCATTCCAGCATAAAAACTTGTCACCATGCCAGCCTCTCCAGAGATCAACCAGAACCCCCCGTCTAGTGAGAGCCCGGGAGCGGAATCGATCTGGGGCATTCCAGCATAAGAACTTGTCACCTTGTCAGCCTCTCCAGAGATCAACCAGAACTCCTCGTCTAGTGAGAGCCCGGGAGCGGAATCGATCTGGGGCATTCCAGCATAAGAACTTGTCACATTGCCAGCCTCTCCAGAGATCAACCAGAACCCCCCGTCTCGTGAGAGCCCGGGAGCGGAATCGATCTGGGGCATTCCAGCATAAAAACTTTTTGAGACCTGCCAAAGGGTTGCTCCAAAATACATGTGTTGAGTAGGATATATAAAGAGTTATCTATAAAAAATGGCTAAGGATAAAACCTTTTTAAGTCATCTCCACTTCTCGCTCGGTCCAGAGGTACCCCTTCCACATCTCGGAGGTGATACCCCCCTGACTTGAGCACTTCACTTACAATGTATGGACCCTCCCAATTAGGGTTGAGCTTACCTACTGTGGCCCCTCTCCCGGCCGCGTCGACCTTCTTCAAGACCAGGTCCCCTTTTTGAAAGTGTTTTACTCGGATGTGCTTGTCAAAGTATCGGGCCATTCGCCGCTTGATTTCCTCCTGCCTGATGGTGGCCTGGTCTCGGAGTTCCTCCACCAGGTCCAAGGATAGCCTTTGTTCCTCGTCATTGGCTACCAGCCACTCTTCATCCCCTTCACCTGCGGTGATCACCCTGGGGGTCTTTACTTCGAATTCAATGGGAAGGACCGATTCGGACCCATGAGAAAGTTTGAACGGGGTCCCCCCGGTGGCGGTGTTGGGGGTAGTCCTCAGGGCCCAGAGAACGGATGGTAGTTGCTCTACCCAGTTCCCTAGGAGGTTCTCCACCTTTTTCTTTAGTAGGTTGACTACCACTTTATTTGCCGCTTCCACCTGGCCGTTGCTTCTCGGGTGGTGAACCGATGCGAACCTGAGGTCGATGCCAAGCTGGGTGCAGAAGCTAACGAATTCTTCGCTGGCGAATTGTGGCCCATTGTCTGTTACTATAGCCAGGGGAGGCCGTGCCTGCAAACTATTTCCCCCCATATAAAATTCCTCACAACTTGAGATGTTACCTTGGCGAGTGCTTTCACTTCTACCCATTTGGAGAAGTAGTCGATCATGACCAGTAAGAACCTCCTTTGGCCGCTAGCTTGAGGGAAAGGGCCAACTAGGTCCAATCCCCATATGGCGAAGGGCCAGGGGGCGGTGATGGTTCGGAGCCTCTGAGCTGGGAGGAGTTGAAGTGAAGCGTAGAGCTGACACTTTGAACACCTCCTTGCGAACTCCGCCGCATCCTTGCTGAGGGTGGGCCAAAAATAGCCTTGTCTCAACACCCTCCCTTCCAGGGTTCGGCTCCCGGAGTGACTCCCACACTCCCCGGAGTGAATTTCTTCTAGGACTCTCAGAACCTCCTCCTCCGAGACACAACGGGCCAGGAGTCCCGAGAGAGTCTTCCTGTACAGCCCTCCTGCATGCAAAGAGTAATAAGCCGACTTGTACCTGAAGCGTCGCCTGTCTATGTCTCCTTCGGGGAACTTCCCTGATGATAGGAAAGAGATGAAGGGATCCATCCACGAGACCCGTTGATCCACCTCCATCAGTTCTCCTTCCTCGATGGAGGGCCGGAAGAGTTCTGAAACCGTCCCTCCTGCTCGAGGACCGAACTTGGCTAGGACGTCCGCGGGGGTGCTCACTTCCCTTGGCACGTGTTTGATGGAGAAAGTATGGAACTGCCCGATGACTCCTTTGACCTTCTCCAAGTACCGCAGGAGGGTTGGGTCCTTTGCCTCAAACTCTCCCTTGACTTGGCATGCTCAAGGCTTGCTCGAGACCTCCACATCTTGCACTCCCAGTTCTCGAGCTAACCGCAGGCCCGCAATCACCGCCTCGTACTCCGCTTGGTTGTTGGTAATTGGGAAATGGATGTTCAAGGCTTGCTCGATCTTTGTCCCTTGAGGACTCACTAGGATAATTCCCCCTCCATAGGAGTGCTTTCCTGACGCACCATCCACCAACATCTTCCACGCCACCGGGGGAGGTGGTTCATGTTCCCCCACTTCGGATGTGTAGTCGGCCATGAAATCCGCCACTGCTTGGGCCTTGATTGATGTCCTGGGTACGAACGAAATATCGAACTCGCTCAGCTCTACGGACCACTTTGCCAATTTTCCAGAGTGCTCCACCCCTTCCATGACCTTGCGAAGCGGGTGGTCTGTTATTACTTTGATTGAATGTGCCTGGAAGTAGGGCCGGAGCCTCCGGGCTGCCACCACTAACGCAAAAGCCAACTTCTCCAAGATTGGATACCGGAGCTCTGCCTTTTCAGCACTCGGCTGACATAGTAGATGGGGAATTGTTGTCTTCCTTCCTCTCGGATCAATACAGAACTTACCGCTTCAAGTCCCACTCCCAGGTATAGGGATAGGTCTTCTCCTGACCTCGGCCCTTGAAGTAGGGGGGTTTGGGTGAGCTGTTCTTTTAAGGCTTGGAAGGCTCCCTCGCATTCCGGAGTCCATTCAAATTTTTTGTTGCCTCTTAGCGCTTTAAAGAAGGGCGCACATCTCTCTCCCGCCTTGGAGAGGAACATGCTGAGCCCAGCCAGCTTCCCGGTGAGGCTCTGAACCTCCTTTGGGTTTCTCGGCGACCCCAACTCCATTATTGCCTTGACCTTGTCTGGGTTAGGTTCCACCCCCGCTGGGGTGAGCAAGTGACCTAGAAACATCCCTTGGCTAGCCCCGAAGACACACTTCAAGGGGTTGAGTTTCATCTTATACTTCCGCAGGGTCCCGAACGTCTCCTCAAGATCTCGGAGATGAGACCCGAGGTCCCGGCTCTTTACCATGAGGTCATCGACATAGACCTCCAAGTTCCTTCCCCTTTGTTCTCGAAAGACCCGATCCATCATCCTTTGATAAGTGGCACCTGCATTCTTGAGCCCAAAGGGCATCATCTTATAACAGTAGCATCTGTCCCCCGTGATAAAAGAGACATTTTTGATGTCCGGGGGGTGCATGCGGATTTGATGGTAACCTGAAAAAACACCTAAGAAAGACATCACAGAAAAACCAACGGCTGAGTCAACCAGCGCGTCGATTCTGGGCAGGGGGTAGCAATCTTTCGGGCATGATTTATTAAGAAATGAAAAGTCGATACACATACGCCACTTACATCCTCCCTTTTTCACCATGACTACATTGGAGACCCAGCCTGGATACTGGATCTCAGATACAAAACCTGCTTGTATGAGCTTTTTCACCTCTTCGCGGATTGGTCCCTCCAGCTTGTCCGTCGTGGCCCTTTTCTTTTGGCGGATGGGGCGGGTGCCGGGGTGGAGGTTGAGGCGGTGGCAAGCCACATCCGCATCGATCCCGGGCATCTCCGCGGCGCTCCAAGCGAAGACGTCCACGTTCTTCTGTACGCAGGCCAGGATCTTGGCCAGCTCCTCTGAACTGAGCTCTCCGCTGACTCGGACCTTTTCCACCACCCCAAGCCGAGTGGTGACTTCAAACTCCACGACCTCATCCACGGCCTCCAGCCTGGATTGCTCTCCCCAAACACTTTCCTTCTCTCCGCTGCAAGCGAGCGCTTGGGCTCCTTCCTCCGTCTCTGCCTCTCCTACCATCATTAGCTCTTCCGCCCCTCCTTCCCGGGCACTCTCTTCTTTCTCCTCTTCTTCCCCTTTCTCTGCCCTGGGCCTCTCAGCGAACCCTTCCCGGGCCTGAACTTCCTCTTCCTCCGTCCTCTCCTCGACTGCATTCTCTCCTCCGGCTCCTGCCGCCTCCTCCATCACTTTATCGAACTCTTCCGCTTCTCCCATCCAAGTGATGGTGTTGACAGCCGTCACATAGCACTGTCTTGCAATCTTGGGGTCTCCCCGGACCCGGACCTGGATTCCTCCCGCGTTGAACTTGAGGCATTGGTGGAAGGTGGAAGGAACGCACCGAAACGCACTGATGAGAGGCCGTCCGAAGATGGCGTTATAGCTGCTTGGGGCGTCCACTATCACGAAACGGCAGTTCCTGGACTGCCCTCCGAGGGTCACATGTAGCCCCACTCCACCCTCCACCTCCTTCCTTTCTCCTGAAAAGCCGAATAGGGGGCCATCCGAGGCCAACACCCTCTTGGACTCTACCTTCATCTCATCAAACGCCTTCTTGAAAACGACGTTGACCGAGCTACCGTTGTCGACTAGAATCCGTGAGAAGGTGAAGTTCTCGATGGCGGTCTGGATGACCAGCGCATCGCAGAACGGGTCTTCATAGCTTGGCATGTCCTTCTGAGAGAAAGTAATTCTCTCCGTCGGGGGTGGAGCAGTGGATGTCGAGGACACGCTCCGCCGATAGATTGTATGAAGGCTAGCCTTGCGGGTTGCCTCCACCCCTACCCCCCCATGGATCACCCCGATCCCTCCTCTGCTCCCCACATCAACTCTGTCCTCACACCTTTCTTCCTCCTCCCCTCAAGGCTCGACCTCCTCAATTCTCACATGTTGCCTTGGTGTGGGGGCTCGGCCCCTTTTGGTTTCCAGGAACTCTGGGCAGGTGGCCGTCGCGTGACCTTCCTCATCGTGGAAGTCACAATATGGCAACGCCACCTCCCCTGCTTCGCCTTCCGCCACCCTATTCCTCCTCCTTCTTGCTCCCGCTTCTTCTCTCGCCTCTTCTCTCCTTCCTCTTCCTCTTCCCCTCCTGATCGCCATGGCTTGCTGAGGCGGGGGAGGCAATTGCCTCGGACCCTGCCTCCATCCCAGCTGATGGGGTCTTACTTGACCCCCATAGAAGTTACCCCTTCCCGGCCGTAACCTCTCCCCTGACCTTGCATTCCTTCGGCACGCTGCCTCCACTCCCCCTCAGGGGCCCTGGGCTCTTCCCTTCTCCTTACCTCTTGCTGCCTGACTTCCGGCTCACTGAGCTTTGCTAGCCTCTTGGCGAGCTCCGGATTGGCTTCCTCACTCTCGATCTCCTCCGCCACCCTCTCCATCAACTCCTCGTAGGAGACGGGGGCTTTCCTCTTCAGCGCCATCTTAAAGAAACTTTCCCTCAGCCCGACCGTGAAGGCGAGCTGGAGTGCAAACCCGGGCATCTCCTGGGTGAGTAGCACTTCCTCTTGGAACCGATCCGCATAGCGAGCCAACGACTCTTTCGGCTCCTGCTTCACTTTGAAGAGGGACTCGACGTCCTTCTTCCTTTTCTTTGCAGTTGAGAATCGCAACAAGAAGCTCCTGCGCAAATCCTCGAAGGCGTAGATCGACCCTGTAGGGAGTTGATGGAACCAGTCCCTGGCCTTTTCTTTGAGAGTGACGGCGAAGAGCCGACACTTGAAAGCATCCGACATCGGCCTGATGGAGACCAAGTCCTCAAAAGACTGGAGATGTTGGACAGGGTCATCCATGCCGTTGTAGTACACCCTGTCCCACTCTCCGAACCCTGCCGGGACAGGTGCAGAAAGTACCAACTCGCAGAAGGGGCTTCCCCCTTCTACCACCTTTTCTCGCTCCGCTCGCCCCTCAAGCTCTCTCGCCAGACTCGAGCTCGCGGGGACTGCGCTCGCGAGAACAGCATTCGCCTGGACCACTCCCACGGTCGCCATGTCTTTTGGGCGCTCGCTCGCCCGCGTCGCGCTCGCCGGCACAGAGCTCGCTGGCACGGAGCTCGCCGGGCTGGCGAACAGCACTCGCCCTTCCAAGTCTTGCACTAACCCTCCGACCACTTCCTTTCTGGACCTTCCCCCCGGGGCGTTCTCGCCAACCGCTGCTGGGGTCAGGGTCGCCTGAGGTGCTGGGGTCGCGAACTCGCTCCGCAGCGCCGCGACCGTCAGTCCGAAAGTGTCAAGCACCTCCCTCCTGAAATCCGCGAACATCATCGGCGTAACCACCTGCGGTGGCTCGCTAAACCCCTCGCCTTGATACTCGCCTCCTGTCATGTCTGCTCTTTGGAACTTTCTTGGACCAGCCACGCTGCTCACCGCACCAAAATGTTGAAACCGATTTCTCGGTCTCTTGTGGAGCTCAGGGCCCTCACCGAGATGAGGGGCGGCTAAGACCTTAGTCACTGCGAGGAGGTCCCTCCACTAACCCGGAATATCGTTGAGCGCTTCCCCTCCCAAGCCAAAGCTGAGACTCAGGCACCTTGGAGAGCTCTAGAAATGCTAACCAAAGAAAGCCTAAGGAGAGAGAAGCTGGAGTGAAACTCTCTCCAAAGGTGCCCTTGAGGTCCTATTTATAGGTTTTCTGATCTGGCATGCGAATAGCAGGATCCCGCCTTTTGATTTTACTATCCGCACCCCAAATGGGTCTGCTAACAGCCAAACTCCGCTGTTTGGAGAAAGGGTGAAAGGGTAAGTTGGTCCTATCAATCTACGGGCAAGGAAGTGCGAGAACCTTACTGTCGAAGCTCTCGCGGGCCTTCTCGCGAACCCTGCTCGCGACGCCTCTCCTAGGCGATCACCTTGCGAGGAGCTCGCTGGCCCATTTTGACGGTATCTGCCGAGGTCCGGTCCGTTGGGGGCCGATCTCGCCGAGGTCTGGATCTCGCGACTTCTTGTGCGAGACCATCCCTTTGGTTTCGCCGAACAGGGGCGTGGTCGACGAACACTGGAGAATTCGTCGAACATCCCTGCGAGTGCCTGCCTCGCCGATCTTTCTCGCTCGCCCTTCAGTGAGACGCCGAGAGGAAAAACTCCCTTATTACCTCCATCTTACTGCCTTCCTCAAACCGCGTCCCCTCGCCTGGCGAATATCGGGGTTGTACAGAATTACTTTGCTCTTGCTGAGATAGGTCGTGGTCCCCCTCCTTACTCCTTTCCTGTATGCGGCCACTGCGGGAAGAAAGGACATACTAAGGACATCTGTCTTCGTTTACATCCTCATCTTGCTCCACCTAGTCGAGGATCTCGTGCTCGTGGGAGAGGCGGTCATCGTGGTGGTGGTCGTCCGTCTGGTGCCCGCACACAGTATTATGCCCATTCGACTGAAGTTTATGAGGACAACTCCTCCTCTGAGGGGCATTTCTGTTGTGGAGTTAGAGGCCTTCTGTCGTCTGTTGCGTTCACATTCCGACTCTATATCCGCTGATTCCGCTGCCACATTTTCTACTTCAGGTATCTCGAGTGCCCATGCTGTGTATTCCTCCCACTCAGAGTGAATCATTGACTCGGGTGCCACTAATCACATGACCGGCTCTGCCTCAAGTTTTACCTCCTATATTCCTATCTCTGGTCGCGATATGGTTATTGCTGCCAATGGTTCCCTTTCCTATATTGCTGGAAAATGAACTGTCTCTTGTTCTCCTGACCTTTCTCTTTCTTCTGTCCTGCATGTCCCTTCATTTCCTCGCAATCTTCTCCCCATTAGTCGTTTGACTACTTTAAATTGCTCAATAACCTTTTTCCCTGATGTTTGTGTTTCAGGATCTGGATACAAAGCGGACGCTGACAATGGTAGGAATGTTGTCGGACTATACTTGTTGAACCAACAATTGTCTCCCAATGCTCTCTCCACCACCCGTGCTCCTACTCAAAATGATATCCGGCGATGTCATCTTAGTCTTGGTCACCCTTCTACTTTATATATTACCAAACTATTTCCTGCTTTCAGTTGCTTAACTAAGTCATTTACTTGTGACACTAGTGAACTGTCAAAACATGTTCGTCATATTCTCAATCATGTTTCTTTTCCTAGTTCTTCCCCGTTTGATGTGACTCACTCTGATGTTTGGGCCCCCTCCCCTGTGTTATCTTTATCTGGCTATAAATGGTTTGTAACTTTTATTGATTGTTATTCCTGTACTACGTGGCTCTATTTGTTAAAATAGAAGAGTGAAGTGTTTACTTGCTTTCGTTCCTTTCATAAAATGGTTGTGCCACAGTTTAATGGAGCAATTTGTGTGCTCCGTAGTGATAATGATGGGGAGTATGATGTTCAGAGTGCGTTTGGTGCCTATCTTATCGAACATGGCATTCTTCACCAAACCACATGTGTCCACACTTCTACTCAAAATAGAGTGGCAGAACGAAAAAAGCACTTACTAGAGGCCGCTCGGTGTTTGTTGATTGTCATGCACCCTCCCAAGTCCTATTGGGGTGATGTTGTTTTGACTGCAACTCATCTCATTAATCGACTACCTTTTCGCTCCCTTCACTACGATACGTCTCTTTCCCGTTTATCCCGGAAACACAATGTCCACACCCCACATCTCTCATCACATATTTGGTTATGTCTGTTTTGTTCATGTCCATACCCCTCATCGAGATAAATTGGACGCTCGTTCTCTTAAATGTGTTTTTTTAGGCTACTCTTCTACCACCAAAGGTTATCGGCGTTATCACCCTCCTACACGTCGCTCTAATGCAGTGTTGATGTTACTTTTCGTTAGGGGCGTCGTATTTTGGTCCTCGTCAGGGGGAGATGAGTAGTAATACTGACGGGACCTCCGACAACTTGTGAGTCTTTCCCCTGGGAAACAAACAGTTGGATCACGCTGGATTTTCTCTGTTAAGCAGAATCAAGATGGGGTGGTGGAGCGATATAAAGAGCGCTTAATCGCTCAAGGGTATACTCAAACCCAAGGAATTGACTACCAAGAAACTTTTGCCACTATTGCAAAGATGAATTCTATTCGTGTGATCCTTTCGCGTGCTGCATGTCTTGGGTGGGTAAAGACGATAATGATGAAACCAAGATCGAGTGTGAATGATGATTGTAGTTTCGAGGTTATGAATCTATAAGACAACTTCGATGATTAGAATAGAGTTCGACTAATGATATTATCAATTGGCGTTGGATCGAGGAACTTGAGTGGATCTAATTTAGAAATTTATAAAGGGTTGCATGTCTAATAAACGGTCTCCTCCTAAATCACTAAATCAATTCATTAGTTTTAGTTAAATAATTTTATGAGACCGAACCTAGATTGAAATAGTATGTGTTTTACCATACTTAGATATAGTTGTGCAAATGTAATAAATAATATGATTATGGATTGTGACTTGACAGAGGTGGAGGTGATTAGTTCTCTTAAGAGGGTAGAGTAGCTGGTTGATCACCTCTCCTAGTTGTAATGAATTATATTGTATTATGTCTGTATGAAATGATAATGCATGTGCATGTATGTGGCGAGTCGACTGGCCCTACTGGTGGCACACTCCAAAGGGTTAGGACAGTGACTCGTGGATAACGTCATGGTCGAACGACAGTGTGCGCCCTAGCCTAGTTTGTTGTTTGCGGTGTTAGCCACCTGGAGTTCGACATGAGCTATGTCTCGATTCTTTTGTTTATACCTTCAGTCGGACGAAGAATGAGTATGGGCTCGGATAGACGTATGTAAGGCCTAGGGATGATTCTGCTTAAATACCTTAGAAGTGACAAGAACGGGTCATTGCCACCGTTTGGCGACGACAGTGGTGCATGTGAGACTAGCTACCCCACGAATAAGAGATCACAGTCGTTAGTTTGCACTGGATTACGATAGGGTGTCGGCGTCTTGACACTTTGCAAGATAAATCTTTGTCGACATAGTGTGTGGATATGCATGCTTGGATGTGATGATAACGATATGAGTATTTGCATAGCGTGACTCTGATGAGTCTGGTTGGTTATGGGTTTTGACACTCCTCCGACGAGGATAAGCTTGGATGGTTTGTATTGATTGTGATGATAGATCGTAGTGGCGTTTATACTTGATAGTGTAGTTTAGATTGTGCAAGATCTTAATCATATAAATTTGTATGAGCGTTTTTATATGTTTGATTATTTGAATAGACGATCTTTACTTATACTACTTAATGTGCATACGAGAGTGCGCGCGTTGTGGACACCGCTATGGTAGAAACACGTGTTTTATTTATTGTCAATATTTATTACCGCACTTATTTAAAGTCTATACTGCACTCCATAAAATATGCAATTGTTCATATTGCTTTATATATCTATATTTTATAAAGAAAAATATTTAGGACCATGTGAGGCTGAATTATGTACATTCATCAAATAATAGCCGTAGGATTAGCTAGCCTTAAAATAATTCTACCGTCCGATCAATTAACACTCCCGATTCTTTTAAAAACCCGCAGCCCTACTCGCCACTTCCGCCTGCCTCTGCGAAACGCTCCTTCCCTCAGCCCGCTACGGCATTCGCCATCTAGGGCATCACACTTCCATCGCTCACCCTCGACTGAAGAGCTTGCTCACATCCTGCTTCTCACCCTAACTCATCTTCCTCTCCAGAGGCCCCTGCTCCTGCCGACCCCGTAGGCGAAACCCTCGCTCCAAGTCGCTAGGCGGACACCGGCATCGTCGGAAAGAAACTCCTCCACCCCCCTCTTTCTTTCTACCTCTCCAGAGGTCCTTGCTGATGCCGACCCCGTAGACGAACCACTCACTCCAACTCGCGACGAGGCCACCGGCATCCTCGGTAAGAAACTCAATGTTTACGCCACCATTCACCCAATGTTTACGCCACTCTCCATATGCAGATACAACAACGAAATCAACTAAAAAAAAGATCACAACAGTGCCGCCATCTCCAGCCCTCTGTCCATCTAGGTAAACATTAAAATTTTTTAATATACTTAACAGATTTAATTCTTTTTAAAGCTACCATTCACATTTTACATTTCTTATCCCCATTATGTCGATTTCATTTCACTGTACATCCCCCATTCTTAATTTCCAAGGAATATGCTGTCTAAAAATCAACAAAAAAAAACCACCAACAATTTTGGTTTCTTTCTTAGCTTTCAAAAGCATCTGCAGATGCATCTGCACATAAGATGTTCGACTCATGCACTGATAGATAATAGACCCTGCCAGATTTAATATACCCTTCCAGTTATTTCTTCATTTCGACTCATGCACTTAAGATGTTTGACTCATGTCCGACTCATGCACAGAAGATGTTCGATTTCATTTTCGACCAAGGCTTTCCAGTTATTTCTTCATTTCTTCTTTCCACATCCACTTATTTCAGCACAAAAAGAATGACAAAAGCTCACTCACTACTCACATTTCAATTACAAATATGCGTTTCTAATTACAAACGCATGAAAAACCAATTACATAACCAGTTATATACATATAAGAAAAATACTCACCGGCTACTTATATAAATATATGCAGCGGGTGACTAAATACTAACTCACTACTCACATTTCAAGTACGACTGAACACATGCTTTACAAGAACTTCATCTTCACTTTCTTTTAGATTTATTATGTATTGTACGTGTGCTTTGAGATATTAGTCATGCATTAACTTGAGACCTGTCGTTGTCCTAGCAGAATGTGGTTGCAACCGTCAAGTTCTTCGCCCGCCGGGTGCGGGCAGGATACTGTCGCGCGGTGCACGGGGGGGGGGGGGGGGGGGGGGGGGGGGGGGGCGTGCACTGTCACTCGTATATATATACATATATATATACATATATATATACATATATATACATATATATTGCACTGTGCTGACACTTACTGTAGGACAGGTTACCGCCCAACTTGAGCATATTGGTGGCTCAGGGGGAGAGGCGGGAACCGACTTAGCATATATGACTAGTATTTGCTAACCCTCGCCATTGGTTGACTCCCCTATGAGTTCCAGGATCTATGATGTGGACATGACGTGGACTTACAAAGAATGGTTGCTACACTTAGCAACATCATCAGTCCAATAGTTAGCTTAGTAGGTTTATAGAGTTACATCATTTTGTATATTAGTATTTATCTGGCTTGGCATGTTTACTTGTGATCCCCCAGACTTTCTATAGACCGTTGTACTTAGACTGTGGGGGCCATTGTGTCGTTGTTGTGAGTGCTTTCTGTCTCTATTTATTACTCATATATTTTTGTAATCAACTACGTGGATGTTAGTCCTCCGCTAGTATATCTTTCATTACTGCTTATAGCGTACCCTGATTGTGATGTGATGGTTATTCGTTTGGCACCATCGTCGGTTCGTAACTTTATGTTGTGGGCCGCTCATTCAGGTTTTGAACCCCAGTCGAGACACACAACAGGGCTACAGCCCGCACACCCTAACCAGGTCTCCGCCCTGGATTTAGGTTGCCCACTCGGCAAGGCAGTAGGTTATTGAGGCTGGGTATCGAACTCTTTACCTCCTTGATAAGGGACCTCCATTCTATCACTCATCACCAACTGAGGGATAGAACCATCTCTCCGTCAGTTGGTGATGAGGGATAGAATGGAGGTCCCTTATCAAGGACGTAAAGGGTTCGAGATCCGGCCTCAACAGTCTACCGCCTTGTCGAGTGGGCAACCTAAATCCAGGGCGGAGAGCTGGTTGGGGTGTGCGGACTGCATCCCTATTGTGTGGCTCGACCGGGGTTCAAAATCTGAATGAGCGGCCCACAACACGTTAGGAGAGAATGACGAGAGATGGTTGAGACGTCCATACCTCTACTATTCTGTTATTCCCATCTTTGTTGTAAATTGAAGGTGGTGTGATAAGATCCCCTTGTCATGCCTAATTTCCGACGGGGGTCTTACACTCATGCAACGTCTTCTCATCCATCTAGCCACTAGACTATTGATTCTAGAGCAACAGATCACATGACCGACTCTGCTACAGGTTTTGTGTCTTACCTTCACTTTTTTGGTGGGGACAAGGTTAGCATTGCAGATGGTACCTTCTCTCTGATTGCTGAGATAGAATCCATCTCCTGCTCCTCTCTCACCCTTTCTTCTGTTCTTCTTGTACCCAAGTTCACCCACAATCTTCTCTCCATTAGTCATCTGACCAATTCTATGAACTGTTATGTGATTTTCTTTCCTTCGTCTTGTGTTTTCAAGACCTGAAGACGAGAACAGTGATTGGCTCTGGTAATCTGTTGGATGGGATCTACGTGTTTGACTCCTCCAACCCTACTTCTCCTCCCCAGGGTATTCATTTTGATCAGTCGACCACATTGGAGTCCTGGCATTGTCGCCTTGAACATCCTTCTATATTGTCTATGAAACATTTATTTTCTACTATGTCATATGTATTAGTAGATAATTTTCATTGTGACGTTCGTGAACTTGGCAAACACCATCGTGCTTCCTTTAATCATGTTTCCTCTCCTAGTTCTGCGCCGTTTAATATTATACATAGTGATGTTTAGGGGCCTTGCCCCGTTGCTTCTATTTTTTGGTGTTTCTAGTTTGTAAATTTCATTGACTGCTTTTCCCGAACATGGGCATACCTAATTAAAACTAAAAATGATATTTTTACATCATTTCAAAAGTTTCACAACATGATCACCACTATCAAAATTCTTCGTACTAACAATGGTCGTTAGTGCATTGACTCTCAGTTCGAACACTATCTTGCTAATCATGACATTATGCATTGGACATCTTGTGTTTACTCACCTGCTCAAAATGGGGTGGCCGAACGCGAGAATCGACACCTTTTAGAAGTTGCTTGGTGTCTTCTTCTCCAAATGCACCTTCCCAAATACTATTGGGGGGATGCAGTTCTCACTGCAACCTATCTTATTAATTGTATGCCCACACATGTTATGGGGTATAAAACTCTCCTTAACACCCTTCGGGTTCCTCCTACCAATCTGCACCCCTGTGTCTTTGGATGTGTGTGATTTGTCCATATCCATCAGAAAACTAAACTTGTTGCTCGTGCTCATAAGTGTGTCCTCATAGGATATTTTCCTACTCAAAAAGGGTTATAAATGTTTTGACCCGATCCACAAGAAAGTTTTTGTAACCATGGATGTCACTTTTCGTGAATCTGAGAGCATTATGGGCCCTCACTTAAGGGGGGATTCTCTCCTATGTTGGAAGTGAGCTCCTTAACTCCCACTGATTCTCTCTCCACTACTCTGTTACCCATTCCTCCATTATACCAGTCCCCCATTTGACTCCTCTTATTGCTCCTGTGCCAACTCATGCTGCTCTTATGGAGAAATCCTATATTCCTCCCCTGCGGGTTTACTCTCGACGTCCTAAGGGAACAAACACACGGGCCTCCCTCAAAATCCCAGAGCTGACATTTATTCCGTCGTCATAGTCCACTGCTCTAAGGGAAGGTACCTCAACACAACACCCGTTATCCCAGTTTGTCTCTTATTCTTCTCTAACGGCTTCCCATAGAGCCTTTGTCTCTTCTTTGTCTGCTATTTCTATTACCACATCGTGGCAAGAAGCTTTTTCCGACTACAAGTGGAAGGCAGTTATGCTTGAAGAAATGCATGCTCTTGACAAAAATCAGACATGGGACCTAGTTCCTCTGCCTTAAGGGAAAAGGTTGTCATTGGATGTAAGTGGATGTTTTCTGTCAAACAATACACTCAGGGTGTCGTGGAGAGGTACAAGGCAAGGTTGGTTGCAAGAGGGTACACACAGACGGCAGGGAATGACTATCAGGAGACCTTTGCTCCGATTGCAAAGATGAATTTTATCTATAAGGGTCTGTTCGTTTGGATGGAATTTGGGGGTAGGAATTGGAATTAGCCCAATTCCAATTCCTGAGAATTGGAATTGAGCTAATTCCAATTCTGTCGTTCGGCTACAAATTAAGAATTCATTAGGTCGGAATTGGAATTGTCAATTCTTCACACAAATCAATTGAATTTAGAATTAAATTTTATTCGGGTTGATTTTGAGTAGAGCAAGGATCAATATTTTTAGTTCAAATCAAGTTAGTTGATCAACAACGCAAAATACATATTCAAAAAAAAATCAAGCTCTGTTGATTTCTTGATCAACAATACAAGATAGTTCTAGGCACGGGTGGGTTTGGAATCAAATGCCTCATTTCCTGAGTTTGGAATATGAATTTTTCTGGACTTGTATACTGGCTTCATTCTCTGAGTTTTGAAACAAAGGAAATCCTTCCATATAGCAAAAAATAGCAAAAAACCTGAAATTGAAATACGAAAAGTAAAAAAAAAAAATATGTATGCGTGCGGAAGAAGAAGGATCAGGCAACTGATGAGAGATAAAATCAACGGTGGAAGACAACATCTAGCAAAAATGGGAGAGATACCTTGACCTGGGTCGTCTGCGTACGGAAATGGCGTTTGCGGAAGAAGGCGTCATAGTCTATGTGCGATCTGGAGTTCTTCCCCAGCGTCGTTGTCTGTGTGTGCGGAAGAAGGTGGGTCACGAGGGAGATTGATCAAGCATCGTCGGCGGTGTCATGTGCAGATCTTGTCGGCGTGTACAAAGCCGAGAAGAAATCGCGTGAGGAAGCGATCACGCTTGGTTTTAAACCCGCTGCGCAATGGAATTGACAAGTCCGACCTAGTTAGGTCGGAAAGGATGGAGAGGGAACTTAGGCATATAGGAATTCCCATGGAATTCGAATGAGTTCCAACTCCGCCCTTCGAATATGTGCGCTGAACAACAGAATTGGAATTGAGGGTCAATTCCAATTCCGACCCCCCAATTCCATCCAAACGAGCGGACCCTAAGGGTTCTTCTATCGTGTGTTTCCTGTAAGGGATGGAATCTCAGCCAACTTGATGTGAAGAATGCGTTCCTTCATGGGGATCTCGAAGAGGAAGTTTGCATGGCTCTTCCTCCTGGCCTTTCTCCTTAAGGATCTGAAGGGAAGGTTTACAAGTTAAAGAAGGCTTTATATGTCCCGAAACAATCTCCTAGAGCTTGGTTTGGGAGACTTACAAGGTCATGACAAGCTTCGGGTACTCTCAGAGCAATGTTGAACATACCCTTTTCATCAAACACAGGGATGGAAAGTTGACAGCTCGGATAGTATATGTGGACGACATTATTATAACAGGAGATGATCAGGATTAGGTTCATGCCCTAAAAGAGAGGCTGACAAGAGAATTTGAAAAAAAAAAGGAATTAGGGAACCTTAAGTACTTCTTGGGCATTAAGGTTGCGAGGTCCAAATATGGGATTTTCATATCGCAAATGAAATATATTCTTGACCTTCTTGAAGCATCAGGAATGAGTGTGTGTGACCTGTTGACACCCCAATTGAAGCTAACCACATGCTTGGAAGAGATGATGGTGAAACTATTGAAGACATCCCCAGCTTTCAGAAGCTTGTGGGTAAACTGATCTACTTGTCTCATACCCGTGACCCGTCCAGATATCTCATATGTTGTTAGAGTGGTCAGCCAATACATGCATTCCCCAAAGATTCCTCGTCTTGATGTTGCTCATCGTATCCTCAGATACCTCAAGTCCTCACCATGGAGTGACATTCTATTCTCACCAAAAGATGAACTGACTATTGAAGTTTACACTGATGCAGACTGGGTTGGATCGATTGATGATCGTCGGTCCACCTCAGGATATTGTACAATGGTGGGTGGAAATTTAGTTACATGGAGGAGCAAAAAACAACATGTGGTTGCCATATCCAGTGCTGAGGCAGAGTTTCGGGCTATGGATCCTGACTATCATGAAAGATCTTGGTCTTAAAGGAAATGAGCCTATCAGAACTATGATAACAAGGCGGCCATCAGTATTGCTCACAACCCAGTTGACGCGGGACGAATCTATAGGCCGCGGATAAACCGTGACCTAACCCTACATGTTATGCATAGCCCGATGGGTTAAATCATAATTAGATAATAAATAATTAAATCCCACACAAATATTTCAAAGCAAGACAAAATAATTTATTAAGCGAACAAGCTTTGATTTTCCTCTGTGTGGAGGGCCAAAGCAAGAGCGCGCGGCGAATAGACCCTGCAAATCACAATAGTAATCTAAAGCCAACAATTACAACACGAGAGATCCAAATAAACATACGATCCAACTGATAATAATAATGCAGAAAATAATAAGTCCAATACAATGAAATCTCACCAAATAGTGGGCTGACCGTCAGCACTGAAGAATCCGGAGCCGGAGATGCGTGAACGGCGATTGAAGGTGGAACCGGAGGCGTGACGGAAAGTTGTGGCTGTCCACGGTGGAGAATGGGGAGATCGGACCGAAAACGGGTAGATCCGGCCACGAGGAAATAGATCCGGGTGGGAAATGGATAGATCCAATGTAAGATAGCGGATTCGGGGTGCAGGATGGCGTATGACGGTGGAAATAACAGATCGGGATACAAAAAACCTAGATCTTGACTGATCTTGAGTTTTAGGGTGGAAGGAAGGTGGATCCACGTGAGGGAAGGAAGGGGTGGTCAGGTAGGGCTGCTGGAAGAGGTTTGGAGGGCTGGCGGGTTGATGTAGGGGTTGTGGAGGGGCGACTGTTGGCAGGGAGGGGCAGTGGCCGGGGCTGGAGGTAAGGGGGGATGGACGACAGCATGCTGGTGGCTAGGGGGAGGGGTGGCAGCGGGCTGGCGGCTGAGAGGAGGGCGGCTGGGCCTTGGACAGCAAGGGGGCGGCAGCTGTGGAGGCTCCTGGAGGTTGCTGGACATGGGGGAAGGCGGCGGCTTGGGAGAGGCCTTGGATGGCCAGCGGTGGAGGGGCTGAGGAAGACTTTATAACTGAATAGTAAATTTCATTTTTGAAGGGGGAGGAAGGAGCCTAGGGTTAGGGCAAACCTTGGGGAGGGAGATACAAGCCTAGGAGTCATCACCTAGGGTTCCACGGAGTCGGCACCGTGGTGGGATCGTGGGAATCCGGGAATACAATTCTCCAAACTCTGCAATGCCTCAAAACCAGCCACTACATGTCTAATTATAATAAAACAAAAGCTAGGGCATCCCACCATCGATGACTATGATTGGCCGGAGGTGGGGCCGCCCAAATACATCAAAACAAATGCAAAAATAATAAACTAATATATCAAATTGATTCGCAACGCGAATCCGAACACATCTGCGGAGTCCGATCGTCGATCCGGGCACGTCATATATGGAAAGTTGCCAAATCAGCCCCGAATGGGCCCAAAGCTCGTCCTCGTCTCTGCTCCGCATCACCGGTGCAACACGATCGAACAAAACACATTGAGATCGACAAACACTTCATCAAAGAACACATAGTGAGAGGCATTGTGGTTACTCTATTTGTGTCATCTGAACAACAATTGGCCGACATTCTCACTAAGGGATTGTGTACAAGTGTTTTTTGGAAAGATCATTAGCAAGTTGGGCATGGTTGACATCACATGCGCAACTTGAGGGGGGTGTTGAATATTTTGTATTTTGTTTTATTATTGTGCTCTTTCCCTTAGTCATCCATACCCATATATATTGGGATGTAACTCCTTGTTCTCATCATTAATCAATAATATCAATTGTTTCCTCAAATCCCAAAATAAATGATATATGATGACAAGCTACTATGTATCTAAACAAGTAACATCCTAGATCCAAGGTTTGCTCAAGTATTTAATATAAACACTGCAGCGATCAAGGATAGATTCAAAACAGCTGGACAAATTACCTGAACTGGAGTATTAATTGCCGCTCGTTCAATGTGACCTTTATAAGCATAACTCGCATTAGCTATTGATGGAAAGCGGCGTGCACGACCAAGCAAGGTATGCACACATTGCTTAGTAAGCACATCCTTTTTGCGTTCTTGTTGCCATTCCAATACTTCCTTCCTGCCATTGTACCATAAATGTAATGTTTTTTTGGCCTCCGTGAGAGATACCTGAGAACAAATAAGTTCTTAAATGGTAGCATATAGTGCATGAACGTTCATGGATTTAAAATTAACATATTAAGATTGCCAGCACAAACATTTTCACCACAATTTGACCCTTCAGCAAAGAAATAATTCAAAGGCCGAGAAGAAATCAAGATTAGAACCTGGAACATTAGACAATGTTGACGAGGCGATTTTCAGTTACCATGCATGCATAGAGGCAATCAAAATAGCACAAACATGTTTTACCTATATGTCAGAAGAAAATAATGATATCTCATGACAAAATTTCTCCCTCCATTATTTGATCAAGTGATACCGCCTTGATGTTGATAACAATTGGAAGTCAAGGAGTCAAAATGAATAGCACATTGCAAAACATGCGTAGGAGAAGGAAAAACCAAATTAATTTGTTGGATAAAAGGGAGTTACGATATATTTTGTTTAGCAATCATGATGCAAAACATAAACAAAGCTAGAGAACACTAGGTGAGGCTGATAATAATGCTGGCAGCTCGGAACTCTATAGGGCTGTTTTAAATCTAAGGGAACAAACTGATTTACTACAACACGAAGTTGACTCTGCGAAAAATTAGTTTTGTTCAACTCGAGTTTGACTCAATATATATGCACATCAACAAATTTAAGTACCTATAAGTGTCTCTACATCAAAAATTACATATAAGCAAACGCATGCATATACATATATATATATAAAGAGAGAGAGTCGATTACCGGGACCTCCCTTATAAGTTTGCTAAATTATAGGTTGCTTCCCTCTATTTTTGAAATTACAAAAACCTCTCCTGTAAGTTTACATTTCATAACATACATGCACAAAAATACCACCCCTGGAGGGGAGATGCATGTTATGAAGTATAAATTTACATAGCAGTTTTTGTAATTTCAAAAAATAGAGGGGTTCGACATGTATTTATGCCAACTCCCAGGAGTGAATAGGGTAATATATATATATATACTATATACTATATTAAAAAGAAACAGTGAGGCCTGCAAATAGCATGAGTTCAAAAATCCAGCAAATAATATAAGCCGTTGGATATGGCTCCGTATTTCTAATGCCGTCGGATCGGGCGCACTCTTCCTATAAACCCTCAAATCCGCTACCCTAAACCCGTTGTTTACCCCCGCAAGCTGCATTCATACCTCGCGACGCATGAAACCTTCCCATCCCAAACCCTCGCTTCTTCTTCCCGACCTCCGCAGCGCAATCTTTCTGTCAGTTCGATGCTTCTACCACCTTCATCTCATTCGCAGCTACCTCTCTATTCCCGCGATTAGGGTTCTCCGCTCGACTGTCAGCCTCCTCCTCCTCCACGAAGACTCCAGATCCCGCACGTCATCATCATCCCCTACCACGCCCGAAAACGGCGGCACCCTCAGCGATTCTACTAGCTTCAGAACAGAGCAATATCAGTTGACATACACCATCGACAGAACAGAGCGGTGACCTTCCATGGGTAAGCTTAATTTTTGTCGCAGCTTCCTCCTGCTTTTCATCTTCTTCCTCTTTTTTCATTTCATATTTTGCAAGCCTGAGAAACCTCGCCAAAGCATTTATCAACGATCCTCTGTATGGTCCTCTCCCATCACAGGCACCTTCAGCTCTCAATCCATAAATATGTGCAAGGCTTCAAGTCCTATCCTCTTTTTTTATTTTCTGTCGTCCGACCCTTCAACCTCTTTTGATTTGGCTTAACTTAGTGCGATCTAGCTTATTACTACTTCCTCATCCAGGTGCAAATGGGTCTATACTGTGAAGTATGGTGTTGATGGTTCGATTGATCGCTACAAGGCTCGCTTGGTGGCTAAGGGATTTACTCAGGCTCCTGATGAGTTTGGGGTCACGTTTGCTCCCGTGGCCAAGCTGACTAGTGTTCGTCTTCTGCTCTACCTTGCAGCGTCCCGGGCATGGCCGCTCTACCAGCTCGACGTCAAGAATGCTTTCCTCCATGGAACCTTACAGGAGGAGGTTTATATGGCTCCTCCACCGGGATTTGCCCTTCAGGGGGAGTATTCGGGCAGGGGTTGTCTTCAAAACGCATGAACTGGCCGAAGATACAAGGCTCCATCGAGCACTGGATCCAGCCAAGAACCATGAATTTCTCCGTGGACCACTAGACCAAATCATCTTTCTTGTCATCAGGAGGCTTGGGAGGGCCGCCAGTCAACCAAGAAAGTTTATTTCGACCAGCAAGGGCCACCTTCATCGATGTAGCCCAAGAAGAATAGTTCCGCTCATCCGGAAGGATGCTAGTAATCCGCCTCGAGGAGGATTCGTAGGTGTCCGTAGAAGCCATGAGCCAAGAGGAAAGAAACACCGAGATCCCTCCCACAAAGGAGATCGAGGATCGAAAAGAAAACTGCGCGGGAACCTGAAGAAGCGCTAGAACAAGCGCTGGAACAAGCGGGATGCGGGAGCCGAAGTCGATCGAACAAGCGCTGGAACAGGGAGCGGGATACGCCGATCGATCGCGGATCGCGCTGGAACACTGGAGCGGGAAGACGATACGCTGGAGCGGGATAAGCCGATCGCGGGAAGACGATCGCAGGATACGCCGATCACCGGAGCGGGAAGACGATCGCGGGAAGCCGATACGCCGATCACTGGAACGGGATACGCCGACGCTCGACGATCGGAATGCCGATGCGGGAACCCGAGCGGGATGCAGAGCGAACGCCGAGCGGGAACCCTAGGTTCCCTCTGATACCATGTAGGAGAAAATAATGAAAGCTCTCTTCTCCAAATGAGGAGACAAATCAATTAAATAGATAAAAGAATATTACATGCTAAAGGCAGACCAGACCAATAAGTACAAATACAAATATACAACAATAACTCCAATATCCCCCACGACAAATGCCGCTCCCACGACAAATATCGCCCCCACGACAAATGTCGTCCCCCACGACAAATGTCGTCCCCCACGACAAATGTCGCCCCCACAAAGGTCTCCACCACGATAAAGGTCGCCCCACCACAAAAGTCGCCTTGGATCGGGCCGGAGGCCCGTGCCTGTCACTCGTATATATATATATATATATATATATATACTAGCAGCTCCACACGGGCGTTCACCCGTGCTCGCTGCTCACCGACGGCCGCCTCCGGCCACCCAAACGACTCGCCGCACTATTCTCTCTCTAACTCCCTCTCTCTTGGCCACCTCTCTCTTGCCCGAGTTGCCCGAGCCGCCTTTACAATGGCATAAAGGTGAAATCCCATTTGGTGCAAGGGCATAATTGGCATAGCCAATGTTGCACCAAAGTGGATTTCTCCTTTATATAATAGTATATATATATGAGTGTATAAATACACACACAAACATACATATTCAAGTATAAATCTTTAAAGAAATAATAAGCAAGCATCATATGAATGTGTATGTCTTACTTTTCATCAAACTCAAGGCACAGGGGTTATTTTTGTGCATGCCTGTAATGAAGTACAAATTTGCAGAGCAGTTTTGGTAAATTCAAAAAAATAGAGGGGTGCAACATGTAATTATGCTAACTCCCAGGAGTGAATAGGGTAATCTGTGCATAAATTAAATAATAAGCAAGTATCATATGAATGTTTATGTCTTACTTTTCATCAAACTCAAGGCTACGGACTACTTGATTAAAAACAATTACCTTCCAATCTCTTGAGAGCCCCTGTGGAGTTTTCCCGTAAGCAATGGAGAAATTAAGCATTTTTGCCTTCCTCCTCTCAGCAGCAAATGCATCCTATCAGAGAAAAAGGAATTAAATTGTAATAACGGACACCAGCTTCACCATAATCATTACACAGTATTCTTGGAACAACTATTTGAGTTACCCTTCACAAATCCACCTTACCCTCAAAACACACATAAATTTATAAATAAATAGCTGATAAGCTTTCTTTCATCAATATTAAGTTCATTTGTTCAATTTTTTGCTCAAGTAAACAAATTATAACATGAGAAATATAATTTTCGCTCCATTATTTCCTTTTTTAAATATAAAGGCACTCATATGCGGGGAAGGCAGTTGAGAAGGGGACATGTGAGAATTTTTCCATCGTTTCTAACTATGCTAGAGCTTCTGTTAACTATTATGTTCAACTTTCCTTTTGGAGCTTTTAAGAATTGCCAAGGAGTCGTCTGTGCATCTGTGGAAGAGAGCCATATGTGGAAATTCTGAACTATGATACCATGCAAATATGCAATAGACTACACAATCATCACAGGTATTACTTACTTCACTGATCAAACACACTACTATATAGAATTATATGGGCATCATTCATCCCACTTCATATTCTCATGCAGGGCTAAAATGTGTATATAGAACATTGAAATTAAATGAATTAAGATAAATTTATGTGGCCCCATAATCTTCAGACCATTCAAGGCACAGAAATGACAAGAATTGGCTGTCATTACTAGAAAGTAGAATAAAATGGTCAGTGCTTTTGACTGTCATTGTCAGAAAACTATGCATGCTTTTGTGTTCAAACCATAGTAGCAGTTATCCATACGCTTTAAGAATGCTAAAGAGTAAATGATGGGTAAAAAATCAGTAATAAGAATTTACATATTTTATGTCTAGCTATACATTGAGCTCAGAATTTTCGATCTATCAAAAAGACAAATGCCTGAGAACATAGTGCCTGCACAACTTCACTAGCCACAGTGATGCATTTCCGGATGCATGCGTTAGATTTAGGTGGCGTTTGGTTAGGCTGATTGCCTCCGGTGCGGCAGGTAAGAAACGCCTTTTGGTTTAAACGCGATGTTTGGTATGGCGGATAGATAAAATCGCCGTTTATTAATAACCGGCGTTTATAATGAATGTTCGACCGCGCTGCAAAGCTCCAGTCCAACCGCGCTGAAAAATTTCTCGTCCGCCGCTTCCGCTCATCTTCCCTCCCTGCACGCTCATCCTTCAAGCGCTCATCTTCCACGCGCTCATCTTCCACGCGAGAAATTGAACCCCTGCGCTAGGTCAGAACTTATCACTCAAACCTCACCGTCTCCTCCGCAAAGCAGCTCTCACAGTTCCGGCGATCAAAGGTTCTGCTCGTCCAAAAAGGGGCATGGCGATGAGCATGATGGAGAGAAATCTGGGGGCCATTTTGACTGTAGTTGGAATATCTTCATACTGTTCGAAGGCTTTACTCCATCGTTCTGTTTTGTCCTCTGGTTTTGGAACTCATTTGTGAATGTAATTATCAGGATAACATGATCAGTCATCAGTATACCCAGCGGGGTTTTGATTTCAGGAAGCATGTGATTCGTAAGCATAGGAGATCTCTTCCTATTGCATCAGGTGCTTTTTTTATTGTGTTCTGAGTATGTTCTGACTTTCTTTTCAGTGGAGAAGAGTCTTGTTCATTTCGGCTAGTTTTTTTTGTTTATTTCTGATTTTTACAGTTGATTCAGCTATTGTGCTATTGTGTTGTGCTATTGTGCTGAAGATTTCAGCTATTGTGTTTGGGCTAATGTGTGTGTATATGTGTTTATAGTGGATAAGAGATTTGTTCATTTCGGTTATTCGCCATGCGAATAATCTGTTTTCATATAATATGCTTTGTATTTTTGGAGAAAAAAATTTCACCCAAAACTCCATTTCGTTTCCAAACAACTTTTCCAAAACTCTGTTTTACAAACTCCATTTCACTCAAACAGTTTTTAACAAAACTCTGTTTTCCAGAAATAGCACTTTTCTCAAACTCCATTTCCTATCAGCAACTTTCCATCAGCAACAACCCAACCAAACAAAGCCTTAGAGAAGTAGTTGGTATTCGGAGCTCCAAAAGAGGAGTTCGTGGTCAAAAGGGTACTCTTGGGCGTGATTTGAAGGATAGCGAGGTTCATCTCATGGCGCAGTGTTACGCATGAGCATATTATTATTGTATTTCCTATTTTTAATTGTATGCTTTGGGGATTTGACATGTGAGTCCCCCCCTCCCTATATAAGGAGGTGGCTTGGGAGGTAGGTTGAGCTGGAGATCATTTTGGTTTGAGATCTCTCATTTGGAGAGGGGTTATATGAGGAACCAGCCTCCTGAAGTTGAGCGCGAGCATACCTCGTGATTTGTATCAAGTTATTTCATTCAGTGCAAGTGTTTTCTTCCTCGTAACATTTGGTTCGACCTAGCCTCCCCGCCTGCATCGCCTGCCGTCAGGTTCGTCTGCTCCTGTCTCGTCGCCGCCCTCTGCGCGGGATCGCGTTTTTTTTTCTTTTCCGCTCGCGTTCCGCCTGCTCGTCGACACCGATCGTCTCCAGCAGAGACAGGTCGTTTGTCTTCAGCGTCTGCAACATCGATCCAACACTTGTCGACGCCAGCCAACCTAACCGTCGTCGACGCCTGCATCGGCAGCGTCGATTGTGGTTTCTACCGCCTGCGACGTGCGTGTTTCCGTCACCTGCCAGCAATGTACGTGTGTGTTTCTACCGCCTGCCAGTAACGTGCATGCGACGTGCGTCCCCGCTTTCTTCACCGCCCTCTCTGCTTCGCTGCGAGCCCCACCAGCCTGTTGCCTCCCCGCTTTCTTCACCGCCCTCTCTGCTTCGTTGTGAGCCCCGCATCACTCGTCCGCCTTCCCGAGCCTCTACGTCGGCTACGGCGCTCTTGTGTGAACCTTCATCTCGTGTGCACTCCGCTCCATATGTCAAAGGCCTGGATGGAATCCCGCGTGGAAGCCCTTGAACACGCCCTCACCACCATCAACTCTCGTCTCGAGGCCCAAGCCGAGCAGTTCACGTCGCTTATGACCATGCTCCACAACTTGCAACCCGGCCAGCACTCCGGCCCTACTGCTGCCTTTGCCTTGAGCTCCCCCAGCACATTGTCCCCCGAAGATCCCGCATTGGCGGGATTGCTTCCGCAGCTCCCATGCCTCGACATCCCCACGTTCAACGGGACTGACCCCCGGGTGGATTGCCCGCGCTGAACAGTTTTTTAACATTCACCAGACTCCTCGGACGCAGCAGGTCTCCACAGCAATTGTCGGCATGGAAGGGTCCGCCCTCCATTGGGCCCACTAGCTCCGCCAGTCCTCTCCCGGCCTCAACTGGACAGCTCTCACGGAGGCCCTCATTCAGCGGAATGATCACCGCTACTCCGGCTCCATGATTGAGCGCCTTTGCGGAGTCCGTCAGACCGACTCCATTGATTCGTACGTTGATGCATTTATCGAGTTGGTCACCCATGTTCCAGGTCTTCCACCCGACCATTACTTAGCCTACTTCATGCACTGCTTACAACCCCACATCGGAGCCCGCCTCCGCACCTTGCAACCGTTAACTGTCAACCAAGCCATGGACCTCTCCCCACTAGTGGAAGCTGAATTCATGGCGACATCCGGGGAGCCTCCTATCCCATCGCCTCCTTCCAACCCTCCCTACCAACCATATTTTTCCCCCGTTTAAACCTCCACCTTCGCCACCTCATCTACCTCGGCCAACCATTATGGGCCCAACAACAGTCATATCCCTACTCACCGTCTTTCCAACCAAGAGTACAATGACTTGCGGAGCAAGGGTCTGTGCTACCGTTGCAAGCAACCCTACTCGCCTAATCATAATTGTCCTTTCAAGAAGTTCCAGGCCCTCATCGGGGATGACTTGGACGAGCTCGACATGGCTGACTTTGACGCCCTTATGATCACAGATGTACCACCGGGCGGAGCTCCGGGCACCTCTGTGACAGCCCACCAGCGGGCACATCATTACTAGATGGCGGGCGACACTTCGACCTTGGGGTCAAGGTCAATTTTCTGGCGGGATGGATTGCTATGCACGCGCGTATTATTATTATTATATTTCTTATTTTTAATTGTATGCTTTAAGGATTTGACATGTGAGTCCCCCCTCCTTATATAAGGAGGTGGCTTGGGAGTTAGGTTGAGCTGGGGATCATTTTGGTTTAAGATCTCTCATTGGAGAGGGGCTTCTAGGAGGAACCAGCCTCCTGAAGTTGGGCGCGAGCATACCTCGTGATTTGTATCAAGTTATTTCATTCAGTGCAAGTGTTTTCTTCCTCTTAACACGCAGAGATAGCAGATTAAAGTTTGTTTGTAATATTTTGCTAGTTGTTTAGATTTAAAACCCTCCAAGAGTTCATTTTGTAATATTTACTTCTATGCCTTTGGATTTAAAACCCTTAGAGAGTTAGTTATTTCTATGTGTGTGTGGATTGGTAGCTTGGAAGCATCCGCATATTACGTGCAATCCGCGGGAGGAATCGATCAACGGTAGGTCCTTGGGGAAAGCTCTACCTTATCATTCGACAACCATCTGAGCATGGTGAAAGCTCTCATCCAGAGATGTAGTGTGTTTAACTTATTTTCCCTATGTGGCGAGCAAGTATCCTTCATCCCAGACCTAATTCTTCCTCCTAGATTCTATGCTACTATCTATGAGTTTCAGAATGTTGTTTCTGGTTCGCGTGTGAATTATTTTCATATTGAATGACGGAACAAGGTTACTATGAACATGTATGGTGGTGATGGTCCTTGACAATACTTCTATTATAAATTTGAGACTGTTGTACTGTTTTCCTGAAGTTGTCAAACTCAAATTGTTGTCCCAACATTTATAATTGATGTTTGGATTTTTATCAAATTATTTTGTGATTTTAGATACGTACTTGCAATGATGTGATGTTTGAGAAATTCCAGAGTTCCCATCAATGTTATATTGTTATTTAAAATAGAAGCCAATTTTGAGACATCTATTTATGTTGGGAAAGACCATTATGAGTTGATATACCAGATTAATAAAATGATCTAGGAATTTCCTACGCAAGCATATGAGTTGTAAATCAGGTCAAGCTGTCAGAGACTCAAAAAGTGCTCAAGAAGAAAAAACAACTAAGTCAAAATCTCTGTGCATTGAAATATACTTGACACACATTGAAAAATTGACTGCATATGTTGAGAAGTATTCAACGCACATTGAAATGTATGCTCCTTTATGTTGATATCCTCTACAAAGGAAAGTATGCTCAGAATATAAAACACTAAGCTTATGTCGAACTCTCTTCACACAACATTTCGACATACGTCTGCAAGTATTCAACACATATATAACAGATTGTCCAAATCTCTTCAGACAACTGTCATCTATTTAAGAGCAGATAAAGGACGTAAATTAAGATCAAAATCAAGTTGTTGGCGATTCACTTTTAGAAGGATATAATGCTTATTGAAACAAGAAAGGAAGACACTGATACGACCCCTTCTCCTGAGGAGGCAATACCAGGTGGGGCCCCCGGCTGGGTCTACTGCCCTAACCCATAACCCCTTTCACCCAGGCCAGGTCGCACCAGGTCCTGCAGACCATACACCCCAACCCCTCTCTGCACCCAGTATAAGCGCGGCGGGTTGTTGAGGCCGGGGCTCGATACCCGGAGCTCCTGGATGAGAAGTCTTAAACTTGACTCTCATCACCCACCACGCTTATACTGGAGACAAGTATAAGATTTCTCATCCAGGAGGTCGCGGTATCGATCCCCGGCCTCAACAACCCGTTGTGCTTATACTGGGCGCGGAGAGGGGTTGGGGTGTATGGTCTGCAGGACTTGGTGCGACCTGGCCTGGGTGGAAAGGGTTAAGGGTTAGGGCAGCGGGCCCAGTCGTGCACCTCACCTAGTATTACCTCCTCAGGAGAAGGGGTCGTATCAGACACATATTCGGCAGCAGACATATATATAAATATATACACCAGACGATTTCAAATGTGGTGGTGAAATCATTCTGAATTTGTTCTTCTCTCTCTAAGATTCAGAATTTTCTCTTCTCTTCTCTACTCTCAAGAAGAAGTTCATCAAGAACCTTAACAGACAAGATCAACTTCTCTCTCTGATTTAAGGCTTCCTTCTCAAGGGTTGATCATCCTCCTCCTCAGAATTACTCAAGGGATTGGATTCATCTTCTCTCTTTTGAATCCATCCTCGATTTGTCTAGAGGAATAATCGTTTGTTGTTACTGGTGCATTCAAGAATCCACACAGACTACACAGTGCCTTAAAGAATCAAATCCATTAGAGCTTTGGTGAAGGATTACATTGTGAAAAAGTCGCTTCTACATCCACCATTCTTGAACAAAGTTCTTAGAATCTCTCTCACAAAGATTCAGTGGGTTCTAAGAGTCTCCTTATCAAAAGACTCAGTTGGTTCTAAGAGTCTCCTTATCAAAAGACTCAGGTTACTCTAAGAGTCTCTTTATCAAAAAGCTTAGTTGGTCCTAAAATATTCTTATCAAAGGATTCTGATTGGTTTTGTGAAACTCCTTATCAAAAGATTCAGTTTATTGATTTTGAAGATCACATTATCAAAAGATCTATTGTATTGATTCTAAGAGTCTCCTTATCAACAGATTAATAGATATCCTGCCAAGGGGTAGAAGAGAGGACGTAACCACCATTTGGGGAACCTCTATAAAACTTTGTGTCTTCTGGTTGCATAGATCTCAATAGCTTTATGTGTTTATCTCTTTGCTATAATATTTCTGATGCTAATATACAAATAAACTGTGGCATATACTGTGAATGATTGTAGAATAGAAAAATCTTTAAAATTCTATTCACCCCC
The DNA here is from genome assembly GCA_033032865.1 of Dactylorhiza incarnata. NCBI lineage: Eukaryota > Viridiplantae > Streptophyta > Magnoliopsida > Asparagales > Orchidaceae > Dactylorhiza > Dactylorhiza incarnata. Next base: position 5,347,576 of record JAWHQI010000066.1, read on the forward strand.
TCTATAGTGATTCTTAACACCTTACCCTCATCTTTCAGTTTATGTTTCCGGACATTTTGGAGCTCAAAGTGGTTGTCCCAGATTCGGTTGGAGCTGTTTTGGATAGAATCTCCACCTTCATTGGTTGTATTAGCCTTCTTTTATGAAGTATGCGCATAATGGATCATTGTAGAAATTAGGTTGGATCTCTATCATAATTGCTGCAAGTATTAATACCTTTTTGAGTCCTAATCTTGACATAATATCTGACTATATTCCTGGACTGTAAAAAGGAAAGATCCGTTCTCATATTTGTATTAACTTTTTTACTCTCTTGATGGAACCGCAAATACATTATTTAATATCAGAGATATGTTCAGAAGCTTGGGCTGGTTAGGATTAAGAGAGAATATTAGGATAAGGACTCCCAAGTTCAAGAGAAGGTCTTTTTCGGTTGAGTTTATGGAATGGATTTGACGCATTGAGAGAATCTTTGATGACAGATTATTCTAATAAAGAAATGTTCAAGAAATTCATCTCCAAGTTAACAGAGTATGCTTATCTATGTTGGAAGAATCAGAAAGCTCAAAAAAGACATAAAGGTAAGAATAATATCAGGCTTTGGATGAAACTAAGCATCTGATGATTAAATGTTTTGCCCCAGAAGACTATGGGTAAAATGCATACTTGAGATCAATATTGAGTAAGCCTGTAGATTTGGGTGCTCGTAAAAAGTCTTCCATGTATTAAGTAGACCATGCAAGGAAATGGAGCTCCAATTCCTATCAATGTTGATACTCTCTCCCTTGGACAGTGGACTTGTCTCTGAAGATAGAAAGGATATTCCTAGTATGTGATTAGATATTGAGGGCTTGTGTGAAGATACGAAGGAGGCCAGGTATTATTGATGATTTCATTGTCGAGGATCCAGAGGCAGTTATGATAATTGAGGTTGTTCATGTGTTTTTATTTCTTGGCAGTGGTTTTAGTGAGGATCATGAATTGATAGATAGAGATGAGAGAGCGAGATCAGTTGATGATGCATCTGTATCACATATATGGGAGCCTTTAGTCAATGAGGGTGGTGATGAAATTGTTATCGAGGAGACTTCTAATTATTTGGGGGCGGTTGGCACAAGGGAGACAGATGTCATAGTTCTTTAGTTATGGATGCTACGAAGGATAGAGAGTTACTCAAAGTTGCTAAGATGGAATCAATTGACTTTGTGATGATTCCTTAATCTGAGGAGTTTGTAATGGGTGGAGATTCTGGTTGTAGTTCGTTGTTCTAGATCAGTTGTCAAATTGAGAGTATAAAGTCCCTACGACAACCTTTCACTTTCTTATGGGGTGTCCTTCATTGATAAATATTCCATTGCACCAGTTCCTTAATCATCACCATACTTGCAAAGATCAATTCGGTCTGCATGTCGAATGATACTATTGGGATACAAGGCTTGTTCAAGCAGAGAGCATACATTTTGATGATGCATGACATAGGGCAACTTCTTTGTAGTATGTCAACGTTAGTTTGGGTTGGATGATTTGATTGTTTAATGATGATTTGATTGTTTCATGATGATTTGGGTGAAGTAATATTTGATGGCCAGTAGTTGAGTTAGTGGTGTTTAGATTGACCAACAACATGCATTAAGTACATATGTTTAGTTCGGGCCGTGTCAATAACACCAATGTGGTTTGAATATCCTCCAGGTTTGAGGACAAATCTTTTTTCAAGAACGAAGAAATTAAAGCATTTCTGAGTGCATTCATTTGATTTGGAGATTTAGTGTTCGGATCTTCAAAAGAGGGGTTTGTGGCAAAATAGGTGCTCTCGAGTCTGATCCGAAGAATGTTGAAGCTTGGGAGTTCATCAGATGGTGCGGAGAAAAAACTTTGGTCATCCACAGTGTGGAATCGACGGCGTTTTGCTGTCTCTAGCCTTCAATTTCAATTTTTCTTGAGTCTACAGTTCATTTTGAGAAATTTTAATTGTTGTTTACATTTAAAACTGTACAAAGGTTTGTTTGTCATATTTTATTTTATGTCCTCGTATTTAAATCTTTTGGAGGGTTAGTTTTTTTGTGTGTTTAGTGTGTGTGACTTATCTTCTCTTGATGGCGAGCAAGTATCATCGATCTCCGACAAAGGTCATCCTCTAAGATTCTATGATATTGTTTATGAGTTTCGGAATAATGTTTTGAGTTTGAACGTGAAGTTTTTTCACTGCAATTGATGAAACAAAGTTCCTTTGAATGTCTATGGTGGTGGTGGTGGTGGTGGTGATCCTTGATGTTACTTCGATTATTAAATTGGGACTATTTTGTGTTGTTTTCCTGAAGTTTTCAAAGTCAAATTGCAGCATAGCCCTCTTTCTTTTTATTGCCCCCCCCCCCCCCCCCCCCCCCCCCCCCCCCCCCGGGATCAACAGATTGGAAGCAGACACATATTATGTGGAACGCGTGGGAGTAGCTGGTGGATGACATGTCATTGGGGAATCTCCTCATCCTTCTCGCATCGTTCGGCAACCATCTGAGTATGAAGAAAGCTCCTATCCAAAGAAGTTGTGCCTTCGATTAATCTTCCCTTGGTGGTGAGTAAGAATCATTCACCAACAAAGGTCTTCCTCTCTGTTTATGAGTTTCAGAATGTTGTTTTGAGTTTGAACATGAAGTATTTTCATGTCTATTAACGAAATAGAGTTCCTACGAATGTCAATGACAGTGGAGGTCCTTGATGTTACTTCGATTATAAAATTTGGACTGCTTTGTGCTGTTTTCCTGAAGTTTTCAAAGTCAAATTGCTATTCCAGCATTTATGATTGCTTTTTGGACTTTTATCTTGTCTTGTTCCAGTTTTCTGTTGTTTTCGAACTCAAGGTTGTTGTCCTAGATTCAGTTGTGACTGTTTTGGATAAAATTTCCACATTCGTTGGTTGTGTTGGTTTTCTTTCATTTAGTATGGTGCATGATGGGTTTTCAAAGAAGTTATGTTGGATTTGTAGTATAATCATTGAAGGTGTTAATACCCTTCTGAGTTTTAGCCCCTGCTTGGCGGGGCAGAAATTGGGTGACCCGAATCTGGTAGGCATTAGCGTGGTGAAAATCGTGCGGCACAAATCCGGCAGAACAACGTCGCAGATCCAGGTTTGAAGGCGTCAAGATTAGACGTTCAGTCCGATGCCTACCAGGGCTTGGAAAGCGGTTACAATCCAACATCACTGGATCAGTGTTGTGCACGCTCCACCCTGCAAATGGTGCCTTAATCTCGACCAAATATCCACTAAGTTTTGCTGGACTGTAAAATGAGAAGCCCATTTTCAGATTTGTATTATTTTTTTATTTTCATAACCAAAATACATCACATTGTTGCACCACTTAAGTAGTAAAAGTAGCAGTAGTGTACACTCTACTATACCATTTTCTATGTCCTAACATGATTTGCAAACAAAAATAACAAAACATTCATCATTTTGTGCATGAGAAAAACGCTAACTATAATACTGATGTGTAAAGAGAAGAGCCCACAAGTATGTTTACCTTCAACAAAGGAACAGGTGGTTTCTCTTCTCCTCTCTGAGGATACCATTCAAGGAGTACTCTCCCATCCTCTACAGCCTCACGCACATGTGCATACATATTCATAGCTGTTCTCGAGTGAAAATCTCCACCAGCTTTGAAAGCATCCAGCATACTCTTACAATTTGCAAGATGAGCTAAAATCCTGAGTTCTAGCTAAAATACAAAAAAAAATCAGAAAAAGTAAAACAAATAAAATAACTGGCATCTTACAGATGAGGAATGCATGAGAAATGGAGCCATAATAGCTCACCTGTCCATAATCAGCAACTATAAGAGAGTTTCCAGGCCCGGCAATAAAAGCTTGGCGAATTTTGTAGCGATCCTTCTCTAAAGCAGGTTGATTCTGATATATAAGGATGAAAAAGAATATCAGGAAGTCTATTACTATAGAATAAAATTAATAGTATTGAAAACAAAACTTTTGTTTCTGTATTTTAAACATTAGTTTTTCTCTTTTTTCAAAACAGGCAACCACACATCTCCATACAAAACATATGCGTCCAAAGATAGGCAAAATTACTAATTACCAGGAGATAGAATTCATGAAAACGTGAAGGAATGGAGAAATTCAATCCGACGGCAACCGTGTCAATCCAATCGATGACTTGCTTCAGTCCGAGCAATGCCCAAGTCATATCTGAGTTTGAGAGCAGATATGAGTGATCTCTTGATCAGTACCATGGTTCATTGGGTACCAGGAGCTATCGGCCCGTAAAAATCACTAAAGGGTTTTGCACAATGTGTTTATTGCTTGATGGGGAATAGTTTCGCAGGTTTTCCACTTTAGAATGAGTAGCCGATCTAGTAACACCCTGACGCAAGACGGGCCTAGGTGTGTATAATCGTGCCCTAATGTAAAACAAATGGATGAATGCAAGTGTAGTGATGTAGGGAAACCTAAATTGATGTGATACAATTGTTAATACAACATTCGGTTGCAATAAATTCTAAAATTAATAGAAGGGTTCCCAACCATACATGATTGAGATTAGGCGTTATAAACACAAGCAAAATCCAATTAAAATTAAAGTATGGAGCTTCAATTAAATGTTCTGCAAAACAACTTTCAAGTAGAATAAAGAATTGAGCAAAATTGTACGAATTTAGATCTCAAACAATATGCTTTCCGGTAAGTATTCAAAACAAAATAATATAGGATTTAAATTAGAACTTACACAGGTAATTGGAGCCTGACAAAGTGAGAAGTTGCAGTTTTCAGGGACTGAACAGAAGGTCTGTCGAAATTCTGCGCCCACTTTAGGCCTCCAGGTGGAGTTCTGTAACCATGATTTCCTTGGGTGGATAGATAGGTAGTTGGAGGGATGGGAAAGAATGAGAAGACTGTTTGAGTGGAGTTTTCTAGAAGAGGAGGCTAGGAGAGTAATTCCAAGAAAGGAATTCATTGATTTACCCTTCAGGGAGGAGATCGGGTCCTGGCTAGACTTGCTGGGAGGTGTAGTGGGATTTGTTGGGGAAAAAACTAACAGGGGGTGGCTGTTTGAGTAGATGGGAGGGGGTGTACAGCGGTCCGGAGATGTTCTGGGAAGCAAGCAAGTTTTGGAAGGGGAGAATAGAAGTTGCGCCTGAATGGGACAGCAGGGAAATGAAGAAATTGCTTTGTAATAGGCGATTATTTCAGAGGAGTGGGTAGCTATTTCTAGGAGGCGGGTGGTCCATGCAAGTTTTAGGTACTTACAGTAGAGGCTTGGTGTTGAGACGTGGAGATCAGGAGATGTGATGGATGGTGTTGGGTTGGGTTGGGAGGGGGATGTTATGGGCCTACTCGGAGCGGTGGTCGAAGGATGACCGGAGGCGGAGATAATGGCGGCGAGAAATATAACGGAGCCAGAACCGCGGCTGTTTAAGCGGGGCGTACTCGAGAGAGGAGAGAGCTATCAAAATCTCAGATAAAAGACAAAGGAATAGAAATACTTCTTGCTTACTCATACAAGACCCAAGGGGTCCTTTAAATAGACTTACAAGAAGACATAAACAAAAATACGACACGCTTGACATAAATGTGACATAAAAACAGAATAAATACACGATGCAACATAAAGACATAAATAAGGCACGATGCGACATAACATAATAATGGAAAGAACGGAGCCGTAACATCTCTCCCGCCCTGGAAAAAGAGCTTAACCTCAAGCTCAAGGGAGATCATGACGATGACCACTTTATCTGACACCTTCATCATCAGAGTCATCCACTTGGAAATAAAAAAGTTTCTTGCACCGGTGTCCATGTGCATACTGCTCATCGCAGTTATAACATAATCCTTGTGTGCGGAGGTCAGACATTTCCACACGAGTCAGTCAACGGACCTGCGGGTTGTCGATGCCCTCGGTACATCCTTTTTGATCCCCCATACTAGTGATGATGTACTCCTCTTGAGCTAACTGAAGTCGACGGTCGCATAACCGAGCTAAACTCATAGTAGTTACTAAGTCCCTGGGCGCCTCGAATTTGACATCCAAACGCAGTCGATCGCTAAGTTCGACTGTAAAGATGACAACATGCATCTCCAAGGGTATCATGACGCGAACAAGAAGTATCTGGAACCGTTCCATATACCCATCAATCGGCCCTGTCTGTCCTAAAGTCGTGTGAGCCCCAAGGGGGTTGTTGTGAATCAAGGTGCCAAAGCACAGGTTGCAGGCCCGTTTAAAGTCATGCCGGATCATTCTTGGGTTGTCGGCCTGCAAACGGGCGAACCATGGGCGATGTCGAGCATGTGAAAGGACGCTAGATTGATCCATTCGGCCACCGGTGTCTTTTGATGGCTAAAAAATTGCTCGCATCTAATGAGTCATCCCAAAGGGTCGTCCCTCCAGAAATAAGTAGGGAAAGTAAACTTGGTGTAACAAGGAACGATGTTGGCCACTAACGGTGCCATGGTAGGGGGATCCGGTCGTAGGAGCAGCGGGGGAGGCACCTGATTGTTGCATGTGTGCTCGGGTGCAGGAGCAGTTGAGAGATCATCGAGACGCTTAGAGAGTGTAGTAATGGCATCTTGATGACATTCCGCGCTGGTTGTTTGTTGCTAGGCCTGCAAGCGGTTCGGTTTGGGTCGGTTTGTACCCAAACCGAAACCGAACCAACATGCTTCGGTTTTTGAAAGGTCCAAACCGAACCGAACCAAACCCGGTCGGTTCGGTTTGTTGTCGGTTCGGTTTTTTATGGGTTTTTTGCGGTTCGGCGTCGGTTTTTGTACTTCCCTAATTACACATTTACACTCTTGTAAATTAAGTGAAGCAAATGTTACGATCGTTCATAATACATTCATACATTTACCAAAATATTTAAATTTGTATAAATAAACTATACAAATGATAAATAAACATGCAACAATACCATAGTTGTCCTTCACCGCTTCACGGAAATGAGGCTTCGTGAAATAATAGCTTTATATATATATTTATTAAGTGGCTAAGTGCAAATAGAAGCTAGGTCAGCTGGCTTGTACATAATTTATAGTTAACTCATTTAGTCATTTGTCATTTGGTTTGGCCACTTAAAATTATATATTTATATTAAGTCGAAATGAGACACATCTTATATTTATTAAGTGAAATTGAGACGAAAAATTATTATAATATTAGTCGGTTCGGTTCGGTTTGATCGGTTTTTACAACTTGAAAACCGACCCGAGCCGAAATCACTTCGGTTTTCACAAGCCCCAAACCGAACCGACACCGAACCGGGCGGCTCGGTTTCACAATCGGTGCGGTTCGGTCGGTTCGGTCAGTTTTGTCGGTTTTCGGTTTTTGCTCCTCACCCTTATTTGTTGCGCCATGAAGGCCTGCACCATTGTCTTAAGTTGGCTGAGCTGATTCGGTGTGTCACCCATGTTGTGTTGGGCGGATGAAATTGTGCGAGTTATAGGTCGGTGTCAGTCTAGTTGGACGAGCGGAGCGTGCGAGTGCGCATTTGAAGTGCCACGCGACCAGCAAAGCTTCCCTATGTTGAGACGAAGGAAATTTCTGAGGTAGAGGAGTGTTGTGTTGGTGGATCGATGGAGGTTGGATGCAGTTGAGAAGCCCTAAAATGGAGGTAGAGGAGGAGAATTTAGAAGAAGAAGCTTGGAGAAGAAGATGAAAGGAAAACCCTAGAGGAGAAAGAAAGGGTTAGAGAGAGAGGACTTTAGAGAGATAAAGAGAAGTTCATATTTCATTTTATTCCTCATACAAGACTAAGGGCATATATATAACAAGCCCCCAGGAGTAATCTCGTAATTACATCAAGACGCAAAAAATATTGAAAACACTTAAACGCTACAACGACTTTAATAATGACGACTATGACTCAATACAACACGATTCCATACAGTGACTCGACTCAACATATATAATAATAATGATAATAATAACATAATAAGATAACTGACGGAGGACCATAACACTCCACCCGTCCTTGACATTGAGCTTTCCCTCAAGCTCGAACTCCAATAGGATGATCGGCTCCTCTTGCTCCTTGATTTCACGCCAAAATAATGCTTCATAGTCAGTCGTGGCGGCATTGACGGTGATGAGTAGCGGCGGCGCCTTCGGGAAAACGAGTGGCGGAAGGAATGGTGTCGACTGGTCCGGCGGAGCGGCGGGAGGCCAGAGTAGCAGGGTAACTGAAGGAACAATGGTCGGCAGCATGAAGGGGTCCGGCGGGACCGGCGATGCGTCGGCGAACAACGGCTGGAAGGTGGCCGGAGAAACCATGGTCGATGGAAGGAACGGATCCGGGGGGGGACGGCGGTGCAGTGCGAGGCAGCAACGACAATGCGGACGAAGGGGCCGACAGAGTAGTGGCTGACAGCAGAGGCAGCGGTGTGGTCGGAGGCGGCAGACCGGAAGGCGACGTGGCAGGAGGGACCGGCAAAGCAGGAGTCGACAGCGCAGGTGGCAGAACGGACGGCGATGGAAGCTGCATCGGAAGGCTGTCTGAATGGGACGAGGAGGAGGCTGGCGGGACTGGGAACAACATCGGAGAAGAAGTCACTGGAGGTAATGGTGGAGCGGAAAGAACATCAGCGAGCGGTGGAGAGAGAACTGGCGTAAGCGGTGGTCTCATCGGCGGGAAAGTTGAGGCTGAAGTGGCGGCAGCATGCTCGAGCTGGGAGGGCGCCGACACTGGGAGAGGCGGGACTCCGAACTGCCCCGAAGTCGTCAATTTGTCGAATGCGGTGTCGATGCGAAATGCGGAAGCGTGAAATGACTTCAACATTTTCCACAACATCGAACAAAGGGCGGCTTCATCCGCGACACTAAGCTTGATGTCCATACAAATTAATTGAGTAATGAATTAACCCATGACGGGTTAATTGATTAAACAGTTAAGTAAAAAAAAAGGAGATGACAGGGGTGGGATTGAAAGCTCGGGTAATAAAAAGGAAGTTGACGTGGAGAAGAGAGGGGGCGTGCTTAAGGAGAATGAACTTTAGAAAAGATAAGGCACAAGTGGTTGGGATACGTGAATCAGAAAAATATAAAGAAATGAGTAATAATAGGTATGAAATGGCGGGGGAAAGAAAAAAAATAAAAATAAGCGATCGTGCGGAGGAGGATCGAGGAAGAAAGGGTTGCAGGAGGATGGGACTAGGGCGGCTCGATAATAGCGGATATGGCGAAAGCAGATACGGCGGAAGCAAAGAGAAGCGGAGGTGGCTCGATTCGGTGGAAACAGACAGAAGCGCGGGCGATGAGCGCAGATGAGAACACGTCGAGGGTCGGCGTCGAGCGGAGGAGTGAGTAGCGGTCGTCGGTGAGGGTGTTGCGGCTTCGGCTAAAGATGGAAGCGTCGGTGGCCCTTGTCGGTATTGTCGAGCTGCGATTGTGACTGGAGGAAGCCGATCGTGTTGGTGTGGAGGAAGATGCTTGCGGGCGTGCGAGCCTTTGCCATCGAGGAAGCCGAACAGATGTTGAAGAGGCAGCGGGCAAGAGACTCCAGCGGAGATGGGGGGAGGATGAGCCATGTTCTGCGTGCGGAAAGGAGGAAGGGAACGGGAGGGGAGTTCGACAGATGAATGACGTCAGTTGGGGAAGCAGCGGTAGCGGAGGAAGACGGCGGCGGTTCTGATACTAAGATGTTATGGGCTCATTTTGTTGGTGGATCAATGGAGGTTCAATGCAGCGGAGAAGCCCTAGAATGGAGGTAGAGGAGGAGAAGTTGGAAGAAGAAGCTTTGAGAAAAAAATGAGAGGAAAACCCTAGAGGAAGAGAGGGTTAGAGAGAGAGGACTTTAGAAAGATAAAGAGAAGTTCATATTTCATTTTATTCCTCATACAAGACTAAGGGCATATATATAACAAGCCCCTGGGGTAATACCGTAATTACATCAAGACGCATAAAATATTGAAAACACTTAAACGCTACGACGACTCTAATAATGACGACTATGACTCAATACAACACGACTCAATACAGTGACTCGACTCAACATATATAATAATAATATGATAATAATAATAACATAATAAGATAACTGACGGAAGACCATAACAAGAAGTCTGAGAATTAATGATTTTCCCCTGAATTATTTAAGTCTCAGTCTTATTTGAAATTCTCCGGCTGGACGAGAGAATTAGGCTTGGTTTGTTTTCGTTGATCCTCTACGGCGCGGCATCCCCAAATCAGAGAAAGCGTAAAAAACGAGTGTTTGGGAGGGATGAATCGTAAAACAGCGGTTTTAAAATAATCCGACGCTAGGCTATTTTCCAGACACAGGGGGCAGCTCCTTTTGGAACGCCGCGTCTGGCGTCTTGCTCGTTCTTCCTCGACGAGAAGGTGCTTCCTCGACATAGCACTGGAGCTCGTTCTTCCTCGACGCAGGGGGAGCTCGTTCTTCCTCAACGAGAAGGTACTTCTCCTCTGTTGCTTCGAAGACGACAAACAGGTTTGCTTCCTCTCCTCACGATTCCACAACAGATCGCACATTGTCTTCTCCATCAAACTTGCGATTCCACAACAGATCCCGCATTGTCTTCTCTGTCACTTAAGGTATTCATAACTTCTCTGGAAGCCAACTCCTCTCCGTGCAGTTCCTCCCCAACTTCTTTTCTCTCCTCCCCAACCCCTTTTCTCAATCCATGATTTTTCTATGTTCTTCCTATGGGTACCTTCTTGTGTATAATCCCTGATTTGAATTTTCATTACCATTGAACACAAATTTACTGCTACTACCAAGTACTCTTCTCTATCATAGTACCCTTGCTTGTGACGTTTGGAATTACTTTGAGATGCTGGTTCTTTTTTATTATCAAATTTTCATTACCATCCAACACAAATCTACTGCTATTGCCTACTTTCTTTGGCACATTTGGATTGAAAGGCGTAGAAGAACTTTTGAGGGTAAACATGCACATAAAAATTAAATCATTTGTAATATTCTTTATATCAGGGATATTTCTTGTAGTAAATCCACCAAAGTTACAGGTTTTGATGAATGTCTTAGAAGTTCGGCTATTCTTATAAAAATATTTTACAAAATTCTGTTTAGACCAAACAATTTTTATGCACTACTTTTCGAACAGCTCCGCAAACTCCATTTTACACAGTTTTTTACTGCAAACTCGATTTTCAAAAAACAGCTCCTTTTTCAAACTCCATTTCTGACAACTCCTTTTCGATCAGCAACAGGTGAAACAAACGGAGCCTTAATGAAATCCCTATGTTGTTTCGGGCTTGAAGCGGAAGTAATTAATTCCCCAAGCGGACAGTTTGGAAACCGAAAAGAGGGCGGCGCTGGAATGGAAAGTGTGGCAGGCGAGAAATACGTGTGCAGTTAATGTGTGCGGAGGTTGCGGAACGTCGCACGACAGCGAAATTTCCTCGTCGAAAAACCGCAAGCCACGATGAGGCGTTGCAGCTTCGAAGTCGCTCCTATCGTCGTGTGCGGGGGCTGCAGAGTGCGTTGGGCTCGATGAACGACGGTAACGTCGCGTGCCCCTTTGGAGAAGAAGATGGTGTTATCGTTGCTTCGTCCGTGGTCCCTCGAGGATGTTGACGCCAGAGAGAAAACAGTCGCGAGGCTTCACGTGCTCCGCCTGGGGTAAGGGACATCGTTGAAGCAGAGATGGAGGGTTCTCGTGAAAACCAGATGGGTGGATCGGCTGCGTCTTCGGTTGCGGAACGGTGCCGGGAGGAGTGTCGGCTGGACGCATGTGCGGCGGGTTCGCGGTGGAGGTCGCTTGCTTCGCTGGAGGCTGGGCTAAGGCTTGGGCAGTCGGCGTGTGACGACGAAGGAGTTGCGGAGGATCGAAGGTGCAGTCAGCCTGCTCGCAGTGAGGAAATGATGGAGTCGTTGTTTATGGGTGTGCGTGAAGGTCGAAGTTGTCGTGCAACGGTAAGGAGGAACCTGGGAACCGTGGATGTTGAAGGTGGTTGGAAGAACCGATGGATCTGATACCAAGATGTTAAGGGCCTAATCCGAGCGGTGATTGGAGGATGACTGAAGCGGAGATGACGGCGGCGAGAGATACAACAGAGCCGGAACCGTGACTGCCTAAGCGGGGCATGCTCGAGAGAGGAGAGAGCTGCAAAAATCTCACATAAAAGACAAAGAAATAGAAATACTTTTTGCTTACTCATACAAGATCCAATGGGTACTTTAAATAGACTACCAAGAGAACATAAACGTAAATACGACACGCTTGACATAAATGTGACACAAAGACATAATAAAGACACGATGCGACATAAAGACATAAATAAGACACGATGTGACATAATATATGGAAAGAACGAAGCCCGTAACAAAATATTAAAAGAAAGTTACAACAGAACAAATAAAATATATTCAAAAACGAAGATCACTGAGAACTAGCAACCCACATTAGGTTTACAGCCATAACCACCAAAAGAACACTCCACGCAAGGATTTAAGGTTTCATATATTAGTTATCTTCTTTCATCTATGCTCTTACAATTTATATGTGGGTAGGAAAGACGTGGGATAAATGGAGTGGAGGTTGATGTGGAGAATCAGTTGTGGTCAATCGTCTTGACGATATGCTTCAACAAACCTTGCAATGTCCATGGCGTCAGGTACGTTAATGGGGAAATAGGTGCATATGTAGGAACAGATGTGACGCTGCAGTTGCATAAAAACACTCAGGTAGTGTGTTACGGGTCCCTTTATGGCGTTATTTAGTGTTAATTATTTCTTAATATGCTTTTATTTTGTCTTAGAGTCGCGTCCTTATTGGGCGTCGTTATTTATGTCGTGTTTTACGTGGTGTCCAAGTTTGTCTTATTTCCTTTTGCGTTATTTCCTTGTAGCTCTTTCTTTGTTTGTGTCGATTGTAAGTCCTATTTAAAGGACCCATTGAGTCTTGTATTGGCATGAATAAAGAAGTCTATTTTCCACAACCCTAAAAGAGATCTTGGAAGCTCTCTCTCTCTCTCGAGCACGCCCCGCATAGGCAGCCGCGGTCAAGGCTCCGTAGAATCTCCGTCTCCGTCATCTCCACCTCCGGCTACTCTTTCGACGACCTCCGAGTCGGTCCCTAACATCTTGGTATCAGAGGGACTCCTCCCCTCCTTTAAGCAAACCGACATCCTCGGCGATCCTCAACTCCGCGAGCCCTACGACATCACGTCCCACCCGAGAACTTCTCTATCATCTGTCGCACCCCGTTCCAGCGGCGATCCCGACGCACTTTTCCGCTCAGCCCTCCGCACTCCGGCAAAAGATCCTTCTGATTCCAGAAAATCGACGTCGCCATCCGATCGTTGTTTGACTTCCGCAACACAGTCGATCGACACCTGCGGCGTCCTCTGAGCTCCTCAACGCCGATCAAGATCGATGCTCTTCCCGACAGTCAATTCCGCAGCAGATCACTCTCCTTCCAACGCCGATGCTCCAGCCCTGTCGACGCAACGCCTCCAGCCGACGCTGCTTCCCCGTCGCTTCCCCGACACTGCTCTCAATCCTTTTCCTCCGACGTTGCTTCCCCGACGCTGCATCCTCGGCAAACCAGCCCAGCGGGCGCCTAATCCTCCTCTGCCGACATTACACGCACGCGTAACCGACGCATACGCTAATCAAATTTGTGATGCCATCATTGGGAGACGACGCGGCACTCGCGGCAACACAAATTCAGGCCCCGTTTGGTAAGTCTTTTTACCTCCTTTCCATTCCCTCGAAAACGACACCGGAGTTTTTCGCCTGTTTGTTTAGGCTGCCAGTGGAAAAAGGAGCTGCTTGAAAAGGAAACTTATGGACTTTTTAAAAAGTCATTCCTGAGCTCCTTTTACCACGTTCCTTCCGCAATCGAAAAGTATCGCAGTCTCGTTCTTGTGCAAATCGCATCTCGTCCTGGCCATTTTCGTTCTCCATCTCGCATCTCGCTCTCCATCGCAACCAGAAATCTGCTCGCCATTTTTGTTCCCCAGATCTCGCATCTCGTTCTCCATCGCGGTTTTTGTTCAAAAGACGTCGCTCCCGATTCCTGATCTCGAATCTACAGGTATGATTCCGCCAATTTCTTCCTGTTCTCGTTCTCCATTGCAGATCTATGTTACCGTACCCTTCTCATTTCTGGTTCTCCCTCTCGTTCTTGTGCAAATCTGTCTCTCCTTCTCACAGTTCTGGTTCTCCTTCTCGCAGATCTGGCCCCCATCTCCCTTGCCAGTTTTCTTCCCAAACCTCCTTCCCTTGCCCGTATCCTTCCCGCAGATCTGGATAGGTGAAAAAAATGTCGTAAAAATAAAATTATGTGGAATATGAGACCTCCATTCGAAGGACGGGTGAAACAGAGCTCTTCCTGCCCTACCTCCTCCATTCTGAAATCACATAATAAATGGAGTTTTGAGGATCAATAGTAGGAAAGAGAGGTCTTCTATAAATATTAAAAAACAAAAGTATTATAAATGATGAAGAGCTAAAATTTACTGGGCTGGAATGGACGGAGCCATGGCCAATTTTATTCCCAGTTTTCTTCCCAGTTTAAAAAACTCCAACAAATGTTCCCTTGCCAGTTTTCTTCCCAGTTTTTAGCAGTTTTGAAGCTTGCTGAACTCGTGAGCAGAGAGAGCTAAGAAAAAACCTAGAATTTTTGTATAAAACAGAGAATTTTTTGCCAGTTTTTAGCAATTTTGATATAAAACCTAGAAATACTAGTGAACAGAGTGCTAAGATCTTCGCAGTTATCAACTGGAACATCGTTGTATCACCAACATGAAACAAACAAGAAGAAATCGAATTGATGTGTATTAGTTCGGTTCAGTTTTTTGGTTTGTTTACTCTATTTGGTTTTGTTTTTTGTTTGTAAACATTTGTTCCCAACCTAATAATTTTTTTGGAAATGTCATGAATATGCTATCTAGTATCATTGTGATGATTTTATTAATTTTTCGTTATGTTCAGTCCTGCATAATGGGTAAACATAGAGAAGGGGGAATTTTGCAACCTGGGAAATGAATGATGTGATGTTTTTTTGTGACTTATGCATAAAAGAAATTGAGTTGGGGAACAGATCAACAACTCATTTTAGCAAAGAGGGATGGAATAATCTGGTGAATAAGTATCGTGAACGAACGGGAAAGTCATATGACCAAAAACAAATGAAAAATAAGTGGGACCAGCTAAAAAGAGAATGGAAAGTTTGGCGAGAGTTGAAACGGGGAGAAACTGGTTTGGGTTGGAATCCCTCACGAAAAACTATCGACGCTTCTGATGAATGGTGGGACGAAAGACTGAAGGTAATTTAATTCTTTTGACGTTTTTCTCGCTATTACTTTTTGAGTTAATTATATTATCATTAATTTGATATATACTCTTAGGTGGTCCCTACTGCAAAGAAGTTTCGGTACTCAAGTATAGCTCTAGAGTTGGAAGAAAAGCTAGACAGGATGTTCAGCAAAGTAGTTGCTACGGGAGATCTTGCATGGGCACCAAGTTCACGAAACCTGGTGCATGAATCTGTTGATGAACGTGACATGTCTGATGATGGTGACAGTCGAGCTGTTGAAGATTTATCTCCCAATACAACAGACACGGGAGTGGACACTACCTCCACACGACCCTCTAGCTCATCGGAAGTTAGGAAGAAAATAAAAGAAAATGGCAAGAAGAAGATTGCTGGAAGAAAGCGAGCAATGAGTTCCACAATGGAGGACATAGCAGAGACATCTCGTATAATAGGTCGTGTTATGATGGAACCTCCAAAAGTACAAATCACCTCTGCATTGTTTACCATTCCAGAAGCACTCGGAGAGCTTGAAAAATATCCAAAGATTACGGGGGACTTTGACTTCTACGACTACTGCACGATGTTTCTCAGAGATAAGAGCAACAGGGAAACATTCATGAGTATTCCGGAGAAGCTCAAAGTTAGGTGGCTGAAGGCGCGATATACACAAAATTCACAGCAGGGGTCAGATGGTTGTAGTTATCTGCGGAACATGAATGTGGTTGTATCTTTGTTTGTGGATCTGTTTATTTTATCATTATGTAGAACAACTTGAGAAAATGGTATTAATGTTGTCTGATTATTGCTTCATGTGGTTGTATCTTTGTTTGTGGATATTGTTGCCTGATTATTATTATTACTTCATTGGCTTTTATTTCAAGAAAATAGTATTAATGTTGATATTAATACTCTTGCTTCTTTTTGTATTGATGTTTAAAGTTATATAATTAAATCTGTTTTGATTTTATTTATCTATTTGCACAGTTATACAATGTCCTCTGATAGCTCCAATGAGGAAATTCAAGAAAGAGTGATAGATTTGGTCAATCAAACTCGAAACGTTTTAGCTCACCATCAACAGACATCGGCTGCATGTATGGTGCACAGTTGGAGTTCGTCATCCAGCAATAATCCATGCATGACATCCAACCAATCAGGTGATAAATGGATCAGAGAATTGCTAAATTGGGCATTCCACTAGAATTTACGAGAACTTACGGATGTCAAAGCGGATATTTCTTGATCTGTTTCAGGTACTTGAACAACGTTATGGACTACGTGGTTCAAGGAGAACTACCTCACGAGAAGTTCTCGCACTGACATTGTACATTTTAGCACAAAATGAATCAATGAGGCTAACAAAAGAAAGATTTCAACACTCAACGGAAACAATATGTAGATATTTTTCAGCGGGAATAACTGCCCTGAAAAAGCTATCATCTGATATTATAGCGCCAACAGATAAACACTTCAGGGAAATTCCACAACAAATATTAAATAATGCTCGATACATGCCATATTTTGAGAACTGCATTGGAGCAATAGATGGAACACATATTGGTGCACGGGTTCCACCTGAACTGCAAGCTGCGTACATTGGACGTCATGGTATGCCAACCCAAAATATTATGGCAGTATGCGACTTCAACATGTGTTTCACATTTGTGTTGGCTGGATGGGAGAATTCGAGTGTTCGACTCATGACAATCGTATTTTTCAACGTACACTCATGGAACCAAGTTATAATTTTCCGTTTCCGCCTACAGGTATAATTTTAAATATGAAATTAGAGTTATTTAAAATAGAATACTAATTGTTGTTTTTAAATTTTAGGAAAATATTACTTGGTTGATGCTGCATATCCACTGCAACGAGGGTTCTTAAAGCCATATTCAGATACACGATATCATTTACCAGACTTTGCGCTGGGAAATCGTCCTATACAAGGAAGAAAAGAAATATTCAACCATGCACATTCATCACTGCGTGGCGTCATAGAACAGACATTCGGTATTTGGAAGAAAAAGTGGGTTATACTCAGGGACATGCCTCAATATAGTTTAGCAAAGCAACGTGATATTGTCATAGCAACCATGACTTTGCATAACTATATTCGTAGGCATGCATCTCGTTCTGATCCAGACTTTTTAGCCTGCGATGATGACGAAAACTTAATATATCCCGAGACGCATGTAATAAGAGAAAATCATACACCGACTACTAATGTAACATTAAATGCAGATCGTGTTAGAGGTCTGCGAGTGGGTGTTCAAGAAATGATTACATTGCGTGACCGCATTGCAGAACAGTTGTATCAAGCTAACACGTAGTTTGTCTGTTTTAAATTCTTGTCTTTCAATGTAATATCAACTTTTATTTCTAATGAATGAAGTACTATTATGGTTTTATAATTATTTTTAAAAATTTTGTTTTACATCAAATATTTTTACAACAACAACAACAACAGAACCCATATAGTCCCCAATCATTGGGGGTATGGGCGGGGGAAGATTGGAAACATACCTAACCTTTGGCACTCTACACAAAGTGGCTTCTCTCAGAGGAGAAAGACCTAACCTTTGACAATAAATGCACAAAGTGGCTGCTCACAGAGTACCACTGAAATAGTGGCCCCCTCTACCGTCGCGTTTGCTGCGGAATCATGCCCTCAAATCAAAGCCAAAGACATCAGAGAGGGCAGGCCCAAGAATCCATTTTGATTTATGTGCACATAACCATGCTTCCTTCATTCAGCATCCAGAGCATTGGTGAAGCACAATACATCAAATATTTCTACATTTTACAAAAAAAATCACCGCAACGGAGATTTGCCAAACTGTTTATAAATTGATTCTCCTTTCTGAAAAGCTCTGCAAAAAGAGTTTACCCAAACAGATCTCCTTTTGCAATAGACATTTTCCAAAAGCTCCTTTTCTACCATCCTTTAGCCACCACTCCACCTTTCTGAAAAGCCCTCCCAAACAGGCCCTCAGCCGCCTCCGACGTCTCCAGCCGTCCCGTCACCCGCTCCTTATCCCGTGCTACCTCCATCCACACTAGGGGAAACTCGCACAATTTCTTGGATGCTATGAACCAGCTGCACGTAGTCATATCTCTCATGGATGCACGCCTTCAAGATGTATATGCATGATGTCGGGACGCCGACGCACGTCATCAGGATGACATGGCAACCCTCACCACCAAGCTTAATGGACTAACAACAGCACCTCCCGTGGTTACCACCCCACCCAGGGATCACGCCAGCAGCAGTCAAGTTCTGCTACCGCCGCTCATTCGCTATGAGCCGCCACCGCAGACCCTTTTACGCCATGAAGCTGTTATTCTAACGCGTTATACCCAGTTGGAATTCCCCACCTACGATGGGAAAACCGATCCTTTGGGCTGGCTCACCAAGTGCGAACAATTTTTTGGACAACAACAAACTCCGGCAGCTGAACGGCTCCCTCTGGCCTCCTTCCACCTTCTCGACTCGGCTTTGCTTTGGGCCACTCGTCTCCTCACTGATGAGTCAGGCCTAACGTGGGACGACTTCAAGCGATTTTGCAACATGCGTTTCGGCCCTTCCATCACCAGCAACCCCCTTGGTGCCCTCACAACAGTACGTCATACAGGCTCCGTGGACAACTATCTGGACCAGTTTCAACTTCGTATGGCGCACGTCACGCTTTCCCCAGAGATGCAGGTCGGCATTTTCACCGCCGGACTTCGCGATCGCCTGCGACTTGATGTCGAATTTGAGGATCCTCCAGACTTAGTGATTGTTATGAGTCTGGCTAGGATATGTGATCGTCGCCTCCAATAGGCACAGGAGGTCTATTTGCCCACCGACACGGGCATTCAGCCAGGTCATTCAGAGGGACATCCATCCCCACTAGTCCGGAAACTATCTCGGGACGAGATGATGGAACGGCGCGCCAAGGGATTATGTTTCAACTGCGATGAGCCGTACACTCGCGGCCACAGGTGCAAAAAAAAATTCTATCTGCACGCCGAGGACTCTGATGATGAGGGTGTCGGCTGACGCGGACACCATTGATCTCCCTCGAGCTGGAGGACAAGCTCGTTCTGCACGGCGGGAGAGATGTTACGGGTCCTTTTATGGCGTTATTTAGTATTAATTATTTCTTAATATGCTTTTATTTTGTCTTAGAGCCGCGTCCTTATTGGGCGTCGTTATTTATGTCGTGTTTTTATGTGCTGTCCAAATTTGTCTTATTTCCTTTAGCGTTATTTCCTTCTAGCTCTTTCCTTGTTTGTGTCAATTGTAAGTCATATTTAAAGGACCCGGTGAGTCTTGTATTGGCATGAATAAATAAGTCTATTTTCCACAACCCTAAAAGAGATCTTGGAAGCTCTCTCTCTCGAGCACGCCCCGCATAGGCAGCCGCGGTCAAGGCTCTGTAGTATCTCCGCCTCCGTCATCTTTACCTCCGGCTACTCTTCCGACGACCTCCGAGTCGGTCCCTAACATAGTGATCAGGAAAAATCCCAAAACTTGGTTGACGTGCTTGCCCATGTAAGTCTTGGATTCATCAAACAGAGTTATTACACCTACTTAAGGGCCAAGCCTTCCATCCAGAGGAGAACAATCACGGCTTTTTTATATTTCAACCATTCATGATTGTCAAAGAATTGCTCCATTTTGTCAATCCAACCCAAAGGGTCGGTGTCATTAACGTGGCTAACGTCGAGGGCGCGAGGAGCATAGGCGGTTAATAGGGTCACCATGAGAGTCTCGGCGTGCGAGATGGCCGATTGACTGAGAATGAACGACGAGTCCATGGTGGGGCATTCAAGGTGGAATGGTGCTTTGCACGAGCATCCTGTACTACATGCATTGCAAGACAAATTGTGAGGCGATGACACTTGATTCTTCCTCAAAACGACGTTCAATGACATCCAAACGAGCTTCAACCACTGCTCGTGTAAGAGGCGTGCATGGCAACACAAAACAGGGAAGATTCGGTGCACGTTGATTGTCGTCGGAAACGAGCGCAAACAATTGTTGAATTGGAGAACCCTTCCGCAGGTCGCTGGTGGCAGCGGGACGGTCATGGATTGGTGGCAGCGACATCATCACATGTGGCTGGGGTAGATGCGACCGAAAGTGAGCATGTCGTACCAATGTTGCCACTTAGGGTTAGGATAATCGGTGGAGAAAATGGGTGTCGATAGTAGAGAAATTCCAAGGGAAAAATCTGGCTAGGCCTAGGCTCCAGCAGAAAATACCAAAGGAATAAGTTGTTCTTACAATAGATAGCATAATCCATAAGGCAGAGTCATTACTGTAAATACGCGAGCAAATAGAAAATGTTACTGTTGGAATTATTAATTTGATATTATTTTGTCGGTCTATTAGAGTCTTTAAGAGTAGTTGGGTTTAGTCCCACATTGTCTGGCCATCTTTAAGAGTCCTTGACTCCTTGAAATGCTTGAAATATACCCCTATGTGGAAGAATAAAAGTGACCTTCTATTTCCTTTTCTACTTTCCAACATGGTATCAGAGGCAATGTGATTCGCTTCGCCGACTTCCGCTTTCGTGAGGCCTAGGGATTTTGTGGGTCTCGATTCCTCCCGTTTCGCTTCAAGCCCGTCGAAGGAGTCCCGCCGCTGATGTGTTAGGCTCGCTTTGTACAACATGTATTCGTCGAGGGTGTGCATATTCGTGTCACGTAGGTAGAAGTCAAAGTCAAAGATCAAGACAAGTCAACGAACATGAGCATTTCAAGGCCAAGTGTGAGTATCGTAGTTACTCGCCAGGTATGCGACGTCGGCTACATCCCGCCAGTATGGTGAGATCCTTCCATAGTCGCTAGGTCGACATAGGCAACCTCGCAGGGGCTGCATATTCTCGCATACATACCCCCCCCCCCCAGGATTTATCAATAAATAGAACCACAGGGGCACCAGGAATAACACATTTTTTTGGATACAGTCAGTGCTCTCTTAAAATCTTGCCCCCCACCCCCCACCCCCCTCCCTCTGTTAGGGGATACTCGTTAAGTGGTGCCTTCCTCCTACCTCGTTCAGCAATTTTTGGTTGTGAAGAGGAAGTTTCTCCCAAACTTTTGGATACGTGGTGGGACCTCCCTGCTGAAGCACCTAGAGTCTGTTTGTAGCTCTCTCTCTCTCTCTCTCACTTTTTAGCTTTAGCCTTCGGATCCGAGGAGCGGGACCGCGGGATCAGTAGACTCGGGTTGTCTTTTGATCCGAACATTTGGAGACAGGATTTTTCCTGGCTTCAACACTTTTGTGCGGTGAGCGTGGACCGTAGACAGAGGAAAGTCTAGCGGGAAGGCGAGATAGTGGAAGGAGGCGAGCAAGGAGTAGTCAACAACTCGCCATGGGAAGGCAAGTATGTGACTAAGGCGGATTTCAATGACTTCGCGCGACGTATCGAGGATACCTTACGAGCAGTGCTGCTTACTCGCGCAGAGGTCAGGGCGACCTCTCCTCGTCGCGTGAATCCGTCGGAGGAGGGTGAATCGTCTAGGCGAGCAGGAAAGGAGACAATGTTGGAGAAGTCGGAGCGACTTGTGCAGTCGCAGTTTTATCCGGCGAGTTCTCAGGGGATCCGATTCCGCGAGGTGGAGAACCCGGCGAGGTATCAAGAAACTCGCTTTGGCGAGCTTGGCCAATCTCGCCAACTCGCAGATCGTCGTCAGAGTGGGAGGAGTCCATTCTGTGTTGAGGTTCTTTCAGCTCCAGTCCCCGAAGGGTTCAGGAAACCCGCCCTGAATTACTATTCAGGCAGAGATGATCTGATCCGTCACTTCCAGTGACTCGAGGACGTTGTTTCGATCCGAAACATGACGGATGTGTTCAAGTGTCGGTTTTTCGTCATCACTTTCGAAGGGAAAGCAAGGGACTGGTTCCATCAGCTGCCAGAGAGCTCCATTTACTGTTTGGAGGATCTGTGCCAAGGGTTGACGATGCGGTTCGCCACCTCAAAGAAGAGGAAGAAGGATGTGACGCCCTTTTCCACTTGACGCAAGGGGTGCATGAGACACTAGAGCATTACGTCGAACGTTTTCAGGAAGAAGTTCTTAGCATCCAAGAGGTGGACGGCTACACTCTGCAGCTGGCGCAAACGTTTGGCCTGAGTGAGGGCCTCTTCAAGTTGGAGATCAGCAGGGATCCATCGATGTCCTATGAGGAGCTGATCGAGAGGGCAAGCAAGTTTGCCAAGGGGAGTCGACGAATCGCGACTTCTTGGCTAAGCTGAATCTGAACAGGGAAGAAGAGGAGGAGACCCCCGAGCGAAGGAAAAAGGAAGAGCCAAGGAAGCGGGAAGGGAAGAAGCGGGATGAAAGGAGGGAGGAGTCAAGGAGGCGAGAGGATCCTAGAAGGCATGAGGCAAGGAGGCCTTTTATGGCTCCGGAGAATCAAGGAAAGGAGGTTTCAGGTTTCAGTGAACAGACCGTCGTGGAGGCCGGCAGGAAGACCCCAAGCAAGCGGGTCCCGGAAAATGTTCTCCCCGAAAAAGAGGAACAACTACAACCAGCCAAGAAGGCATCCGGGGTGAGCAGGGAAGCGATGGCGATTGCCAGGCAGGGCAATAGGCACCATCGAAGGAATCAGCAAAGGAGAAACAGGCCAGAGGATATTCCTCTTTACTGTGAGCTGCACCAAGTGGAAGGTCACAGCACCATGGCTTGTCCGAACTTTCTGGAGGCTAGGCGGAGAGCCGAAGAAATAGCAAGAGGAGAAGTGCAAAGGCAGGTGGCTCCTGTCGAGTCGAGGGTGTTTCAAGCCCCAGTTCGAAGGAGGAACGAAGTCAGGTTCGACCAAGGAAGTCGCAGAGGAGTAGGTCAGGGAGGAGGCGGAGGAGTGGGAGTCATCCACGGAGGAGCTGGGCTACGAGATTCCCGCAAGGGAAGTCTTCATACCATCAATCGCAGGAGCGTCGCTTTAACCTCCCAAGCCCCTCTCCTGCTGGAAGAGATCACCTTCTCGAAGGAAGACATGTTAGGGAATGAGAACCCCTTTCATGATGCTCTCGTCATCCAGACTGCAATTGAAGACTTCACCGTCGATCGGATCCTGGTGAACAACGAGAGTTCGGTAAACGTTATCTTTAAGATGACGTTCGATGGGCTGGAGGTAGAAGCAGGCAGGGTTATAGCGTCGGATGGTCCTCTCTTTGGCTTCTCGAGAGAGACGAAGGAGGTGGAAGGAGGAGCAGAGTTGTTGATGACTCTCGGCGGGACTTCAATCAAGTGCAGGTTTGTCATCGTCGACGCGCCGAGTTGCTGCAGCGCCATTTTTGGCAGGCCGCTAATCAACTCCTTCAAGGTCGTCCCGTCTTCGTACCATCAATGCTTGAAGTACTGTCAGGGGGATGTCCAAGTAGGGATCAGGAGCGATCCAAGAGCTGTTCGAGAGTGTTATCTGAATGTGGTAAGCACTATCAGCTGGATGGAAGAGGCGGACAGGGTCATGGAGGGAATGACTAAGCTAGAGGTTGCGGAAGAAGTGGAGGAGGTAGAGGTGATGATACAGGGCGGGCTGTCAGGGATGCTGAAGATCAGCAGAGCGCTGAAGACCGAGAAGATGAGGATGGTGGCGTGCCTAGAGGAGAACGTAGACATCTTTGCCTGGAGCGCAACGGAGATGTCAGGGGTTGATGTTGATGTAGCATGCCACTGCATCAACCTAGACCCCGAGATCAAGCCCATCCGGCAGAATAAGAGGGTGATCGTCACTGCGTTGGCTGAGCCTATTAGGGAGGAGCTCAGGAAAATGCTTGAGGCAGGCTTCGTATCGGAGATCCAGTATCCAGGCTGGGTCTCCAATGTTCTAAAAGTTAAGAAAGCCAGAAGAGGTTGGAGGATATGTGTAGATTTTTCCATGTTGAATAAAGCTTGTCTGAAGGAATGTTATCTCTTGCCTCGAATCGACGCGCTGGTTGATTCAGGAGTTGGTTTTTCTGTAATGAGCTTCCTTGATGCTTTTTCAGGATACCACAAGATGCGGACACACCCCCCTGATCGTCGTGATGTCTCCTTCATCATAAGCTATGGATGTTATAGCTACAAAATGATGCCTTTCGGGTTAAAGAACGCAGGAGCTACCTACCAGCAGACGATGGATCGTGTCTTCAAAGAGCAAAAGGGGTAGAACCTGGAGGTGTACGTGGACGACCTCTTGATAAAGAGCAAGAGCGTCCAGGAGCATGTTGACGATCTGGTGGAGACCTTTGCACTTCAGAGGTTCAACATGAGGCTCAATTCAGCGAAGTGCGTGTTCGGAGGGAGGAAAGTTCTTGGGGCATCTTCTCACTCCAAAGGGGGTGAAGCCCAATCCTGACAAGGTCAAGGCAATCCTGAAGAAGGCGTCACCAAAGAGCACTAAGGAAGTTCAGAGGCTGACAAGAAGGTTGGTAGGCCTATGTCGCTTTATGTCAAAGGTCGGAGAGAAATGTTCTCCATTCTTCAAGACTCTCCAAAGGGGCCAGCAGTTCGTGTGCACGAAGGAGTATGAAAAGGCCTTCGAGAATCTCAAGTGGCAGCTGACGCAAGCGCCTCTGCTTCAAGGCCGGAAAGAGGGTGAAGACCTACTCATTTATCAGGGAGTGGGGGCAGGGCGGTGAGTTCGGTGTTGGTAAGAGAAGAAGGGAAAGGACAACTCCCCATCTACTATGTGAGTAAGGTGCTCCGGAAGACTGAAATGCGATATCCCATCCTGGAGAAACTGGCTTTCGCCTTAGTGGTGTCGGCACGGAAGCTCAGGCCCTATTTTCAAGCGCACTCCATCCGCGTGGTGACAGGTCATCCTCTTCGAAGCATCATGAATGGGGTGGAGCACTCGGAACGGTTGGCAAAATGGTCAGTAGAACTCAGTGAGTTCGACATTTCCTTCTCACCAAAGGTGGCAATCAAAGCACAGGTAGTGGCGGATTTTCTAGCTGACTTCTCGGTGGAGGCAAGTGAAAGCGATGGCTCGTCAGGCTTAGTCTCCTGGAAGATGTTCGTGGATGAAGCTTCGGGCAAAAGCTCTGTGGGAGTGGGCATAGTATTAGTGAGCCCGCATGGAACTAAGATCGAACAAGCAGTTGAGGTACTCTTCCCCGTCATGAATAATCAAACGGAGTATGAAGCGATAATGGCATGATTGTGTCTGGCAAAGGAGTTGTGGTCCAGGACATCACAGCCTTCATAGATTCGATGTTTGTCGCATCCCAGATCCGCGGAGAGTTCAAAGTGCAAGACGTCGTTCTGCAGAGATATCTGGAGAAAGTAAAAGGGTTGATAGGAGGCTTCCAATCCTTCTTCGTCCAGCATGTGCCCAGGGAAGAGAATTCGGCAGCAGATCGTTTGGCGAAGTATGGCCTGAGGGTCGGAGGTACGATCACGGAATTGTTGCGACCGTCCATCGAAGAGGGGGAGATGATGGAGATCGAACAGCGAGCTTCTTGGTTGGATCCGTTAGTAGCACTCCTAGCTACTGGCCAGCTCCTGACGGAAGTAAAAGATAAGTGAAAGTTCAAATACAAGGCGGCGTACTATCTACTGAATGGAGGAGAGTTATATCGCAAGACCATCTCGGGCCCCTTGGTCAGATGTGTATCAGAGACCGAAGTGTTGGTGTTTCCAAGGTGATCTGGAAGTGATCAAGCATTTAGTCTCACTGCCAACGCGATATGAGCCTATGGGGTCACACACAAGAGTGTTTGGAGAAGTTGAAGGAAGGATTGTGTTGGCCTTACTCATATTGGATATAAGTGGAGGATCAATCCTATGAGCAATTGGAGTTGCGTCGAGAATGTCTCGACGGGAAAAAGGAGTTCACGATGAATCGTTAAGAGTGTCTCGACGAATTGCATTGTACTCGACGAATCGTCGAAATGTCTCGACGACATATGTGTTAATTCGTCTCATTGAATTCGTCGAATTGTCTCGACGAAATAGATGTACTCGACGAATTGTCGAGATTGTCTCAGAGGAACATGTATTGGTTCGTCACGTTGAATAGTCGAATTGTCTCGACGAATTGTCTCGACGAATTATATTGTATTCGACGAATCGTCGAATTGTCTCGACGATTTTGGTCTATACTCGACGAATTTTGTTTACTCCAATACTAGTCGTGGGAGTGCGGATAACTTTTTGTCTCTCTCCTGGGGTATAAATAGATTACGATTTAACGCCCTAGGTGTGGCTCTCCCTTTTTGCGATTCTTTAGAGAAACAGAGTGATCGCGAATAACCGTTGACGGAAAAGTTCCGATCGGGTTCGATCTCGCCACCGCCCTCCGATCTCGTCGTCGTCTTTCCCCTTGTCGGATCTAGCAGTCCGTGGGAAACGCAGGTCTCTCCTTCTCCGACCTTGTTCTTGTGCGACAAGAATCTAGGGTTCTTCTATACTCGTGTGGACTTCCGTAGAGGCACCGATCGATTTCAGTGCTTGGAACTCAACGATTGTTCTTCAGATTTCCTGTTGGAGCATCTTAATTGAGTATTGACTTAATCCCCTTCAGGTATATTGCAAAGTGTTGTTTCTTTATTTCTTGATTCATGAAATCGCAAGGTCCTTTAGTTCTTTTGGGTTGTTCTTGTTCGTTTTTCCGTTGCGTGCTTTTGATGCATTGTTTGAAGAAAACTCAACAGTGGTATCAGAGACAGGTTCGTAATCCCGTGCGTGTAAATCTAGAAATTTAGAAGTGTTCTAAATGCCTAAATTTCTTCCTGGAGCATCAATTTTGATGTAATGTTGCAAGATTTCTGGTGGTGTGTTTTCAAAAATTGGTCGGGGCTCTGCCCCTTGACCCCGCAAGGGCTCTGCCCCATGACCCCGCTCGTTGATCGGTCAGCGAGACCACCACCAGGGGCGCTGCCCCTTGGACCCCGTTAGGGGCTCTGCCCCTAAGACCCCGCCAGGGGCGCGGCCCCTTGGAACCCCGCCAGGAACGCATGTGATTGCGTTGTGATTTCATTGTTTCATAAATTGTTTCTCCTTTGCAGTAACCGTCCCTCAAAATGATTTGTGAAATCAAATGTCTTAGATTTTGAATATGACATTGAGAGACGAGTTTGTCTACTGCATAAGTGGAGTTGTTATTCATTGGTTCAATGCATGTAAATCTGGAGATTTAGAAGAGTTCTGAATGTTCAGATTTAGCCCTTTTATCAAAGTGTTGATGATTTTATTTTGTGCACTGGGATGTAATTGGATTGTGAATGTTGTAATTTTGATTTTATGAATGTGCACAATGACTAAGTGTTAATCACGATGAAATGCCCATTGATTGAATCATAAAATCTCTTATCCAATATTAAGTATTCGGATGTCTTCCAATGGATTGCACTCTTCATGCCCCGATCGATGAAGTGTGGGTTTGCCAAAGCAAGGTACATTAATCTATCTTGGTAAGGGTGCGAGCGAATAATTGTGATATCCCACTGTCAACATCGGGTCTATCTTAATTAGGTGACCTCAAAGGTTGAGTGCCTAGAGGCAAGGGTTGGCTTGCACCATTTGATGGATGCGAATAAAGAATTATTCACCAGCCATACAAGAGTTGCATAGTGAGGCAATTGACAAATATTGTCTACCTAAATAGCCATATTGTGGGTGATCAGCCAAAGCTGACTCACAATGACAGTGAAATACGGATCTTGTCCACTAAGAGAGTAGCTCGCATAAACTCTCCGAAGTGGTATCAAAGGTTATCAATTTGAAAAAAATAGTGGGAGTTTTTTAATAAAAGTCCTTATTAAAATAAAATGTACTTTAAAATATAGTACTAAAAATTTTACTTTACAAAATTCCTTGTAGAATATCCATGGCAAGTGGTTCTCACTACACCTTGTCCCTGAGAACGATCCTTGAGAAGGACAATCTAAATGGGACAAATTTCTTAGACTGGTTCAGGAACCTGAGAATTGTTCTCAGGCAAGAGCGTAAGCTCTATGTCCTGGAAGAAGATCCCCTCGCGGAGCCACCCGCCACTGCACCTCGTGCAGGTAAAGATGCTTACAAGAAGTATGGAGATGACTCCTTAGATGTTGAATGTCTTATGCTCGCGACCATGAACTCTGAGCTTCAAAAGCAACACGCGAACATGAGTTGTTACGAGGTGGTCGAGCACCTGAAGAAAATGTTTAAAGGGCAAGCTCGTCAAGAGAGGTTTGACATATCCAGGGCGTTGTTTCAGTGCAAGATGGGAGCTCGAGACCCAGTAGGGACTCGCGTACTCAAGATGATTGGGTATATAGAGAACCTTGAAAGACCGGGGTTTCCTTGAAAGACTAGGTGTGGCTCTCCCTTTTGCAATTCTTCAGAGAAACAGAGTGATCGTGAATAACCGCTAACGGAAAAGTTTCGATCGGGTTCGATCTCACCACCGCCATTCGATCTCGTTGTCGCCTTTCCCCTTGTCGGATCTAGCAGTCTGTGGGAAACGCAGAGGTCTCTCCTTCTCCGACCTTGTTCTTGTGCGACAAGAATCTAGGGTTCTTCACTCGTGTGGACTTTCGTAAAGGCACCGATCGATTTCAGTGCTTGAAACTCAACGATTGTTCTTCAGATTTCCTGTTGGAGCATCTTGATTGAGTATTGACTCAATCTCTTTCAAATATATTCCAAAGTGTTGTTTCTCTATTTCTTTTGGATTGTTCTTGTTCGTTTGGTCCTTTAGTTCTTTTGGGTTGTTCTTGTTCGTTTTTTCGCTGCGTGTTTTTGATGCATTGTTTGAAGAAACCCCAACACGAAGTACCTCGTGTGTTGAAAGAGATCTATTACGGGGAGTGTGGAAGTCATTCTGGGACTCGCACACTGGAGCAGAGAATCTTGAGGCAAGGCTACTTTTGGCCGACGATCTGAAAAGATGTCGAAGCTTTCTCGAAGAAGTGTGAAAAGTGTCAGCTCTTTGTTCCTCTTCAACTTCAGTCGGCCCGGCATCTTAGATCGATCACGACCCCTTGGCCCTTCGTCATTTGGGGAATGAACTTGATCGGCCCTTTTCCCCAAGCCAGTGGGCAACGTAAGTTCGTCCTCGTGATGATCGACTACTTATCAAAGTGGATCGAGACTAAGGCTCTTGCTAAGACCACATCTCAAATCGTGAACAACTTTATTTGGGGGGAGATCGCATGCAGGTTTTGGATATCCCTTGCAATAGTCACCGACAATGGGCCGCAGTTTGCCAGCTTAGAGCTAGCCGATTTCTGCAGGCAACTGGGGACAAATTTTCGGTTCGCTTATGTGCACCATCCTCGGAGTAATAAGCAAATGGAAGCTACAAGCAAGCTAGTTATCAACCTCTTGAAGAAAAAGGTCGAGAATCTAAAGGGGCACTGGGCGGAACAGCTCCTTTCAGTCATATGGGCTTTGAGAACCACTCCCAATTCGGCCACGGGAGACATCTTTCAAATTGTCCCCACGGGTCTGAGGCTCTCATCCCGGTGGAGTTTGAAGTCAGAAGCCCGAGACTGGTCGCGACAGAGGAAGGAGATGAGGAGTGGCGTCTCAAAAATGAATAAGAGCAGAGGCTATCACTCGACTATATTGAAGAGCTCAGAGACCTCGCATCTGTCCGACAGAAGGAGGTCAAAAGGAGGATGGCAAATCACGTCGACAAGCATGTCCGCATCAAGCAATTCCAGGCAGGGGACCTCGTCTTGAAGAAGTTTGATGCGGCAGGAAAATCGTCCGCCATCGGGAAGCTCAACCCAAATTGGGAAGGGTCATTCATCGTACAAGAGCCGCTCGAGACTGGAGGGTACCGCCTACAAAATCATAAGGGGAAACAACTCGGCAACACATGGAGCGGTGATGACCTGAAAAGGTTCTACTCCTAGAAAGGGAAAGGTATGTTTGTGTGTTTTGGTACATACTTATATATATGAAAAACTTTTTACTCGCACCCTGGAAAATGGGAATTTGTGACCTTTTTTTCATAAGAGTACCTCAAACATGCGTAAGTAGGTAAAATCAATCTCCACGATCGGGTTGGGAAACGATCCTCCGACTTGACTCTCATAAAACCCAGAGCGGATGACGGGACGATGTGTCGGGTTTTTTAATGCTTCCTCCTAAGTTCAAGCATCTGCACTGACGGTCGTGATCAGCTCCCCACTTGCACGTTGGTCGACGATCCCTCGAGCGCACTTCTCATCCGGCTGGAGATGTTATCAGGAGAGAATCTGGAGCCAACCTCCCAACTCGACGAAGAGAATATCGTTTTTCCTTGAGGAAAGATTATTCGTCATAAAAGACGTCATCAACCCCGAAAGAGCTGGAAACTCGATACGGGGTCGGAAATCTTCTTAAGTTTAAGCTTACCGTCATTTTGTTTGGTCATGAGAATTGGTGTGGTTCTCACTTTTGATTATCAAGTAACAGGGCAAATGACCTCTGGGAATGGAGTAGACAAGTGGTAGGATGGATGTCTCGAGTGTGTGCGTCCCGCGGGACCCCCCGAGTATCATTTCCTTATCCAGGTTCCTTCATCTTCTCAGCAAGTGGTAGGATAGAGGCCTCGACTGTGTGCTTCTTGTGGGACCCCCCGAGTGTTATTTCCCTATCCAGGGTCCTTCGTCTTCTCAGCAAGTGGTAGGATGGAGACCTCGAGTGTCATTTCTCTATCCAAGATCCTTCGTCTTCTCAACAAGTGGAAGGATATAGACCTCGAGTGTGTGCGTCCAGCAGGACACCCCGAGTGTCATTTCTCTATCCAAGTTACTTCGTCTTCTCAACAAGTGGTAAGATGAAGACCTCGAGTGTGTGCGTCCAGCAGAACCCCCCAAGTGTCATTTCCATATTCAGGTTTCTTCGTCTTCTCATCAAATGGTAAAATGGAGACCTAGAGTGTGTGCGTCCTGCGGGACCCCCCCAAGTGTCAATTCCCTACCCAGGTTCCTTCGTCTTCTCAGTAAAAGGTAGGATGTAGGCCTCGAGCGTGTGCATTTAGCAGGACCCCCCGAGTGTTATTTCCCTCCTCAGGTACCTGCATCTTCATAGTAAGGCGAGTATACGAGAATTCACGAATATTAATAGGCGAGTAAGCGCCTTACTCATCGAACCAAAACAGTGAGCATCCAAGAACACCGCATAATCTAGGAACCTAGTGAGCACTCAAACTCGCCCAAGCCTATTAGCCTAGCGAGCACCCAAACTCGCCCGAGCCTATGAGCCTAGCGAGAACTCAAACTCGCCCGAGACTATGAGTCTAACGAGCACTCTTCGCATCTGAGTCTAAGAGCCTAGCGAGTATCGCCTCACGCGAGTAAGGGAGAAATAGACCAACAAAAATTATATTTCATTTCATTTCTGTTAATGGCGAATACATTACATTCAAAAAGACGTGATGCATCACCCTGTATAATGTAAAACACAAAAATCTATACAAGTCGACAGGTTGATCAAAAAGTTCCTCGACCGACCAAGATGTTCGCCGCCGCGACTAATCCTCAATCCTCATCGTCGCCCTCGTCCCCATCTTCCTCGTCGGCATTTGAAGGCGTGTTTTCCTCTAACTCTGAGGGTTGTGAGGGTGGGTTCAGGAGATTCGGCTTCTTCGGCAAGGAGCTCGGGGATGATGTCCTCCGTCGTCAGGTTCTAAGCTTCCGGCATAAGTTGGCCGTCGAATTTCAGCTTGTTGAGGAGCAGATTGTCGGCCGCTTTTGCAATCTCGAGTCGCAGCCTGGACATCACGACGGGAGTCATTCGCATCTTCGTGCCCTCCCTGGACGCCCGCCTCAGGTCGACTCCTCGCCAAATCACGAGTTTCGAGCTCGGCGACTTTGACTTGGGCCGCCTCCAGCGCGGTCTGACTCTCGTTCAGGTTCTGCTCCAGGTGCGAGATACGTTGGGCGGCGACTAGCTTGGCTTCCTACGAGTAGGGGCAACCAATCATTAGTAAGGCGATTTGTGAGTAACATGCGGGAAAAGGAAGAATGATTTATTTCTAACCAAAGTCATCTTGTATTCTTTGCATCGGGCGGCCTTCTCCTCTGCCTCGGTTAGCGACTTCTGGAGCTTGGTTATAAGCTCACCTTGCGCTTTGATCTTCGCCTCGACAGCAAGCAGATTCCTAGCGGTCTAGTGGGCGAGCTCCAACGAGCGCAGCAGCGATCGCGAGGTCTGATGGGCGAGATAGGAAGGGGTGGCCTGCTGCAGCACCGTCGCATCGTCCCGACCATAGAGGGCGAAGGCGACGTCGAAGGCCTCGTCATCATCTTCGCAATCCTTGGACCAGGGAGGCAGATTCGAGTTGAGGTGGACTTCATGCTCGCCATCGACCCAAGAAACCAGCGGGCGACCAAAGCTATCTACGCCGCCCGCGTCGTGTCCGAAGTTGGGGTGCGAAGAAGGAGCCCTGGGATCCTCATCGCACTCGCTTTTCTTTGAGATCACCTCCTTACTCCTCATCATCTCATCTCCATCTCTCTTCCGCTTCTTGACGGATGGCTCGCCCTCCTCCGTCCGCCTAGCTTCTTTGACCACCGAGGGAGGCACACCGAGATCTTCCATCGTCACATCCTCGTGGAACGGCGACATCTCGGGAGGGGAAGTTGGCGACACCGCAGCGCCGCGCTGGCGAGATTCTGCGCTGGCGAGATTCCGCGCTTGGCGGAGGAGTGGCCTCCTTCGCCACCGGAAGGGGCTCCAGTGGAACTGTGCGAGATCCTGCAAAAGGCGACAAGGCACTGTTAGTCGCCAAAGCGTGTTAGTGCGAGTATATCTGAAGCTCGTTCAAAGTTTACCTTCCCCGGGAAAGACGTACTGCAACTCGTCCACTTGTCACCGTCAGTAAGTCACATCGAACTTACGCCCTCTGAAAGCTTTTCGCAGCTCCTCTAGCGGTTCTTGCAGGATAGGAGCAAGGAAGACCACCTCTGACGGCTACTCAGGGTGACAAAGGAATTGACTCGAAGTCGCCGGCGACGACTACGAAGCGCTCGCCCCAGCGACGAGCCTGTCCCTGCGAATGTACAGGTATGGTTGCAGAAGAAGATGACGCCCTCCTTTGTCGCTCCCAGGTGGAAGATCTTCATGAAGACCGACATGTCGAACGAGATCTTCTCTGCTCGCAAGAAGCTGAGGTACCCAACGATGATCGTCACACCGTTGGGGTTGATCTGCACCGGTACTAGGCCATAGTACCGGAGGATCTGATAGAACTCCGGCCAGAGAGGAAGTCGCAGCCCGACTTCAAAGTGGCGGATCGGGAGGATGAGCTTGTCCGCGAAGAAGGTATTTATACACTCATCCTCGCGAGGCAATCTCGCCTAGTAGCCATCCGAAAGGAAGCGTTCCTTGAAGTCCTCCAAGTCTGCGCGAGCTGTGATCGACTTCTTGAAAGTTGCCGAAGAAAAGAGCTTTGCGTGGCTCTGTCGGCGAGCAACAGCGTATTCAGCGGACACCATTCTGTAAGTGAGATGCGGTGTGCGGGTAGTGGAGCGCGAGAAGAAGGGAAAGCTATGAAGCTCGCAGGAGGAAAGCAGAATCGCGAAAAAGTAACGTCGTTCTGCCCCCCCCCCCCCCCCCCCCCCCCCGGCGCTATTTATAGACAAGGGGATGGGGGGTAGCGTTAGTCGCCGCGTTGAGCAGCCCGGCATGTCGCGGAATGCTTAGCGCAACTAGGATCTCGCAAACCTGAATTCCCGAACGATTCCCTGAGTAGCAAACTCGCACAAGCTGCAAAATACAAAGTAGACAACTCGCAGAATCCAGCATCAATCAAAAGAACATACTCGAAGAAATGAAGATCAAACATTAGACACCATCGCAGATTGCAGAAGTGAAAGAATAAACAAAGAACAAGAATTCATTGCAAACATGAATTATTAAATTAAATAACAATATTCACAAGTCGCTTAAAGCTATTACAAGGAAAATGGAAGGAAAGATAAAAGAAAACAGCCTAAGGCATCTGGAGATTCCTGCGCATATCAGAGGCTTGAGCATGTCGCCCAACCCATCACAGGTCGCACGCGCGGTGGACACTACCTCTACGGTGCTCCTCGCCTTGCCGGATGTTATCGTCTATCCTCACAAGTATGCCCACGGAGCCCAAGCTCATCCTCATCTCGCGGAGTTCGTCATGTTGAAGTTCCTGCCGATGTTCCAACATCGCGGCGCGACATTCCAGGTCGTTGATCGAATAGAACCTGGACTCCGCGTCTACCAGCCGATACTCGAACTCCTCCATCTTCGCAACTCCTATCTCCAGCGTGGCAATTATGCGATCTGGCTCGGAGATCATCAGCTGATCGAATTTGGTCTCCAGATCAAGATATGCCGACGCGACCTTCACTTGATACTCGCGCAGCGGAAGAACGTTGGCGTCAATCAACGTGCCTCCCGAAGTAGAAGGGCGGCCTATCAGAGCACTCGTCCAGCTAGTGAAAATCCGGGCAAAGAAATGACGATTATTTCCAAAAAGGAGAAAGAACCAAAGCGCGGAATCTGAGGCCTTGCGTCGTGCCGAGGAGGAGTGTGGTCTCGGTGAGGAGAGTCGCGACGAGGAGCGTGATTCCGGCGAGGAGATGGACTGCATTGTGTATAACATCGCCGACCTATCGACGAACTCCCGCAATGACCCCTATCTGACGGAGCCGGTTGCTGTTGCGAGTTTCCAGGTCGCCGGGAATGGTCGTCAACAGGAGGGTCCGCATGAGCCTTCCTGCGAGGATCAGATCCTCGCGCACCCCCGCGGGAAGGAGGGCCGAACAGACTAAATTGTTCCTCCCGCCATGCGGAAACGGCGGGGGAGGAATGTTTGGAGTAGCGACCGAGG
Organism: Dactylorhiza incarnata; assembly: GCA_033032865.1. Lineage (NCBI taxonomy): Eukaryota > Viridiplantae > Streptophyta > Magnoliopsida > Asparagales > Orchidaceae > Dactylorhiza > Dactylorhiza incarnata. The sequence goes on from JAWHQI010000066.1 coordinate 5,382,587, forward strand.
AGGGGAGGACGCCTGCAGGCAAAGGAGGCGGCGATGGTGCGTTGCTCGCCGATGGCTGAGGTGCGTTGCTCACCAAAGGGACTTGCGAGTTACCAGCGGAAGGGACCGGTTCCTCGGATGCCTTCGACGATGAAGAACCCGCCCAAGGGTGGACTCTCCCACTGCCAAAGTTAATTCACACCGAGCGACCAGTCCTGGATCTCGACGCATCCACGGAGGAGACCGGCGGGTCAGAGCGAAAAGGAGGGACGTCCAGAAGAGTGCCACTCGGCGGAGGGGGCAAACTCGCCTCGCTCAAAGTCTCTGTGGTAGGAGGCACTGCGAGGAGAAGACAGCGTAAGGGCGAGAATAGCTAAGTTAAAACAAACAAAACCAAGAGCAAAGGCGTCTTCCAAACCTCGCGAGGCGAGATCAAGTTGAAACTAAGTCAGGGGCGCGTTTGGATTCTCGGCAAATTCATCCTGCTGCGTGGTAGGGCGAGAAGTCTCGGGAGTGAGTTGTTCGACATCCTCGCCCAGGCCCATTTGGTTCAGCATCTCTTGAGTGGCTGCAGGAACTGGGGGATCATCGGCGGATTGTGAAGCATTGTCGGCAGGAGCTGGCACTTCAACTCCCTCATTTGCGATCTTCTTCTTCTTCCTCTTCTTTTTCTGATGATCGCTAGTATCGTCGTCCTGGCGATGACGCTTCGTTGAGCCCAGATTCAGTAACTTCTTCAAGGCGATCTTGTTAGCCGCGATTTCTTCGGACATGACAGGCATCTGACGCAAATTCAGAAAGGACACCCTGTATCAGACCCCCCCCCCCTCTTATTTATAGACGCCGGGAGCCGGCCCTCGAGACAGTGTCGAGTAAGCCAGCTACTCGTCAAAGCACCTCACCGAATAAGGGTTGGATGATTCTTTCAGAGCTCTATAACAGCTTGCAAATAGCGGGGATTGTGTACAATCCGTATTCGTCGAGGGTGGGTTTATTCGTGCCACGTAGGTAGAAGTCAAAGATCAAGACAAGTCAACGAACAGGAGCATCTGAAGGCCAAGTGCGAGTATCGTAGTTACTCGCCATGTATGCGACGTCGGTGACATCCCGCCAGTATGGCGAGATCCTTCCATAGTCAACATAGTCGTCAGGTCGACATAGGCAACCTCGCAGGGGCAGGGTATTCTCGCCTACATACCCCCCCCCCCCCCCAGGATTTGTCTATAAATAGGACTTCGGTGGGAATGACACCTCTTTTTGGAGACAGCCAGTACTCCCTTAAAGTCTTGACCCCCCCTTCCCTCTGCTAGGGGATACTCGTTAAGTGGTGTCTTCCTCGTACCTCGCTCAGCCATTTTTGGTTGTGGAGGGGAAGTTTCTCTCAAACTTCCGGATACGTGGTGGGACCTCCTTGCTGAAGCATCTAGGGTCTGTTGGTAGCTCTCTCTCCCTCTCATCTTAGCTCTAACCTTCAGATCCGAGTAACCGGACCGCGGGATCAGTAGCCCCAGGCTGTCTTTTGGTCCGAACATTTGGAGTCGGGATTTTTCCTGGCTTCAACACACTCGATATCGTCTCCATGCTTTTGTTAGTTGTTCACGCGATCGATTTCGTTTGGATCTTCTTCCCACTCGCTGGTTGCTGTCGCTTCCTCCCGTCGAACACGATCCCGTCTTCGCATGTCGAAGAGATCCCCGTCGAGCACCGTTGTAGCAACTGTGGCTTGACGATCCCGTGTTCTTCTTCCCGCTCGATTGCGACGATATCGATCAAGTCCCCGTCGAAGCTCTCCTTTGCTGATCTCGCTAGTTGCTGCCTACATCGTCCATCTGGCGCCCTTATCTTTTCTACCAATCGTTGTGTGGTCCTCGTTGGGAATCTCCTGTCGATTCGCTGATCTCGTAAAGCGCTCATGACTCTCTGCTGAACTTTGTTGTTGATGGTGGCTTTCTCAGGAGGTCCTGTCGCTGCTTCTCGTCGACCCCCTTGCTGTTTTTTGCCGACTGTGCATGAAGACTTTGTCTGCTCATCCTGCCTGGAGCTTGCCCTACCGTTGACTGTTGTCAATCCATCTGAGGTCGATGACGTTCTACTACTCCCTAGCCTCAGCCTTTCCAGATGCTACTCACTTGGATTTCCGACGCTTCCAGCTGCTGCCCGTATTTTTCTGATGCCTTCCGGACGACTCCAGCCGCTGCATCTCGGATTTCTATCAATTTCAGTTGCTTCCACCCCCTCCGGGTCGTTGATCTCTAACCGATGATGATGCTTGGTCGTAGTTTTTTTTGCTGTTTGTTATGTGTCTTTATTTTGTTCTTAGTGTTTGCTTTGTGTTTGTGTCTGTCTGTATTCACGTGTGTTCCACGTGAGGGGGAGTGTTTGGGATGAGGGCGACTCGGATGATTTTTCCCGTTGTTCGTCTTAGTCCCACATGACCCTTTGGCTTATGTCTTGTGCTTAGTGTCTCCCCATTTTTTTTCTTTCGATTGGTCATGTGTTGGGGCACGATTGTTGTTGGTTGTTCTCAACAGGTTGTATCGCGTGGAACCGTGTTGCATGGGACCGTGTCGTGCGGGACTGTGTCGTGTGGGACCGCCCTTTGTGTGAATTATCCTCGACTGATTATTCTCAGTTGCCCGTTTGATGATTTGTTCCACATCGTTTGTTCCCTTCTGCATGTTGTGTGTAGGTGATGTTGGTTGACCTGATTCCAGCGAGTCCACATCGTGTATGGGTCCTATGTCGTGGTGGGTCTTCGTCGTGTGTGGCTATGTCCACGGTTTGATTCTCCGGTTTGGAATTTTTCCTCAATGGCTCGTCTGATGTTTTGTCCCACATCGCCAACTTCCATTACCGTTATTTGATGTTTCCAAGCTGGAGGTTTCCCCTCCAGCTTGAGGGGGAGTGTTGGAATTATTAGTTTGATATTATTTTATCGGTCTATTAGAGTCTTTAGAAGTAGTTGGGTTTAGTCCCACATTGTTTCTCCGTTTTTAAGAGTCCTTGTAATGCTTAAAATATACCCCTATGTGGAAGATTAAAAATGACCTTCTATTTCCTTTTCTACTTTCCAACAGCTATTGAAATAGATGGTTCAGGAAATAAAAGATAACGACACCGTGTTGAGTGGTATTGCCCGAAGGACCCTTCAACCTGGAGTAAACTTGCCAAGAGCTTGTCTCAAATTTCCCCTCGTGTTGGTCAACAACTCCTTCGTAACATGCAACTGTCATATTGCTCACAATGATAAGTTACTACGCTACGTTACTATGACCTACTTACTAAATATCATCAAAAAGTTCACAGGACAACCCAAACCCAAGTATGCCAAGAAAACACTTCAATTTCATTTCAAAAAATTTCAAATAAAAGCAATATCATATTGCTCGCAAAGCATAAACCTCTTAAATCATCCACTGTCATTTGCTAATATACTCCTGGTAAATGGAATAGATGGCAAACCTGTAAATTTGGTCTTCTCGCTGATAAACGTCCTGTCTCTGTATTAATATTTAATGAACAATGGATGCGCCCATCCTTACCTGAAATATGAGTTCCCTGCAGCAGAAAATATTAAAAAATAAAATAAAACCATAACATTGTATTTAAGATCAACATCAAAAATAATAAATGCATCGTCTCTAATTTGATATGAACTAAGGCGCAAATAAAAGAAATGTATGCCAACACTAAACATATATACTAATTTTCAGTATATATAAAAAAGATGAGCAGGATGCTAGGTGCATTCGAAAAAGGAAAGGGGAGTGTAAATAGAAAAAAGGCATGGATTGCAGGAGATGGTGTAGTTCAATTAATGTTGACATGCCCAACCAATTTTATTTTTTTATTAGCTCATTTCCCCCTACAGTCCCTTTGTGATGTGGAGTCCCAACACAGTTGGCAGGAGCACTGAGCTCACTTTTAATCACAGACTCACAGTTGTTGTCATCATACTCAGCGACTATCCGATAGCATCAGATTCAAAAAAAAATTGTGATAAACACATCGAAAATGACAATCCACAAATGTATGGTTAGATTAAAGTGATTAATAAGAGTTTGGAGATTGTGAAGTCTGAAAGACTTTTGAGCTGAGATTTGACTCTCTTTGTGGTCTAATTGGCGAATTTGCATACAACAACAGTATAACAATCTCTGACAATCTACAAGCATGAGCCCTTTCAGATTATTACTTTTTATTTACCAAGGAAGCTTTAGACTCAAGAGTTTTCACTTACATCAAATCCTTCTTGCAAAATAATTTGATTAAAAGCTTGGAATTAAATGTAGCTAATGTAAACAAAAGAAACGAGAATTTCTGAAGAATGTGATGTAATGGCACGTATGCACTTAGAGAAATCCTCTCAATAAACTTTATCAAGATGATTGGAAGCTTAGAGAAATCCTCTCAATAAACTTTATCAAGATGATTGGAAGAATCAAACGTCTATAACGAATCTTCTGATTAAAGGTAACCTAGGAACATCAGTTCCATCGTCTAGGATATTACTTGAGTATTATAGATAACAATGAACCACCTATAAATGACATCAAAATCAGTGTTTCCTTCTTCCCTCACCTTCACATCATGAAAATATAATATCCTCTTTCATCATCATAGTTTGTAACAAATCTTATTAAGATGCTTAATATGATTTTTCCCTGGTTAATGTTTTGGAACAATTGGAAGATCACAGTAGGTGTATGAGTCTAGGACATTAAATAAAGTGGGGTTTGAGGAGAAAAGGGAATAAATTGACAAATTGTTGAAAATGTGGTGTTAAACTTACAAGATACATAGTCCAATTTGCCTTGAGCTTAAAAAAGATAGTGGCATGCTAGAAAATGTGAATATTGACAAGTTACAGCCTTAAAATAGCACTTGTAGGATTTGAAACGATACACTTAGGCTGGAACAGAACATATGTTACATAAATGTAAGGTATGCTCATGACCCATAATAGATCCTCCTAGATTTGGTGTCAATACCTATTGGGGGATCAGGATCATAATGATTGACAAGATAGAATTGTGTGGCAGAGTTACCCACGAACTACATAAATTTAAAGATAAAAATGATCTAGAAACTATTTTCCCAAGTGGGAAGCAAATGATGACCCTGCAAGATTCCTAATGAGGTTATTAGGATTCAGATAAGTGAGGAACCTTTGATGTGTGAGTTCGAACAATGGAGATTTATATACAAAGAATAAAAAGGGAGGTTAGGTCGTCTTCACCGTTATGAAGGGGCATCTCTCTCGGCTTGCCTAGGGGTCGATTTGGCCGAATCCACCCCTTCCAAAGGAGGTTAGGTCGTCTTCACCGTTATGAAGGGGCATCTCTCCAAAGGAGCAACAATATAGAGAGACCGATCAGTCTCTCTAATCTCTCAATCAATTGGGCATGGAGGCGCATAAAAAAGAAGAAGGCAGTAAGACTTGTTATTCCACCTTTGAACATGCAACACATCAAACAAGGATGAGAGAGAGAGATGTCAATCTATCTCTCTTAAAACTTCATCGCCTCTCTCACTTGTCCCTATTGAGTTAAGACTCGCTTACACGGCGTGTAACAACCTGATCCACCATTGTGATCTTAAGCCCATCATGTGAGGTATTGTCCGCTTTGGGTCGAAGACCCTTACGGTTTTCCTTATAAAACGCCTCATATGGAAGGGAAAAACCCCACTACATATAGCTCAGAATCCTTTCTCCCCTTGTTGGCGTGGGGGACTAATTTGCAGGCCCTCCGAATGTTACATCAACTTTGCACAAATTACTCAACCTGTAAATGCTTGTGTTGGAAGGTATTGTGGGAACAACAGAAGCTAAGGTAAGAATTTTTCGGTGTTGAAAAAGAAGATCGGGCTATTGTGAGAGCAACAATACAGACCGGGTGAGCTAGGATCGTCGGAGAAGAAGATTGGGGTGTTGTTGTGGGGGCACCGGGCTCACCAGGTCAGGTTGGGAATACTGTAACGAGAGCAGATTTGGGAGGAACAATGTTGGGATATGGAACTTGGCATCGGGGGTTACAAAGGGTACCATCGCTGCAGTTGGTTGTGGTAAGAAGGTGAGGGCATTCGAGTGGGCCCCAGGACTGCAATGGCGAACCAGATCTCTTGAATTTCGGCGAGAATGACACCATTTGATGTGGGGTAATCCTAAAGGGAAGGGGCTTGGCATGGTTTGACCCATCACAGAGCAGGAAATGGTAGGTGGGGTTGGAAGTTATGAAGGAACTATGACCAAAATAGAAGAAGAGAGGGGGGGGGGGGGGGGGGGGGGGGGGGGGGGGGGTAATGTCTAACTATTTGTGAAAGGGGAAGAGCACATTAGTAATTTGATGCAACCTGAGTCGCATCCTTATGTTATTTTTCCGTATTTTTATTTGCATTTGTATCGCGCATGTTTCTTTTATTTTTGTGGAAGTTACTTTTATTTTCGTGGATGTTTCTTTAAATTTCGCGCATGATATTAGCACGCTTATGTCATGTAGCGAGCTCATGCACCCTATTTCGGCTTATTTGTGTGACCAACCAATAAAAGCATGAATGAAAAGGTCCGTCAAATTATGCTAAGTAATGAATTGGGCAAGCTTTGAATTTTTATATTAATATAATTATTTTATGAAATTAAAATTATGTTTTTTATTTTCATTTCAGAAATTATAATTACAAGATAGTGAGAGAATATCAAGTGTTTTCAAAATTATGAGAGAATTTCAAATATCAAAATTTAATCCCCTTGCCTCTCGATTATCTTTCTCTTTTAACACCAGTAAAATGCTCTTTAAATGTGTGCCTTCTCATCCTTTGAAAGGTGAAAACCTTCCATCTGTCATGCGATAGCCATTCTGCCAGCCAAAGTTGAAAACCCCATTCATTTAATATTAATTAATATCAAAGTTGAAACCTCTCTCAGAATTGACACTTTACTCCAATCATTATTTAAAACTGCCAGCCCATGGAAGAGCAGCTAGAATAGAGAAACTGAACGAGACGTACTGTCTTCGTTCAGTTCTTCTCCAACGCCACTTTGTCAAGCTTCCAGTTGCCGTCCTACTGCTCTAGCTGCCCCGCCGCTACCATTGAAGGCCCGCACCGGTCTCGTCGATCCTCCCTTAGCTTTTCTACTGCAAGTTTGTCACCCCTCAAGCAAATTCAAGGTCCACTTCCAGCCTTCCGTTCATCTCTTCTTGCCTCAAGAGCACCCTTCACAGGTTGTGACAACTCCGACGACCACTCCCCAACGATTATTGTTCGCCGCCGACCCCTCCTTGGTCTTCCCCGTTCAGATTTGTCAATCCAACGACGGCTACATTTCCTCCGGCCTCTGCCCGAAGAAAAATCTGCCCGTCTCCTTTTGGTATACCCTTTTCCTTTCTAGTTGCTCAATTACTGTTAACTTAATTTTGTACTTTAATTTATATGATCTAAAAATCAGAGCTTGCCCTACTTTTTACTTGCCTTTTATCGGTAATTTCTAATACCCGTGCTCTTCTTATTCATTTCATAAATGCTGGTGGAAGGATTATTTTGTATTGTTAATTACGCATGAATTCTAGGCTCATGTGTCGTTGCGAAACTAAGGTTGGTTATCGGCCGAGATTGCTCGTGAAAATTCCGCTAGCGCCACATAAATTTAAATTGATCTCCAAGTTTTATCATTTAAAAATCAACGTCGATTTTGGAATACATCAAAATTGCACAAAGAATAATGTTACACTAACAAACGAGAGACATGCTTTTGTTGAATAGAAACTTGAATGTTGGTTAATGCTCCATAACCACTCCTTCCATACATAGAGTCCTAAGCATGCCAATCAAGGAATAAAATGTTATTTAGTAAATTTTAAGTAACCCATTAAAATTTTAATGGTCCCCACTGTGCCATGGAAGTGGCTCCAAGTTCTTCTCTTGTCGTGGGAAAAATCTATCTGAAGCTTATAAGTACAAAACATGCATGTGTAATATAACAAAGTTGGATAATAATTTGAGCTATGAAGTTAGAACAAAACAGGCAACAGGATAAAGGGCCACATTACAAGCAGTAAGCAGAATATTTTTATGTAATATTCATGTGCCTCAAAATTAAAGTTAAGGGAACTAGAAATATGAAAAGTATTAAGCAATAAGCACAAATCCAATTATGTTTATTAAGGGAGCATATAACAAGGTATCCTCGGAGTCTTACCTGCAAAGGAAGTATGAAATTAGATATTAAGGAATCAATGGAACAAACTTCGCAAAGAGCTGCTATAGCATGGCAGGCATCTTTCCCTTCCTTACCCCCTCCAAAAGCATCATAAGCTGTTCCGTAAATAGATGTCTCTCTGGAAACTCGACTAACATCAGATGGTTTTAGTAATGAATTCTGCTCAGTTTTCAGCTCTAATCCATATTCACCATCCATCAGATAAATGCAGTCTGGTGAGATTTTTCCTGCAAAGGTCTTCAAAGAATCACCACTCATTGATGGCCAGCCAGAAGCTGTATATAACTCCGCTTGCAATTCTTTACCAAAACTATGCAGAGTAATGTCACGATATTTTGATGTTTTTTTGTTTCCATCTTCGATAACATTTTCAATGTTGGGCACTTTGAAGGTTTTGGAATTTGGCAAGGTCAGCTCCTGGTCTTTTCTGTTGCATATTGGCAAAACAAAAATTCCATAAGAAAACAGTCGAATAAATTAAAAACAGAAAAGTATATACAAATCTGAAAAGATGTACAAATGAGAAAAATAAATTAGCCAAAGGACATGCGAAAATATAACACAGGAAACAGTTGGTAGCAAAACATTGACAAAATTCATGTTAAATAAGTATGAGCTGGTAGAAAGCCCGAGCTAGTTACGAAAAGACCATCGCAGGTAGAGTCAAAACAGATCACAAGCACTACGAGAAGAAACAAATAACATTGATAACCTACATCATAGTACAATAATTCCGGAAATATCTTACAAATGCACCAGCAAACAAGAAATTTGAGTAACACCACTTGGAAAAATCAAGAAAATTATGAAAAAAACATTGAACTAATGTGAACAATGTATGATATCTATGTATCTAGTTCTTCTGTATCTTTTCACAATCCTGTTGAGGATTATAAATCATATAAGTATTAAGTATGAGAACAAATATACGTTATCACATATAGTACCAATTTGAATTAAAACTTGTCAACAAATTAGGCCATGAAAATAATCATTCTTCATAGGAGACTTTGTTATGTTGAAGTATAAGACTTTAAGGATATACATGCTTTCCTTGGAATAACTCCTGACAGGATTCCAAGCAAAGAATGATTAAAGCATCTTCTCATAGCAAATATTCCTTCACTTGAACATGCATTTGTCACTGCTAACCATGCAATACATACTTCCCTGACAAGATTTATTCACTTGGCAAGCCAAAATTGGACCCAAGTCAGTTATTGTTAAATGAATGGCCAAAAGAAGTCAGTTCAACAAGTAGAACTGATGCTATTATTCACTAAATAAATATTTAAAGAACCTTCAAAACACCAATATGATGTATATATACAAGTACGTCTGGAAGTAAAGTCTTTGATCTGATCTAATAATGAAGCGGCAATTCCACTGTTCCAATATCAAGAAATTTATACCTGTTTGATATTCCACCAAAAAAAAGCTGACGGAGTTGAGTATCACTTCCAACATTCATGTATTTTGCATCAGGACAATACGTGGATGCCCAACTACGGAATCTGTCGGCAGCAATTTGTTGTTCAGCTATGGCAATTTTTTCGACATCTGAAAGATAGGCTCGATCAACAAGCAATCCTTCAGCTTCCATATTCGCTAAAAGAGTACCAAATGGACGCCAATATTTTTCATAAAATTTATACATAGAACCTTTGCGAGTACCATCAAAAACCCAGGCCATAGCCTCCAACTTTTCCTTCAAACTTTCAAATAGTCTGAGAGTGCTTATAGAATCTATAACAGAATAGCAAATCCATGGTATAAGTTCTTCTCTCTGAAGAAGCTCCACAGGAGCCATCGTAATGGACTTGCCTTCTGAACCATCTTTCTTTACCTTTCTCTTTCCAAATATTGACTTCATTGATATCTTCCCCATAAATTCATCAACATGGTGAGATCCTTTTCTGGACATGACAATTGGATCACTTGTAAGGGCTTCAAGCGAATATCCACCATCGAGTTTTCTTGATGAATCCCAAAGTCTTGCAAGATGCATGGTATCAGCATGAAACCCAGAAAGCTTAATTCCACAGCTCTCTATAATATGACTATCAAAGCTATAGTTATGCCAAACCTACAAGAAAAGATTGTAACCAAAATGGATGCTATTATTATTACAATTTTAGAGATATAAACATAGTAAAGAAAAAAACACTCAGAAAACAAATGAATATACTGTCAACTATATAATCAAAGCTACAGAAATGCACCACAAGATGCACATATTTTGTGATGGTGGGATTGAGAAAATAAAATGAAATTGTAGAAAAGTAAGCACAAAGATATTGTTGAAGAAATTGTAAAGAAAGGCCCATGTTGGAGGCTCATGTAAAGCCCTCTTAGGATTTAGTCCCACATCTTAGGATTGAGTTTTGGCTCTCCTCTATCCTCCTATATATTTGTACACATGTTATTCTGAGAAATATATATATAATATTTGTTTCTCTCTCTCTCCTGTCACTTTTTCCTACAGATATAAACAATGAATACACGAGTAGTTGATGAATCCTCAGACAAGACGTGAACCCTCAGTTGAGTTTAGAGTTATTATTTACAAGTAGTTATTATTGTATTTCTTCCTTTGGGGGTGTTTTTGTCTTTCTTATATTTTCGGGTCCTATATATGTACTTGTAAGGTCTCTTTTTGGAATAAAATGGTTGATTTTGCTCTTCAACTTCCTCGGAAGAAAACAAGAGAACACATTTTATTAATAATTAATAAATAATAGGTCTCTGTATAGAAATAGGATTACATTATCAAAATTAATTATAAAAAATAAATAACTCCAAAATGAGATAAATAAGTTTTAGTCTTATTTTTATTCAAAAATATATAAATTTAACAAATTAAGAAAATTAGAACCATAAAATAAAATAAAAACTCAATGTGGTCCGGTTCGGCTCTTTTATAATCTAATTTTATTCCTTGGGTTTGGATTATGCAAAATTGGACTTCTAGCCTTCTTGGCTAATCTAATGATAATCGGCATCAATTCTCCAAGGGTGAGAAGAACTATCTCTGAAGAATAAAGTGGCCGAATCTCCTGAAGGAAAATAGAATCTCCATCTTGTCAAAGCTATTTAGAATTTCTAAATGCTACCAGTAGAAGCCCCTAATGAAGAAACAAAAGCACACTTTGAGGTACATAAACTTTCCCCTATGAAACAAAAACAATAATTATAGGAGGCTTGAATGTGCCTCAGCTCATTATAAAATTACTAAATTAGTATCTCAAAGAGAATCAATACTAGTATTCAAATGTAAAATTATGCATAAACAAATAGATCCTTGTATACTACAAATGTAAATGGGTTTTATGACCTAAGTAAGAAAACGTAAGAGAGTGTAAATCTTGTGTAAAAGCCATATATCAAATCCTAGATCTTCCAAAAATCCTAAAAGATAGTGTCTGGGCCTTAGCATTTTGTACAGCTTCCTATCAAGCTCCCATAACCTAGCTATTGGAACCCAATACACCTGCAAGCTTTTTTCACTAGCATTTTGGATCCTATCACGACCCTGATCACTTCTATCACGCCCCGGTTCGTCAAAGAAATGTACAATAATAGCTACTTTCTAATGGCTAATGCTCTTTACTTTTATATCCAAGAAGAAAAGACTAGAATAGATAAGTATTTCTTCCCCCACCATAAATAGCAACGGAGATGAACAGATTTAACACTAAGAAAGTAATACAAGCCAAGTCCATAAGAATTCAGTAGTTCATCACTTTGGAGGAGTTTAGCATCATCTAAGGAGACAATGAGCTATAACTATTCACCAAGCATACACATAAAAATAACAAACTAAGCCTAAATTTTCAAATTGTCTTACATGAGCTTGACTTTACTAGTAATAAAGCCTGCACAAAAACTCAAACTTAATTAGTTGTTTAAATCATAAATTTATTATTATTATTATCAAAATGAGCTTTCGAATTAGGCGAGCTCATGAATTAACAGTTGAATTATATTATTCAAGTCGGTGTATTACTAATATTATTTAAGTCCCTTTTGTAACGCTATATATATCCCCTTTAGAGGATGAATACGATGCTTGATTTTATTCCTCCTATTCTAACTTGGTATCAGAGCTATCTCGCGTGCCCTAGCCGTCTCGCTCTCGCTCTCGCTTCCGCCACACGCATCGCTCCTCGCTCTCGCTTCCGCACCCCGAGCGCAGCCCGTCGGTCTTCCTCTCCGTCCGTTTGAGAGTCGACCGGCCCTCTTCCTTCTTCTCCGTCCGTCTCATGCCGCCCTAGGCTTCTGCCGACGACGCCAGGGTCGGCACAGATGTGTCTTGCCGCAGCCGCTGCTGTTGCTATGTCCCCGTGTGGCGTTGTACTCCTGCCGTTGCCGCAGCCGCTGTCTTGCAGCAGCCGCCTTCTCCTGCCGCTGTCCTAGCGCCTTGCCTCCGTCTTGCTGCTGTCTTGACTCCTTCGTGGCGTTTCTCTGTTGATTGGTAGCCCTCTTTTTTGCTCTTATGGGGGATTCTACGGGTTCTTCGCCACCTGTGAGTGAGATTATGCCAGCGATGGGTGACCCGCAGCGGACCCATGGCCACTCGGGCTCTTTGAAGATCACCACCGTTCCCTTGGACGGAACGAACTATCTGGAATGGTCTCGTGCTGCGCAACATGTGATCCGCAGCCATCAGATGTTTGGCTATATTGATGGCTCTATTCGGGAGCCCGCCAAGACTGACCCTACGTGGCGACGCTGGGACTCTGAAAATTCCCTTGTTGTTTCATGGCTCCTTCATTCCATGTCCCCCAAGGTATATCGGAGTTACATGCTTCTGGACTCGGCCTATGATATCTGGACCCGGGCAAAAGACACGTACTCGCAGATTGGGAGTTCCACTCAGATCTATGAACTTACCCGTCGCATTCTGGAGCTTAGACAGGGATCTCTGACTGTGTCTGCTTACTTCTCGGAGTTTGAACGCCTCTACCAGGAGCTGGACTTTTTTGAGCATTTCACAGCTTCCTGCACGGCCGATGCTGTGAAGCTTCAGGAGAAGGAAAACCGTTACCGCTTGCATGTCTTTCTGATGGGGCTTAACATGGAATCTGATACTGTCCGGACGCACGTCTTGCATCGTTCACCCCTTCCGTCCCTACGAGAAGCGTTCAGCATGGTCCTTGGTGATGACGATCGCCGCCGATCCCTCAGCACGCCTGCTCCTGCAGTGGATCGGTCTGCCTTTACTAGTGTTGGTGGTGTTAGTCGAGGAGGTTCCACCAATACCAGCACAATTCCCACGTGTGATTACTGTGGTCGTCGGGGACATGCTCGGGATACATGCTTCAAGCTGCACCCTCATCTTGCTCCTTCTGGTCGTGGTCGTGGTCGTGGCCGTGGTCACGGACGTGGAGGCTACCGTCAGACCGGGACTCGTCCTCAGGATGCTGCTTTCTCTACGGATGTGTATGATGAGGGACTCTCTACTGCTTCCGGCCAGCTTACTTCTCAGGAGTTGGATGCCTTCCGCCGCCTGCTTCATTCTCAGTCTGATCCGTCCCAGGCGGCCTCTGCTTCTATTGCCTCTATTGCCATGCCGAGTGCTCCTACTGCTACTGCTTCCTCGTCCGAGTGGGTACTGGATTCCGGTGCCACCCATCACATGACCGGCTCTTCCTCAGGTTTTCACTCTTACTCTCCTTTGTCTGGTAAGGACAAAGTTATGTCTGCAAATGGCCTGCTGACCCCTATTGCTGGCAAAGGCCAGATCCTTTGTTCTCCTACTATTTCTTTACCTTCTGTTCTTCATGTTCCTTCATTTCCTCGCAATTTACTCTCCATTAGTAATATTACCCGCTCTCTCAATTGTTCTGTAACCTTTTTTCCTGACTCCTGTGTTTTTCAGGAACTGGGTACGAAGCGGAGCATTGGCAGTGGTAGGGAACGCGGTGGTCTGTATTACTTGGATGTGACCTCCTCCCAGGCCCTCTCGAGTTCTGCTGTTACTTCTGAGGATGTTCGTCGCTGGCACCTCCGGCTTGGACATCCCTCACCTCTTTATCTTCAGAAACTATTTCCCGCTTTCTCTCCTGTTTTAGATACTTTTGTTTGTAATGTTTGTGATGAGTCTAAGCATGTGCGCCATAGTTCATCACATTTATCTTCTCCTTGTACTACTCCGTTTGATGTTATTCATTCTGACGTTTGGGGTCCGTCCCCAGTTTCATCTATTTTTGGTTTTCGATGGTTTGTCACCTTTATTGATGGTTTTTCCCGCACATGTTGGGTTTATCTATTGAAGAAAAAAAGTGAAGTTTTTTCCTGTTTTCAACTCTTCCATAAAATGATTCAGACCCAATTTCACGGGGTTGTCCGTGTTTTGCGTAGTGATAATGGGGGTGAATATGATGATCGCGGTGCGTTTGGCACATATCTCAAAGCTCACGGTATTATCCACCAAACGACGTGTGTTCACACCTCAACTCAAAATGGTGTTGCCGAAAGAAAAAACCGGCACCTCCTAGATATGGCCCGTTGCCTCCTGGGTACTATGCATCTCCCCAAATCTTTTTGGGCTGATGCAATTCTTACCGCTACTCACCTTATCAATCGGCTTCCTTCACGTATCTTAGATTATGCTACCCCCCTCGCTCGTCTGTCCACCATGGCTACGGTCTATACTTCGCATCTGTCCCCCCGAGTTTTTGGTTGTGTGTGCTTCGTCCACGTTCATGTTCCCCACCGTGACAAACTGGATCCTCGTGCCATTCGTTGTGTGTTCGTCGGATACTCCTCCACTACGAAGGGGTATCGATGCTTCCACCCGCCTTCCGGTCGTCTCTACTGCACTATGGATGTGACCTTTCGCGAAGGGGAATCCTATTTTCCGTCCTCGACTCACTCTGTTCGTCAGGGGGAGAGTTTTGTAGATCTTCCCCTTCCTTATTTTCCTGTTCACTCGGTTCCCTCTCTACCTCAGCTTCCACCATCGCTTCCTCTACCTGAGCAAGGTACCCCTATTCCTATTCCTATTCCTATTCCTATTCCTATTCCTATTCCCTCTCCGGATGTTCCCCTATCTCCTTTCCCTCATGTGTATCACCGGCGCTCCTCACGTATACAGGCTCCTACGTCCCTGCTTCCACCCGTGCCTGCTTCGGCCTCAGATTCTGATGATGCGGATTTGGATGTTCCGCTGGCTCAGTTACGAGATAAGTTTGCTTCTACTAAACACCCTATTTCTAACCATGTGACATATCATCATCTTTCTCCTGGCCACCAGTTTTTTATCGCTTCCCTTTCATCTGTCGTTATTCCTAAGACTTGGCAGGAAGCTCTGGGCATTCCGGTTTGGGCTCAGGCTATGAAAGAAGAGATGGCTGCCTTGGACAAGAATCACACTTGGGATGTCACCCCTCTTCCACATGGTAAGAAAGCCGTTGGCTCCAGATGGGTCTTTTCCGTCAAGCTAAATGAAGACGGGAAAGTTGAACGGTATAAGGCTCGGTTGGTCGCCCGTGGGTACACTCAGACTCAGGGAGTTGATTACCAGGAGACTTTTGCTCCAGTGGCTAAGATGGATTCTATTCGGGTCCTTCTGTCTGTCGCCGCTATCTTGGGATGGGACCTCCACCAGTTAGATGTCAAGAACGCTTTTCTCCATGGCGATCTTGAAGAAGAGGTGTATATGACATTTCCTCCTGGTTTTGTGAGAGATGGAGGGCAGCCCCTTGTTTGTAAGTTACTGAAATCCTTATATGGATTAAAGCAGTCACCCAGAGCGTGGTTTGGCAGATTTCTCAAGGCTATGCTCAAGTTTGGGTATAAACAGGCGCAGTCAGACCACACCATGTTCATTCAGAGACGTGATCAGAGTCTTGTGGTTCTCATTGTCTATGTGGACGATATTGTTATCACCGGTAATAATGCGAGTGAGATTGTCAATCTCAAGTCCCTCTTGGCCAAGGAATTTGAGGTGAAAGACTTGGGAAAGTTACGATACTTTCTGGGAATAGAGGTTACTAGATCTGATCAGGGCATCTTCATATCTCAGCGGAAGTATGTCCTGGACTTGCTTCAAGAGACTGGGATGCTTGGGTGTGTTCCTGCGAACACCCCTATGGAGGAGAATCATGGGATCTGTGACGACAGTGACAGTGACAGCGTTGAGGCCGCCCGCTATCAGAGATTAGTTGGGAAACTGATTTACTTATCTCATACCCGTCCTGATATCACATATGCTGTGGGTATTTTGAGTAGGTATATGCACGCTCCTCGGGTCAGACATCAGCAGGCAGTGTACCGCGTCCTACGATACCTTAAGAAGGCCCCAGGACGGGGACTTCTGTTCTCAAAAAATGACCACTTGAAAATAGAGGTTTACACGGATGCCGATTGGGCCGGCTGCCGTGACGATCGAAAATCCACTACTGGTTATTGTTCGTTCGTTGGGGGAAATCTTGTGACATGGAGGAGCAAGAAGCAGCACGTTGTGGCCAGATCTAGTGCCGAAGCTGAGTACCGTGCAATGTCACTTGGAATGTGTGAGGGACTTTGGCTATGTACTGTCCTTCAAGACTTGGGTCTCCCCAGAACTTCTCCTTTCTCCTTGTTCTGCGACAACAAGGCTGCTATCAGTATAGCCCATAATCCGGTTCAACATGACAGGACCAAGCATGTTGAGGTGGACCGTCACTTCATCAAGGATCACTTGAACAAAAGAAACGTGGTTACTCCATTCATCAGTTCAAGAGATCAACTGGCCGATGTGTTCACTAAAAGCTTGGGAAGTGACATTTTCACGGATGACATCAGAAAACTGGGAATGACGGATATCTACCATCCGACTTGAGGGGGAGAGTTGAATTATATTATTCAAGTCGGTGTATTACTAATATTATTTAAGTCCCTTTTGTAACGCTATATATATCCCCTTTAGAGGATGAATACGATGCTTGATTTTATTCCTCCTATTCTAACTTTAACATCTTATCCCACTACTTCCCTTAATTAGTGGTCTAAAGTTGAGGACTCATTCAAATGATCTTTCATAAATACAGAAGAATGTGCTGGTTAGAAAAATAAAATAAATAAGTGCCTCCGAAAAATGATAGAAAACTATATTTAAAGAAAGGTAAAAACTAGTTTGTTTATACATGACTTTCCTTTCAAGATTAACTTTACTCCTGTTGTTGCAAATTTATTATTTGATCAAGGCAACTTGAGTTTTTTCCATACATAATTACAGCTACATATAGTGTTGTGCAGTTGATGGCATGCTCTGGGTTCATATGTTTAATCATACTTAATTACTACTGCATAAGATTAATCATATGTTTGCTCAAATGAAGACGCTGTCCAATGGTTCCAAAGAAAAAATTGATGTGTTCCATTGTCATTACCCTTATCATTTGGGGAAAAATTACCACTTACATGAAAATTGTATGCAAGCTCTTAGGGGATCAATGCAATCCATCAATAGCATTTGAGGCTTTTTCCTACTTTTGTTGAGTTTCTATCATAATATTCAACAGCAATAATTATCAAGCTGATGAAGACTTCGGTTTCTCTTTAATTATATTTTTTGTCAGTTAAGCGGTGTTTTTTGAGTACTTGTTTATGCATTTAGCCAACTGCCAATAATTATTTTAGTATTTCCATTTTCAGATGTTCCTAATAGGAGCTTTTAGTGTCATGTGTAATAAGTCTTAGATTAATAAAAGAAATGAGGTTCATGAATAGCCCCATGGATGAAAAGATACATTGATGATTCAGAAAAAATGGAATTCTTTAAAGATTTTATATCAACTCAGATATTTTGTCTCCTGAACACATCTCTGTTTTCTTCCCCTCTCTCTTTTCTCATTCAATTCTACAAAAAATTCCACCATTTTGCTTCCCTTTCGGAAATAATAAGAGAAAAATTCTGAATATTTGTGTTATGACTCATATAAATTCCCCTATCTCTCTTTTCTCATTCAATGCTTTCCCTATCTCTCTTTTCTCATTCAATGGTACAAAAAATTCTGTCATGGGCTGCGTGCCCATTTATCTAATTGATTATGATTATCTCTATTATGTATGTGTCATCATCATATAGGTGTTATCACTATGTATGGGAGCTCGAGCACCGGGTCTAGTAATAGGTGTCATTGTCGTTGTTTGTCTTTTTATATGTTGTAAGCCTATATAAAGGCATATGTAAGGTTGTATGAAGGAGGTAAGAAGTTTTATTTCCTGTCTATTGTGTGAGATCATTGGTGGCTCTCTCCTCTAACGAGCAACTCCGCTTAGGCAGCCGCGGTTAGGGCACCACAGTATCGTTCCTTCGCTCCTCCGGCATCCAGCGAGTAGGCTTATAACAAATTCCACCATTTTGCTTCCCTTTCTGAATAATAAGACACAAATTCTGAATAATTGTGTTATGAATCATATAAATTGCCCCCAAAATAATAATAGCTTCTATGTGGACATTCTAAGTATAGTGATGCAAATAAAATCCCAACAAACTACCTTTTTAATTTTTGGATCCTCAAAAAATGGAGCAAATTCCATCAATACATCATGCCCACCATCCATCACATCCACCCAAATATAAGATTTTCCATTCCCAAATTTTGCTCGGGGCCCGGAATAGATACTGAAACATATAATCTCTCCATGGTCAACAGGAGTCTCCTGCTTAACATCAATTCTAGACACCTGCAAGCAGAAAACTAGATGGCATAATAAATCATAAGGGAAGAGAATCTACTAAGATGCACGTGTAGAAATTTAAAAAGGCAGCCAGGTTAGAAGCAACTGAATTGGAGAGCTGCTGAATACTAGAGTACATAAAAACATCCAACTGATTAATAATTAACATATAGTTCACCTTAGAGAAAATAGTTATAAACATTATTTATATAAACTACCACGTATCTGTTATGGGCGTGACGACGCCAGTTATCTTGTTATCTTCCAATTTATGTTTTGTTATTTTGTTGTGTTATTTTTAACAATATCGTGTCCATTGTGGTAAGCCCAAATGGGGGGCATGTGTGAACTTAAATATTACCGGGCTAGGCTATGTGGAGGAGGAAGAAAAATCAGAAATTAAATCTCTCTCTCTCTCTCTTATCTTCTTTTTTGTCCTATTCCTCTCTCTCTAAAACCCACGGACAAACCGTGAGTTGCCCTAGCCGCTCCCTCGCAGGTAGCACTCCCGATCGACGCCGCTGTTCTCTGCGCCTTAGCCGATCCCGATCATAGCTCCTCCTCCGCTCACGAGGTCCAGGAGAGCTCACGAGGTCCAGGGGAAAGGGCTCTAACAACTTGGTATCAGAGGAGGCCGCCGGCTCTTCCCCCGGCTTTCCCTCCACCCGGCCAAATCAGCGTTGCCGACCCTGCGAGCCCGTCGTTTCCTCTTCCAACAGTCCGTGCGACCCCGAAAACCACCCCAGCCCCACCGCTACTACCCAGCAGCACCCGCAACCCCTGCTCTCAGCCCTGTGGCCCCTGTGCGCCACTCCTTCTCCCAGCCCAGCGACCCCTGCTTCTGACACTTCTGCGACCACCATTCACCCCTCCCAACTCGAAGCAACAACTCAGCGGCTCTTCCCCTCAGTCGGCCTACTTCCAACACCGCCGGCTATTTGTCCACCTCGATCACCGATGGAGGACGGTGCTCCCTCGCTCGCCGAGATCATGGCACTCTTCCAATCCATGTTTGCGACTCAGAACGCCAAAATGGACGCCCTCAACGCACGCCTGGATTCCCTACAGGGGACGCCTTCTCCTCCACCTATGAACCCGACCGATCACCCTTCGACAAGCCGCGTGGGCTCCACCGCTCCTGCGGGCGCGGACTACCCCGCCTACGCTCGATCTCTCCGGATGGACTTTCCGATCTATGAGGGCCGTGAAGACCCTCTTCCTTGGCTCACCCGCTGCGATATTTTATTCGCCAACCAATGCACGCCGGAGGAAGACCGCGTCGGCATCGCCTCCTTCCACTTACTTGGGCCAGCACAATTATGGTTCACTCAACTTATGCGCGAACACCCCCACACTTCGTGGGCGGACTTCAGTGCGGCCTGCACCTTAAGGTTTGGTCCTCCTCTACAGGGAAACCCACTCGGCGATCTGGTGAACTTCAAACAAGACAGCTCCATTGATACCTATCTCGAACAATTTCAACTTCTTCTGTCTAGGGCGACGTCAGTCCTACCGGAACAGCAAGTGCACCTCTTCACGGACGGCCTTCACGAGCGTTTACGTTGGGATGTGGAATTTCTGATGCCACGTGATCTCAACACAGCTATGAGCCTCGTCAGGGCTTGTGAACGGCGACAGCTACTAGATCGTCCACCTTTGGGACGTCGGGACTATCAGGGCGCTTACTCTCTAGCCAGTTCGCCTGCCAAGGCTCCACTCCGGGATGATCCACCGCGACCTACTGTCCGCCGCCGTTTGTCCAGCTCTGAGATGACCGCGCGTCGTGAGAAAGGCTTGTGCTACAATTGTGATGAACATTTCACACCCGGACATCGATGCAAACGCTTATTTTGGCTCGAAGTAGATGATCCTCCCAGTGATGACACGGCAACGGGAGAACACACCGCAATACCATTCAATCCAGCTTGAGGACAAGCTGTCTTCCGGCGCGGGCGGCGATGTTATGGGCGTGACAACGCCAGTTATCTTGTTATCTTCCAATTTATGTTTTCTTATTTTGTTGTGTTATTTACTTATTTTTAACAAGATCGTGCTCATTGTGGTAAGCCCAAATGGGGGGCATGTGTGAACTTAAATATTACCGGGCTAGGCTATGTGGAGGAGGAAGAAAAATCAGAAATTAAATCTCTCTCTCTTATCTTCTTTTCTGTCATATTCTTCTCTCTCTAAAACCCACGAACAAACCGTGAGTTGCCCTAGCCGCTGCCTCGCAGGTAGCGCTCCCGATCGACGGCGCTGTTCTCTGCGCCTTAGCCGCTCCCGATCATAGCTCCTCCTTCGCTCACGAGGTCCAGGGGAAAGGGCTCTAACAGTATCAAACCCATACCCCACTTTCCTTTTGTTCTTTCACTCTCCCTTGAGCAGGCAACAGCACAACTTGTAGTATCCATTTGGCATAACTTACCGAAATCCGTTTTGGGCTCCTTAAACAAGAAAAGTAATTTTAAGATATTTGGGACTCTTAAATAGAAAATAAAATGAGCCAATATTTAATTATTCTCATGAGAAAAAGCAATATTACATTGTACAATGGGTCTCTATTTATAGAGAGAGGGAAAGAGGGCAAAATATAAACTCAAAATGTGGGACTAAGGAGGAGCTAGAGGAGAGAGACCTTATGGGCCTAAATACATGGGCTTTATTTATGTAACACTCTCCCGCAAACTGGAGCGTACAAATCGTGGGCGCCAAGCTTGGAGAGAAATTGTTGATATAGTGGGCGAGACAAGGCTTTACTGAGAATATCGGAGATTTGCTCGGCAGCCCGCACATGTCGTAGAATCAGTTTCCAAAGTTGAACCTTTTCCCGGACAAAATGACAATCAACTTCAATATGCTTTGTACGCTCATGAAACACAGGGTTCTCGGCGATGTGAATAGCAGCTTGACTATCGCAAAAGAGAACAGCTGGTGATGGAAGTTTGACCCCCAAATCAATGACGAGACTTTCTATCCATGTAAATTCTGAGATGGCGGTAGCCATGGAGCGATACTCCGCTTCAGCTGAAGACCGAGCAACCACAGTCTGCTTCTTGCTTCGCCAAGTAACCAAGTTCCCTCCAAAATATGTGCAGTGGCCACTCGTGGACCGACGATCGTCCAGGGACCCAACGTATTAAGCATCACAATATGCAATGAGAGACAGAAAGGTAGAAGGCTTGTACACTAGCCCTTGTCCCGGAGCATTCTTCTAGTATCAAAAAATACGCTCAACGGCCTGAAAATGAAAGACCCGAGGGGTATGCATGAAGCAGCTGACTACACCGACCGCAAAGGAAATGTCGGGTCGTGTGACAGTAAGGTAGATTAACTTGCCAACAAGACGGCGATAATACTTCGGATTAGGGAGAAGTTGATCAGAGTCTGAGTCATGGGCACAGAGCTGATGATTTGCATCCATAGATGTATCTACAAGCTTACATCCAAAGTAGCATGCATCATGAAATAGATTGAGATAATACTTCCGTTGAGACAAAACAAGACCAGCAGGTTGTCGGGCTACCTCAATTCCGAAGAAGTAGCGGAGTCGTCCCAAATCCTTAGTTTGAAAATGAGAGGCAAGATGTTGCTTGATTTGGGTGATGCAGGGAAGATCATCACCAGTAACAAGCTAAGTTATTAAAGGCGCAAGGCGTACCGAAGCGCAAAGGGGTCCTGGAGCCTAGGCGCAGGCGCACGCTTGAGGCACGTGAGGCGCAAAAATGAATTGGGTGCCTCGGGTGTGTCTGAGATCATGTTTTTGCCCACCACCCAAAAAACAGGTTGAAGAAAACACCTTGAAAGGCCCAGGCACGCCTTTGGTGCACCTGGGAGCTGGTAAGGCGTGTCTGGGGCACCTCGCCCGCCTTTGCCTTGCAGAGGCGAGGGTCGGTGTGCCTGGTGCGCCCGGCACCTCAGGCGCGCCTAGGTGCGCTCGGTGCCTCAGGCGCGCGCCTTGATAACATAGGTAACAAGGATGTCATCAACGTAAACTAGAAGAATACAAAATGGAGAAGGGAGTAGCAAAGTCAAGGACGGTCGACGACAAACGACTAATTAAATAGCACGCGGTGGAAGCAGCAAAGTGTCAATACTGCTTTGGAACGTGCATTTGGAACATAAGGGAGCGATCAACCTCCAGAAGGTGGTGGTTCTTCCGCTCAGCGACACCATTTTTCACAGGAAGTCTGATAGAGAATGGCAAAGACGTTACATGTGTCCTAAATTTCGCGACTGGTATACTCACGATCATTATCAGTACGAAGAATTTTAATGGTGCTCGAGAATTGAGTACGAGTTTCAGCGATGAATGAGCGGAAACACCGCAGCAACTCAGAGCGATCACGTAATAAGTATAACCAGGTACCGCGAGAATGATCATCAATAAAGGTCAGAAATTGTCGATAACCAGACAAATTGGCAGTTTTATATGGACCCCAAATATCCGAGTAAACCAAGTCAAATGGAGCAGAGCTCCGAGAACAACTAGGGGGAAGGTAGATCGATGTTGCTTGCCGTAAATGCAAGTTTCACATTGAAACTCAGTAAACGGAAAATTAGGAAGAGCATTTCGGAGGATAGTAAGAGGAGCATGGCCAAGTCAACGATGTCAGTCAACAAAAATAACTGAGGATAACATGGAGGGAGGAATATCCAAAGTGTAAAGCCCATTTGACAGCAGATCGGTACCAATGACACGCCGCGTACGTCGATCCTGCACCACAAAAGAAGACGAGGTAAAAGTAATGAAATAGTCATGCTCTTGAGTAAGGCGACTGACAGAGAGAAGATTAAAGCAGAGTCAGGGATATGAAGAACAGAACGTAGAGAATAGGAGGAAGTCACAACAACATCTCCACATCCACAAACAGGAGTGGTAGCGCCATTCGCAACTGTGATAAATTTGGGAGCAGAAGCATCCGTGTAGCGAAAGGGCTTTTGTGGAGAAACGTGATTGGTGGCTCCGGAGTCCATAATCCAAGAGGAAACAAGAGGGAAAGAAGTGAGGCTGACATGGAAGTTAGAGGCCACGGGCCCAGTTGGGCGGTTAAGCAGCTCCCGCAGTTATCAAAGTTCATCCCACAAGATATCGATTTCAGCGCGGGAACCATTGGAGGAAGGTCGAGGTGCAGAGCGGGGAAACAAAACTGGAGTCCCCATGGAGAGCAGCGGGAACCAGACTCAAGCAGTTGCGATCAGAAGGAGCAGAGGCAGCGACAAGCCCATAGAACCAGGCCATGAGCACAGCGGGCGAACAGATGAACCAGGAGTGGCGAACTCAAGAAGAGAGGCGGTAGCCGTCAGAGAGCGCGCAATCAAGAGAAAGACCGCGGGAGACAGCAGAGAGTTGCGGGCATAAGTGCGGTCAGAAGATGTCCGGGAGAGATCGCAGCGGGAACGCAATGCACTGAAGCGAAGTCCGCAGAAGGAACAGAAGTGGGCTCAGCATAGGAGACGGCAACAAGGGAAACAGCGAGCTCAACGAGCACGTATGATGAGCATGCACTGACAATTATCGAAGTTGCGGACAAGAGAGCTTGGTAGAAGAGCTCGGCACAACGGCAATAGAGCTCAGCAAGATATCTGCGGACAAGAGAGCTCGATACAATGGTCACTGCGAGCACCAACGGTTGTCGCTAAAGAACAACGGTCACTGTTGTCGACGTTGCAGACAAGAGAGCTCGGCACAACGGCAATAGAGCTCGGCAAGAAATCTGTGGCAAGAGAGCACAGCAGGCTCAGACGGAGATCACGGCGAACACGATATGCGAGCAGGCGAGGCCGCAATGGGCGCGGTGCGGTCGCAGGATGTTGTGATCGCAAGATGAGAGTGTGGGTACGAGAGCAAGACGCCAACGTAACGACGCCAACGTAACAACGCCAATGTAATGGAGCGAGAGGTCACAGAGAGTCAGTGCGAGGAGATGCGAGAGCAGGGCTCAATCGTTAAGAGAGACCAGGCGAGGAGATGCGAGAGCAAGGCTCAATCGCTAAAAACGGTCTGAAGGGACGGAACCTCGCTTTAATACCATGTTAAATAGAGAATAAAATTAGTCAATATTTAATTATTCTAATGAGAAAAAGCAATATTACATTGTACAATGAGTCTCTATTTATAGAGAGAGGGACAGAGAGTAAAATATAAACTCAAGATGTGGGACTAAGGAGGAGCTAGAGGAGAGAGGCCTTATGGGTCTAAATACATGGGCTTTATTTATTTAACAGAGACAACTGCAAGAATATCCACGTAAAGATAGCTGAAAAGCAACTCTCTCGTAAAAGTAGTTTAGGTAAAATCCACAAAAAAAAGGTTTTATAGATTTTAGCTCACCAATTAATAGGTTTATTAATATTTCAACTTTAGATCTTAATTAAAATTTAAGGCGGAGCAGCGTAATTGGTAAAAATTAAAATTAATATCTATTTCATTTTATTTTTAACAATTTTGTCTATCAAACAGCCACAAACTCTCATAATAAATGACAAACTACACATGATTTTATCAAACTGTATCACTCAACAACACAACACAGTACAGCAATCCTGAAAGAACCTCAACTCGAATGTCACAAAATATGTAAGAATATACAAATAGATAGTGGAAAACTCGAATATGCAAAAGATTCATGAGCAAAGGAGTGCCTTAAACAATAGAGACACGTAGCAAGACTGCCATAGGGATTTTAACAGAGAGAAGTTGGAGAAAATCACCAAGTAAATGAGACTGGGAAGCATGGGTGATCTGAACAATGGAAGAAGAACAGAGCCAAATTATTTCAACAAAGTCAATGAACAATATGTTAATGCCTTCGATTGTATTCGTGAAGGCATGAGTGCCTTTATGTGTGAGAGAGAGAGAAAGAGGGAGGGAGTGATGAAGTTTGAGCCTTTGACATTAGAACGGGGCATTTTGTCCAAGATAAGCTAGTCAGATAGTTTATAACAACACTGAGGAGGGTGTTATTATGAATAAGCATAGTCAAATAACCAACGGACATGAAAAACAATTCTACTGAACACACATAGGTTGTCCACTACCATTAGCCTGACGCGAAATACTTGAAGATGATTCTATTAATCCTTCTTCTAATGCATTATGTTTAGTCAAATACCAATTAATTACACTAATTAACTAAGGCGGTTTCCACATGCGCTCCCTTGACTTCTGCGAGCTGGTGTGCGTTGGCGGATGCATAATCGTAACACATTATTTCTAATTTTATCAGCTTCTATCATGAAAGTACTTATACCTCATTAGTGTATCTTCCATTTTTAGTGTGAATGGTCAAACCACCTAAGTCTTATCTAGCTTATAATGATTTATCATTCTATCCTTTATAGTTTGACCACAAATCGATCTTAACCTTCACAATCTTGTTGGCAATAAGTGGCTTTCATGTTGCGTCTAGAAACATCCATATAAAATAATCAATTTAATTATAAGTATATAATTTTTACATCCAAGCATTAGTCATACTATTTTATTTTAGGCTGTCAAAAAATTTTGATGCTCATAGATTTTGTTCTGACGAGATCTAGCTCATGTTTGGCTTCTTTATTAACTTAACTACTCAAGTTTGAACAAGTTTTCTGGACTACTATAAAAAAGGGTCAAACAATAATAGGAGTGCATTAAATAATAAGACATTTTATCATCAGATAGTCCATTGATGACAATAAGGTGTTAGCAATCTACCAACATGATCCACATTGGTCCATGAGGATGTGATCATCAATGAGTTTGCTTGGAAGTAAATATGATAACTTGGACTAAGAGGAAGATGAACTAAGAGATAATTAAAATTAATCAATCATTAGCATAATTAAGTAATTATTTAAAAACAAGTAACTTAAGATTGATTCACTAAAGGTATAGAATGATGACTTTCATATTTGAAAGGCATATGCTTACGTACAATTCTGTCTCCATTAAAGGACATGACTTGAACTTAGAACCTTAGTTACAGTATGCCAAGTGTGTCAGCAGGATTAATAAATGAAAAATTTTAAATTTAAACTTTTACTAATAACAATTTACATAAATAGGAACCATTGAAAGTTTAATAAGAATTAATGATTAACAATATGAATTTATTATTAATAAGAAAAATAATACATTACAAATTACTAGTTACTTAATGTATATATAAATAATAACATTGATGTATTTTAGTCTCGTGAATCAAGGGCGTGAGACTAATGCCAATATAGTTTCAAGTACAGCTTCAATATATGATTTTTGGACTTACTCTCCTAGAGAAAATAAATACAGCAGGCCAAGGATCCTGTGTTAGTGATGTTGAATTTTTGAGTTTGCTACCAATCAAGTGTACCAACGATGAACAAAGAAGGCTATATTCCAACTAGGCAACCAATTACAAATAAACACGGCTGAATACAAGTTGCATCCAACTTGAATCACAACAGCCAAATAGAAGGTAGGACAAGGTCACGGACAAGGTCCGTTTCTTCTCCCGAGCACAACAGGCTGGTGATACTCGCTCCTCGCTGTCGCCGGGGCGATATCGGCTGTCGCCGGGCGATATCTCTGATCCTCGCAAGCTCGCTGCTCGCACTCCAGATACTCGCAAGCTCGCTGCTCGCACTCCAGGATACTCGCACGCTCGTCGCGCACGCTTCCTCGCTTTCTTCGCTGTCGTCTGGGCGATATCGGCTGTCGCCGGGCGATATCTCCACTACTCGCTACTCGCTCAAGGGAGCTCGTCGAACTCGCTCCAAGTCCGATGCTCGTCAGGTAGCGCTCTGGTATCTCTAACTCGCTCAGAGTTGATGATACTCACCACTTCTGATGACTATGCTCGCCACTTTCAGAATTGGTACTCTTTAGGGGGGGTACCCCTCTATTTATAGGCAAAAGCCTACTCGGCGGCGAGTAGGATACTCGCCAGCTGTCGCTGGGGCGACAGCCACTGTCGCCGGGCGACAGCTCACTTCAAAAATCTAACACTCCCCCTTGAAGTGAGCTCCGGGAACAACTCCAAGCAATGAGCGAAGCCTCCGGAACGGCCCCGCAGATAGGGGCTTTGTGAATATGTCCGCAAGGTTGTCTTCACTCCGCACATGCTCCACAGTGATCAAGCCACTCAGCACCTTCTCTCTGATGAAGTGATGCTCGATCTCAATGTGCTTGGTCCTTGCATGACACACTGGATTGGTTACCAGTTTCAATGCACTCTCATTGTCCCCGCGTAACACAGTAGGTCCGCTGACCTCCTCGTCCACATCCTCCACTAGTCTCCTTAGCCAGACACACTCCTGAGCTGCTAAGGACGACGCCTTGTACTCGGCCTCCGTGGTAGAAAGGGAAATGGAGTCCTGCTTCTTGCTACACCATGAGATAGCAGCTGCTCCACACAAGAACACATACCCTGATGTCGACTTGCGATCATCAGCGTCACCTCCATAGTCTGCATCCGTGTACCCGTGCAGCTTGAAGTCAGACTTCTCCTCATAGGACAATCCCATCTCAAGGGTGCCCTTCACATACTTCAGAATCCCCTTGGCTGCCTCCAGATGAGGCTTCCGCGGCTCCTGCATATACCGACTAACTCGGCCGACAGCAAAGGCGATGTCCGGCCTTGTGATAGTCAAGTATATAAGACTCCCCACCAGTGCCCGAAAGATCTTCGGATCAGGAAGAATCCTCCCTTCTTCCTTCGGAAGCTTCAGCCCCGCCTCTAGAGGAACGGAACT
Source organism: Dactylorhiza incarnata (assembly GCA_033032865.1). Classification (NCBI taxonomy): domain Eukaryota; kingdom Viridiplantae; phylum Streptophyta; class Magnoliopsida; order Asparagales; family Orchidaceae; genus Dactylorhiza; species Dactylorhiza incarnata. Next base: position 5,411,169 of record JAWHQI010000066.1, read on the forward strand.
GTTCTTCCCCTCCTTCATGCCGAATCTTTCGACGATCCTCTCGGCATACGCCCTCTGGGAAACATCCAGTCCGCCTCTTCTCTTCTCTACTTGGAGGCCAAGGAAATGGTGCAGTTCACCAAGATCCTTCATCTCGAAGCGTATGGAAAGCTGCTGCCTCAGCGCCGCGACCTCCTCAGGGTTGTTCCCTGTCACGATCATGTCGTCGACGTATAGCAGCACCAGCACGTGAAGACCTTCATCCTTCTTCACGAACATGCTGGAGTCTGAATCTGAGGCATCGTAGCCGCAGAACTGCAGGTACTCCGCAATCTTTCCATACCAGGCTCTCGGCGCCTGTTTCAACCCATAGAGGGCCTTCTTCAGCTTGCAGACGTGACGCGGCTGGGACTTGGACACGTATCCAGGTGGTTGCACCATGAATATGTCTTTGTCGATCTCTCCGTATAGGAACGCGTTCTTCACGTCCAGCTGACATAGCTTCCAACCTCGGCACGCCGCCAAAGCGATGATCGTCCTCACCGACGTCATCTTCGCTACAGGATTGAAGGTCTCCTCGTAGTCCTCTCCGTAGGTCTGTGAGAAGCCTCGAGCGACAAGCCTCGCCTTGTACCGCTCCACTTCTCCATCAGCTCTCTTCTTAACCTTGTACACTCATTTACAGGTGACAGGTTTGATGCCCTCCACCATGGGAACCAGGTCTCATGTCTCGTTCTTCTCTAGGGCCTCCATCTCCTCGATCATGGCCGCGTCCCACTCCTTGATGCCAGCTGCATCCTCAAAGCAGGCAGGTTCCCTCTCATCGAGTGGTCCTGCGAAGAAGCAGGAAACCAGACTCACGAAGTTCCCCTCCTTATAGCGAGCAGGCGGGACGATCGTCCTCTTCGACCTCCTCAAGGCTTGGCCACTATCTACCACTCCGGTAGACTCCTCTGCTTGAGCTCCTCTTTGAGCTCCTCTCTGAACTCCTCCTGAAGCAGTGCTCTCCCTGCTTCTTGAGTTCGTAGCTCCCCCTGAGCCAGAAGCTCCTCCTGAGCCAGAAGCTCCTCCTGAGCCAGCAGCTCCTCCTGAGCCAGATGGCAATGGAGCACTTGGAGATAACTCCAACTCCACAGTAGGGTCCTCAGTGACCCACTCCTCTTCCCTGCTAGCTTCTCCACTCTCCGGCAGCTCCACAGAAGAGACTCCCTGGTATGAGACCAGTTCGTCAAACACAACGTCGCGCGAGACGACGAACCTGTGAGTCTGCGGATCCATGCACTTCCACCCCTTCTTCCGCTCATCGTAGCCGATGAAGATACACTTCCTCGCCTTCGGCTCCAACTTTGTTCTCTAAGCGTCCGGGACGTGCACGAAGCAGGTAGAACCGAACACCTTCATGTGACCCACATTGGGCTTCTCCCCGAACATGAGCTGGTGTGGAGACACCATCCTGTTAGGACTCAGAGGTACCCTGTTGATCACATGAGTAGCACATGTCATTCCCTCCGCCCATAAGGCCTTGGGAATGCTCTTGGCATGTAGCCAACTCCTGGTAGTCTCCACCAGATGGCGGATCTTCCTCTCTGCCACCCCATTCTGCTGAGGGGTGTGAGCGCAAGAGAGCTCCCGCCGAATGTCGAACCTCCTGCAGAAAGAAGCAAACTCATTGGAGGTAAACTCCCCTCCATTGTCGCTCCTCAGCTTCTTGACCTTGCGGTTCAGCCTCCCCTCCACAAGCTCCTTCCACTCGAGGAACTTGTTGAAGACTTCTGATTTCTCTCTCAGAAAGTATACCCACGTATAGCGGGTATAGTCATCCACCAGAACCAGCGCATACTTATTGCCTCCATAAGTACGGGTGACGCACGGCCCCATCACGTCAGCATGTACGCACTCAAGAGGTGCCTTACACCTGGTCTCCGACTTGTCAAATGGAAGTCGATGTGACTTTCCATATTGGCATCCGTCGCACACATGGCCGTCGCCGTAGGAAGTGAGATGAGGCAGGCCGCTCACTAGGCCCTTTGCCGTCATCATCTTCAGCTTGTCCATCCCTACATGACCTAGCCTCTCATGCCAGATCACAGCGCTGTCGTTTGTCTTCAGCTTGTCCACGTAGGCATTTGCAGACAGGACATACAAATCCTTCACCCTTCTCCCGGTGAGCTGACGTCAGCATCGACAAACGAAAGGTTCTTCAAGAACTTCACCTCCTTCGGTCCAAACAGGACGTGGTATCCAGCATCAACGGCGTTAGCCACCGAGAAGAAGTTCTTCTTCATGTCAGGCACGTGATACACACTCTTCAGTGTCACTGGCTTCTCTATACTCCCAAGGGACACTTTCCCTTCTCGCTCTACGGGATGTACCGTATCATCCGCAGTGATGATAGCATTCGTTCCTTCATATGCTGCCGAGGAGGCAAACTTCGACATATCTCCTGTGAGATGATGCCCGCAACCGGAATCCACTATCCAGTCGTCCTCGAGGTTGATGGAGGCTAAGACATCGACCGACGTTGCCGTCATCTCTGCCAGGAAACAATTGTCCCCCCTCTCACCGCCCTGGTGACCTCCACCTCTTCCTCCACCTCTCTGGTGATCGCCCTCCTTGTTAGCAGCATGACCGGCCCTCAGATTGGACCGGCAATCCTTTGTCATGTGCCCGTACTTCTTACAGGCAAAGCAAAGGTATCTCCCCTTCTCATCGCGGGCAGGAAGGAACTTCCCCCCATCTCCCTGAGAGGACGTTGAAGATCCCTCTCCAGAGTTCTTCTTTCTCTTGTCCCAGGATCTCTTCTTTCCTGAGAACAACGCCTAGCCATCTCCTCCTGAGATGGATACTCCCGTCATCTGCTTCGCCAAGCTCTCATGTGACGATAGTAGGTTCTCTAGCTCCAGAAGGGAGGGCTGAGTAGCCCATCCTTGCACGGAAGTAACGAAGGGGACATACTCCCTCCTCAAGCCTCGGAGTATGTGCCGCTTCAACTTCGCCTCTGAGATTGGCTCTTCAGGATCCAAGACCGAGATCTCCCCGCATAGGTTCTTCACCTTCAGGAAGAAGGTGGATATCGTCATCTCGCCTTGAGTCGACTTCGCCAACTCATTCTCCAGGAATTGTAGCCGCGCCACATTCTTCTTGTTGAATAACCCATCGAGGGCTATCCAGATCGCAGACGCTGACTTGCAACCTATGATGTGGTCGAACAAGTCAGGTGATATGGCTCTCTTCAAGGTGAACTCTGTCTTGGCGTTGGTCTTCCTCCAAGCTCTCACAGCTGGACCATTATCGCCGGCAGCTACAACTTCCTCTTGCTCCCCACCACCAACCTCCCAGAGATCCTCTCCAAGAAGGTAGCTCTCCATACAAGACATCCACTTCTTGTAGTTGGTTTGAGTAAGCAGCTCGATTCCTAGTCCTCTCGCATAACCTCCTCCGCCGTCCATCTTGGAAGACAACCTTGAACTTCGATAGCACGCGCTGCTTCAGCAACCTCACTCTGATACCATGTTGAATTTTTGAGTTTGCTACCAATCAAGTGTACCAACGATGAACAAAGAAGGATATATTCCAACTAGGCAACCAATTACAAATAAACACGGCTGAATACAAGTTGCATCCAACTTGAATCACAACAGCCAAATAGAAGGTAAGACAAGGTCATGGACAAGGTCCGCTTCTTCTCCCGAGCACACCAGGCTGGTGATACTCGCTCCTCGCTGTCGCCGGGGCGATATCGGCTGTCGCCGGGCGATATCTGTGATCCTCGCAAGCTCGCTGCTCGCACTCCAGATACTCGCAAGCTCGTTGCTCGCACTCCAGGATACTCGCACGCTCGTCGTGCACGCTTCCTCGCTTTCTTCGCTGTCGCCTGGGCGATATCGGCTGTCGCCGGGCGATATCTCCATTACTCGCTACTCGCTCAAGGGAGCTCGTCGAACTCGCTCCAAGTCCGATGCTCTCCAGGTAGCGCTCTGGTATCTCTAACTCGCTCAGAGTTGATGATACTCGCCACTTCTGATGACTATGCTCGCCACTTTCAGAATTGGTACTCTTTAGGGGGGTACCCCTCTATTTATAGGCAAAAGCCTACTCGGCGGCGAGTAGGATACTCGCCAGCTGTCGCTGGGGCGACAGCCACTGTCGTCGGGCGACAGCTCACTTCAAAAATCTAACAAGTGACACCTGGTGACGTAGAACCACGGAGGCCTTCCGGCCTAAGTCTCAACCACGCGGGAGAGGGAGGTCGGCGGGGCGGGAACCTTCCGGTTCAGAGCTCTTCTCGCGGAAAAGAGGGGGAGGCGGCGGTAGAAAGGGGTTTACCATAATTTCATAGATCAAAAAACTCCTTACGAAAACAACAAAACTCCCTCTTATACTATGAGGGAAGGACATAGCTAACAGCACACCAAATAAAGATGCTTCCTCACAAGAGGAGCGGAACATAACTAACAGCACATCAAATAAAATAGTCCGCAAATACAAACTAATAAGGAGAGCGAAGCTTAAACGGTCCGCGGGATCCATAGCGGGTCGTTCCGCTCCAACCAGGCGATCCCGGTCTCGTCGTGATCCGCAATCGCGGGCAGTCCTCCATCAGTCGCCTCGCCTTGGAAAGCACTCGACCACGAGTGCTCAGGATAAAGAGGCACGTCCGGGTAGAAGGCGGTCATGTCGCTCACATTGAAGGTCTTGGAGATGGCGAGGTCTGGCGGGAGGTCGACCACATAAGCGTTGTTGTTGATTTTACTCACCACCGGGAACGGCCCAAACTTTTTCGGCATCAATTTGTGATGGTTTCCCGCGGGCAGCCGTACCTTGCGGAGAAAAACCATCACCAAATCCCCAACTTCGAACACTTTGTCACGGCGATGTTTGTCGGCGGAGGCCTTGTACTTGGCATTGGATCGGTAATGTTTTGACGAGTTTCTGCCTGGATGTCACGCACATCTTCCGTGAGTTGAGCTGCGGCGGAAGGGGCGGCGGGCATGCGGGCCAAATCCAGCGCGTGCCTGGGAGCCTTGGAATACACGATAGCGAACGGTGAGGCGACCGGTGGTGCTGTGCACGGCGTTATTGTAGGCGAATTCGGCTTGAGCGAGAGCGTGATCCCATTGCTTCGGACGGTCCTGGCAAATGCAGCGGATAAGGTTGCCCAATGTCTTGTTCACTACCCCCGTTTGACCGTCCATTTGGGGGTGGGCGGTGCTACTGAATTTGAGTGATGTGTCAAACATTTTCCAGAGCATTTGCTAGAAGTGGCTGAGGAACTTGGGGTCGCGGTCAAAAGTGATGGTGGTAGGGACGCCGTGTAAGCGCACCACTTCTCGGAAGAAAAGGCGGGCGATATGGGAAGCATCGGATGTCTTGCGGCAGGGTAGGAAATGGGTCATTTTGGAGAAGCGATCCACCACGACAAACACTGAATCCACCCCTCGTTGGGTGCGCGGAAGCCCCAAGACGAAATCCATGGACAACTCCTCCCAAATGCCCGAAGGAACCGGGAGCGGCGTGTAGAGGCCCGTGTTTTGTGCTCCGCCCTTGAATTGTTGGCACACGAAACATTTCCGGATGAAGTTGCCAACATTCTTTGTCAGTTGTGGCCAAAAATACCGCTCTTGGAGGCTCGCGAGAGTCTTGTCCCGGCCTAGATGGCCACTCAACCCGCCTCCATGCATATCGCGGATGAGCTTCTCCCTCAACGAGAGGCGGGGAATACACAACCGGTTGTCCTTTAGCAAGAAAGCTTCGAGAATGAGAAACCCTTCATAAGAACCGCCCAACAAGCAGGCGTGCCAGACGTGTTTGAAATCAACGTTGTCGGCATAGAGATCGGCAAGTGAGTCAAACCCGATAATTTCATGGCTCAACGTGGTCAGTAAACAGCTGCGGCGACTGAGGGCGCCGCGACCACGTTGCTGGTTCCGGGATTATGTTGGATGATATATGGAAACCGTTGGAGGTAGGCGGCCCGTCGGAGATGCATGCCGTCCATGCGCTTTTGGGTGTTAAGATACCGGAGGGCCTGATGATCGGTGTATAGGATGAACTCCTTATGAAGGAGGTAGTGTTCCCAATTTCGGAGGGCCCGAACAACCGCATAGAATTCTTGAACATACGCGGACCATTTCCGCCGAGCGTCACTCAATTTTTCGCTGAAGAACGCCACCGATCGTTTCTCTTGAGAGAGGACAGCCCCAATTCCAATACCGATGGCGTCACAATGGACCTCGAAAAGCTTGTCAGAACTTGGTAACGCGAGGACGGGAGTTGAGCTTAGTCGTAGCTTGATCGTTTCGAACGAGTGAGAAGCTTCCTCGCCCCAGGAGAATCGTCCCTTCTTAAGGCAGTTGGTCATCGGGGCCGTGATGGTGCTGAAATCGCTGATGAATTGCAGATAAAACGTGGCCAGACCGTGAAACGAGCGCAACTCCGTAAGAGTCTTCGGGGTCGGCCAATCCCGAATGGCCTGAATCTTCTCATCATCAACACGGATGCCGTCCGCACCCACAAGGAAACCCAAGAAGTTCAGCCGAGGTGCGAGGAACGTGCACTTTTTGAGGTGCACAAACAACTGATTTTCTTCCAACACTGCCAGCACGGCGCGCAGATGAGACAAGTGCTCCCTTCTAGTTTTGCTGAACACTAAGATGTCATCGAAGTAGACCACAACGAAGTCTCCCAAGAATGGTCGTAATACCTGCGTCATTAGGCGCATAAACGTACTAGGAGCATTAGATGAGCCGAAAGGCATTACCTTCCATTTGAAGAGGTCGTTCGGTGTTTTGAAAGCGGTCTTCCACTCGTCACCGGGCTTGATGCGGATTTGGTGATACCCGCTTCGGAGGTCAATCTTGGAAAAAAGTTGAGCACCATACAGCATATCTAGCATATCATCGAGGCGCGGTGTGGAGAAACAATATTTGATAGTGATCTGGTTGATCGCACGGCTGTCCACGCACATCCTCCAGGAGCTGTCCCTCTTCAGTACCAGGAGCGCCGGCACTCCACAAGGGCTAAGGCTTTCGCTAATGAATCCCTTACGCAAAAGCTCTTCAACCTTCTCGCGCAGGATTTGGTGCTCCTTTGGAGTCATGCGGAAAAGAGGGAGATTCGGGAGACTCGCCCCCGGCATTAGATCAATTTGGTGTTGAATGTCCCGTAATGGAGGGGGGGTCTGGTAGGTCCTCCGTGGTTATGGCCATGTTCTTGCAGTAAATTGTGCACGTCCGCTGGGGGGTCACCCGCGGTTAGTTCGCCGGCGGCATAGAGACCGTATGGCACGAGGGACACTGCCTCCTGTGCCTCCGCCACATCTCGATCGAACAAGGTTGGGTCCGAGTGAATCACCAAAAGTCCATGCCCCCTTACCGTTGGTCGGGCTAGCCTCGGGTTTGCCGCCGATCCGGGCCATGAGTTGGATTTTCTTTGCGGCCCAAGTGAAGGAATATGTGTTCTCTCGGCCCTTGTAGGTCACATCCGTGTCATATTGCCATGGTCGCCCAAACAGGAGGTGACTCGCATCCATCTCCACAACATCGCACCAAACGTCGGTCATGTAATGTTTTCCAATGCTGACCGGGACGTGGGAGCGATGGGTTACACGGACCGAGGGCCCTCACTGAATCCAGCCGATGGAGTAAGGGTGCGGATGGGGTTCTGTAGGCAATTGCAGGTAAGAGACCAAACGTGAGGCCACAAAGTTCTCGCAACTCCCGTTGTCGATCAACAAATCACAAATCTTCCCCTTAATGGTGCAGTAGCTCTTGAAAACGTTGCAGCGTTGGGCCTGCTCATCCAGTCGTGGTGCGTGTAGCAGTCGGTGAACCACGCAAGCGGCAAAGTCTCCGTTCTCATCATAGCCATCCACGACTTCATCGGCGCCCTCTGGGTCATCTGCCTCTGCGTCCTGGTCGACGGTATGGACGGGTTGACGTAGCTGCGGGCAACGGGCGGCGATGTGACCCGGCTGTTGACATTTGAAACAGTTGAAGGGAGGATGCGTATCGGGTGGCCGTCCGCGAGGGGTCGAGGCGGTGACGGGAGTCCGGGGAGCGGAGTCCTTGTTAACTTCTGTACGGGGACTGGACGTGGAGGCGTCAACCCAAGGTCGGCGCCCACTCAGACGGCTTGGGATCTTTTCCAATTGCTCGACCTTAAGGGCCATGTTGTAGGCTTCCTCAACGGTGCGCAACACATGCAGGCTAATTTACTCGCGGAGGGACGGACGCAGCCCATGTAGGAATCGGGTGACACGCTGCCCGTCCGTCTCAGTCAACCCGTTGCGGTCCGCGAGGCAACTGATCTCCTCTAAATAGTCGGTTACAGTTCACTGGCCTTGGGAGCAACTCTGGTAGAACTGGAACAGGTGTTTGTCGTAATCGGGTGGGAGGAAACGATTCCGCAATAACTTCTTCATTTTGGGCCAAGTCCGCACCCGAGCCTTGCCCTGGAGGTTGCGGTTGAGTTGCAATTGGTCCCACCAAACGGTCGCGCCCGATTTGAGACGGTAAGCGACCATTTTCACCTGTCGATGGTCGTCGACTCCAGCCATTTCGAAGAAACGCTCCAATTCCGAGAGCCAATCCAGGAAGTCTTCAATGCCCAAGTTGCCATGGAAATGGGGAATATCCGCCCGCATGGGATAGCCTTGGGTTCGGTAGGGTTGTGGGTCACCTCCCCGGGGAGGGTTGGCGGCATCGGGAGGCTCCTCCTCCGAGCTAGAATCTGAGTAGAAGGGCCCGCGATCGGGGCCAGCCGGAGGCGGGGGAGGGGGTGGCGGGTTGCGCCGACGGTAGAACTGTTGACCAAAAAAACGGTTTGTCGGTGCAGCGGCGTCGGGCGGATGCTGAGTGCGGGCGGGTTGCAGCTCGCAGAGGGTTGCGGTGAGGGTAGCCAACTGAGTGGTGATGGCGTTGATGGCGGCCCAGAGGTCGGCGTTCGCAGGGGGGTTGTCCGCCATAAGTGCGCGCGGACAAGAAGCGGGGAGACGGAGGACGAGCGGACGAGCGTAGGAGTCGAGCGCACTCCTCTGATACCAACTTACGTAGAACCACGGAGGCCTTCAGGCCTAAGTCTCAACCACGCGGGAGAGGGGAGGTCGGTGGGGCGGGAACCTTCCGGTTCGGAGCTCTTCTCGCGGAAAGAGGGGGAGGCTGCGGTAGAAAGGGGTTTACCCTAATTTCATAGATCAAAAAACCCCTTACAAAAACAACAAAACTCCCTCTTATATTATGAGGGAAGGACATAGCTAACAGCACACCAAATAAAGATGCTTCCTCACATATTAAGAGGAGCGGAACATAACTAACAGCACACCAAATAAAATAGTCCGCAAATACAAACTAATAAGGAGAGCGAGGCTTAAACGGTCCACGGGATCCATAGCGGGTTGTTTCGCTCCAACCAGGCGATCCCGGTCTCGCCGTGGTCCGCAATCGCGGGCAGTCCTCCATCACCTGGCCTTGGCGTCAAAAAAATTTAATCCCTTACTCTGTATTGCAAAATAACTTAAAAGATTTAGACACTTACAGATATTTCTAGCATATACATGATTGATGTCGTAAAAGACTGGCTAAGGAGAAACTAGAATGATATGCGAAAAAGCCAGACACTTGATATTGTTGATACTTCCTAATAATTATGAAACCAATAAAGTGGTCAATTCCCCATTAGGAAATTCATGTAGTTTAAGCACTTAATCTAAATTCTAGACCACTCCACCTACAACCAATTGACTTTAGGTTGAATACATAAGCTTTAGCATAGTATCAGAGCTAAGTCCAATTACAGCCTACTCCTACATCATCCTAATTAAAATAAAAATTCACATATTGGGGAAAATACCCTTCACGTGAGTAGGTATGTTCATAATATAGTCTCACATTGTGAAAAACATAAATTCTTGTGCACTTAATGAAGATGATACATCACTACACCTACAACAAATTGGCTTTAGATGGGCAAATAGATTCTAACAATAACATCACGAAGGGTATCCAAGGCTTAGCACAGTTTATTGATGATTTTAGGATTTGCAAACTCATTCATTCTTAGACAAGAGTTAGACTTTTTCATTCTTAGACAAGAATTTATAATTATGTTCTTTTGTAATATAGTACTGCAACAAGATCAATTGACGTACAAATTATGAAAAAACATTCGTCAATGGAGAGCTTTGTAAATTTCAATGGCACAAAATAGAGTATGTACTTTCCTTCTGAATTTTCTCAATTGGAATTACGACAATTTCAAAGTAGGAACCTATTCATGTTATCTCATCATGATACTTACTCTTGTCCGCTATATCAAGTAAACTAATGATCAGTTAACAATGAAAAAATTAACAAACACTCACATCTTTGGTTAAAATTATTATATTATAACTTAACTGTAAATACCCTTTGGGGATAGCAATATCTTCCAATAGCATGTTTTCGATATTATAATATCCACATGGATGATCATCTTTTCTTTCTCCTCAAAAATGGAGTTCCCTTAAATATCAATGATCCAGCGGAAGAAAGAATATGGTGCCCATATCACTTCTTTGTTCAAAAAATACTGCAACATCACGAATGTGCTTCATGCCATTCACAAAGGAGAAAAAAAATTGAACATGAAGAACTTGTCAGGACAATCTTCTTATCAATTATTCAGTTTTTTTTAATTCGTCTGTTGGTATCGTTTATCGATTCGGCAAAGACTCAACACCCTATGGTAAGGAGGCAACAAAGAGAAGTTGTGGAATAGAAATGATAACTGACAGCATAACAGTCACCAATTTATCCAACATTTCACTAGATAACTTGCCTCAGCATCACAAAAAATAGTCTTGATAACTATCACTAAAGACATAAGAATATAGTCTTGATAACTATCACTAAAGACATAAGAATAGTCTTGATAACTATCACAAAAAATAATCTTGATAACTATCACTAAAGACATAAGAATATAGTATTGATAACTTGCCTCAGTATCCCGCCGAAATTTATCACTAAAGAAGTCAAAAAAACAAAGTCTTGATAACTTGCCTCAGTGTCGCACGCATGGATAAGATTCCTATACTTCTTTGTAAGGATCGTAACAATTTGCTTGGCAGTTGTGACATTATCAACAACTAGGACTTTGTCATAAATTTTAGAGAGATTTTCCTTGACTTTGTCGGTGGGTGCATCAGCTTCTTTCACAATGCTTGTTTCCTCGGGCTTTTCAACAGTGATTTTGTGAGCCGACTGCTGGACCAACAAATCGTAGTTCGATGTAGGCAAAGGACATTTCTCATAAGACCGCCGATCTTTTAATATGTTGCTCATAGCCTCTTCCTTCTCCACATCATGGACAACAGTTGCTGCCTTGATTGGCATTCCATTCTTTCTACAATGATAAGCGAAATACAGCCCGTACCAATCGCCTTTATCAAGCCATGCTTTTCTAGAGTTACAAAAGATTTGACAGGGCGATAAGTTTTCCAAGGCAATTGTTCCATCAGCAGTTATATCAGATGATGTATGCATTTGGGATCTATCACTCCGACTGCTATACCCAATCATTTCATTAACCCTTCCCCTTCCACTCATACCATAAGTGCTCAACTGGTTTATCTGACCATATTTACAGGGAGAATTTGTAAAGCAACTTGATGAAGATTGTAACTGCTGATGAGGTGAATTATTTTCCAAAGTCAAACCATGTTTCAATGTAACTGGATGGGTAGCTAAACTGGAGGGCTGCGTACATTTAAAGGAACAAGTAGAAAAGCTTGGAAGTTGAGCAATCTGTCCCTGACCATAATGTCTTCCCTTCTTCCTGCCAATGGTAATTCAGAAAACCACATCAGTTGATGCTGCGGACAACCATTGTGACAAGAAAATTTACTCTCTCAGGAGAAAAAAAAAAGTAGGTGATGGTAAGTGATTACACGCTAATAATTCATATATATGCATAATCTGAGGTAATTGAGCGTGACAAAAAAATGGTAAAGATCGGAAAACCATGTAAATATGCTGATACAGACTTATCAATCTAAATATATGTAGACGGCCTACAATTTATAAGCAAAATCCGAAATTCATAAACTTTTTATACCCTCAAAAGTTTAATGACCTCAAACATATTCAAGATAATAAATAATCATTGGACCGTAGCAATTGGAAGATGATAAATAAATAAAAAATACATAAAATAGAAACCCACGCTCGATTATACTGGCGCAAATAAGACTAAATACCCGTCGATAGAACTAAGAATTTGCATGGGAATATGGGATAAATTGTGCATATAAAGTGGAAGCCCCGCGGGTAGGTGAACCTGTAAGCTTTCCGAAGCATTAAAAAATAAGCTGTTTACAGAGAATATTTGGCATAGCATTGGTTCATCAACTCAAACAATACGAGACATGTGAGCTATAGACGAACTACCTTCAAAGATCAGCCATGGGAGAAACGAGAAAACAGTAAAGAAGTACACGATGAGGGGACACTGGAAAAATCACCTGCTAAGTGGCGAGGAGGTTGAGCTCTGCCCTGTCCGGCGGAGAGAAGGGGAAAGCCAGAGAGAGTGGAACAGCTCCTGCTGGCCGGAGACCGCCATTGACGTCTCGTGGCGGAGTGGCCTCGAGGAAGAGAGGTAAACCCCAAACGGGAGGGGAGGAAAGGGTTTTAGTCTTTTTTGCATCGGTCTGGTTCCTGCCAGCTGAGGCAAACGGCGAGGATTATTAGCTCATATTTTCTTCGATATTTATTATTTCGTAACGAATCGGCGGTTCAGATTTTCACAGCTATTCGGCGGTTCAGATTTAACACAGCTATTCGGTGGCCGATGACAATACTGAACGGACTCATGAGCTACACATTAATGTTTTTTTCCCTGCAGTTTTTTGAAAATTTTCTTTTCATTCATTTTTACATGTCTCAGTTTGCAGCCCCCCAAATATATTTGGAAATCTAGAGGCCGGCGCCGGTGGTTGCGAGCGGCCGTGGTGTCATCGGACCGGGACAATGTCGTGTCGTTGGGGCATTGTCACTTAAGTTATAAACAAACACATACGAACGGTCAGTCGTCTCCGATGGGTAAAATATTATGACGGTTGACGTTGGGGTTCTCGGAAGACATTATTCATGTGACAACGCACCTGTGGTTCGTCATTCCTGTAAATTTGTGTCTTGCTTAGTGGGTATCACCCAAAAAAAGGCTACGATTATGATCCGCTCGGCAAGCCGGTTCCAACGAACCGAATTTCGCGCAAATCGGAGCTCGTTTGGCCTCCTAAAGGACCTAAGCAGGCGCCGGAAGGTTTCACAGGGCTCCTGGGCCGATCACCCCTACCGAGCGTTGGGGCTCACGCCCGCGAAAGAGGCGGACGGGCTCCGCCGCCGCCCCTCATTTTGATGACCGTTTGGCCACCGGAAAGCCTCGGTAGGGATGCCCTGGGCTATTGGTGTCCGTAGACGGACCCTTTTCTCTTTCCTCCTCTCTTTCCTCCTCCTTCAAACGCCTCCCAATCATCATTAATGGTGGGGTGAATACGAAAATTTGGGAACTCATATCTCTCAACGCTCAACCAAATTTTGATCCGAAAACGGCACTGGAATGCTCTCAAAAAATTCTACGAGACCAAGAATTCAATCAAAGATTTTGGTGGACTTTTGGTTGTGCGGACAATCCACCAAAACGCCGCTTACGTCGGTGATTGTTGATGATACGGACCTCTGACCGAGATATCGTCATTACCAGTGGACTCGTGGTGACAAGGTGAAGCTTTCCTGAAATTTTTGTCAAATTCTGAGCACTTTCATTTTTCCAGCGTGTCGTCCTGACTTGGTTGCCCGAATTTGCTTGGGGGGCAAAGTTGTCTAACCATTAAAAGCGGTGATTCGAGGGACGTAACCGAGCATTTTCATTTTTGTACGTGAAATAATTTAAATAACGAATTAAATTGCTTTGACGCATCTCTTAAAATAAATAGAAGGAGGTTTATTCCTTCATTTAAAGAGCCCATTTTTTGACGGAGAAGAACAGATACAACATTTACATATTGCAACTCTGAAGTAACCTCTGGCGAGAACCACTCTCGTGCTCCAACATGTTTACATGCGTGTAGTTCTATAGCACGTTCACCCGCGCCAGCTCATCCACACGTTCACCTGCGTTCAGCACCTCAGCATGTTCACGTGCGCACAACTCTTCATTGTTGTTGAAACCGTCAACCGGTCTCCAGAGGAGTTCGGACCAACAAGGGGTTGTAGCATATACCTACTTCTCCCGCACTAGCACACTTGACTGTGGGTGAAGAAAAATGAACAGACTCAAAGCTGCAGCGAGGAGGTCCCGCAACACACATGGAAGATCTTAAAGAACTTCATCTCCCAAACCAATGCTGAACCGGGCACCTTGGAGAGCACTAAGAGCCAACCAAAACTATCCATAGGAGGAGAAAGCCCAAAGATCCCTCTCCCCAAGGTGCCCTTAAGAGTCTATTTATAGTTTTTCTAGTTTGACACGCCAATAGCGTAATTCCGCCTTTTGGTTTTACCAAACGCACTCCAAACTGTTCTGCTAACAACCAAATTCCGCTGTTCTGAAGAGCTATTGACAGTCCCCCAAAGGTATCGAGGTAAATTCACCTCCAGATCCTATTGGGTGAGTGGTTCGTGAGGGCACCACTCGCATGACTTCTCGTACACCATACTCTCCAAACAATATTAGGCGAGTGGTCCGTGAAGGCACCACTAGCCAGATCCCTGACCCTCTGGGCTAGTGGAGTTCCACCCCTCCCCCGCCTGGCGGTCCGCGCATCCGAACACCTAGGCGGGTGAGTGCTTAATGAACGAGGGTTACACTCGCCCCCGAAGCTCGCTCGGCTCTCCTGACCTGGGCGAATGCCCCTCTGATGCTCTGGGCGAATGCGGACCCGTATGCTTTGTTCATCCCTTTGACTGTCTTGGGTCTGGGGGCCCACTCGACGAATACGGGGTTGTACAACTGTGTTCATGTGCGTGCATCTCATTAGCCGTTCATAGGCGCGCAGCTCTTCTACGCGTTCAGGTGTGTGCACCACTTCAGCTCGTTCGTGCGCACTCCTCTTCACCACGTTTACGTGTGCCCAGCTCTTCAGCGCGGTCACGTGGGCGCTGCTCTTCACCGTGTTCACCTGCGCGCAACTCTTCATTGCACTCACGTGTGCGGTGCTCTTCACCGCATTCACGTGTGCGCTGCTCTTCACAGCATTCATGTGTGCGCTGCTCTTCACCGCGTTCAGTAGCGCGCAGCTCTCCAGAGCGCGCCCATGCGTATATTTCTCCAGCGCACGCTCGTGAGCGTAGTTGTAACATCCCGTAAACATTTAGTCATGATTAACAATAAATAATGTAGTTTACAGAACGATAATTATGTTTGACATTAAAATTATCAAATAGAAACGAATGTCACAAAATAGAGTTCACAGTTGGACTCAGAAGGTCAAAAAACCTAGAAATCGACATATCAATTTCTAAAATTAGAGATCATCACAAAAAAATACGATTTTCAGTGCAACCGACACGAATTTTGAGGAACGGAGATCGCCAATAGACTAAGAACGTTGAAACACATAGGGATCGACATATAATTTGTCGAAATTGTAGTTCATTTGAAAAAATGCATTTTCAATGCAGCTAGTGCAAATTTCGAGAAACTAAATTTGCCACTGGGCTCGAAATGACAAAATCCATAATAATTGATATTTTAGTTGTCTAAATCCGATCACATATGAAAAAAGTACAATTTGGGCAATGCCCGATTGAAATTTGACGAAATGGGGCTGGAATCGAGTTTGAAACTTCAAACCATATAGTAGGTATTTTCGTAATTTTTCTAGACCTACAAAGGACCCAAAATTCCCAAATAAAGGAGACGCTGCCACGTGTTGTACGTTGGTTGCACATGAAACATGCCCAGCGCGTGCAGATGCGCCAGCCCCGGAAGGGAGCTAAGTGGCGTACATACAGGCCACGTGGTGCCTATCCGAGTAAGGAAAGTTCAAAATGAATTTCTCTTCTTTTTTGAGGTTTCTGGGAGCTAGAGAACTCGGATTCTTACGATTTTAGTGTCGTTGGAAATCTCTTATAAATACCCATCCAACTAGACTATTTTCTCGTTCCAATTCCCTTGCAACCTCGGGAAAATTAAGAGAGAAGGGGGTGAGAGAGGAGAGAGAAAGTATCGAATTGCTGCCGAACTTTCAGAGAAACTTCGAGAGGAGCTGAGGAGCCAGTTTTAGGTCTCTTCTTATGTCTAAGCCTTCCTAGGTGTTGTGAAAGCGGCGCCAAAAATTGTGCTTTTTTCGCTGACGCATAATTAAGTGTTATCAATTCGCCGGAGTGTTACCGACGCGCTGCTGACACGTCCTCAAATCGCCGGAGTACTGTGGAAATACCGCAAAAGTACTAATTTTATTAAAAGGAAGTTCAAAACTCAAATTTGGTTGCACGAATATCGAGGTAGGTGAGAAATAACATAATTTTTATGTCTTGCACTAGTTTTCATATTAAGGCGTCCCTACTAGTAATTGATGAGAAAATGTTGTGTACGTATAGCGTTCAATAGGAACGTCCTTAAATAAATAGAGTGGGCCTGCTTTATTTTTCTCTCCCTTTCCCGCTAGTTGCTTACTTCGAACTTCGGCGTTTCGCTACCCGCGGCAGCTGAGCTCTATTTTCGCCGGCATTTCGCTACCCAGCATCGCATCGCCGGCATTTCGCTCCACCGGAAAACCTAGCCGGCCTCACCTTCATCGTTCGACGGGAAGTGGCGGTCGCTTCCTGCCGATTCTTATCTCCTACAATTGTGCAGCTGAGCTCGAAAATGGCATTTCGCTGCCCAGTTTCGCCGGCATTTCGCTCCCCCGGAAAACGTAGCCAGCTTCATCGGTCGACGGGAAGCTTTCTTATTGTCTAATGGCTGTCTCTTCCTGCCGATTCCGATCTCAATAATTATCTCCTACAGCTTCTTTGGGTGTAGGGATAGTCGCCGTCGTTTTGCACTTTACACCTTCTATTCCTCATGGATTCAGAAAGAACTGTAAGTATTTTTGAACTGTAATTCATTATTTAAGCCATTACTTCATCAGTTCTGAAACTGTAAGTCCAAATGTGAGCCCACCGGTAACACCAACTGTAATTATAAGTCTTGAACTGCAAGTCGAACTGTAATTATAAGTGTCTTTTGCACTGTAATTAGGGCATGTGAAACCAACTGAAATTCTACAGTACAGTTCATCAGTTAACAAAGTAAGAAATTACAGTCCAACTGTAAGGACAACTGTAAGTACAACTGTAAGTCAAACTGTAAGTCTAAGTGTAATTCTAATTGTAATTGTGATTATGTTTAGACATGTAAGTCAAATTGTAATTATAAGTATTCAACTGTTAGTACAACTGTAAGTCCAACTGTAAGTCCAAGTGTAATTGTGATTATGTTAAGAACTGTAAGTCAAATTGTAATTATAAATGTTCAACTGTAAGTCCAACCGTAATTATACCTGTGTTTTGTACTGTAATTTTGTTAAGGGAATTTTAAGGCAACTGTAACTTGTTTACTGATGAACTGATGAGTGATGAAATTATCTTCATACATTCCAACTTCAGTTAATTTGACCAGTTAACAAATAACCAAATTCCAACTTTAATGTCCAAATGTAAGGAAAACTGTAATTATAAGTGTAAGTAGAACTGTAAATACAACTGTAAGTCCAACTGTAACTTTAACTATAATTCATAATTTACCTATAGGTTCAACTGTAACTATAATTCATATTTTAAATATAACACCAACTGTAATTTGTGTAACTACTATGCATATTACAACTTTAACTTAATTATTGCTGTACCACTTAATTCGGTGTAGTTTTTATTTAATTTCTTTTATTTCTTTAAAAGGATCCCGTTGTGAGCCCACCGGTAACACCAACTGTAATTATAAGTCTTGAACTGCAAGTCGAACTGTAATTATAAGTGTCTTTTGCACTGTAATTAAGGCATGTGAAACCAACTGAAATTCTACAGTACAGTTCATCAGTTAACAAAGTAAGAAATTACAGTCCAACTGTAAGGACAACTGTAAGTACAACTGTAAGTCAAACTGTAAGTCTAAGTGTAATTGTAATTGTAATTGTGATTATGTTTAGACATGTAAGTCAAATTGTAATTTTAAGTATTCAACTGTTAGTACAACTGTAAGTCCAACTGTAAGTTCATGTGTAATTGTGATTATGTTAAGAACTGTAAGTCAAATTGTAATTATAAATGTTCAACTGTAAGTCCAACTGTAATTATACCTGTGTTTTGTACTGTAATTTTGTTAAGGGAATTTTAAGGCAACTGTAATTTGTTTACTGATGAACTGATGAGTGATGAAATTATCTTCATACATTCCAACTTCAGTTAATTTGACCAGTTAACAAATAACCAAATTCCAACTTTAATGTCCAAATGTAAGCAAAACTGTAATTATAAGTGTAAGTAGAACTGTAAATACAACTGTAAGTCCAACTGTAACTTTAACTATAATTCATAATTTACCTATAGGTTCAACTGTACCTATAATTCATATTTTAAATATAACACCAACTGTAATTTGTGTAACTATTATGCATATTACAACTTTAACTTAATTATTGCTGTACCACTTAATTCGGTGTAGTTTTTATTTAATTTCCTTTATTTCTTTAAAAGGATCCCGTTGTGTTCCCCATCGTGCATTCGGAGGATGAAGCTTATAAAATGTATTGTGATTATGCACACCGGATTGGTTTTAGTGTGCGCAAACAACACATAATGTATTGGACGCATACGAGAACAATCAAAACTAGAGAATATAGTTGTTCAAATGCCGGAAATAAGCGAATAAATCCTTCTCCGAAGAAGTTCCGGAAATTAGATACACGCACTGGTTGCCTTGCTTGTATTCACTTCCATGCAGATGCAGATGGCAGAAATTGGACAGTAACAAAGTTTATTGAGGAACACAATCACCCTCTCGCAACAGAGAAAGAGAGACATTTATTGAGATCTAGTCGTTCGATATCTGAAATGCAGGGTAATCTACTGAAAAACATGACGGGCGCAGGTATTAAACCTGTTGCGGCATACAACTTTATGGTAGACGAAGCTGGAGGTGAAGAAAATATTAGTTTTACAAAGACAGATGCTTTTAATTACATTCAGCGTGAAAGAGCAACATTAATTGAAAGCGGTGACGCTACTGCCTTGCTAGAGATATTGCAGGATAAGCAATCAAAGGATAACATGTTTTCATATCATGTCCGAACAGATGAGCTTAACAGGTTAACTGGATTCTTCTGGATGGATGGAAATAGCAAATTAGATTATGACTGTTTTGGTGATGTTTTGATTTTCGATACAACATATCGATTGAATAAATACAATCTTGCATGTGCGTCTTTCATTGCCGTGAACCATCATTGGCAGAATATATTTGTAGGCGGAGCATTCATTGCTGAAGAAACAACTGAGTCATTTATTTGGGTTTT